>CM040425.1:84057649-84744761 GCA_022702705.1 Papilionanthe hookeriana x Papilionanthe teres
ATAAATCAAAGAGTTTTGGAGTGAAATATGTTATGTAAACCCCCTCTTATTTGAATATAATATGAGATCTGTCCTCCAAAATCTCAAACGAAGTCAGACATGATCTAGATGTTTGACGTGATCTAGATGTTTGACGATCCCTAGTTAGAAGTGGAGGGACGATTTGTATTGCTGAATGACCATGACATGTCAACTTGACAACTAATATTTCAACACACGGGCTCCATAGGCAGAGCTTAAAATCTATGTTTTAGAAGGAAAATGAGCTTTGGCAGACTCAGGAAGGTCCACAAAGGTTGTTCATAAACATCCAAACAAAATCATTTAATATGTTTCATTACCTCCAACATGCCATTTTTTAATTTCCATTATAAATTCTCCTACTGTTATTGCTTCATAATGTCAGAAATACTATAGACATGTATCTACAACTAGTCAAAATGAATTAATTAGCTTGCCCAAGCCTTGTACACTTCTTTGACCACAATGTTCGAGTCTTCTCATTTCTGAAAACTCAGCAGTTTGCTAATTCTAATGGCTCCCAATGGCTCGGGGAGGTAAGATTGGGTCCGAGCCGATAGCTCCTGCGCAACGAACCGCATCACCGGCCGCGAACCTGGTTCGGTTCGCGCACACGCTAGAGCCATCTTTATTATGAAAACCACCTCCTCCGCCAGTTGACCGGTCGGCGGTGTCAGCCGCTGATCCAAAACCTCCTTTACTAGTATGTTATTATTACCTTCCTTCGCCGGCAACAATGGCAGCAGGGACGATAAGAGATCTCCCGGATGTTTTCCCATCATCACCTCCAATGTCACAACTCCGAAGCTATACACGTCGCATTTCTCCGTCACCTTCATCGTGTAGGCAAGCTCTGTACGGACATAAAAAAAGGGGATTTAATAAGCGTTAAGACAAAGATTCAGTTCATTACAGGAATGAGATTGTAGTGGAATTACCAGGTGCCATGTAACCGTATGATCCTGCAACTGCTGTCCAGTTCGTCGATTCAGGATCGAGCAACTTCGCCGTTCCGAAATCAGAGATCCGCGGCTCGAAATCGGAGTCCAGCAGGATGTTGTTCAACGAGATGTCGCGGTGGACGATGGGTGGATTGCAGTCATGGTGGAGGTAAGCTAGGGCGTGAGCTATACCCTGAACGATCTTCACCCTTCTCGCCCAATCCAGCTTCTTGGCTCCTTCATCCCCATACAACACCTTTCCCAAACTCCCCCTTTCCAAATACTCGTACACGAGGTACATCGCCCCTTTTCTCGAGCAATATCCATAGAGTTTTACTATGTTCCGGTGCCGCACCTCAGTCAGTGCTCTGATTTCGTTCTCGAAGCTCTTCCGATTGATGTCCGGGATGTTGCCAGGGTCTCCCATGCGGAGACGCTTCACCGCGACCACCTGTCCGAAAGAAAGATCTGCCTTGTACACCCTTCCGAAGGTCCCTTCGCCGATGAGGTAAACGTCGGCGAAGTTGTCAGTAGCGTTTATGATGTCGTAGAATGAAAACTTGCCTTCTCTTTCCCATATCAACGAAGTCTGTTCAGTGCCGTTCTCCGCAGTCATGCTCCCCGGATCAGACAACTCCTTCTCCCTCTTCTTGCAGAAAACCAAAATAAGCGCTGCTGTGACTATGGCTAGCAGGAGTAATACTGCCGTCGGGATGACAATGGCAATGATAAGCTTTCTATGTTTGCTAGTCTTTGGAGGTCCGAATCCAGAGGTACTGCAAGAAGGCAAGCCAGTCAAGTTTCCACAGAGCAGTGAGTTGCCGACGAATGAAGAGTTGTTGAGAAAAGCAGCAGGTCCGACGGGAATAGGGCCGGTTAAGTTGTTGTAGGAGAAATCCGCCGTTGATAGGCTCAGCATGCCGGATAAATCCTTAGGAATCTCGCCGGAGAGAAAGTTATGCGAGACGTTGAGACTCAGAAGTGCCGTCAGTTTTGCCAAATTGGAAGGGATGGTTCCTGTGAGCGAGTTACTGCTGAGATCTAACAAAATCTGCAGGGCACCGAGGTTGCCGAGCTGGTATGGTATCGATCCCGATAACTCGTTTCCTCTCACGCCCAACAGCAAAAGGCGGCCTAGATTGCCGATATCTGGGGTTATTTCGCCGGTGAGTTTGTTTTCTGAGAGATCGAGATACTCGAGCTTGGTAATGCCGCCGATCTGGTTAGGAATGTTGCCGGAGAGCAGATTATTGCTCAGGTTGAGCTTAAACAACAAGCTTAATTTTCCCAATTCAGGCGGGATCGGCCCTGTCAAGTAGTTGGAAGCCAGGTTAAGATCTTGCAGCGTGCTGATTTCTCCAAGTTCGGGGGGAATTTCACCGGAGATGCTGTTCTCAACGATGTGAAGGTAGGTGAGGCTCCCGCATTGCCCCCAGTCAGGCGAGAGCGTGCCGGTTAGCTGATTGCCAGTGAGGTCCAAGTAATCCAGTACCGGATGAACCCCAAAAGACTGAGATATATCTCCGACGAAATGGTTCCCCTCCAGCCGCAGCCGCGTTAGCTCGGTGCAGTTTCGGAGGCAAGAAGGCAGATGGCCGGAGAAGTTGTTGATGTTTACAGTCAAGGTCTGGAGTTTCAGGCTGCTGCAAAGCTGAGGGGAGCTCGCCGGAGAAGCTGTTGTTTGAAAAACTAACAGTAATCAAGGAGCTGTTCTGGCCAAAATCACCGGGGACATGGCCAGAGAGGTTGTTGGTGAAAACGGAGAACAGTTGCAGATTCTCAAGCCGAGAGATGGTGCTCGGGAGCTCGCCTTCAAATTGGTTGGTGTTGATGTCAAAAAACTGCAATGCCGTCATGGACCCGATTTCCGCTGGAATGACACCGTTGAGATTGTTGATGAAGAGGCTTAGAGAAATCATTTTTTTCAGATTCCCAATTGTTTTCGGGATTGGACCAGTGAGCAAATTCTCGGACAAATCCAACTTAATCAAGTTGATCATGTTGCCGATCTCCTGCGGGATTGAACCTGTAAATTTGTTGTTGTAGAGAAACAAGTAGGTCATATTGGTGGCCAGTCCAATCTCCGCCGGAATATTCCCAGAAAAGTTATTCTTCTGAACCTGAAATGAAACAAGTTGGGACCAGCTGGTGAACAAATCCGGTGATATCTTGCCGGAGAGCAAGTTTCCCGATATCCCGAAATCCATCATCTTGGTAAGGTTTGAGAAAGACAGCGGCAGGCCCCCGGTAAGGTGGTTGTCGGAGAGATTTATATATGACAGGTTTGTACAATAGCCGAGCTCGGAAGGGATGGTGGAGTTCAAATTTGCCAAATTTAAGTCAAGATGCTCGAGCATTCTGAGTTTGCCGAGAGCAGAAGGGATCGAGCCGCCGAGAGAGTTGTTTTGGAGCTCCAGCACCTGGAGATTGGAGATGGTACCGATAGCCGGATCAATTCCTCCCGTCAGAAGGTTCGATCCGAGGCGGAGCTCTCGAAGCCTAGGGAGCTTCGTCAGGGAAATTGGGATTTCACCTCTGAAGTTGTTGACGCTTAGATTCAATTGCTCGAGGTTAATCAGATGCGTTGCGATTGAATCCGGTATTGGACCAGAGAAATAGTTTTGGGAGAGATCGAGAAAGGTGAGATTGGTGGAGTTAAGGATGAAGGCAGGGAACTCTCCATCCAGAGAGTTGAGTGAAAGTGATAGTTTGATGAGCGAAGACATGGCCTCAAACTTGGAGTAATCAGGGTTGGTGAGGTAATTGGATCCGATGTCAAGATGACGAACCTTGCGAAGATGGCTGAGCTGGTAAGGGATGGCGTCAACGATACTGTTATTGAAGAGCAGGAGGTCGTTTAGGTCCGAAAGTTTACCGATCTCCGGCGGCAGGGTGGTGAAACTGTTACCGCTGAGATCGAGGAAAGTGAGATTGGAGAGAGCGGAGATGCTGGAAGGAATGGAGCCGTAGAGGATGTTATTGTTGAGATTTAGGAAAGTGAGACTGCTTAAAGATGAGAAATTGAATGCATCGAGAGTGCCGTTGAGGCCAAAATTGGATAGATTTAAGGCGGTTATGCGGCCGCCGGAGTTGCAGGTGACGCCTTGCCAGCTGCAGAGGGAAGAGGAGTGGGAGGTGGACCAGGAGGGGAGGGAGGTGGGGGTGAGGAGGGTGGACTTCCATTGCAGGAGTGCCTCGGCTTGGGTCTCCGCGTTGGAGTTAGGGAAGACGGAAAGGAGGAGGAGGAGGAGGAGAGAGGGGGGCTTTGGTTTCATGGTTGGGGGGAGAAGGTCCAAGTTTTCTTCTTTTGGCTGCTGTGGTTATAGCTATTATCGGAGGCGAAGACGTCAAAAGAGTCATTTTTATGCCTTCGCTGACAGTTGGGAATCGTAGATAGTGTGAAACTGAGAACTACGAGCCGTATTCTCCTTCCCTTAATTTATTTGGGGTTGACTTGTTTTATGGGAAAATTTGTTCGCGCACATACGAGAAGACATAATTAGGACGCACAAGTTTTTTTTTTCCTATTTTTGGGACGATCCGATGGATGAAAACAGGATGGGCGATATGTAAATAATAAGTTTCATGAGGTCTATATGTAATTGCCCCTTTTAATTAATTATATGGATTAGACTTTTGAGGGAATTTATTTCATGCATAGGCATAGTATTCAAATCAGAACCTCTTATTTAAAAGTCTGCGTTTGAGTCAAGCCGACTCCTAAGCTGGCTTTGGTTAGGCTGAAATCATGACACACTTTAAAAATAAGTAGGAGAATTTACATGCAAGTCACGCAATTCATGTAACAACTAAATTTTGATATTTATATTCTTAACAGCGTGCGCAGTGTTTGTCAAGACACTTTGGGTTGTATCTTATACTGGTTTACGGCTAGGGTATTTTCTGATTCCCCTATTCTTGCAGAAATTGATGCTGTGTTTTTCGGTTTGCAGTTGGCTAAGAGGTTTGGTTGACATTATGTTGAAATAGAAACTGATTGACTTGTGCTTTGAAAATGCATTTGTTTGCATGAGCGGTCATCATTGCAGTCATGTCTCTTTCTTTGAAGAATGTTCTTTTACTTTCTCAAAATTTGCATGTCAAGTGGTCGCATGCCAGATGGGAAGGTAAGAGAGCTGCGCATTAGGCTGCAAAATTTGGTTTATCTCTTTCTCGTGTTCAGATTGCTTCTACGGTTCCAAATGCTCTTTTAGAGCTTGCCTAATTTTTTTGTTTGTTTGGGTTATCTGTGTGTATCGTGTGAGTTGTTTTTCTCTTTTTTTTTTTCGGAAAGAGGACCTTAGATTCTATTTTTTTGCGTGAGTTATATAGGTGTGTTAGATATGACATCTTTCTCGGTTTTGTAATTTTTACTTTTGATGAAACGTGTAGGAAACTTAAGTCTCCTTCAACTAAAAAAAGAATGACATCATAAACATATATATGAAAATGAAAATATGATTTTCACACTTACAAGGGTCATGATAGAACTAAATACATAAAAATTGTTTGTAATGTATGTAAATGCTCCTACTAATTAATTTAAAATATGCTCGAAATATGTTAAATTCAAGTGGCATCATTTGTGTTTATATCAAGTGGTTTTTTTTTTTAATTTTTTATTTTATCTTCAAACCAATCATTCTATTTATCATTTATTATAACAATTACTTAAATTATTATTATATTTTTCTCACAATAAATAAATTGAGCTCATGTACCACCTTAATCTAATAAATTATGCTCAAGATCAAATTTAATTTATGCTGAAGTCTAATGTATACGAGCAAAAGATAGGACAAAGAAGAGGGGAGAGAGAGACGCCTCAGTTTGGATGACATATCTGTCCTATATTACATTTTCCTTCATCCGAATCGTCGCATTAGATTTCCCTTCAGGCTATGTTCAGAGAAACCCAAATAGCGCCAATATCAACAATCAATAAAACAGTCATCAGAAGCAAATTGTCGATATATATATTCATCACTGCCAGAAAAGGCAAAAAAAATATTAATTGTGCATCCAAAAATAATCTGCACCGAGATAATCTAATGATTCATATTAAAAAAAAAAAAAAATTTGAGGATCATCTCTCCAACAAAAAACTACTAGTACTCATGAAACAGATCAGCTGAGAACTGCTGGCCGACCGAAGGGCTGGCCACCGATCAAAGGACTGCCGATCAATTGAGACTAGTCCGGCAACCAAAAGACCACCTAGGCCGACTAGAAATAGGCATTCACGCCAATGACCGAACTAAGATCTAGTACCCTCAATAATCTCACAATATCAACGTGAGGCTCCCTCAACAACACACCATAAATCACCAAGAAACCATAATTAAGCGAGTCAAACGACCATGCTAAGACTTACCAACATCAAGGTAAAATAGCCGACTACTACCAGTTCGATCGACCAACTCGTGGCCCGCCGACCAAAAGATCCAGACACAAAAAGACATCAAAATTACAAATACAAAAACACATAATAAAACCCAATAATGTCATGTAATACCCCCATTAAATAGGGGCAAATTTATAAGTTTCCACCTTTAGCCCTCCATCTTTATAAATAGGATGTCCATAGCAAGTATTGGGTGTTTTTGCCTCTTTAGGCTTTAACTTTTTTAAGCCGTTATCTCTAAAATCTAGAGAGATGCTTATCTTCCCTCTCATAACCCTCAAGTTACAATATATAAAGTGGACCATAAAGCCCGGGAATACCTCAATTCATCACTACGGGACAAGTCGGTGTGTGCACTTTCATATATTTCTCCCCCATGTCTCTCCACTTCTCCCTCAATTTCTACCGTTCCGATCATTGGACATCACACATACAAATTTGAATTCAACAAAGACCTTTCATTTAAATATAAGAACTTTATCCACATATATGATTTAACCAAATAAAAATTCTTTCGTCAAAATATAGCCTTCTTTCAAATATAAATATTTTAAATCAAACATAAAATTTTACGAAACATAGATTCTTCACATATAATAAAAATGTTTCACAAGATATTAGGTTATTCTCATAATTACAAAAATTCATGAAAGCCAACAATGCACATCTTATTACAACAACTAAGAAACTGGAATCTGACCATACAATTTAGCCAAATTTGCAAACAAAACCACACAAACTTTATGTTTTTACATTATCTAAAACGCGGTTTGCTATTTACACTCATAATAACACCTTAGTGTCGTAAACTTACCCATCACAAGAAGCATTTTACTTTTAAAAAGATAGCAATGGTGGCTTTTTTAATGTGATGCTAAAGGTTCTAAGTGGAATATATATGTAGATATGTGAGTTTAGGTGCTAGATATGTAAATACATGAAAATTACATGCAATGCATGTAAATTCCCCTATAATTTAACATATGGGCAGCTGATCAACAACCCTCTTTTTTGAAAAAAAAAAAAAAAAAAAAACCGAGTTTAAGGTAAATCCTAAACAGAATATTGCTTACAAGAAAATTTATATACCACCAATGAAGAGCAAAAATTACATACCCTGGATCATTGGCTCGTTGCAAGCGAAATTGGCCCCTGCTGAAATATTACCGCACTCACGGCTCAACATTTTGCAACAATATATACACAGCAGCTCCTGTACAGAAGGGAAATACATGACCAAAGAAAATTACTCATTCAGTTGCGATTGCGATTATAAATTCTAATATCTAACCTCTATTTGAATACTATAAGCATCATTCAGCTTAATCTAGCATAAAAACATCACTCATACTACAGCTAAAACAAAAAATTATAAATGAAAAAGATTATTCATGCAATTCCTAATATCACAGGTGCTACCCAAGAAAGTATTAACATTGAATTTCTTTCCTCTAAAATTTAAAAAGGATTTACAAAATATACATATGTACGTAAGGTGCAATAAAGAACATAAGAAAAATAAAGAAAAGATGTTACTACATAAGTAAATATTAACATATAACATTTAGCATCCTACAAATAAAAAGTATATGTCCAATGTATGATAATCCTATAATTCAAATTCCAAAGTGCAACAAGAAACAAGATAAATCAATAAAAAGAAATGCTTTGACTATGTAAATATTCTTTTGTATGGATTAAAGAGCATCTATATAATGTATAAAATTCATATTAGTAAAACAAGAGGGAAAAAAACATCTTTGCCCCAAAATTATAAGATTATAAAAGAGTGAAGTGTCAAATTAGTCCCCTAACTATTTACATGAGTCGATTTTAGTTCTAGAGTTCATAAAAGTTATAAACCAGCCCTCAGAATATTTTAAGGAGAGCTAAAATGGCCCTCGGTATTGAATTATTTCAACACGTATTAAAAGAGTCTGAAAATTAAACTGACGCTATTATAAACTCTGAAACTAAAAGAGACCCATGCAAAGAACCAGGAGACCATTTTAACATTGTTCTCAATTAGAAAAATTACTAACATATTTTTCTTCATCAGCAAAAGCTAAGCAGATCAAATAATAACATATCTATGCAGATCAAATAATAACAGAGCAAAAGAGAAAAATTAACTTAAAGCTAGTTCTAACTCTAGCAAAGCAAGAGTTACTCCACAAAGTCAAGATCATAACAGAATTAACCAAGACGAAACCGCAGAAAAGTTAGTGTGAGCTATAGATATTACTCTACACAATAACAAAACTTATTCTAGTAAAAAGAGAGAAAGAGGCATTCCAACCCATCTATAAGAACCTCTCTCCAATAGGCAGAAACAAACAAACGAACAAAAGTCGCATAGATAATAAATTCATCATCGGAAACATTATGATCAAAATCACTATTATTGTCCCTGCCTAGATTGAGAAGCACCATATCCACCGCCATACCCAATGGTTGCATTTGCCGGACCAGTTCCATAGCCACCTCCCTGAGTAGGATCAGCCCTCCAAGTATTTGAATAACCAGAATTTCCACCCTGTTCGCCGCCTATAGAATTTCCGGCTTGACCGCCGCCGCGGCCTCCTACGGAACCATAACCAGCCTGATGATTATAAGGTCCTTCGTTCCCACCATACACGCCATACCCATATCCCTGACTTCCATAGCTGGCTGCAGCGCCGGGTGACTGGTCTGTATGTCCTGAACCAGGCCCTCCGCTACCAGGAGTGTTCCAAGGTCCAGCTGCACCATAACCAGCAGATCCATACCCACTTGGAGCTTGAGGATTCCATGAACTCCTCGAAGCACCTGAAGATCCGCTCAAGTAACCTGCTCCGGGACCGCTCGGATTTCCGTAGGCTCCGTTACTTCCGTAGCCACCATGTTCTCCATAACCATAGGCAGGAGCACCATAACCCGGCGAACCATAGAGATTGTAGCCTGCACCACTTCCTGCCGGCTGCGAGTACCTACCGGCATCCATTCTATTCTCGTAAGAAGCTGCATTTGCACCAGAACCAAAATAAGACTGAAAATTTCCGCTGCCACCGGAACGACTACTGGTGCTGCTAGTATTTGCATCTTTTGGAAGGGCACGTTTGACCTCTACTGCTTTTCCACCTACATCATGAAACTGCTTCTGCAACACACGGTCAACGGAATCCTCTGAATCAAATGATACGAAACCAAAACCTCTAGGCCGCTGGGTATTCTGATCGTACATCACAACAACATCGGTGACAATGCCAAAGGCCTCAAAGTATTCACGGAACTCCATGTCGGAAAGAGTAGGGGGAAGTCCACCTACGAATAGTTTTTTTGTCCTTAAGTTGCCTCCACCACCTCCGCCGCCACCGCCGGCATTTCTAGCCATGTTGGTGTTCCCTGATCTAAAACCAGTATGCTGTTCTTCTCTTGACATTGCCCTTTTAACTTCCACCTAGGAAAACAAAACAAAGGCTAAGGAAACAATGGATTCACGAAACATGCTCAATCCTCAAAACTCCCCTAGCATAGATAGAATGAGCACTACATGACTTGTTTAGAGTCACTTGAATTATTACTGAACAAATAGAATTAAAAATAAAGGAAATTGATGAAAATAACCACATACTTTTTATATATTTACATATCTAACAACTAAACTTTGATATTTACATGCATACCACTCAAATCTTTAACATCACATCAAAAACACCACTATTATAACCTTTTAAAAGGGAAATACACCTTTCATGTATAGGTTTAAGATAACAAAGTATTATAAATCTAACTATCAAAGTTTAGGTGTTAATAGGTAATACATATGAATTGTGTGGTATGCATGTAAATTTCCCTAAAAACAATTTAAAAACTGCTAATAAAAGACTGGCTTGTTGATAAGTTTATAGGTAATACCTGAACATCAGCAATTAATAGTATATGGTAAAATGAAGAAAAAACATGCAACCAAAAATAAACACCAAGGCAATTAACATAATTTAAATTTAAAAACTCAAGTGATCATGTGCATGACAGCAGCCTGCACCTTCCAAAAAACTCCCAATAAAAGACTGGTTTGTTGATACGTTAAGGTATAGAAAATAGCTGTACATAACCTTAACTTTGCATCAAATAAATAAACAAAAAAAAAGCCGGAAATTACTGTGTGGATAACCACCACATGTAAAACTTGATTTTTTATCAACTACAGATCAAACTTAGTGAACAAACTTGGTGACTAAAGAGAAACAATCCTAAGATCAAATTAGCTATAAGTCTGGAAATGCAAAAGAAGGTAGAATTAAGCTTCAGAATAATGCCTACGTAAGCCATTGGAAGCTTATAAGGTTAGGGATAAAGAAATAAAAGTCAAAACAGCAGCAGGCCCTATACTTGATAAGAACATATTCGAAGACAATAAAGGTAAAATGTTCAGCAGACATTGAAAGAAAGCACAGATTTGCAAATTAAAAATTACCAAACCAAACCAGATAGTCAGTAAAAAAACTAAAAAATCTAAAAAAGGGAATTTCAAATAGAATTTTGCTACCAAGGTCAAACCAAAATTTAGTAAGATAAAAGTAAAGGCCAAGATGAATTAACATGAAAGAAATATTGACCTTGAATTGAAAATCATCGCCAAAATAGAAAAAGGATTGACAGCAACTGGCGGACTCATGCTGGCATATGCACCCCTAGAAAAAAAAATTGTCTTTATCTAGGCATTTTTATGATTTACCCTTTCTTATTAGATTTATTTGCCACCCTGTTATTTTTATTTGCCCCCACGGAAGTCGTTCCTTCAA
Organism: Papilionanthe hookeriana x Papilionanthe teres; assembly: GCA_022702705.1. Lineage (NCBI taxonomy): Eukaryota > Viridiplantae > Streptophyta > Magnoliopsida > Asparagales > Orchidaceae > Papilionanthe > Papilionanthe hookeriana x Papilionanthe teres. Next base: position 84,068,803 of record CM040425.1, read on the forward strand.
TTTGTCCCCACAGTCTTGCCAAGAGAAGAAAACGTAGGAAAGGTACGAAGGCGAAGCCAATGGGATGAAAGACAGATATACGAGGGCTCTGCATGGGGAGTTTCCAATGGAGAAGAAAAGTATGGGAGAAGGAGTAAGGTGGGTAAGAAAATGGAGTTTTGAGAAAGAATATGATTATAAAGTGGGCAAAGAGTTCCTCAACACAACGTGGCAGATTCAAGGATGGGAGAAAGAGCAACCAACCAGTCACATGCTAGCATGGCAAATGGGAGCCAATAGGAACCTTGAGGAAACTAAGTTATAAGATGGTTGAAGTGCACACAGGGAGGGAAGTTGCAGTACACTTTAGGTCCTTGCAACATTTAATTTCATTTATTAAAGAATTTTTTTTAAAAGTTATTTTTTACTTTTGAACATATCACATCACATCAAATTTTTTAGTATTCTAAAAATTATTGTGATGTAAGCTTTATATTTCATATTTAAATTCTCTGAAAATCAATTGTTGTTAAATCCTGAAATAGAATGCCAAACATGTTAAACATATTTAATTAGATTTAATCTTATCTGAGCCAAATATTTCTTTTGATTTAACAACATCAGGACTCAATAACTCCTGATTTAGTGGATTTACTAAATCCAATTTAAATAAATTCTATTTATAGCCAAATTGCTTTCTTATCATTGCTTAATTTATTTTATTTTCTCCAAGAGAAAGGAGAGAGTGGAGTGACGAATCTGTAATGTCAATTTTTAGCTATTTACTTCTCTATTTCCTAGAAATCAATAATATGAAGAAATAAATAAATTATATGATTCATGTTCTATAATCTATATATAATCCACAAAACTAAATCAATTAATGATAGTAATAACTATGTAATCATTTTGTGTCTTTGTTCTTAAAAATGACTGATTATATGCTCTTGTTTTAAGAAATGATGAATGTTGTGTCTTTATTTTTAAAAATGACTGACAGTGTGCTTTGATTCTTAAAAGTGGCAGATAACTTGCCTAAAATTTTAAAAAAATTTCGACTCTATCTATACATTTATTTGTTATTTGATGTTGAATTATTAGATTTTGAATGATATATTTACTTAAATTATTTATATTGCTATTAGGTTTTTTTTTTCTTTTTGTTAAGCTTTAATAAATAGATCATTATTTAAAGAGAAGAACGAGTGATTTAAAATATTTGTAAATTTTATTTTTTATACAATAAGTTTGCCCCCCATTTTAAAAAAGAACTTGGGAGCTATAGATGAAGTCTTAAATTGGATGATAATCGAATAAAGTGAGTATACTTAGTTAAAAGGTTGACAACCAATGTTAGTGTTAAGTTGTGGCTCGCATATTATAAACAACAGATAATGAAATCCATTAAGCAAATCGCTTCTGTAATCAGTGGTGGTTGCAAGAGGCTTATTTCGTAAGTGATTGATATTTTGTCGCTTGGCAAGTTACTTAGGAATTGACGAATGATTTTTAGCCTGCATGTTAGGCCAATACTGATAGCCAAATCATAATATTTACTGAAATCTGCATTCTGAATTAATCATCTAAGAGATCATATAACAAAAACTAACAAATATAACAAAAACAGAATCTAACTCTGGAGAATATAGAGATATGAGTTGGCTGATGTAACCCAACGAAAAATGTTAAGGAGATGATAATGAGTCAAGTTTAAGTGAGCTATATGGATGAAATACTTATGTGCGTAATATTTATATAAGATTGAATTTCCTTCTCCCTAAGGACATTCAAAATCAAGATCAACATTTTCATTCTCTTTAACATCAATTAGCACTAGAGGCATACAAATATCCCAAATTTCTTAAGATCATTTGATCATCATCAACATTTTCACAATGAATGGCTTCCATTGCTTGGGATAATAAACGTGATATCAAAGTGAAGGCGTTTTCAATGTTTTAGAATCAAATAAATCTGTTGTTGATAATATTTTGCTAGTCTTCGAACGACTTCGATTGGAAGAACACAGATTTACAAGGATAAAAGTTCTATCTGTGTGTAAAGCAAATCAATTTATATCTGGAGATAGTTTAAATTCGATAAAATCATCAAATGTATTCACATCACAATATTAAAAAATAACTGAATCCTCAAAGTGACAACGGATAAAATTAAACAAAAAGAGAGTGTCAGAATAAATAAGAAAATCTCAAGGAGAAAAACTATAGAAAACGCTACTCACGGTGCGGCCGTCGATGGCGTGTGTATCTTGAAGGACTAGGTCGACAATGGAAGGATCCGCGAAGACAACGAATCCGAAACCCCTTGGCTTACCAGTGATTTTATCCCTCATCACCGCTGTCTGCAGGACATTTCCGTATTTACCGAAGTGATCGCTCAGCTTGTCTTCAGTTGTTTCCCAAGAAATTCCCCCGATAAAGAGCTTCCCCTTATCAGAATCCATCAATCCCTTCTCCCTCAACCAAAAAGATCTGAAGGAATCTAGGGTTTTCAGGAAAAGATATGGCCGCTGCGGCTGTAGGAGAACCCTCAACGAAGGGCCGAATGAGGAAACTTGTGTAGAAGAAGCTTTAGGAAGCCCTGTTGTTGAGACGGAGGCATGGACGGCCGTGATGTTCCCAATCGTTCTGATTAACTACATTTTGTTCATGGGAAAGGAGTTTGCTTGTCCTCCTCAGTGGATCTATTTGCTCTTAAAAAATAATTTAATGTTCAATTTTAAAAAAAAAATAATTGCCATTAGAATTAGAATCGAAGGAAAAATAGATTTCAGTGACATCTTTTTGAAAAAGCTGTCAAAATATAGTTTACTTAAACAGAAAAAATTATGACAAGCAATACAGATCGCTATCCCAATCATCGGCAGGTTGAATTTGGCACGATTCATATATATATATATATATATATATATATATATATATATATATATATATATATATATATATATATATATTTGATATAGCTCTTATTATTTCTATAAAAATCGATGAAATCATTTCTCTTGTTCATGATCTTCCTCAATGGTTGGATAAGACCAAAAAATAGAAAGTCATAGCTGGAAGTTATATCATAATTTTTGACTTTTTCCAATCATATAAAATGTCATTAATTATTTAGATTAGTTGAAATGATATAGCTTATATTTTTGGTATAAAAATTGGTAAAATTACCTCTTTTGTTGGTGATTTTTTAAGGAAATTTTACATATATTCCTAATGTTACACCTAAAATTTAATGTTTACATTTATGATGCTTTTGTGTCATAAGTCCATGCATGAAAATGTATATTTCTGATTTAAGAAGTGAGTAATGATACTATTATTTATGTGACGTTAAAAATTTGGTTGATATGTATATAAATATGAAATTTTACGTTATAGGTACCTAAGTATATAAGAATTGTGCGGCATGCATGTAAATGCCACCAAAACATTGCCTGGGTATTGAGCGGGTCGGGCTTGGCATGAGACGGGTTTGTTCAAGCTTTGACTAAATCAAAGCAGTATCTGGCTGGGCCAAATCTGCCACCAAATTTCTATTTTTTTCATAACTAAGCCTGTTCATTCTAAACAAGCTTATGACGAACATGTCGGGCTACCTGCCTAATGTCTAGGATATTTAAAAATAAAATAAAGGGAGAGTAAAGATGGTTAGATTCTCTCGCTTTGGTTATCTCCATGTTGGAAAATAGATTTCAGTCCAACTCCAATGAATAACCCTTGGCCTTTTAATCTTAAAATTACATCACTAGTCCCCATTTTTTAAGATAACCTTTATTACACTTTAGCCAATGGCCTTAACCTTTAGATGATAATGCCCAAAATTTATATCTTTGGGATCCAAGAACCGATCAAGATGAGCTCGATAGTTTAGAGTCATTTCCAATTGCTTGGTCTATAGACAGACCATAACATGTTACCTTTTCATTCAAGTACTTATAACTCTCAATATCCTTCCATAAGTTCTCACAATAGTGTTATTAGTCACTTATTGATTGACTCTCAAAAATACTGATCATTTTTGTTATTTTTTGGCCATACCATTTAGGGGACAACTAGTATTATATAACAAGATTTTCTTAGTGTGCATGCTAGTCTATTTTGTATATGATGGTTAACACTCCACCCATTATCAATGTACAGAAGTTACTCAAAAGGCAATTATAACAACTCTTTAGGCACTAATTAAAGGCCAACCAACTAAGATTATTAATAGAAGTAGTGGCTTGCCACTTTTAGGCATTTTTAACAACTCCTTAGGCACCAAGGTCAACCAACTCATTATAATATGCTTCATTGAGCAACACACAAGGCATCACTACTTGTATGAATTTTTTTAAAAATACAAATGAGTTATTCCCCTCTTCTTCTTTACCTTCTTCAAATCCCTAGAATGGAATCTTATTGCTTGTTGTACCATGAATATATGCCACAAAGTTAAATCGAGTATAATTTCTCCATCTTCTTTAACACACCCCCACCTTTATACTATCATTCTAATGTACATTCCTTTATTTCTCCCTCTTCTTTGTAGTGACACTCCTCTCATATCAAATTATCAATATTAGATTTTTATTTTAATGAGAGTAATTTTCATTTGAAATCTTCACCATTTAACCTCAAGTTAGGATGTATTTCTTAAGTCAAAGGCTCTCTTTATGCATATTCCCTCATTAAAATGCACTCTCCTCTCTTTAGTTGACCGCATGGCCCCAACACAGTAGTTGACCATTTTTTTCATTGTTTTAGTGCTCTTGTTGAAACCCTTTTACTTTAAAAATAAATATATTCAACATAATAAATTAATATCACTTTTTATTATAAAATTAACAATTGTCAACCCTTATAAAAACACTTTAACTTGGTATAATATGATCAATTACACTCTCATCATATTATGCAATCTTAATGACACATTCTGATGGTGGTAATGAACTGGTAGATTATCCAAAGTTGCAAGTATATGTTATTTTCTCTATTGCTGATAAGAGGAATGTGCCATGAAGAATGTTCGTCACCAACTAAGGAAGATTGATAGAGTGAAGCCAAGTGATCTAAAGTGAGCATTTGTTGTCATATGTAGCTGACTTATAATCTTTGCTCATAATATGATAGATTCACGTTGACCATACATCCTAAAGTCAACAAAGGATTCTAAAACTGAATGAAAATTATCCATAAGCTAATAATAAACAAATCTTCTCTTTCTATTAAACATGCAAATCATATTCTATTAAGAGCTAATAACACTAATCTTCTAGCTGGAGCTTTAAGTTACAAAATAACATTATTTAGAGATATTTTTTTGTGTTTCATAGAATTTCATGCTCGCTCTGTCAAATTGTCAAAACTTATGCCCATTATATGACCCATCAATATGTTTTAGTCAAATACTTCTGATTTGGTGATCTTAAATAGCAAGGTTTATGAGTTGTTTTTTTGAAAGTATTAGAGTTTGCAAAAATAAGCAAGACACCTAATGAAACATCATCTTAAAGATTACAATATGGAATGCTAGAAAGAATTTTACGTATTAATTTTCCTAAGATACTTATCTCATAAATTATGATATGAATAGAATGAGTTGTGACACGTGTGTACTCGTGAATGCTCACACATGAGCAAACAACTCAATGAGGCCTAGTTTAATTGTTAATACTCTACTCACATCACCTCAATGTTCTAGGACAAGATTATAGTGGTCTATATGGTAAACCAACAAGAATCGTTGATTATAATTGCATATATTAAAAAAAGAATATACAAATATTGTTTGCCCATTGATTGTGAGTCTACTCACTACTATATAGACAATGTACAAAGTATTATGCCTAGCATGTTGAGAAAGCATTTGGAAGAGCACCCCTCTAAATTATAGTGATATACTCTAAACTAATTTGGTATTAGCCCATATCGTCCTTTGCTCATTTGTGTTTTCTTAAGCCTCACCATCCCACACTTATCAAAAAGTTGGACATCTTGATAGATTGCATGCCCATCTTGCTAATAAATTTTATAGTACTCCTTATATATATAATTTTATTTTATTTTTAATTAATCAAGAAATTCTTGTCTTAATATGTTATGAATGCATTCATAAGTCTAAAGAGCAAAGTAGGCAATTTCCAATCTGAAACTTGATATTTTCCTTTAATGTGTTAGGTAATATAATAATTTTCCACTCCTTAACAACATATTTTTCCAATACATAAGAAAGAATAAAATCATTAAGAAAGAATTATTTGATTTCATTTCAAATAAAATATTTATACACATTCAAGAAAGAGATTAGTTTTGCCACTACTAAAAACAGAGAGGGTGTTGAAACACACTTAATAAACATCGAAGAAATAAGAAGGTTGAACCAATTTCAAAAAATATATACTTTGAAGATAAAGTTACAAGTGAACTTGAGTGTTTGTGACAATCAACTATATTTAATGTACACCATAAAACAAATATTTTTTTTAGTGAACTTGAGGTTGGTGGCTCTAGAAATTCAAACTAGCAATAACAAACACATGTACACAATAAAGTAAAAGAAGATACATAAGGTTGCCTCCTAATAAGATCTTGGTTTTATGTCCTTAACCTAACAAAAGCATATACAAATCCAAGTAAACAAGTAATCACACCATTAGATAATACTTGTTTATTATCCTCACCTAGACAATGCCAGATCACCCTAAGGTTTTCTCTCATAGCAAATTGCCTCTTCAATAGGCCGTTATAAAAATTTTAATATTTTTACCGCCCGAGAGAATTCCCTATATCGTCCATTCGTTATCCAACATTATATTGTCTTTGAACTTAATCTCTTAATCTCATTATACTTTTTTAATATCTCTTTCATAAACACTAACAGTTCATTCTTTTTTTCAAGTCAATATTCACACTTCTAATTGCAAGAAATAGTCTTAAAAAAAGGGATTTTTTCATTTTCCTTCATATCTAATATAATAAAATCAGTTGAGAAGATGAACTTATCTACCTTTACAAAGATATCCTGTATAACACCTCTAGGACGAGTCAATGAATAGTCCGTTAATTGAAGGGTTATAGTTATAAATTGAATCTCTTATAAACCTAGTTTCATAAAGGTTGATAAGGGCATGAGTTTAATGTTAGCTTCTAAGTCGCATAAAACTTTTCCAAAAATTTTATCCTCTATTGTGCAAGAAATGGTAAAGCTACCAGAATCTTTCAGCTTTTGGGATAATTTTCTTTAGATAATTAGAGTTTCAGCAAATGGAATGTTAATGGTAATTTTTTTAACACTTATAAAAACTTAGAGAATTGTTGGTCAATTTTATGCTTTAAAGTGTTGGTTGTGCTCTTTCATGTTCTCTCCTAGGATGTGAGGGATTTTTTTCAAAGTATGGGATAAGTTTTTAAATTAGTGTTTTAGGCTCACATTCTTCTTTTAAGCCATCATATTTTCTTTTTACATCTCCTAATTCATTCCCACTCTTAAGACTAATGGAATTACACTGTTCCACATGTATGTCCTTTGGATCAACTCTTTATTATTTGGTAACATCCCTTGGGGTTCTGACACCATGAGTTAGCTTTTTGCCCTAATTATGTTCTTATGTTCTTTATGTTGTAGCATGACTTTATTTGATTCCACACATTCACCACAAAATCTTTTATAGATAATTTCTTCTAGCTAAATGATGGATTAGAAATAAATCAATGTGGGTAAGTTGGTCTTGAGTTACCACTACCTTAATTGTTCGAAGTACCTAGCGAATTAGGTCGGCTGCTGCCCCACTGTTTTTTTCCTTTATTTTGATTTTTTTTCTCCAACCAAAATTAGGGTGATTCCTCCATCCAAGATTATGTGTTGGATTAGGGGTTGTTTAGTTATAAAATTCATGAATTCCACAGAAGAGCTACAAAGATCTACTAGTCGTTCATATGCATTTTTTTCTATTGTTAGTGATCATGTCGCTAGCCTTAAGCCTAAACTATCAAATTTACTTGAAATTGTGGCTAATTTCAAAGTTAGAATTTTCAAAGCATCTTTTTTCACGGACACCAGCAACCTTCATAAGATTCACTCTCTCAGCAGAACATTGAAAATTGTTGATAACCATCTCCTCATTAATGAATAAACCTTCTTAATTGGCTTGAACATAACGGAGGCCCACCTGCAGCATTTGTAATTGACCTTAATGATCTCACCAGCCTATTATAAAAATTTTAAATGATAATTCAATCAGGTATGGCATATTATGGCCACTTCTTATGCAATTCTTTAAATCTTCCAAGCTTCGTAAATTGACTCTACTTATAGTTGGGTAAATTATGTGATGTTATTCTTAAGTTTGACAATTTTTTATTGAGGGAAATATTTGTCTAAAAAATTTTGTGCTGGGTCATCCTATGTGGTGATAAGTTATGGTGCTAACAAGTTCAATCACATCTTGGCATTTTCCTTAAGTGAGAAGGGGAATGACCACAATCGAACTACATCATCAGAAACAACATTATACTTGAAAGTACAAATAATTCTAAGAAATTAGCCAATTGAAGGTTAAGGTCTTCTATGGGTGATCCCTCAAACTAATTATTTTGAACAATTTAGATGATAACAGGTTTAAGTTCAAAGAATGTGACTTCTACAGTAGAGTTGATAGTAATCAAGTGAATTTCCTCTACTAATGGGCTGTCATACTCCCCAAGGGGTCTAAGTATTCTTCTTGAGGATTTTCCATTACTAATTATTTAATTTTTAGATTTTTGTTTTTTTAAATTTTTTTGTCTTTTTTTTTTTTAATGTTGGGTCAAAAGGCACTAAATCTATTGTATTGATTCTATGCTTGCAAACCTAGAGGTAGTAAGTGAGTGACCCTAAATCTAACAAAAAACACAAATTTATGCAAATATACAAAAATAAGATAAAATAGTAATATATGCAAAATAATAGATTCAAAAAACCTAAAACATGATTTTTTTTTTCAGTTGTTTAAGAGTAGATGTTTTAGATTTGATTATGTTAAAAAACACAGAGGTAGACTTAGGAAGACTTGGGCATATTATATAAAAAATGATCTTAATTTAATAGGATTAAATGAAAATATGACACTAAATAAGACGCAATAGAAAAAAAGGATTCATGTAGCCGACCCCACTTAGTGGGATAAAAGTTTTGTTGTTGTTGTTGTCTAACACAGAAAATAACAAATAGAATACGATAAAATATGATACTACAAGATTCAAGTCTAAACACTAACAGTTCAAATAAATACTCCTAGAAATAGAAAATTAACATCATTTTATGGCAACAATGTCAATACATGATGCCCAAAGTTATTGTGAAACATACAACAATCATGTCAGTATATGTGTTGCTTTATCATACATATTTATGTGCATGTGTCGATCTTGCGAGAAATGACAACTTTCAAAATATGAAAATTTGTTGTCTGCTAGCTTTAGTTCTAGCCTAAAGTATCTGAATTTTGAATATTTTAAAGTTATTATTCCTAAATTTACAAAACTAAAAATCCTAAGTAATGTAAGTGAGAGTTTCTATCAAGTGTAAGATTCTCTCATAAGTTTGGTCTTAGAAATGTATATTTAACTAAGTGATGCAATTATTTGGTGTCAATAAAAAACAGTTTTCTTCCTTGTCCCCTTCTAGAAGTCAAAGAAAGCTTTGGATTTCATATTATAATTTAGTTCCCTAAATCATGCAAAAATTCTCAATTTCTATTTCTTTCTATACACTTGAACTAACCCAGAAGCAATATTTTTATTCTCTTAAGTCAGTGAGTTTTAACTTAATTGTTCTGCTAAGTTTTTTTTTTTTTTTTTGAAACTCATAGTTCACAACAAATTTTAGCAAAACAACTAATCATTTTGAGAGTAAATAAAAGTATAAGGTTAAAAAAACACCATGAAGAAAGTTTAATTCAATCACATAAGAAAGTTAAACCCCATGTCCCTGGACTACCAATTCAAGGGAGTGAATGAAATCTAAGTGTTTCTCATGCTTTGAAACAAAAAAATAGCATTTCATTTATCAAAGCATTTTAAATACAAGAGTTTAAAAGTGTGAGAACCCGATAGAATACGCGATTTGAAATGCCACTACCATACTTCTTTCCTTTTCCACAAGATTTAAATGAGTAGCATGCACAATACAATTACACGAGAAGTTGCTCTCACAACTCCTCACAAACCCTCCTCACAAAACTCTCTTCTTGCTCTCTTACAGAATTTCGACCTCCCACACACTAGAAAGGGCGCACTTTCCTCCATATTACACCAATTTAAGTCTTAGCCCGTAAAATAATGTAAATTGCGACGTCTGAACCGTAACTTGGCATATACGAACGCCTAGTCACCCAGAACTAGAGCCTGCGTGCATATTGCTTTGGTTTTGGGCGCCTGGATGCCTGGTCCTCTGGTTCCAGGTGCCGGTTCAGCCCCTTTAGAGTCTATTTCCTCCATTTATTCCCCAAGTTGCCTAATCACTTCTATATTGCATAAAACACTAAAATATCTACATAAAACACTAAAATACACACATAAAGATAAAAAAGTCATAGACATAATATGCACATTTAATACACATCTGTTTATAAAGCTATTGAACATAAGCATAATACTAATAATTAAGTTGATAAAAAGCCATACAATTGATACCTCAACAATCAAAATTTTTATACATTTACAAATTTAGTACTAATATAATTTAACCTTGCCCAAGGATAGCATGTTCTATGTATCTTAGGATCAAATTAATCAACTCAATATGAATGTATTAACATTTGGCTCTAATTAAAGTTGGAGCTCATCATTTTTTAGAGTCGTTCTAAGTTTGATATGGGCTAAAATTTAAAGGTTCATACTTAAATTTTGATTTATTATTGAATCCATGGTTAAATACCAATAATATGTGAAATATTTTGAGGATTAAACTAAAAAAACCCTTGTTATTATTATTATTTATATCATTATTAACCTTTGCGTACTTACCACCCAGTTCCGGTGTATTTATATATTCAATACCTAAAACTTTACTTCTTACTTTTCTACCATCGAAAATTTGTCATATCACATTTGAAATACCGTAATGTTAACTTTTAAATAGTGAAACACATATTTTCATGCATAAATATGATATATATATATATATATATATATATATATATATATATATATATATATATATATATATATATATATATATATAATTCAAAAGTGTCAAGAAAATATACCCGAGGAATAAAAAGTTCGAATAGAAAGTGATGAGAGAGCGAGAGAGGGCACAGTAGGGGACAGTAAAAGAGACTGTCAATTATTCATGAAATGGACCCCTATTTATAGGCATAGGTCCCGATATTATAAAAATACATATTAATCTCCCCATTATTAACTTTCCAAAGGGACGCTTTAGTAATTATATAATTATTTGCATATAATAAGGCTAAGGACAATTTGATTGATAACGTTTGTTGATCACCTAGTAAGCCTTATTTCAATTTATATCTAATATGAAAGAGCCTTTTGTCGATCGTCTTGACAACTGATCTTTGTCCAGCGGAACATCCTCTAGCACGTTCCGTCAATCGTTCAGACAATATATATTTCTCTAGCAATACGCACTGCGACAACTACCTGAAGTCCCATGGCTATTGCTTTAATGTCTAAGGTTTAGCTATTGTTAAGATGGCCATGTCGCCCACTACGCATGCTTCCGAGTCTCTCATTGTAACATGTTCGGTTTAAAGAAGTGTCAATTGAAAAGAGAAGAGAAATGTCATGTTTTGAGAATTTTTAAATTGAGGCATCTTAATATTTTATTAGGAGGAAATTAAAGTTGATTATAACGACACCGATTAAGATCTCACGGTTTCAAATTATTATGCCCGATATATTTTTATACCTACGTTCTATATGTACTTATAAATCAAAATTTTGACGTTAGATATGAAAATACATAGAAATTTTGTGATATGTATCTAAATCTTCCCTATTATTATCAAACTTCTAAGAAACACTTTATTTACAATCATTCTTGCATCAAATCTTTATATAGTATTTTCTTTATCAAATATACCATCAATCGCACAAATGTCAATAAAACCATAAAAAAAAAAAAACATGAAATTTAAAATAAACTAATTCAAGCCCCAACAACATCCACCGCACACATCATCTCCATCCAGATTTCCATTATGTGGCTGCTGTTGCTCCCTCCAGAAAAAAAGAAAAAAACCCAACTTTAACTAAGCTCCAGAAACCTCATCTCAATCTCCCTTCTTCTCCCAACACCCCCAAAAAGAAGCCATCTTTCCTTCTTCTCCCTCCCTCCACACCCCCACCATGTCCACCTCCGGCCTCACCGGCCTCTTCTCAAGCTTTCATGGAAGCTTGACTGTTAACGGCGAGCAGAGAGCTGCTCTCAGAAGAGCTGTCTCCTCACCTGTTCGAAGCTCGAAGCCTTTGAGGCTCTGTCCGATGATGAAGAATGTTAATGAAGGCAAAGGTTTCTTCGCTCCTGTTGTAGTTCTCACAAGAAACATTATTGGGAAGAAGAGATTCAATCAGCTTAGAGGGAAGGCGATAGCTCTTCATTCTCAGGTATTTTTTATTATTAGCACTGTTTTTTTTCCTTTATTTATATATTCATGCTGTGGAAAGAAAGAAGAAGAGAAATGTGTTAGATTGTAAATTTATGTGTTTTGTAGGTTATTACTGAGTTTTGCAAGACTATAGGAGCTGATGGGAAGCAGAGGCAGGGGTTGATTAGGCTGGCTAAGAAGAATGGGGAGAAGCTTGGTTTTCTTGCTTAGGAATAGTTGAGAAAAATGAATTTATTCTTATTTAAATAGTTCTCTTTTCATCTATTTTATCTTTTTTATTTTTTCTTTTCTTTTTAATTTGAACTGAGGGCTGTGAATGTAATGAAGAATTATTTATAGGGTATAATGTTTTTAGTTCTGAAAATGAGTTGGATTTTGATATAGAAGCATAGGTTTTACGTCTGAGCATACTCATTGCTATAGTGTGAAAGAATGATGATTTTGAGTGAGGATGAGATGGTGGTCCGTGATGGGAAAAAAAATATTATATCAGTAGTTCTGATTCAAGACTGTTTCAGGACTCTAATTATTGTCTGTCACCTGTAGAATCCTGCCCCCCTTAGTAAAAACTAAATAATTTAATGTGATGGGGTGGTACTGTACACGTGGCAGACAATAATTGAAGTCCTGGTGCAATATTTTTTATCGGGGTTGGGCATTTCTTCTCACTAAAGTTTCATACTTGAAGCTCACCGAACTTGAATAAAAATGATATTTTTATTTTTCTGAATTATGCTTGAATGCATATGTAGCACAATACTGGAAATAACCCAATGTGACAAATTTGAGCATAAGATTTACATACATACCGCATAATTCTTATGTTTATACATACCTAAAATCCAAGTTAATATCTACATTTTTACACATATGTGCCATAAAATTATATATAAAATGATATATTTAAATTTTAAAAGGGTAATAATGGTTAAAGTTTCTTACGTAGTTTTAAAATTTTGAGTGATATGCATATAAATATGAATGTTTAGATGTTTGATACTGTTATGGTGACTACCAATTATATGAACTAAAATAAAGCCGCATTTATAATGAGGTTTAAATAGTTAATGGGTACAATGGTCATTGGCTATTTAAAGGTGTTCAACCGGTCATCTTGTATGGGTCATTGGTCTATATATATGTAATGATAGATATGAGTTAGATGGGGGGAAGGAAATAAATCACTTGGTCAGAGAAAGAAGAGAATATGCTTCAAGAATTGTGGAGATGATCTTAGAGATCTTGGATCGAGATTATTCGTGGGAGAGATCATGGTAAGATAAGAGCTCTTTGAGATCTTGGATCGAGGTGATTCGAGAGAGAGATCATGGCAAGATGAGAACTCATTTCTCAATGTAAAAGCCTTACAATTCTTCTTTATTGCCTTAGTGGACAAGATTGTTCATTCCCTCCCGTGGATGTAGGTCCTGTGTACTGAAACAACGTAATTCTTGTGTTCTTGCATTTTTATTTCATCTTTGCGGTTTTCTTTCCTTTTCCGTTTTCCATTTTGATGTCATGCAGCTTTCTTGGTAGCAGATTCCCCACAACAACTGGCGCCATCTGTGGAAATTTGTGAGGAATATTGGAAAAAGCCCCTTTTTTGGCGCGGATCATCTCGGATGAATCAGAGTCGAAGCAGACTAGTGTTACGAAAACTATCGTCGGAGAAAGCAGAATCGACACAAATCAGAAGAACACAAAGATTTAACGAGGTTCGGCAAAGAATTGCATACGTCCTCGGGAGCAAGCCGGCGAATTCTACTATTTCAGAGGAGTTTCATACCCATAGGTTTACACATCTATTTATAGATAAAACCCAGGATAAATTACAAACATGCCATCGCTCCCCCAACCCACTAACTTCTAAGCAGACACTCCTTTTCACCGTGAGTCACGCCCGCAAGAACTCCCTCCGTAGATACGAGTCATACCTAACAATTCTCCACTTGGCGAATATCAAGACCTTGAGAAATGCTTCACCCAGTATACGTGCTTACCAAACAAATCTCCACCTTAAGCAAATATCCAAACCTTCGGAGAAATACATCTAACAATCTCCACCTTTGCGAATATCCAAACTCTCAGTAAGAAAATCTCCACCTCGCGAATATCCAACCCTTTGGAGAAATAGATCATGGAGTTTCTTACACCAACGGATGGGACAACCAAACCATCTAACCTGGCTCGATTAAAGATCCCGCCGCATTTCCATCATATGTTCCAATAGAGCGATCTCCACTCTGCAATCATACTTCCTAACAAGTTTATAGATAAGTTACTGCAGCTGATCTTCCCTTTCATCATAGTCGTTCGCACCCTTAACAATTCGATGGTTTCCATATCCTCATCCGCCTTGTGAATGAAACCAATTCGCAGTAGTAGTGCCTAGAAATCAAATTCATCTTCAACTCCTGAACATGCTCTAACATCACATAATGTTCTAATAGTGTCATCATACATCTTAATTCGACTTTACATATACCAATGAATATTATAACGTCTATTATCACCTGGATAGATCGAACCGAATCGGATAACTCAGTATGAAGAAAACCACTTCCTGTTTGGTATGTGATGAGAACATCCTGAATCAATAATCCATCCATCCTTTTACTGAATTGTTGTAACTGAAAGCGCATCACTATCACTGTAATCTGTATCACTCTGCACCATATTCACAGCCCTGGAAGATACATTACGAGTCTTCTTTTCGAGCATTGGACAATCTCTCCTCATATGTCCCGGCTTCCTGCACTTAAAGCAACGAATCTTCTGCCTTTGAGCTTTGATCTTCCACAATTCTCCTTCTCCTCCTTACTTTCACGATCCCGATTACCCTTAACATATAAACAATTACCATTAGAAACTTTCCTCTCGCATTCCAGCTTCATTAGTTGTGAGCCAACAATGTTGCAATGAATCTCATCAATGTTAATTGTTTCTTTCTCATATGTAAGAGTAGTCACCGGACGTTCATGCAAGTAGGCAACCAACACGAAGAATCATTGTTCGGTCTTCATCCTCAATATTCGGATCGAGTCGTCGCTGAGATCCGTGATTATTTGATCGAAGACATTCAAGTCGTCGTGAAAAATCAAGCACTCGCCCGCATCTTCAACCCATACGACCTTTCTTGCCGATACAATTTATTCGTCAGAGATTTGGACATAAACCGAGATTCCAATTTCTTTCATACTTCTCCTGGAAATTTCATATTCATAACATGATACATAATCTCATATGCCAGACATAAACGTATGGTACCTGCCGCTCGAAGTTAAAACTCTTCTCAATCTTCATCTTCCATATTATCAGGCTTCAGTAACTCGCAAAGTCCTTCAAAATTCTCTCGTCGTGCCAACAAATCTTTTACCCTTGTTTGCCACAATCCGAAGTTCTCGGTTCCATCGAACTTCATTATCTCGAATTTTGCACCAGACATTGCCATCCGAATTTAATCATGCACCGTATTTTTTGCCTTGCTTCGAGAAACAAAAGAAAATACTTCGCAAATAAATTCAAAGAAACCTGAAATTTTCTCTGTCAAATGCAGCAACTATCCCGCGATTCTCCTGTGATTCGTGAATTAAATTTTCAACACGAAGCACAATTCCCGTTTAGTACCGGTTCCTCGCCGACTCGTCGTTTCCGCGAGTCACGAATCCCTTCACACCTGTTCGAGGAATACCTTCACGAAACTCTTGTTCACTAAATAATCGTGTCTGCTCTCCACCTGCACCCTGCCGAACTCCACCTGTCGCAAAATCTCCTACGACGAACCGGTGAATTTAACTGGTTGAACACCTCAATTTTCCCGCAAAACGAGGCTCCTGTTCGCGGTGGAAAACCTCTGTTTCCAGCGGATTGTTGAACCGACCGAACTCCTCTGCAGGAATTTTAAAAAAATATTCCCTCCACACCGCACAGCTTTTTTCGTTAGCAGCTCTTCCAGGAATGACAAAATTCCTCTGCAGAAAATTTTCTTCTCTGCCTTCAGGAATTAAATTTCCTATGGTTTAATTGTTGTTAATTGCCTCCTAACTCTTAACACAGGAATTAAGAATTCCTCAACTCCCTTAACCGCGAACTGCAGGCCCACGTCTCTCTGCCCGCGAACCGCCGCGTCGCACCAACTGCCGCGTCGCTGGAACTCTTCAGGCCTTCCTGCCGCTCGCCTGTACCTGCGACGCTAGAACTTGCCTGGAGCGAAACTCTCTGCGTGCCTCCGACTCCGACGAATCTTCCTTCGCCGAACTGCCCTTTGTCCGCTTGTACTCTGTACTCCTCGCAGCAAATTTTGGCGCCTGTTCAAGTACTGCCGTCCGGACCCTCGCGCCTCTCACGCGCAAACTGACCGAACCGACTCCAGTACTGCCCCGTCGCGAGGGAACTGAATGCGAACTGCTGTTCGCAAAGACCGAACGAGGAAACTTCTTCACCTGCTTGTCCTGCGACGAACCTTCCGGCACCTGCACTGGTGACGCAACAACTTGGACCTGCTCCGCTGCGCCTCCTCAAATCCTACCCGCGAATTCTCCTAGAAGGATCGTGATCTGCCTGTGCTCCTTGCGCAAATTGCTTCGCTGCAACTGGACTGGACTGTCCCCCTTTCTTCGCACTACTGGAAGAAGGAAGGGAATACCTTTCCTGGACTCCACCCACTGCTCCTGCGGCCGAACTCTGCAGTACCGCGAACCTCTCTATTCCGCTATTTTCCTTATTTACGACGCAGAACTGTTCCTGCAACCGCCGAAATGGCCTCTGCTTCCGCCTTAAGCCCGCCTGTCTAGCTATTCCTCTGCGCTGGTCGAACAGCGAAGGAAATCCCTTCACATAAATCACCTCTGCTGCAAACCGTCGAAGGCCGTCCGCTCCGACTGGAACTTCTCTCCTGGATCCCGCAAACCGCCTAGAAACACCGCAATTCTTCGAATCTCGAAACCAAATCTTCATAACTTCTTCGATCTCCCGCGTCTATCTCCTCCTGTTTCCTCGAACGAGGCTCTGATACCAATTGTTATGAAAATAACGATGAAAAATAAAAATCAACACAAATCAGAAGAACACAAAGATTTAACGAGGTTCGGCAAAGAATTGCCTACGTCCTCAGGAGCGAGTCGGCAAATTCTACTATTTCAGAGGAGTTTCATACCCATAGGTTTACACATCAATTTATAAATAAAACCCAAGGATAAATTACAAACACGCCCTCGCTCCCCCAACCCACTAACTTCCAAGAGACACTCCTTTTCACCATGAGTCACGTCTCTTATCCAAGAAACTCCCTCCGTAGATATGAGCCATACCTAACAACTAGTCCGTCCTCATCGAGGTTGATGATTGAGAAAGCTGTGACGGTAGAGGGATGGTTGGGGATTAAGCTACATTGGGAGCAGGAGAGTTTTGTTCCTGATGGGATTAGTCTGGTGGAAGAATTGGATCCCGAGGAAGAAGATGAAGGTGAGGGGGCTGGTCCGGCAAGGAAGGAGGAAGCGGCGGATGGAGTAAGGCTAGGAAGGGGGTTGGATTGTTCGGCTTTTGTAAGGTAATGAAGGAAGTATTCGGTGAGAAGGTGGAGAAGGTGGTTGTTTCAGATCGTGTTGTGGATTCCCCTTACTGCCTTGTGACTGGGGAGTATGGTTGGAGTGCTAATATGGAGAGGATCATGAAGGCTCATGCTCTCAAAGACTCTAGCATGTCTGGTTACATGTGAAGCAAGAAGACAATGGAAATCAATCCAGAGAGTCCGATAATGAAGGAACTCAAAAAGAGAGCCGATGCCGACAAGAATGACAAGTCTGTGAAGGATCTTGTGCTGCTTCTTTTTTTGAGACTGCTCTTCTAACATCTGGCTTCTGCCTGGACGATCCCAACACCTTTGTCAACAGGATTCAAAAATGATCTAGCTTGGTCTGAGCATTGACGAGGATGAGGAAGAGGCTTCTGGTGATGGTGATGCTGACATGCCAACTCTCGAGGAGGATGCTGAGGGAAGCAAGATGAAGGATCACCGGAGAGAGCAAGAAGGCTCTTGAGAACTCCCCTTCACTTGAGAAATTGAAGAATAAGGGCTATGAGGTTATGTATATGGTAGATGCCATTGATGAATATGTTGTAAGCCAACTGAAGGAGTTCGATGGCAAGAAATTGGTTTCTGCAACCGAGGAGTGAATCATCGTTATGCAGTTTTGTAATTGGAAGTCAAGGTGGAGAATTGTTATAAGGACTCCCAATTATGTTAACTAAGATAAAGCCGCATTTATAAGGAGTTTTAAATAGCTAATGTGTACAATGGTCATTTGGCTATTTAAATGTGTTATATGGGTCATTGGTCTATATATATGTAATGATAGATATGAGTTAGATGGGGGGAAGGAAAGAAATCAATTGGTTAGAGAAAGAAGATGATAGGCTTCAAGAATTGAGGAGAGGATCTTGAAGAACTTTGATCGAGCTTCTTCGAGAGAGAGATCATGGCAAGATGAGAGCTCTTTGAGATCTTGGATCGAGGTGATTCGAGAGAGAGATAATGGCAAGATGAGAGCTCATTCCTCAATGTAAAAGCCTTGTAATTCTTCTTTATTGCCTTAGTGGACAAGATAGATCATTTCCCTCCCATGGATGTAAGTCCTATGAACCGAACCACATAATTCTTGTGTTCTTGTGTTTGTATTTCTTCTTTGTGATTTTCTTTCCTTTTCCGTTTTCCATTTTACTGTTTTGCGGCTTTCTTGGCAATAGATTTTCCACAACAGATACATATAAATACATAAAAATTGTGTTGTATGTATGTGAATAATTAAGCAATCTACAAATATGAGAGAATTATAAGAAGTTGAGATTAAAAATATCAGAAAATCATTTTACTCATGTGAAATAACAATTTTAGGATATTTTTCTTTCTTATAGTTCATCACTTTCATTAACAGGAGAAAAATAAACAAAGACAGAATTGCATGCAAATATATGTATTTATATACTTTTACACTTTTTGTATATAAAAAGCTTTAAAAGAACAAAACTTTTAAAATCAGTGATTATTCTAATTCTATTCATACATATTATTGAATTATTTAGATTCTAACACCCAAAACTTTACATTTATAATAACTTCCTGTCATAAGCCTGCATGAAATATGTATTTTATTTCAAAAAAGATGGTGACAGTGATATTTTTATAATGATACAAATATGAATAATTCATGTGTAAACATGAATGTTTGGGTGTTGCATATATAAACATAAAAAATTGTGCCGTCAATCGTGAGCTGTTGGTAGAACAACCTCTTTGAATATCGCAAGTCCTTTAAGGTTTAGGGTTTAGGGTTTAAGTCCCCTCATGTCACGGATTTGAATTCCTATCTGGCCAGTTTGCTGATAATGAGGGCGGTTCTCGAATGGTTAGGCACATGAGGATGATTGGAGTCCCGTATGATAGTCTCAAGCCATTCTTTTTAAAATATATATAAACATAAATAATTGTGTGGTATATATGACAACATCACAGCAATGAAAAAGGAAATAAAATAATAAAAGAAGGATTACAAAGCAGTACAGAAGTTAACAATCTTATAAATAACAAAAATCATTCCATTTTAATTTGATCTCACAGACACAAAATAATTAATATCCAAAGCTATTGAATGGAAATAAATAATAAAAAAGAAATCTAAGAACAGTATCTTAGTTTCACAACATGTTATAGAGAAACTCCATATTACTTCATTTCTCCTCTACACAGTATAGCGACCTCCTCTGCTTGATTTATCTCTTCTGGAGTCATCCTGCGAAGATAACATAATGTGTAGGATCAGTACAAAGACCTCCTCTAACACCCAATTCTTATGTATTTACATATCTCATACCTAAATTTTATACATTTTACATTTATATCATCCAAATCTTTCAAATCACATCGAAAATAACACTATTTTAACTTCTAAAAAGTGAAATGTGCAAGGTGGTATATATATGTAAAAATTGAAGTTTGGGTGTTCGATATGTAAATACGTAGACGTATGTAAATCTTCCTAAAAGTTTTTGAATTATGGAATGATGCTGGCAGCAAACATACATGGTAACTGTATAAAATCTTATCGGTGGTATCCAATATCTCCTTCCACTTCCTTCCAATGCTCATCTGCAGAAATAAAAATTTGAAAACTGAAATAAATTTAGCATTTTAAAATAGTAAATTGCATGCCTTGCAACTTGACATAATTTGCAGCTAAAGTATTTTGTTGCCGCTGACAATTTCATTAAAGTTTTAGGCTGTAGTGATTAAAAAAAAGTAAGCTACAATCCACTAAAATCTATAGAATTTAAAGAATTTAAAGAATTAGGCAATTCCCCACCCCCCACTCCCACTATAAACAGTAAAATATAATATTTTTTCTTATGTAGTTTGGACAATTTAGTAGTTTCCTCAATATATATTTGTTGCCCAATACTTCAAAAAAATTAGGCATTTGGTAATTTTGCCGACCCTAAAAAGTAATGTTGGCTCTACGTATGTCGCCTACCTAATGAGATTAGCAGAAGTTTGCAGAGTATTATGAATAGTTTTCATGATTTCTTCACTAGCAGTAATTAGCTCTCTTCCCTCCTTTGCTACACCTTCTATTTTGAATTTCAAATTACAAATTGCAATAAGCCCTTCCTAAATGCCTATTTGTAGATTATGAAAGCTCTACAGGTTAAACCATTTGCTTCCCCAGAAGAGAGCTTATTTTCGAACCCACTCTTGGATGTGTTAAGCGAATGACAAATATGATCCAAAATCTTTGATTCAGGTTGGACTAGAAAGAGAAAAAGGAATTTTACAAAATAATCTAAAAGTACAACTTTGCAAATATTCTTGAAAGCCTTCTACATCATACATTTGATGTTGTTAAATTCAATTTTCCATCTAAATTGATAACAATTCACGAACTTGAATCTATAATTGCAACAGACTGCAGACAACCAACAAAAAAACAAAAGAACACAAATAAAATCTTAAGCGTTTCTTCAATGCAGACCTAGACACGTACAAAAATAATAGAGGCGCTTACATAAATAGCACACAATTCTTATACATTTATCATCTCACGCCTAAACTTTCATAATCATACGCAAAACGCTCAAATGATGTAAATATTAAAGATTTGAGTGCTATGTATTTTAATATGAAAGTTTCCATGTGAGATATGTAAGTACACAAGAATTGTAGGATCAAACAAAATAGTATAATCGTATTATCCAGCCTAGTGTTCAATGACTCCCATTTTTTCTAAAAATGGATTTAGCCAAAAACTTCTACCAATGTGATGATTCTAAACTACATGAATAACGCCAAAATCCCCAAGAACCAGATGGTAAGGTAAATAGAGCATCAATAAATAGCATCAAATCCATGATGCATCATGTAAGAAAGACTAAGTTCATGAAACCAATATTTAATTGGGCAATTAAGTATTGAGATGTTTTCCACTTGTGAGACGAAGCATAAGCCTTGAGGCGTCGCGGTTTGAAAATTTTGTAAGTGAAAATAAATGTCTAAAAAAAAAATGATATATTAACATCACAACAAATAGATATATTAAAAAAACACATTAATATCTTAACATGATAAAAATTGACAAGTTGCATCTATATGAAGTGCAAGCCGCAAAATATCATATAACTTGCGCAAAATAAAAATATAATGCAAACATCAATCGATTAAATCATCAAATTAATATAAAATATAAAATGGAAGTAACATAAATATAAAAGTAAGATATAAGATGAATTTAACATAATAAATTTTTCTCAATCCTCTTGTCCACAAACATAAAAACATTAGTTGGCAGAAGGAGCAAGCCGCAGCGGCTGTAGCTGGAGTAGCAGCAGGCTGAGCTGGCTGCAAGATAAGCAAAATCAGGCGGCAAAGGCGCTGTAGCAGGAGCAGGTGCAAGTGATGATGGCGACTGCGCCAATAACAACAGCGCTGGTGGTAAAGGTAGCAGCAGGTGGCAGCGGCGGGAGCGCCTAAGGCAACAGTAGCAGGCAGAGATGTTGGGAAGCCCGACTAGGGAGAAGCGAGCTCTTGAGCATGAGAGTTGTGACTTCGGATCGTATTCAACTCGCTAATATAAGAAATAAAATTAAGCACAAGAGACGCACACATCAGCCAATGTGAGACGTACGTCTCACCCGAGCTACAAGAAATGTACGCATCAATGTGGTTTTCTTCAGAGGGGCGCCTTAAGGTGTGCTTGAGATTTGCACAAAACCCATGATTCTAGAAGATTAAAACAGTTGATTTGCAGCCATTTTTTTCATCTTCAGGTTCGTGTAACACTTTATTAAGATTATACTACTTATCTCCCTCATTTGCTACAGAATCTGCGCCTATTAGCTGAGCATGCAAATGGAGAGAACAAAGTAATCAGATAAAGGTTCCACCTGGGAACTAGTAGCCGTAGACCATGGGTGATTTGGGTTCAGAGAACAAGTCAAATAAAGTGGATTTAATACTTCAGAATTCTAAACTAAACCTAGAGGCTCCCTAATTATTTAAGCTGTATTGTGATAAAAAATAAGAAATCAAACCGAGCAAGAAAATTAACATAGTCTTGCAGAATTTAGTACATTATAATCTCCTCCCGCAATCAAGTTTACCGTGTTTTTTTATTCAATTTCTCCCCCAGGCAATTAAAACTATTTTTTTTATAACAATCGACAATCAGGTATTTTGCTGAAAGAAATAAAGAAATGTATAAATACTAGTAAGTATAAAAAAACAAATCCAAATCACACAACACCACCAAATAACTGCATACTAAAAAAATAAATAAGATGTGGTCCAAAAAAGCATAGAACCTGAACAGCTTCATTGCTAGCAGACTTAGTCCAAAGAGCAAGTTTATCTTGCCTCGGGCGTACACTTGCAACAACACCACAAATATCATCAGCGTCATCAAACTGCTCTCCAATCAGAGCCATCAACTACAAATAGATACTCAAATTTCTATATTACAAACTTCAGAGGAGTAAAATATAATTTTAAATTAAGAAGATGAATGGAGAAAATTTTTACCGTCTCTAACCACATACTGTCAAGATTGGCCTTTCTGCTACTTGAAATGGACCACTTCCCCCCATTTGCACATTCCGGATCCTCCCATTTAGGTTCTATCCCAGCTTTAAAACAATGAAAATCAGCCTGTGTTGGCAACTTGCTGGGCCTAAATATCTGATCATATAAACTGCATCAAAAGGGTATAACAGCATAAGCTAAATGTTATTTGCCAATATATTTGGCCCACAAGAATCTATTTGAAAGAATATTTTAAATCATGCCACTGGATGCAAAAATCAAATCATCTGGAGTTCATATGCGAAGATGGGAACGACAGCAAATCCAAGGCCTCAAAAACTGGATCGTTAAATTGAAATCCTAATGACAACAAATAAGTTTTAAATTTTAAATTTATTTTGGATAATTTAATAATTTGAATTTTAAATTCTAGATAAAACTTTTATTTTTTGTGAAAATTTGGAAAAGAAAAGATTTCTGCAAAGTTGTGAAAAAATAGCATATTCAAAGCCACTCCTCAAATCCAATCTCTATCATTGTTTTCACAAAGAAACACTTTTGTCCTTATAAACCATCATTCGCATTTATACCATCCCAATTAACCAGGCAGCTCTCCGCACAATCCCATCACTGACCCTAGAAACCATTCCCATCACCAATGATTGCCTTGCATACACAATTTCGCAATCCACAATTTCATAGCCTCTATCTCCATCAATTCAAAAAAACATCCGCTATTATTAACCACACTTTACCTTGCAGTAGCTTTTCATATTTTCTTTAATGAAATCTGAGAATTGTTTGATTGAGTATTGTTATACGAGAAACAAAAAAAGTTCGATTAAAAAACTAAAACCTAACATTACTATCTTGAAGAAAATAGTTTGATGTTAACGCATATTGAAAAATGACTTTGAGAACTGATTCAAATGAAGCATTGGCAACAATATCACAAACTACTTCTTAGTTGTTGATGTAAATCACTATAATCCAAACAAATTAACTGATTTTCCAGCTTAAAATTCATATTTGGATGAATTGATGGAGATAATACGGTCAGAGTCAGGGATATATGAAGTTGACACCACATTCATTATTTCTAGATTATATTAAAAACAAGCAAGCCCATAAGTTGTGGTATTTGGATATCATGAAGATATTTACCAATATTCCATTCTTCCTAGAATTCAAAATGATTTCATTTGTCCTTCGATAGACCTAGGAGCATGTGGCATTAGAAAGTGCCTATAGCTTTGAGCTTAATTGCTATAATAAGACAACAAAACAATTTGATAAGGCAACAAAACATATAGTATAAAATTGTGGTTGAACGGATGATCGCCACCTCCATTGGACCAACTTCAACAGTTCAATCTTGAAGACCATCATTGTGGGAGGGTGGTCATGATGTGAATCCGCTTATAATCAGTTTAATTGTTAATCGTAGAATAATAAAGATTAGTAATTAGCTTCATGCTTTATTAGTTCATATAAATCCCCCATTTGGCGAGACTGAGGAAAGAAAAATAAATGAATGGTCTCCCCTTCTATATTTTTTCTCATTTATTCTTTCTTCAGGGAGCTTGACAGGCCCAAATTGCTTCGGTGGTATCTAAGGAAAATGCTAACAACCTTCTGTTTACTTGAAAAAGAGAGGTAAGAAAAAAGGAATACTTTTTCCAAAGTATTGCCATATAATTACCTTAAGTTAGACCAGTTTTGCAAACGGGACCAGTACATGTAATAATTGCATATTCTTTTAGAACTTCTCTTTGAAATCTAGCCCCCACAAACCAGTAGCATAAGCCCATTTCAATTTCTAGCCTGCAAAACAAGCAATTTTTGAAAATCAAGGACGTTTAAGCTCTCGATCTTATGGTCCCATTACTGAACTATAGGCCATCGCAATTCTGGGGCATTTCAACGCAACGCCGGAATAAATCTTACAACACATCTAAACTCATCAAGATTTGAGATTATACTCAAATAATGAAAATGCACAACAGCACGTGTTGGAGGACAAAATGACAGCTTGCAACTATTAAGTCAAACATTACCCACCCTTCATGGTTGGAGAACAAACCACAAACACTATTTTTAATCATCTCCACCTTGCAAAGATGCATACATCTTTATTATTATGATTAATTTCACCCAAAAGTCCTCAAAATGATGAAGTAAGAATCAAACACAAGTAGCAAAAACTTCCAAGTTTGCCCTTTGGATTAGAATTATCACCCACTGCACCAACTTAGCAAAGTCCAAGCTTGGAGGCATTAAGGATTATAAGAATACAAATGGAAATGGATATCCTCCATGTATCAATCAACATAAAATCTGAAATAATTCAAAGTAATAGAAATTCTAGTTGTTGGAGATTTCACTCTTAATTTAGAGGGCATAGGTTTGAAGCAATGTGATTGTTAAATTTCTGCTTAATATTTCTAAAAAAATCCAAAATAAGCCACATTGGTCACACTTTCAATACGTTTATGTATATCATTAAAAGGATTAGTATCCTAGATGTTTAGGAAGACAGCTCATACTTTTAAGTTAAGAATATAGTTATCATTATAATTCATCTTGGCTACTTCTTTGGCATATCAAAATAAACTTTTAAAAATTTGAATTGGCTGCTCTACTAAAGAAACTTTGCATAGTGAAAAAAAAAACTTTAAGGGGGTGTCTGGTAGAGCCTTCTAATATCACTGAATCCAACCAAATCGCAAGATGTGGGAGTTAGGTGGTTTTAAGGATTTATGGGTTGTCTAGCAACGGATTTAGGCCAGGATTGAACCTAAATCTTGCCTGAAGGTCTTTTTGAACAAAAGAAAGTCGCGACTACAGTAAATCCAGATTTTGCAAATTTTGTTCGTAAATCTGTGATTTAATAAATCCCCACAATTGGTGAATTTAACTTTGCATAGTGGGTTTAGCACGAGGAAGGGTTAAGCTATTCATGATAAGGCTGTCACTTCCCAATTGTGTCATTATCAGTTGGTTGGTAGCACGCTTCCGCTATATAATCACAGTTTCTCCTTCGAACGAGTACTCTTGTTGTTGCATGTGATCCATCACCGAATCAATGTCACATAGAAGTGAGGAAGATTCAAAGCCTTCCTACTACGTGCATTAGATTCAAATGATATCGTAGGTGAGTATTCTCATTTTAGTTCTTCATTGTATTTCTTAGTTATTTTTCTTGAGAAATTTCCTAGAGATTTGGGCAAACTGCAACACCTTCCCTCGCATACATATCACCGAGCACAACCTCCCCTCAGGCCTACACCCCCAGAATAGAAAATTGTAATACAAGTAAATTAAAAAAAAATCATTTGAATTTAGCAGTTCCAACTAAATTATGAAGCAATGACTCAATTTGTGCATAAAAGTAATGAATAATTAATTGCACTCAAAAGAACATCATCAGCTATATGTGTTTGTTTTTATTTCAATCGAACTTGATCCAATTGTTAGGTGAGTTATAAGAAAACCTGAATTGAACATGATTTGCTATACCCCCCAAAATTGGTGGATATAACTTCGCACTATGGACTTAAAATCGGGATAGCATAAGAGTTGTTCTCGATAAGGCTATCACTTGCCAATCGTGTCATTGTCGGTTGGTTGGTAGCGCACTTTCGCTATATGATCATAGCTTCTCCTTCGACCGAGCTATCTTAAACTTGTGTGTGATCCATCACCAAAGCAGTGCCACATAGAAGTGAGGAAGATCCAAAGCCTTCCTACTATGTGATTTTGCTTCAAACAATATTGAAGGTGAGTGCCCTCCTTTCAGTTCTTGATTGTGTTTCTTAGTTATTTTCTTCAGAAATTACTCAGGATTTGGACAATCTCCATTACTTTCTCCACTTATAAATATGTATTGCAACTCCTTCCCTCATATACATATCACCGAGCACAACCTCCCCTCTGACCAACTCCCCCACAATAAAAAATTGAAAAAAAAGTAAATTCCAAAGATGACATTTGAATTTAGCAGTTTCAAGTAAATTCAAAAGCAATGACTCAGTCTGTGTATAAAAGTATTGAATAATTAATTATGCACAAAAGAACGATCAACGACTATACAAGTTTGTTTTCAGTTCAATCGAACTTGATTCAACTGTTAGTTGAGCTATAAGAAAACCTAAGTTGAAAGTAATATTCTTGTGTAGTTTAATTGAATAAATCTGAAGTAATATAGGTTTGAGTTGAATATATGTTTGTTAATTCATGCACAAGAAAGCGATCATGGCCTGTGAGTTTGTTTTCAATTCAATCACGCTATTCTAATTGTTAATTGCGTTATAATAAAACTTGAATTGAATGTGATATTTTTATGTTGCTTAACAGAAAAAGCTGAAGTAGTATATGTTTAAGGGTTGAAATTGTTTGTTGCTAGTGTTAAAATCTATATTTTATAAGATTACAAATATGCTTTTATCATTGTATATCATTGATTTCTTGGTATTGAATTCTTTACTAGGAGTTGGTAGTACTAAACATTTTCATATTAGTAATGCTTGAGCTCTATAGTGTTTTAATTTTTTATTACTCTCCCATGAACCCGTTTTTGATCTATTTCACAGTTACTCTCAAAAAGTTTGAAGTCCCTTAATAGATTGTTTACAACCATGTTTGATTTGGATAATGTAGCATTCTTCTAACTTTCCCAACTTTGTAGGTTGTTTCCTAAACATTTTCATAGTAGCAATGCTCGAGCTCTACAGTATTTTCAATTTTTATTACTCTCTCCTGAATGAATTTCCGAGTTATTTCAAATATACTCTAGAAATATTTAAAGCATTCACTAGTTGGGAATGTTTGTTTGAAGCATGCTTGATTATCCAAAGCAAACATGGTTGTAAACAATATATAAAGAGACCTTAAACCCTTATAGAGTAAATGTGAAATGGGTCAAAAAATGATTCATGAGAGAGTAACAAAAAAAAAAAAAAACTGCAGAAGTTGAGCATTGCCAAAATGAAAATGTTCAACACCCCCAATCCCTAGTAAGATATTCAATATTAGGAAGTCAACGGTATACAATGATTCAGTTATAATTGTAGCCTTATAAAAGAAATAATTCAACATTAGCACTAGTGAAATAAAAAACAAATTCAACTCCCAAACTTATACACTCAATATTTCCTCAATTAAACAACACAAAAATACACCTATGATTTAGGTTTTCTCATAACTGGACTAAGAATTTCATTAACGTGATTGAACAGAAAATAAACTCATCTGGCCGATGGTCTTTCTTTTATGAATAATTAATAAGTCTTTATTTTTACGCTCAAACTGAGTCATTACTTCTAAACATATACTTGAAACTGCTAAATTCAAGTGTTTTTTATTTTTATTTTTATTGATATTTACTTGTTTTACAATTTTCTGTTGCGGGAGAGGTGGTTGAAGAGGAGGTGACGCTTGGTGAAACGTATGCGAAAAAAAATTACTGTCAAGATTTATGAGTGGAGAGAGTAATGGAGATCACCCATATCGCTGACAAATTCCTCAAGAAAAGTAGCTAAGAGCACAACCAAAAACTGAAATTAGGATACTCAATTGTGGTCTTGGAGCAACAAGAGTCTCGATGAGGGATTGGTTGAAGCAAACGCACTCGGTAGCAAATTTTCTGAACTTCCTCACATCTGTGTGGCACAGCTTTGATGATGGATCACACACAACAACATGAATGCTCGGTCGAAAGAGAATGTGATCAAATAGTGAAAGTGCACTTCCAACCAACCAAAAACGACACAATTAGAGAGTGAGAACCTTATCATGAACAACTGTTACCCTATCCACATGTTAATTCCGCTGCAATAAGTTAAATCCACCGATTGGGAGGATTAGTAATTCACGAATTTATGGATAAAATCCAGGTTTACGTCTTTATTTTGCCCAAAAAGACCATCTAGCAAGATTTAGTTTAAATACATATTAAATCCTGCCCTAAATCCGTTGCCATACAGCCTCTTACGGATCTACTAAATTCTATCAACGTTAAATCCGTGCTTGCCGCCAAACAGAACCTATGTGTAAGTAATTACCCCAAGCATCATGGAAAACGACCGCCAATTTGCTTGCTTCTTATCAGTTGCATACCCTCATGAAAAGCGTTAATTTAGCAATCCACAAAAACATATCCAGTCAACTAAAGATCTACTATCCAACAAATCTATAATAGGCTCAATCCCAAGGTCCTGCAAGCAGTACTTGATAGCAGAAGAAATCCCACAAACTTGTGAAGATAATAAAATTTATTGCAACATGAATAAAAAGAACAAAATAGTGCAATTTCATTCAAAGCAGCAAAGAAATCATATGTCAGGGATCAGGGGAGAAATGATGACTTACCACCAAAAATCCTCGACCGTATCGAAGGTGTAAACCTTGCGAAGGGATGAACCCCAGGCGGCGCCCTGCTTTACCTTGGACTGGTTATCGAACCAGAAGGTCCACTTCCTCTCCAGTTGGTGCGGTTGCCGGCTCGAGACTACACCCTGAACCTCCACTCTGCCGTCAGTTGGCGCCGCTACTTCTGACTCTATCTCAGCCATGCTTCTTCTTCTTCACTCTTCCTCACCCTTATTCCTTTGTTAAACGACAGAAGCGGAGGAACCCTAACCAGGACACTTATGCATAAATTTATGAGTCCAAAGAGCTATGCCTGTAATATTAAATTTAAAATATTAGATATATAAATAAATTAAAAAAAAAATTTGATAATACAAAAAATTTTTACTCGTCGTTATTTCCTTTGACACCGACATAGATTCAAAACTAGAAATTAATCAATAATGTTTTTACATAGAAAAATTAAGAAAATAAAAATCATGAGATCCGACAGAGCTGAAGAATTCAATTATAAAAAATGATTACAATTACAACTATTCATTCTACAGGCGGAAAATGTTTATTAGGTTTCTCAAATTATAACGTTGACGTGCTAGTGAATTTGTTAAAAATGGGCAGCGACCGATAGTTATTGGCGGCGTTCAGTCGGTGGTGGTCGACGGTGGTTGGCGATGATTGACGACGGTTGATGCTGGTCGACGGAGATTGGTTATGATTGACGACAGTCGACTGTAGTCAATAGAAGTCAGTGGTCAACAATCAGCGAAAGTCGATGATGGTCGGCAGAGGTTGACGGAAGTCATTGGTGGTTGACGACAGTCGAAAGTGATAGTGCTGGACTTCAGCTCATTCTCAAAGCTTCAAGCTCTTCCTCAGATCGTAAACTCTCCTCCCCCTCATAAGAGGGATGATTCTCTATTTATAGTATTATGGATCCAATTAATGCAGGAATATAAACTACTTTGATCGGTTGGTCCGGAAAGTTTTCTTTGATCATACGGCGTTTAATTGGCATTTGAGTGCTTTAACGATGTCGGAATCGAGTAATATTAGGCTCACTGGATTTGTCTTGTCGAGACGCTCGATTCAACTATAGGCTTGCTATATTCGGTATCTGTTTGACCTTTCAAATATGTCCATAAAGTCTCGAAAAAGAGGTTTAATGTCTTGAAAGGGGCTTGATTTGATTCGAATTAAACCAAATTTGGTATTACTGGGTTTGTCTCATTTAGTCGATCAGTTTGAATATAAGTTTGTTGAAATCAGATTTATAGATATTTTTTCTATCAAAATTTGAATATTTTTTACTCAAAAATTATCTCGAAATGTATGTCATAGAGTCGGATGATAGAAAATTTGTTCAGGCGTATCAATATATATGAAGTTCAATTTGCATCAGAATTAATTTCTTATTGAAGGTCCACATAACAAAAATTAATTTCTTAATATTCATATTCAAATCTTAAATCAATTAAGGTTAGAATAACGCTTCAAATCTTATTGAAGGATATTTGAGCAAACCTGAGGTAATGTTTGTCAAATTTTAAATATCGTTCGAGCATTAATTTAATTGTATTTGAGCAATATTTGCATCAGTTTCAAACAATTTTCATATGAGATTCAAATAAAGTTTTAAATACCTGAATATGATTTGAAAACTTTCAAACTATATCTAAACGATATTGCAGTAGTGTTAATATTCCAAAGTTTAGCATAATTTATATGATATAATTGTTCTGTGTCAGAAAATTTGCGACGGTAAATCATTTTAGCATTGCACGGAGATTCAACACGCATACAAATAATAGAAAGGTTGCAGTAGGATATAACATTATTTTTTTTTACTTGGAAGAAAGGAAAAAAATTATGGGGTCTAACCCAGTGAACGAAAACTACTATGTGATTGTAAGTACATATGTTCATTCTTCTCATGAATTCGAAAAGATGAAATTGTAAAGTTGATAATCATAAATGTGCAATAATAATTAAGCTATAATAACTACAATTAAGCTGCAATAATTGTAGTTGATCATAAAGATTGTAGTCGATGGCTACAATAGCGATAATTGGCCACTGAAGCTGTAATCATAGTAGTCCACTATAAAGATAGTACTTGGTTGTCACACACGAGTTGTCGGAAATTTTACAATCAAAGAAAGCTCATCAGTAACAAAATTACTATTTTTTTTTCAATGGCAATTTTATTCCTTATTTGTTAATAATATACAAAAATTCATTATTATGATATTATCATTGATGCTTATAAGAGTAGTCATAAACGATGTGTGTTTTAATGTGCAAATTTAAATGGATTTAGTTCATGCCTATGTGCCCATTTATTATATAAATGCTCTAATATAATTTTTTTCTATTGTCACCACAACTTCTAATTATAATAAATTAATCTTTAATGCATGTTGAACTTATAATATCAGATAAACTAGATCAATCTTAAAAATAAATTAAACTTGCTCAAAGTCCTAAAAAAATAAGCATAACTTCTATCTATAGTCACCACAACAAGTATCAATTTGTGTTTAAATTCACTCCAACTTCTATTAAAGGAACTTAAAAATTTATATTGCTCATTATTTATTCAACTTCCTACAATCACAGAAAGATTTCCGCTATATATATATATATATATAAAGAAATTATAATGTGTAATTTTTTGCTAGACTATATAAACTAATTAGGATGAATGTATCCATAATGCTTGTATGTAAGACTAAGGATCTGTTTGGGGCAGTTGCAGCTTATTGAATAATCTGTTGATAAAATAATATGATGATAAGCTAGGTGCAGTAGCTATTATAAATTTTTATTTTTTTGGAAAAACCAGACCGCAAACAGAAAGCTCCCACCACACTTAGATAGGTGCGGTGTGAAAACATTGTTTTCAGAGTTTTGAAAACGCATAAGCTGCCAAAACAGGGTTTACACAAACAGGCCAAGTGCGTTTTCAAAACGCTACCGCACCAAATAAGCTGTCCTAAACGGACCCTAATTCTCCATGATATTTAATTTTTAAATAGATCATATTGACCAATAATTTTATTAGTATAACCCTTTAGGTTAATATAAAGTAATATTCTTAGTATGATTGGGCTTATAATATTTTATAAAAAGATCTAGCAATATTCCTTCTAATTATTAATTCAATCACTTGTTTAAGCTATTTTGATGGGAAAAAAAAATTAGAGCTTGTGCAAAAAAGCCATGATAAAACAAACTTAAATGATAACATTCTTCTATTGAGAGGCCTAATAAAGTTTGTCTTCTTTATCATTTGATGAGTAGTTTAGGAATAGCAATATTATTTTAAACAAAATGATTGCAATGAATGAATTAAAAAAAGGGAAACTTACATACATACCTCATGATTGTTAAGTATTTACATATCTAACACCCAAATTTTTATATTTACACTAATTTCATTTGATGTCATAAGCTTATGCCTAAAAATGAGCTTTCCGACCTTTAAGACATAGTGACGGTGATATTTTTTATGTGATGTTAAATAAGTGAGTGATATGTATGCAAATATGAATGTTTAGGCGGTACATATGTAAACATATCATAATATATCAGAATGATGTGATATGTATGTAAATGCCCCACTAAAATATTATCAAAATTTGGATGCAATCTTAAAAAACTTGTGCATTATTGATTCTAAGCATTACCTCTAAAGATTTTTTTTTCTTAAGTTCACCCATTATTACTTCTAGCCACAACAAGTGAAAACACAAGTCTAAGATATGAAATAAAGGTGACTCTAAGAAAAATGCAAATTAAAAAAATATTCTAATGATATCCAATTGAATCTTATATATGTTTTTTGTTCTTTGTCAAATACTCGTCTTATGGAAAATCCACTAACACTTCCTTTGAAGTTGTAATTAGAGAGGACATTCAAGTTTTTGATTAGTTGAAATTGAAATCCCAAAAAACAACAAGTTATCATGTTAAATTAATTGTCATTGGACAAAAACAACAGATAGTAACTTGCTCTTATAGAATATAACTTACCTTAGCATAAACATGATATTCATATAATATGTGTACTAAAATGTACAATATTTTAATTGTAAGTAAAGAAATTAGGATTTTTAAATTAGAAAAGATTGACAATATTTATCAAAATTAAATAAAAAAGAGGATAAAGGCTTCGTAATATGTATTTGTAAATGAATATAAGAAAAAAAATCATATTATGTACAACTGTAGTCACTATTTTTTAACTTGTATTGATACAACCTCAAATTTTCCTAGATTCCACCACTTATTATAATATGAGCTATTTTCATATGAGCCTTGGTTTAGTTAGACATAAAAAAAAATTAAAAAAAGTATCATAACCATGTGACTGGGCACAAGGATTGAGATTAGATCAACCTTGCTTCTCACTTTAGCTATGATCATAAAAGGAACATAAAAAGGAGGTGAAGAAGAAGGAAGCCTTTTTCTTGACTCTTCTAAGAAATAGAAAAGGCAAATGAGTATTAGTTAACTTAAGATTTTAGAGGCTTAGTTCTTTCAAACTCATTCTTGAGATTTTACTTACTACTATTTTTAACAAGTGTTAAGAATTTTGGTTATTTCTTTCTAAATCAAATATTATGTTCAATTGATCTAGATTTGATATTTTTAAGTTCATTGTGATACCTAGTTTGGCTGTGAAAACAATATATCTAATTATTTTATGATAATAACATATTTTTTTATTGACTTGCTTAATTACTATATAGTTATAATCTTACTTAAATTAATTATTATCATGTTAATAAATAATCTTTTTATTTTATATTGTGGAGCAGGTATTTAAAATGACAGTGGTAAACTGGTTGCTTTTTTGTATTCTTTTTGTGGGGGTAAAATTTTAATAATTTACACAACTATAAGAGGACTAAAAGGAAAAAAAATCATATAATATAATTCTATATGTTGTTTATTAAATCTAGCTAAAGGCTAAGAGCCATCCCAACTTCCTTCTTATTCGACAACTATGTGAAAATCATATATGAGAAAGAAATTCAATCATTGAGTTTAAATTAACTCAATTAAATTATTCTATTAAGGTTTATTTTTATTTTTATTTTTTGGGTGAGTGCAAATTTTCCATATTTATATATCTATAAGAGGAATGAGGGAGAAAATATTCATATTATCATTATTATTATTATTATTACCATTATGCATGAGGTAAATTTAAGCATCAAGTTTAAATTAACTCAATTAAATTATTCTTTAAAAAGAAAACTTGAATTGAAGATGATTTGTGAACAAAAATCTTCATGAGCTCATCAAAAGGGAATGATGCCACTTGAGGGAAATTAGTCTGATAAAAACTAGTTCGTGATGATGAAATTTTGTCTAAATAGGAGATGGATTAATTATAATATTTTTTATCATATTATTAAAGTGACAATTTTTATTTTCTTTTTGGAAAAAGACAAAGAATTTACATGAAAAAAAAATCAAAATAAGATGTTTTTGACAATGAATTAGAAATTTTCAAGTACAAAGAATAAAAGTTTTTGGTCAAGCATGTTGTAAACTCTTTGACTTGTTAAATCATTTAATAAGTGTGAAATTGATGAAGATGTGTTGTTATTTATTCTATTAAGCACACTGCTTAAGGAATTAGTTGTATCACGTATCCACTCTACTCCTATGTGCTTATTAAACTTTATTATAGTTAAGGATAGTATGCACAATGAAAAATTTTGGCTCATTATTCATAAATAGGAAGGTAAAAGAGATAAGGCCCTTATGACAAAACAAGTCTGGAGAAAGTTGCAAGATAATTAAGGAGAAGCATCAATAGTTACCATTATGGGCTTACTGGCCATTATTAAATAGTGTAAACAATTAAGAAAAGAACTAGGTGATATTAAAATAAAACTAAAGGAAAAACAACAATATCATTTTATGAGAGTGCAAAGTCATAAATAGTAGTGATATTTTCTTCATTAATATATCTTCCTTCCTATGACAACATGGACTGTTGATTCACATGTTGCATTCCATTTCAATTATTTTGAATACATAAGCTTGTGTGGTCTGATGTATTATACATTTACAATTTGATAACAATAACTCTTATGTAATTTCATCTAATGATTTGTTAAGAAATCTTTTTGGTTTATTCAATCATAAACAAACACCTATGAAAGGTGCAAAGTGAGGATTCAAAGACCATTAACATACTGATTGTGTGTGTTTAGGATGTCCTTCAATATAAATTAATTGAGTAGGATTTGATAAAAGGGTCAAGAAGGATGAAAACTAGTTAAAATAAAATTGATTTTAGATTATATGTTAGCATTTTTGGTAATTTATTTAACCAACTTCTCTATTTATTTGATTATCTTCTAACAAATTAAATGGTATAGAAATTAATTAAATAATTTCATAATTATGACTATGTTCTTAAATGAATCATGACTTTGATCACCCATAGTTTTTGCATATTTAATTGGTCTCAAAATGTATAGATATTTTATTTTTGTCAATTATTTCAAACAACATAATTATGATTACTTAACTCAACTTGCCACCACTTCATGAATAATTACTCCAAAAATAAGATAAGAAAAAAGGAGGAGTTCAAACTAATAAAAAAATGGACAATTACATACAGATCACCCGAAACATTGATATTTATATATTAACTACCCAGATAACTTTTCTGAACTACCAAACCGATGAATTTACATGTGCCACGATCAAATTATTAAGATTTTGATAAAAAAAATGAAAAATATAGGTTGGGATTTTAACATGAATTTTGATATTTGACCGAGAGTTTGAAAAATGGATGGGAGAGAGCGGTTGAATTGTAAACAACATATTTCAGATGGTATGTATCTAATCACCCATAAAATATTACATACTCAAAGTCACATGTACGCTACATGCAACATATAATTCTACTTCCGTGAATCTCATTTATGGTTTATATATATGTCAAATATACGTAATATTTTCCCGCGATTGCCCTCAAAAAAAACAACAAGATATAGCTCTTTCTCACAACTCTCACCCCCATTTTCCCTCAATAGTAGAGCCTTCTCACCACCAAACTCATGATGAAGAAGTTCAAGATAACAAAGTAAGGCAGATCAGTACAAATCAGTGATGAATCCATCGTCAAAATTCTGAGAATAACTCTCAGAATCATAACCAAACCTCTTTGTTCTTCCTTTCCTGCAACTCAAGACCTGCTTCAGCTGATACTTCATCTTCCACAACATCTGCTTCAAGGATATGGGACGCCTCATCTTCTTCACAAGGATCGCTCTGCTTTCTCCCACCCCATACCTCTTCAACATGTTCATGGCGTGGATTCTCTGCTTGCAGCTGAGGCTGAGAAGCATCTTCGTATTAGCTTTATTTGCTGTTGTTGCCATTGAAGCTCATAAGAGGAGCTTCATTATATAGGTGTATTGGCTTTATTAGAGCCATTAAAAATGTATTCAAATAGTGGTTCATATATTTTAATTGTTATTGATAGTATTGTGGTGTTATATCATCATAATATCATCGATAACACCTAAGATATTGTGCCATCAGCACCTAATTGGGAGTTACTTTTTTAAAAGGAATTGTATGCTTTTTACAACTGGTAAGGTTGGGCAATGGTTCTATTTTCAAACAAAAGGGAAAAGAAAGGAAGTTACATATATGGCTAACAAATCTTATAGATTTACATATCTAATACTTTTTTATATTCCTAACCCTCAATTTTCTTTTAACATGTAAAAACTATGATTATGATTAACTTTGATTCTTATAATTCTAACACTGAACTCATTTTTATCGCATACAAAATATCACTATGATTATTTTTTTTCTTAAAGTGCAATACACCACTTGATGCATGGGTTAAATAGTATTATTATAAATATCAATGTTTAGATGTTAGAATATGGCAAAAAGAGAGAAGGTTTGGGTAATATATGTACTATAGAAATATATACAAAATGCCTTTTAAATGTCCTTTGATCTCATATTTATATAAATTATTTTTTTGGGTCAGCAGTAATGCAATACAACGGGAAAGTATATAATTAAATCAATATATTTCTTAACTAGATCTTGATACACTGACCATATGATGAACATTCGAGGCATGTAATGATGAATGTTGGAAGACATTGATTTCAACGATTTTCCTGAACCAGGTGAGTCCAGGGATACACTAAGCGAGTTCTAGTTGGCCACATGTGACAACCATCTAGCCTAGGGTGTAAACGAGTCGAGTCAATCTCGAACCACCCTCGATTTGAGCGTGAATTTAATTAATTTTATTGAGTTCAAGCTCGAGCTAGAGCTTATGTCTGAGTTCAAACCGGCTTGTTTAATATAAAAGAGAAAAAAATAATATGAATTTAGGGTCTGTTTGGGTGGTGGTGCGGTGCCGCATCATAGTTTTATCTGTTTAGGTAAACTGTATTTTGACAGCTTTTTCAGAAAGATACTGCTGAGTCCTTACTAGATGCGGTGGAAGCTTTGTAGTTGTAGTTTGATTTTTCAAAGAAAAAAATGTAATAAACATCGCGATTTTTTGAACATCATATTATTTTTCAGAAGTTTCAAAACTATTTTTTAATAAGCTATAGCTCCCCCAAATAATCCCTTAACCTAGCTTTATAATAAGATAACAAACTGAATGAATAATTAAGAGATAAATGTGCGCTAGCCTTGGCTCGTTGGTTGCGGCGCTTGGTGTAAGTCCTCGGGTCGTGGGTTTGAATCCCACACATTACGGGAGAATTTGAATAGCACACAGGACTGGAAAGGGGGTCCGTTCCTCGATCAGTACAACCTATATGAGTTGATCGGCGGACTCTGGCTGTCGATCAATCTTTAAAAAAAAAAAAAAAGGAGATAAATAATAATAAATCACAAATATAAAACACAGAACATTATTTCTTTCTACATTATTAATACCTTAAAAATAAAATCTTTAAGTCTAATATATTTTGAGTATATTTTATACCAATACTATTTAAACAAACCAGCCCACGACCTAACAAGTCGATTCACGGCTATCTCGAGCTTGGCTTCTTAGCTCATCGAACTCAGTTCACGAGCCACTTATCAAACCGATCTCACTAGCCAGCTTGACTCACTTACACCCCTAATCTAGCCGTATCTAACGCACAACAATGATCACAAAACGAATAACAAACACATTCATTATAATCAAATTTGAAATAAGGTATTCAAAGCCAAATCAAACATCTTGATTCTTAAAATATCTTGCATTGTGACAGTGTTGAAGTGGGAATAATAGTTTCTTTTCAGCTTTTAGAAAGTCCACAAAAAGGAGAGCATATAGATATTTTTCTTATCGCAGTTCTATTGCAACTTGATGACTTGTTGCTTATCAGGATGTGGTGACACAATTATCTTTCGGCAATAAGACCAACAATGCATTGCACTGAACTGACTTTCCATAAGATCTTTGTTAAAATATTCATTATTCTTTGGCCACCTCGCCCTTATCTTTTCTTTTTTGCATCCTAACCCCTTTTTCTTTAGGGGCATTTACATAAATACCACACAATTCATATCTATTTGCATATATAACACCTGAACTTTGCTTTTTTATTTATATCACCTAAAATATCATTATTTTAAATTTTAAAAAGTGAAATGCACGTTTCTTTGAGAGGGAGTAAATATTAATATTTTGGCTAACAAAATAAATAAATATGTGTCAAAATAAATGGAGCCAATGTAATAAAAAGAATGAAAATATTTATATATGCATCACACAATTTTTATGTGTTTACAAGTTTAGGGGGTGTGTGCCGTGATTTTACGGGTTCCATCCTTTATTGGTTTATTTCTCCTTCTCTTCCCATTTCACCTCTTGTTGCTGAGGCTGGTGCGATGGTTTTTGATCTCCAGATTGCTGCTCGTAAGGAATGAAAATTTATAATAATGGAGACTGATTCTCTTTTGTTGTGGAGGTATTGTTCTTTGCAGGAAACACATCATTGGAGTATCAACATACAAATGAAGAGAATTTTGGACCAGTCAAAGCATTTAGTGATCAAGTGGACTCATACGAGGCATGAGGGTAATCAGGTTGCCCATTGGATTGCTAAGTTAGGACTGCTTTTTGAGTTTGCTCAGGTTTCGTCTTTCGTTCCTGTTCATTTATTTCTTGTTTCTTGTTTGGACCTTTAGTTTTGTTGTGTTTTGTCGTGTCAGAGTGGTGTGAGTTGTATTTTTTATTTTATTCGGAAAGAGGACCTTAGATCCTTTATTTTTTGCGTGAGTTGTACGGGTGCGTTTGATAGGACTTCTTTCTCGGGCTTATTTTTTCTTTTTTTTTTAATGGAACGCATAGGGAGCCCTAGTCTCCTTTAACTAAAAAAAAAAACAACTAAAATTTGATTTTTATACATAGAGTATTTTAGTATCATTAGCATGTCAAAATATGCGCATGAAAAAGTTTATTTTATATTACAATATTAACAAAAGTGATATATATTTTGATATGACTATGCATAAAAATAATATACTGTGCATGTAAAACACCCTAAGAAATATGGATGGAGAAGCAATGCTCTACGAAACGACTAAAATAAGACTTGGTGTTTTCAAATACAAAGCATTAGTTTGTTAAATATATATTCTAAGGACAATGTATAGTTTAATACTAGAAAAACAAGTAAAAATAACACAAAAAGCTGAGGCATTTACATATATACCACAAAATTCTTTGGTAT
This sequence comes from Papilionanthe hookeriana x Papilionanthe teres, assembly GCA_022702705.1. NCBI lineage: Eukaryota > Viridiplantae > Streptophyta > Magnoliopsida > Asparagales > Orchidaceae > Papilionanthe > Papilionanthe hookeriana x Papilionanthe teres. The sequence continues at coordinate 84,109,586 of CM040425.1, forward strand.
TTACGGTTTTAACTCCTCAACATTCATATTTACGTGCATACCGATCAAATCTCTAATGTCACATCAAAAATATCACCATCACTATTTTTTAAAGGTGAAATATATCTCGAGAGACAACTAACAAATTTTCTTCAACTGACATGTATCTCGATGTATGACACAGATCTCGAGATAATTTTTTAAGTAATAAATATTCAAACTTTAACTAAAGGTTATCCAGAGCATTCGACAAACTTACAGTCAGATTGACCGGCTCAATGACAAAGACCCTTTATACCTCGATGTATGACACAGATCTCGAGATAATTTTTACTATTTGCATTTGTTTCTTTCATTGCTTCAAAAAAAAGGATTAAATAATATGTACATTTATTATTTTGAATGAAATATTACTAAATAATGTATTTACAACCGAAGAAATAAAATAAACATATAAGCATTGATAGTTCAATAAATTTGAAAACTCTACAATTGTGTAAATACATTTTGATTTTTTAATATGCATAGAAATTTAGAATAGTAATTGCTAAATATTTTTGTAAAATTAATATTATTTACTCCTACAAGTTTGAAATTTAACTTAAATTTGATCACTATTTACTAGATTTTAATTTGACTTATATCAAACCTTATATTTCATTAATGCCTTAATGAGGTACGCGCGAGAATTAAAAGAGCCAGAGAATCATAGTAATTATTTTTTAAAGATTGAAATATGATTATAAATTAACTAATCTCACGCCACTATTTAAATATAGTTTTGTTTGTTTGGTTAAACTGCATTTTGACAATTTTTTTAAAAGATTCGTCGCTAAAATCACGTGTTTTCTATCTAGTCCGATTAGATGCGGTAGTATTTTCAAATTACTGGTCGACTTATATATCATAATAGCTACTACCGTTTTTTGAACATTAAATTATTTTTCAACAACTTCAGCGATGACAACTTTTTAATAAGCTGCAGTTGTCCCAAACAGGCCCTAACTATGATGTGGTGCCGCACCACCACCTCAAACCCGAAGCTCCATTGTAAATTCACTATATCCCAATGTGCCCAATCAATTAAGGGTCTACAAGAAATGAGTTATCCGCTCATTTAGCAACAAGCTATAAGATACACAAAGCATCCAGCTTCCAAGTAGTAGGTAAATGATGGGCTTAGTGAGTCCCGCGACTCGAGCTGTCAAAGTTCACGAATAACTCACGTTGGTTTGTTAAGTTACTCGTATTCGAGTAATTAGTTAAGTAAACGATTTGAATACAAACAAACATTTTGAACTCGAATTATAAAAGGAAAACACGAACAATCCTTTATTTAATAGTATTTGACTGGTTTAAGCTCTAAATAAGAAAATTATATATATTATTCATATATATTTATATTTGTATTTAAATCACTACAGTTCATGTCACAGTGCAATTTTGCCTCTTTAATTGCATAGAAATAGTGCGGGTTTGAATCCAACACCCAGCATCTATTTTTCTAATTAGTTTAAACGAGCTAATTTCGAGTCAAACATGACCAAAAATATGTAAAAATGTTCACAGAGAATTTCGAACGCGAGTCAATTTCAAACAAATTTTTTTTCGAACAAGACGAACACGAGCCAAACTTGAGCCCGCTAAAAAAATTATTTCAAACAATACTAAACAAAAAGAGAATAATAAACCATCAATTATTAATATTTTAAATTTAATATTAAAATTTAATAAATGCCAAAAAAATCAGTATTTATCTCCTTACATTACACAACAAAAGAGAATGACAAATAATTAACAAATTATTAAAAAATAAAATCACTAAGAAATACTTGAAAGCTATGTTGTACTCACTCGGATACAAATCTAACTACTGTTTAACCTGACCTTGATTGCTACGTTTCATTTAAAAAAAATAAGAAATAAATAATAAGAATGAGAATACTAAATTGCAATAATTGAAGCCAATAATAATAACAAAATTAAAATATCTCATAATATTTGATTTTATTTATTTGATAGAAATAAAATTTAGGAAGACTTTATATATTTTCATATCTAACAACTAAACATTCATATATGCACTCCACTCAAATTTCTTATGCACTCCACTCAAATTTCTTACTTTCACATGGATAGGTTCGGAGGTACTATTTGAGCGATTGTATATTATTTATAATCTGCGATGTAGCAGTGTTCCGATAAGTGCGACTTGTTGTTCGGAGAACATTCAGAATAGCTTATTGTTGTTTGGGTAAGCTCATTTCTAATCTGCATACGTCTTCCTCCCTCCATCCCTCCTTTTTCGAGATCCATGAAACAAGTACCTTCTCCATCTCCTCGGATCAAGCCTCTGCGTGTCTACTCCGATTTCTTGTGGCAGGGGAAAGGGATGACGGGAGAATGCGGTGAAGGTAAACGGCAAAGGTGTCAAGGACGATGACTTCCCGGCTCGCGATGTGGTGAATGTAAACGACGAAGGGAAGGCAAGGGAGAGGGAGAGCGGAGGGCACCGGAGCAAAACTTCACCCCAATGCGCGAAACGTGGTCTTGATACCGCTTCGCGCTCATAGAAGAAAAACCTTAAGCGCGTTAGCTGCGGTGGAATTAATCTGGAGCGAACGTGTTTTTCAAACACGAAGGCGGCTTTTTCGTACCGCCACCGCACCCAATAAGCTGTCTCAAACGGGCACTTAGGATACCAAAGGTGTTATAAATGTAAATATCAAATTTTAGGTGTGATATGTAAATACACAAGAAGTGTATGAAATGCAAGTAAATTTCACTAAAATATATCATTGTAGAATTAAATTATATACATTTTATGTTTATATAATTTATATAACTATTATATTCTTTAGTTAAGATATCAATGTACTTTAGTAATAAATTTATCCAATTTGTGGCGTGCTTTTATGTCCCCATTAAATTCTCAGCCTATTGGGAGGTGGAATCTTAAAAGGTCACGCTCCTAAATATAACGTCCTTCTAAATATAATTTAAAATTTGATATTCTAATTAAAATTTGGATTAAATGATCTATTTATTATATATATTTTTAGATGAATATAATATTAATTTTAATTAATATATTGTTGAACCTGGATTTGATTTCTCACATATTTTTTATATTATTTTAACAACTCAAAATATATTTAATCTCTCTCTTTTTATGAGAGACTAGAAATATTATGAAACAATAATTACACCAACCACCCTCTTTAGTGACTAGATTGGACACCGATTTAGGGTAAGTATGGGGCGGTGGGGGCCTGCAGAGCGGCACCGCGCCGCTAGTTTACCCAGTTTGGGGTGGCAGTGCCGCCGCAGCGTTCTGCGGTTTACCTCTAACACGTACAATTCCCCTTACCTGTGGTCTGGCTTTGTCGATCAGTTTTTTACGCTCATGACCCCTTTTTACATAACCCTAACTGCGACATTGCATCCTGCAAAAGAACAAGAACCCGCAATCTTCTCCCCTCTTCTCATCTTCTCTGACTGCTTGCGGTACCTGATTGTCTTCCTCCTCTTCTCCGACATAGCTCACGCTCCCCATCCTCTTCCTCTTCTTCTAACGAGTTCCTCGCGCCAGCGGTAAGAAAATTTTCTTATTTTATGCTCATGGGATGCTTTGGAGCTGTTGCTGTGTAGCTCTGATTTCCTGGTTCATATTTGGCATTGGCATGTATTTGGTGTGGATGTGACTGTCATGAACTAGAATATCGAGGCAATTATCATGACATTGTTTCTTGTAATTTTGACAAAGCAAGAAGCTTATTTTATTTCTTTTGTTGAGCTCTTCAATGATCGATATATTGATGCTAAAGGATGAATGTGGTCGAACTCCATGCTTTGTTTATATAGTTGAGTAATGTTTCATCCTTAAAGGAAGACTCATTAGTTTAAGGTTTTGTTTAGGGCGACTCCTTTTGATTTTGTAGTTGTGGCTTTGGTGTGGGTGGCAGTGTGTGATTTGGGTTGGGTTGATGATTGTGGCATTTCTATTGGATGTTGCTAATAGTGGTTGTGTCAATGGTGTGCTGGGTGGTGTGTGCTTTGGGTTGGTTTGGTGGCTGTAGCATTTGTGTTGCATGTGGCTTATGGTGGCTGTGACATTGTTGTGGTGGGTGGTTTGTGATTTGGGTTTGGTTGGTGGCTATGACATTTGTGTTGCCTGTGGCTTACGGTGGTTGTGGCATTTGTGTGGTCTATGGTGTGTGATTTTAGTTGGGTTGGTGGCTGTGGCAGTTCTGTTGCCTGTGGCTTACTGTGGTTGTGGCATTGGTTTGGTGGGTGGTGTGTGATCTGAGTTGGGTTGGTAGTTGTGGCATTTTTGCTGTATGTGGCATATCGTGGTTGTGGCATTGATGTGGTGGGTGGTGTGTGATTTGGGTTGGGTTGGTGGTTGTGGCATTTCTGTTGGCTGTGGCTAATAGGGGTTGTGGCATTGGTGTGGTGGGTGGTGTATGATTTCGGTTGGGTTGGTAGCTGTGGCATTTCTGGTACCTGTGGCATATGGTGGTTGTGATATTGGTGTGGTGGGTGGTGTGTGATTTGGGTTGGTGGCTGTCGCATTTGTGTTGCATATGGCTTACGATGATTGTGACATTGGTGTGGTGGGTGGTCTGTTATTTGGGTAGGGTTAGCGGTTGTGGCATTTGTGTTGCCTGTGGCTTACAGTGGTTGTGACATTGGTGTGGTCGGTGACGTGTGATTTGGGTTGGGTTGGTGGCTGTGGCATTTTTGTTGCCTCTGGCTTACGGGTGTGGCATTGATGTGGTTGGTGGTGTGTGATTTGAGTTGGGTTGGTGTCTGTGGCATTGTTGTTGTCTATGGCATACGGTGGTTGTGGCATTAGTTCTCTTATTTCTTTATGTTTATTTTTGTGACACTGTTTTTATTCTTGTGTTATATTGCTCTGTTTTATTCTAGTACTAAAATGATTAATAAAACTAAAGAGATTGGTACACTGATATTGTGGGAAAAAGAAATGAAAATGATATTTGAAGTATCTGATATAATACTAGTTTACAAACTTCTGCTTTTGAGGTATCAGATATAAAGCTGTTATAGTTCTGTTATAAACAATATTACTAAACAAAGATAGAAAAATCATTTTTCCAAAAACAACTGTCTCACAAGTGCTTTTACACAACTGCAACAAACAACCAATCAGATTTCCCACAACACCTTTCCCACATCAAGTTCCTGTGCTTGCTAACTGCCCCGAAAAGACCCTTAGTGATATTCGGTTGACAATATTCTAACATGTTTGACCTCTGCCTGAATAATCCTCGAATCGATGGACATCTTGTTAGTTGCTAACCAATATCTGATTGATCAATTACAATCTTTCGGTGATTCTCTATATATCTTTAATTATCATCGCAGTGGCTTGTCTAACGACCCGTGTCTTGTTTTGAACCGTTAGATACACAGAAGATCCAATGAACAGTAAATAGAAACTGTGAGGCATCCTCACTTAATCATGCGACAATCATGATGAATTACCCAGATATTAACACCATTAAGCTCATTAGATTACATGAAACTAATACTTTTATTTAACTAAAAAATAAGATTTTATCAAATCTATTATTTAATCAAAAGCAACTAAACATTAACATTGATGTCAAACTCCACAAACCCTTCTAAAAATTAATTTTCCATTTTTTGCACTCAAAATAAATAAATAAATATATCATTAAAAGTGATGAATATGCATAGCGCCAATAAATAAATTAAAAAATAAATAAATAAAGGGACATTTACATACATGATACATGATACCCAATTCCCATGTATTTACATATCCAACCCCTAAACTTAGCTTTTTAAATTTACACCACTCAAATCCTTCATATCACATAAATAAAACATCTCTATTTTAACTTCAAAAAAAAAAGTGAAATACACCTACTCATACACAAGCAAGATGGATATATATGCAAAAAAAAAAAAAAATGAAATTTAGGTATTAGAAATGTAAATACATAATAATTGAGTGGTATTTAGGTAAATCTTCCACCAACAATATCATTATTTTCCAAATTCCTCCACCAACAAACATTTAATTGCACTCCACATACAACATCTCAACAGACAACCAAGCCCTCATATATCAATTCTTAAAATCACTAATAACAAAATACAAATTAAAAAAAAAAAAAAACATGTATGAAATTAGTTACACAACCTCTTCTCCTCCCCCTGTAAATACATTAAAAAACCAGGACTAAAATGTCATAAACCTTCAAAACCTTCTTCACAACTCACAATTCTTTGCAGAAAATCAGCAGTTTTTGTGGATGCCAGCAACTGCTATTGAAAAAGACTGAAGAACTGAAAGAGAAGATTGGAAGCAAACGGAATAGAGACCTTCAGTCATTTTCCTCATGCTAAGAGTGGGCTGCCCACTATTTCTTTTGCCCTGAGGGTTGAATATGCAATTAAGAATCATTCAATGCAATTTCAGAAAATAATCAGACGTGACAACAAACTTTGGAATAGGAGCAATAACATAATTTTAAAAATTTGAGGGCTTGAAATGGCAATTAGGCAACAAGGAGTTGTTTTCTCATGCAATCCAGCTGATGAAGCTGATGAATGAATGTTCTACCTACCATTATGCAAATTCATGATGATAAATGCTCGAGGAATTTACACAATCCGACGTGATTATGATACTAAAATATCGAATATGTAAATATGAAACTTTATTTGGTAGATATGTAAATACATGAGAATTGTATTGTTTGTATGTAAATTGCCTTATAATTGTCATTAGATATCATATTTTGTAGGTTCTAAACAAACTTGTATTCCAAAGATGAATAGAAATTCAAACAAAATCAAGACAAAATCTTTTAAACTAATGAAAGACTTGCATAGTAATCCAGAAAGTGCAGTCTCTAATAATTTCATTGATGTTATATGAACCATGTTTAATCAGAGATTTGTAATTAATTAAAAATAGTGATCAAAAGCTGAAAGAGTTCAACTGAAGAGGATTTCAAACAAACCTGTATATACAGATCAACCGTCTTCTTCGTGGCATCCTTTGTAGAAGAACCTGAATATAGGGAGGTCTGGTTCAGTACTGTTAGAGGACATCCAATGTCCCAACCACCGCAGTCACACTGCCCTCCAGATCTCCACCGGGCAATAATACTCGCCGGATGGCAGTGCGGGGCTGCCGGTCCACCGTGAAGATCAGCAGGAATTAAAACATTCAAGCTCCTCCCAGATACATCTTTCTTACTGCCACATGAAGGAAGAGAAGCCTCTAAACATGGACTTTTCTTACTAACTTTCTCAAGAAATTTGAGGCCCCAACCACCAGAGATTAAGCCATTGGTGGTCTCTTTGAAGCTCTCTTTGACAACAATGGCGGCCAGCTCAAGATTAGGGAGAAGAAGATCAAAAGCATCATTAGAAATATTAGATTCATTAGTGTCACCCAAATCATTAAACTTATGCTTTGGCTTAATCTTTCCAATATTGCTTTGTTTAAATATTTCTGCAACTTTCCAAGGAAAAACCTTGCACCCAGAAACCAGAGAAGATGATTTCTGTAGATTGTTTGAAACTTCTTCCTGATATCCATACAAAACGAACTCGGTCTCCATGATTTTTGTCTGGTTTTGTGACAGAATTATCGAACTTGATGCCTTCATTTTTGCAACTAAGCTTGTGGAATTCGTACTGTGCTTCCTGGAGACCGAGTCGCCATTGTTGTGACCTTTACAGTAAAATAAATACATGGTATCAAAGGCCTTCTCGGCAGAAGATTCTATCTTCGTAGAACAAGCCGAGTATATTACTTGAGGGGCATCATCAAGGAAGAAGATGAAATAAGGCATCCCGTCCTTTCGAAAACACTGAAGCTGTCCTTTCATGATAGGCAAGTTTGCTGATAAAGCGGATTGCCATGAAAATGTGGACTTGGAGCTTGGAGAGGAAATGAGTTTCATCGTCGGAAATTTTAATTCCGAGGCTTCTTCATCTGCTCGAGTCAACTCACTTTTGGACTTTCGCAATGAAGTGTTACTGATGAATAAAGGTGATTTGCTCCATTTCAATGTTCTCCACATAGGGCTAGGTGATCTTGGCCTATGGAGGCTTATTACACCATCTAGAAAACTAAAGTGAGCAAAGAGTGATCTTTTAAGGAAAGATATTGCCTTAGAATTTTCCTCAGACGCATCAAGTTTCCACCATTCAGAGTGACTCAGAATTACATTCCTCATGCTCTCTACTACTGACTTTTCTAAGAAGTTCCTTGTTTTCCTCTGAGATATTAAATCTTCAAACATGAATTCGGGAAAACTTGAATCCAAGGGGGAATTAAACCAAGATAATGTTTTATTAAGCATATCTAAGGAAAAAGAGCCTTTATAATCATCTGAATAACTGGAATGCTGTCGAAGATTCGCAATAGAGTTAAGCAAACACGCAAAATTCGCAGGATCAGAATCACTTCTACAAGGACAAGACTTGAGCGAGCATGTACTCAGTCTTTTTCCGTATATAACATCTAAGGTTAAAGGTGAAATTTTGCTCATCTTCTCAAACTCCATTTGAAGTTCTGATGAAGTAACATCTCTGTCGGTCTCTTGTTCGAATTCTTCAATATCAGGGTCTGGTTCTTTCCCATTCAAACAGATAACTCCCATTTCATAAATGGAGAAAGCAAATTCAATCAAAAAAACTTCAAAAGTCTGTCATTTCTATCTGTGTATCACTGCTGCAACTTGAATCTGCATGATAACAAGGAGAATATAGAAAAGTTGACATTTTTCCATAAAATAGGCAGTTCAAGCAACTATTTTGAATAAATAGAAGGAAGAAGAAAGTAGATCACATAAAACATGCAACAATTGCAGAAAAAATAATCAAATTTAAATGAAGCGGTCTTCAAATAAGCACTTAAGAAGCAGGCAGGTGCTTCATCCTCATCGAATAATTTGGATATTAGCACACAAACCTTCCATTTATACCTACAGAATTCCGAAAAGGATCAATTTTTTTTTAGCTAAATCAAGCTGAAAATGAAGCACAGCAATATCTAGAAGCAGCTAAAAGAAACTTTAAATTAGTATCATTAGTATTCTTCATCTTTTATTCTTACTGACAGACACGCTGAAGAAAGAATGTCACACGTCTTTCCCCCATACTGAAAAAATTTAATTTTTCTTCAGCTGATAGCTAAATTGTACTTGTTCAATAGACTAGAAGCATGTGGAACTTCAATAATGAGATATTTATTATCCCTTGATCTGAGACTACTGAACACTGGAGAAACTTAGCTAATAAATTAAACAGGAAAACAAAACATGTGATCCACCAAAGTCCTGAAAGCTAGATTAACCACTACTAAAAACAGAAACAGGAAAATAGTGAAAATTAAGAGCAATAATTAACTTGGAGATTTTGCTGTTAAGCATTCCACATAACTTTTAAAAAGAAAGACCTATTCCATCTAAGGAGAAAGAACCAGAACCAGGCACCGGATTCCTCACCTAGATGATCGATCAGACTCGAAACTTCACTGAGACAACGCCATTGGTTTATACCGAGAACAATGAAATGTGCTGCCGATTCAACCAGATAGACGTTTCTTTTGACCCTTCCCCTGTGCCTATCTCAAATATCCTCAAATAAAGCAGATCAAAGAGGAAGAATATGGAGCACAAGGGCACAAAAATCACTGCTTTGCCTTCCTTCAAAATCTCTATTTGGCGAATGAATTGGAAGAAGAAGAAAAAGAAGAAGAAAAGACAAGAAAAAAAAAAAAAGAGATCAGAAAAATGAAAACAGCGATAAAACGCGGAAAGATGCAATCTTTGCTTACTACAACCATGAATGGACTCCAGACAATCCCTCGAGAGGCATTAGTTCTAGTGCTCGAAAGACTTTAATAAGGAAAGTGAAGAAATCCCCATTAATAAGTCGCAGAGGAGCTGGAAAGGGAAATATGCAAGAAAACGGATATTTTGATTGGAGTTTCGTTTCTCCCAGTAGCTTTTAATGCTCTTTGTTGCTGGCTTCAGTTTCTCCCTTGCACTCCACCTGGTTCACGAGGTCGAGATTGGGGTATTCGAGAGGAGAGCCGGGCCAATGTGGGACCTTTCTACTCTCAAGCACCCATCTCCATGGAAACAAGGGACTTTATCCCCAAGCAGAGCAAATAGTCAAGAACAAAAGAAGCGCACAGTGGAAAGAACGCGACAAGGCGAGAACCAGGAGCCCTCCATACTTATTTTCGGGAACATTTACATAAATACTACACACTCATATGAATTTACGTATCTCAACCCTAAGTTAGAAAATTTTAGGTGTTATAAGCCCAAGCATGAAAAAATATATTTTACTTTTGAAAAGATGATTATATTTATTAAATATTTGAGTAGTATACATGTAAATATAAATGTTTATATGTTAGATATATGAATACATAAGAATTATTTTGGGTAAACATGGTGATAATAGCTGCTCATGAACAACGAGTCGTTTTGATAGTCCTAAATAGTTATAGTAGCACAATGTTGATGTTGAAGTGGTTGTGTTTGGGTAAACATGGTCAAGTGATAGAGATCAAGCAACCCAAATCAAGCGATGGTGCTCAGACAATCATAATTGAAAGGTTGTGATCAGGCAATGCTAAGGATCTTTCAAAATTCTAAGCAGTCTCAAAACTTCACTCCTTCTCTCCTCTCATGTAGAGAATGATAGCCTATTTGTAAATTATGGGAGGAATATTTTCTATTTATAATTCCTAGGTTCATAACACTATATTGCTCAGCCCGAAGTAATCCCTTTAATTGTAAAATATTCTTTGAATATTTGAGTGCCTATTAATGTCAAAATTGGGCAATGTTGAACCTATTAGATTCCTTCCATTGGGATAATCAATTTAACTACAAGCATACAAGATTTATAGGTCCTTCTATCCTCAAAACATATATCCCAAATTTTTAACTTTGCTTAAAATACTTGATCTTTTTTTCATTTAGACTCAGATCGGATAACTTTTGAAGTTGCAATTCGGTTTGCCTCCTCGATACGTCTAGCTTTATTATAAATTCCTTGGAAATCAAAGTTAAAAGTGTACCTAATTTTCATTCCAAAAGAAAATTATATTATTTTAATAGATATTAAAGTTTATGTTCAATCAAGTAATTTTTTTGTGATTTTTATAACTTTTAATTATTATGTCTCTCTATAGGTCTGTTTGGGGCATTTATTAATAAGTTGTTGATAAGCTACTGAAAAATAATTAATTGTTAAAAAGTCATACCGCAGTTAGAAAGCTGCCACCGCACCTGGCCAAGAACGGTGTGAAAACACTGATTTCAGTTGTTTGAAAACACAACTTTTTGAATAAACTGTCAAAACGAAGTTTACCGAAACGGCCCTGAGTGCGTTTAAAAAACGCATCAACCAAATAAGTTGGCCCAAATGGGAATTTTTATTCGGTCCGGACGCAGTAGTCGTGCCAATTGCGTCCGTAGCCTAATAAAAACGCGTCACGTGGATTCTGGACCCCACCATGGCACGTTTGAAAAAAAAGGCTTTTTATCTCGGTCTGCACGGCCGACCCGACGGCGAGCAAATTTGCCGAAATTTTTGCCGCTTTATTTTCCCGCCAGAATCATAAAGGCGTTTTTGTCTCCATTATCTTTAGGATGCGGAGACTTAGGGTTTTTCTGCGACATACCTTGTCGTGGAGCGCGAGGAGGCGAAATTTGATTTTTGGAGGGACGACACGGTAATGAGGTGGATTTTTATTCATGGAAGTGCTTGAGATTCTGGATGAGGGTAGAGCGAGTGAAGATGGATTTAGAAGATGATTATATAAATTATTGTTTACGTTACGCATTCGTAAAATTTAGGTTTTATTGTCTTATAAGTTCGTTTTATTTAGAGAATTTTGTTTTTGGTATTATTAGAGTTTTATTTAAGTTGTAATTCGGTATTATTCGAGTAACCTTTGAAAGCGACAACTGTAAAAGTTTTCTACGGTTTTAATTTAATGTAGGAGTTGGCAATGTTTTGGTTTGATTTTAATAACATTTTAGCTTGTATTGCTTGATTATATTTACGTTACGCTTTGTAACTTGTCTAGGTTTTATTTTCTTATAATATTTGTTTTATCGCGGAGTTATGTTTTACTGCAAAAAATACGGTATAAAACTCTTATAATATTTCTCGAAATACGACGAGTTACACGAAGAAATACGGACTTTAAACGTGTTGTATTGTAGTTTATTTTGCTTCTGTGCGGTATATTGGATGATTTTTTACCGTGTTTATGACGGTTTATTCCAAATTACCCCGGCGAGGTTTAACGGTCGAATCGGGAAATGCTCTAAGAGTGTTTTTTCAGGTTTATTCGTCATCGGAAAATGCTTTATTACGGTTTGTTGAAAATCGAATATTGTCGTTAATGATTATGAAGGCAAAAATACGACTACTAGAATAAAAAGATAATAATACAAAAATATAACAAAAATAAAAATTGAACGGTGCAGGAAAATACAACTCCGAAAATACGAGAATACATCAACGATACGATAAGAAGATATCCAATACGTCCATCTTTACGATTTAACTTTATTGTATTTGAACAATATCTATGTTGTTTTACGGTCGTATTCGATAACGTTCACGCGAGTTATTGGAATAAAACGCGGAATATTCTAATACGACCAGTGCGGTAGTATTAGAGATATTCCGCACTCTATCTGATACGACGATGCGACTTAACTGCTGTTGTATTTGAACGATACTCTATGTTATTTTAGGGTTGTATTTAGTCGTATGACGCCGAGTGGTATTTTTTCGTTGTATCAACGGCGATATACTCGGAACTCGGCACGGTTAAATCGTAGATGGATGTATCATAGATCTCTACTTGCATTGTGGAAATATCATGGTATTTTTTAGTTGTATCAATAAACATTTTCGAATAAATAGTCCAGCATATTCAGTGTTGTTTTGTTAATGAAAATAGTTATATATTAATGTAATACTTAAAAGTTTATATTAGAGAAAATAATAATTTCAAAAAATTGCATTATTATCGAAAATTTTAATATTACTAATTGCATAATTTTAATAGAGGTTAATAAACTCTAAAAACAATATGAATATCACTCGGATACAACCACGGTCGGTCATAAGTGGAGTAAAAGCGGTTGTATTAGAATATTCCTTGTTTTATTCATGAGCAAAACGAGGTTGTATTGGAATATTCGCGTTTTACTACAACTCGTTGGAATACGACAGCTATACGACGGAGATATAATTTGAATACAACGGAGTTAAATACTCGATTCGATCTTGTTTTGTAATCGAGAAAAGTTATATACTTATGTAATACGTAAAAGTTTATATTAAAGAAAATAATAATTACAAACAATTGCATAATTATAAAAATTTTAATATTACGATCGCGTAAATTTAATATCATCTAATACACTCTAAAAACGATCGGAATATTACTTGAATACTAACGCGCTCGGGCATGATTGGAGCTAAAGCGGTTGTATTGAAATATTCTTTGTATTATTCATGAAAAACGCCGGTTGTATTGGAATATTCGATTTTTAATCCGGCTCGTCGAATACGACTAGAATATTCCAATACAGACCGCTTTAGCTTCAGATCATGCCGAGAGCGGTTGTATCCAAGTAATATTCAGATCGTTTTTAGAGTGTATTTGATGATATTAAATTTACGCAGATTGTAATATTTAAATTTTCAAGAACTATGGTAAAAAATATTTTTTTTTAAATTGTCTTGCCCTTTTGAAATTCGGCGCCAATGCCCAGGAAATACTACTGGAAACGAAACGTCTTGTCGAGTACTTTTCCGGAGGAATACTACGCACCACTTTTCTACGGTCCAAAATTAAAATTTACTAGGGTTTCGAGTATTTCGTTCTCTAGTCGAGTAGAGAAGAACGTTATCCGGCTTACGAAATTTACGTCGATGGAAGCGAGAGAACACGAGTGATGGAGTCGGAAGATATGATGGAAACGGAGGTTCGGGTTGAATGAGGAGCGACAATACGATCGACCTACGCGAGAAGACCGAATACGAGAAAAAGAATAAGGGGATCGGCGACGAAATGGTCACGGCGACGAGTTCGTCGAGGTACTACTCGTAATCTACCTTCGTATTTTTATTAGCGAGATAGCATTATTATACTTAAACTCGAAACAATGCGTGAAGTACAAGCCGAATATACGTAATATGATCCGAATACGACCTAAATAAAATCGAGGAACTTCAGGTGTGTAACTTCAGCATGACAGAAACATCTAAACACAATAATATTCACATAAACAATAAATGTTACGAAAATAAAGCTGAGCGTGAAATAAAATTGAAATAAAATCGAAAAACAACTAAAACAAAACTCGAAAAACTCTTAAAACTACAATAATACAACTAAGGCTTTTTTTTTTTTTTGTTCTACAGGTTTCTTAACTCGAGAAACATGAGCTGTAGATGTCGGCCGTCCTCTGTGAGCAGGGGCTGAAATTGTAAACTTTTTATCTAATCTAATCATGCCCTATCATGGTTGTGTCCTAGTAAAATTACCATCGTTTTTAGAGTGCACTATCTAGTATTAGAATTACGCAATTCGTAATATTAAAATTTTGATAATTATGCGATTTTATCTAAATATTATTTCCCTTATTGTAAACTTTTAAGTATTACGTTAGTGTATAAATCGTTTCGATTACAAAGAAGGCTGAACATGTTGGACTTCTTCTTCCAAACCGTTCTTGAATACGACTCGAAATATTCTCGATATATCGAAGATAAAGCCGAGATCGATGATAAATCGACGTGCGATTTTTACGTAGTGTATTGGGATTATATCGCCGTTGTATTTCGGTCGTAGTGCCGACGAGTTGGAGTAAAACGCGGAATATTCCAATACAACCGGCGTTGTTCAGGAATAAAACAAGGAATATTCCAATACAACGACTTTACCTCCGATCATGAACGAGCGTGGTAGTATCCATAGTAATATTCCGATCGTTTTGAGAGTGTACTATATCTGGTATTAGAATTACACGATTCGTAATATTAAAATTTTGACAATTATGCAATTTTATCTAAATATTATTTCACTTATTGTAAGCTTTTAAGTATTACGTTAGTGTATAAATCGTTTCGATTACAAAGAAAGTGAACATGTTGGACTTCTTCTTCGAAACCGTTCTTGAATACGACTCGAAATATTCACGATATATCCAAGATAAAGCGAGATCAATGATAAATCGACGTGCGATTTTTACGTGGTGTATTGGGATTATATCGCCGTTGTATTTCGGTCGTAGTGCCGACGAGTTGGAGTAAAACGCGGAATATTCCAATACAACCGGCGTTGTTCGGGAATAAAACGAGGAATATTCCAATACAACTGCTTTACCTCGATCATGCAACGAGCGTGGTTGTATCTACAGTAATATTCCGTCGTTTTAGAGTGTCTTATACGGTATTAGAATTACACGATTCGTAATATTAAAATTTTGATAATTATGCAATTTTATCTAAATATTATTTCCACTTATTGTAAACTTTTAAGTATTACGTTAGTGCACGATGTAGCTTGGAGATCAATGATAGATCTTTGTGCGAGTTATCTCGAGTGTATTGGGATGATATCGGCGTTGTATTCGGGTCGTAGTGCGTTGTGAGTTGGAGTAAAACGCGGAATATTCCAATACTGACCGGTGTTATCCACGAATAAAACAAGGAATATTCAATACAACGGCTTTCTACCAAATCATGCCTCGGCAGCGGTTGTATCTAAGTAATATTCGATCGTTTTTAGAGTGTATTATATGTTATTAAATTTAAGGTGATTGTGATTTTAAAATTATAACAATTGTTTAACTTTACTAAAAATTATTTCCTTGATTATAAACTTTTAAGTATTACGTAAGTATGTAAATTTTTTCAATTACAAAAAAAAGACTCGACACGTTGATGTATTCTTCGAAACGGTTTGCCGAAATACTGACTCGAAAAATTCTACGATATTTTCACGATGTAGCTGGAGATCGGTGATAGATCTTTGTGCGAGTTATCTCTGCTGTATTGGGATGATATCGGCGTTGTATTCGGGTCGTAGTCGTGACGAGTTGTAGTAAAACGCGGAATATTCCAATACAACCGGCGTTGTCACACGAATAAAACAAGGAATATTCAATACGACGGCTTCTACCGATCATGCCTCGGCGCGGTTGTATCTAAGTAATATTCGATCGTTTTTAGAGTGTATTATATGTTATTAAATTTAAAGCTGATTGTGATTTTAAAATTATAACAATTGTTTAATTTTATCTAAAAATTATTTCATTGATTATAAACTTTTAAGTATTACGTAAGTATGTAAATTTTTTCAATTACAGAAAAAAGACTCAACACGTTGGATTGTTTCTTCGAAACGAGTTTACGAATACATGTCTCAAAAAATTCTACGATATTTTCACAATGTAGCTGGAGATCAGTGATAGATCTTTGTGCGAGTTATCTCGCAGTATTGGGATGATATCGGCGTTGTATTCGGGTCGTAGTGCTTGACGAGTTGGAGTAAAACGCGGAATATTCCAATACGACCGGCGTTGTCCACGAATAAAACAAGGAATATTCCAATACGACGAGCTTTCTACCCGATCATGCCTCGACGCGGTTGTATCTAAGTAATATTACGGTGGTTTTTCGATTGTATTATACGTGATTAATACAATGCGACGAATTGGGGATAAAAAACACAACTTAAAGGGTAAAACACAAGGAGACCAAAAAGGTAAGCTGGATAAATCAACTATAAGCAATACGTGCGTCATTCAATAAAATCAAAAACTATGTTCGAAACAAATTATCCTATATCTTCATTAGCATCGGTAGAACAATTCTTTAGCTGATCTAGAATTCATCGTCTAGATTCATTAGCATGCTTGTGTATGTCTCATGTCATTGTGATGGAGGCGATTCTGGAGTAATATGAATAAAAAAATTGTAAACATCACAGATTGAATAGTAAATAAATAGCCTCGTCCAAATTATAATTTACCTGACTTAAGGGAGCCGATGTTCCAAACCAGTTTGCCTCGTTTTGGAAAACTGTAGCATCACTTGGACCGGCATCTTTATCCGTTCCTACATAAAATTTGACACTTTATGACGGAGACAGTATAAGTTTTAGAAATAAAAAATATTTCAACAAACTAAACTTACTTTTTCTTTTCATATTTTTTCCCAATATCCTTTTAATCTTGAATTAGATATCCCTTTAGGACGCACTTTCTATTGGGTCATTCGATTTCTCTCTTTATATGGGGTCTTCTTCTTAGTTGTTTTTGCCTTTTGTTGGGGTTCTCTCCCATGTAATATTTCATTGGCGTCGAGTGTTAGTTTGTTTAGTGTATCTAGCACAAACTTCTCGGCAACTTCATGGCCTTGTGTTCTTGTACTTATCACGGTACGCTAATTTATGAACATGTGTGCGATATATAAGACCACTTGAGACGATTGGCAACATTTGAGACCCCTTAAGATGTTGATATTCCAAACTTTTGTATATGTCCCTTTTTGCATGTGTACACCATCGAAGTAATATGTGTTTCTCAGAAATTTTGTACACGTTATCATGCTGAAGAACCCTTAGAGCGTGAGCACACAATAACCCCATCATTTCAAATTTTTTACAACTGCACGCGATATCCAAATTAGCTCTGTCTAGTTTCACAATCCAGTATTTGTACTGTGTCTCTATTATCGAAGGTTCTTATGTGAAATTCTGAATCATTGTTGGCAAATCCTTCCAAAGCAAGTCCACCGAACCATGAAGAAACTCGACTCGAACTTCGAGTATAAATTCCGCGTGTAAAGTAAAGCGACTTGCCTCGAACGAGTTGCATTTCTTGCGCATCGGAAATTCTCATCCTTCTCATTTCTTCGCCAAGTTTTAGCAATATGTTCGAGGGCGGAAAACATTCGATTCTGCGTGCTTGTTGGCTTGCGAAACTATGACGGATGTTATTAGTCGACTCACTCCTGCGTAGAATAGGATCCCCAATTCCGAAAATGTCTTTATTGAATGTTGTTGACCAACGATGCCTTATATTATACGAATTCATCCAACCATACATTTTCACGAAGTTCTCCTATCTCGATCATTTCGGCCCAAGTTTCTTCGAATTCGAGCTTCGAGTCACATCTACGCATGCATTTAAAAAAGAGATCGTGTACTATCTTGTTTTTCCCAGAACCACAATGCACTTTTGAAGATAATTTTTTGTATATATGTCATTGACATAATCTATGTCTAGTGTGCGGCAAGCACTCTTGGATTGCTCTACTCATTGCTTGATCTTGGTCAGTGAATATTGTGATTGGGTGCTTGTTATTCATTATACGGATAAGGGCTTTGAATAACCACTTGAAGGACTCGATCGTTTCATCCGACAAAAAGCCAATCGCAAAAAGCACATTCGCATGATAGTGGTTCACACCGACGATCGGCGCACAACATAGGTTGTATTTATTCGATCTATAGCTTGTGTCAAATATTATGACATCACCAAAGCAATCATAATCGAGTACGGACATCCCATCACTCCATAAGAAATTCAACAAGCCGCCGACTCATCAATTTGGACGTCCCACGCAAACATTGGATCCCAGGCTTGCCGTGCGGTGAATAGTTGTAGTAAGGAATTAGCATCCCCAAGTTCGATGTGTAATCTTCTCTCTCTTTGTAAGAGATTATATGCATCCTCTTCGTACGGTCTAGGTTCTCCGCTCCTCCGACTTCGTGGCTAGGAAGCTAAACGCATCGGTGGTTCTAATCCACTGCTTTTGACATTGATGCGAGGACATAGCAGCGATGTCACTCATCTTTACGCTTGAACGCAATAGGTGAGTGTCGCCGACATTCGCCAACGGATGGTTATGACTTTCTATGAATTTCTTTACCGACCGGTTCCTTGGACATCAACGGCATATCGGATCATGGCGGGATGACCGGTCCTTGTATCCAGCTCGCTTGTACCTCACGCCATACATTGTCCTTCAATTCTCTCTTCATACCGAGCCTTACCACAAACAAACTCCTTGTCTTGATCCTCCTTGAATTCGGACGATAACCGATGTGGTCCTTTCGCACGATAAATCCAACAATGTGTGCATAGGCACGATATTTTTCATGTGCCGCCTTCTCATCATTGATACCGGCTTGAAGCAATATGTTTACCGAGTGGATCATTGGAAGCACTTGTCTCTCTCGGGTATCTGCGATTGAATCGGGATTTGAATGTCGGTATCACTATACTTAACAACCAATAATACAAAAATCATATCATGATAGCACGCATGATAACACCATAATAATAAATATAAAAGCATTGGTGTTTTTCGGGTTTATCACTAATAATACACCCAAACTAGTAAGTACTGCCTCAGATTACCTAAATAAAACCACAATGAAATACGAAGCAAAGTTACTTCTTGAGATCTCTGCTGAATACCACCACAAAATTACAAATTAACACCACGTACCGCTGAAAAAAATACTTAACAAGTATACTTTTACGAGACTACATGAATACACTTTATAATATTACCGAAATACCACCATGTCTCACTATAAAAGAAAAATTGACATTACTCTTTTGAAAATACGGGCATACTAGCGTAATAAAACGATAGAATAGAACAAATGAAACGCATCCTCCACCAAACTACTAGAATGCTACCTCAATTGCAGAAATCCGAAACGAACTTAAGTTCTTTCTTAAGAAGCTGTATCGAATACTGCAACAAAATTACCAAAATAACACCACATACTGTCGAAAGAAGACTTGACAAATATACTTTCACGACAACTACTGAATACACCTATAATATTACCAAAAAATACTATGGTTCTTTAAGAAAAATAACTGACGTTGCTTCTTCGAATCTACGGGCATACTACGCTAATAAAGCTTAAAAACGATGTAAACGTAACTAAACGTGCATACTGATAAAATTTACCATACTGAGGATTGTTATCGTCAATTAAACTAAGTTGAGAATCTTGTTCGTCCGATATATTTTGAGATTCGAACTCGATGTCGACTTGATCGGTGGTTTTTTGTGCGAACGGTAGCATTCTTTAGCTTTAGGTTAGAATCGAATTCGATTCCTCATTTCCACGACGAGGTATGTCGGAGAAAAACACTAAGTCTCCGCATCACTAAAGATAATGGAGACAAAAATACGCTTTATCCTTTGGCGGGGAAAAAAACGGTAAAAATTTACATGCTTTTCTGCTCGGGTCGGGTCGGGTCGGCGGAATGAAGATAAATAAGTTTTTTTTTTCAAACGTGCCATGGTGGGGTCCAGAAATCCACGTGGCGCGTTTTTACAGGCTACCGGACGCATCGCTGCGTACGCGATCCGGACCGAATAAAAATTCCCCAAATAGGGCCTCTCTCTCTCTCTCTCTATCAACATATTGATTGTTAATCTGTCTTTGTAAACGTCTTAATCATATCTACCCATATGTAACATCATCAAATATTTTCTTCTACGTAGATTTCTATCACTTTTGCTTTTTTAAGAGTTCTTAGCACTTATTGCTACTGCATATTCAGCAAAGCCTTCTTAATAGTTCACTTTTTCCCTGTTTCATTCAATGTAATGCAGAGCAAAAAGGAGCTAATAAGGATGACAACATAACTACCATTTTCTTAATCGGTTATTGATTATTTAAATATTAAGAGAAAAATTCCTCTTTTATTTCCTTTTCTTTTTTTTTTTATTTTTTTAATCGGGACTTAATTATTAATTTGAGTAGTTTTTTTTTTTCCTTATCTGTACGTTGCGCTATAATTCCTATTGTCGTTTCTAGTGGAGCTTGTGATTTTCTTCATGTGAGCTCGCATGGGAAACATTATTAAAGCATTAAATGAATATAGTAATAGTAAGTATTTGCAAGTGCAAACATTCTTTGTGGAGGGTCATGCGTTACTGTTATTAGAGAGTATTGTTTCACTGTTTAAATAAATGAATGTTGTTGAATCGGTTTAGGACGTCGGGTCTCATTATATTTGTGCGTTTTGCTCAAATCTTACTAGCTTTGAGGGAAAGAGTGAGTGACAGAGAGAGCAAGAGAGAGAGATAGCCGGTGGGAAGAGGGAGACCTTCTCCCCATCTTCTCCAAACTCAGAGCTTGGCTGGTGAACTTGGCAACTTGACAGCTGGACAAAAAAGCTTAGCACAACTCGACAGCATGACAATTCATCGGCATGGAAATTTGGTACAGCTCGGCAGGCTTTTTTAGGTGTATGCATATATAAAGAAATTAATTGAGGTTTATTATAGATGGTAAAATCAAAAGAATGAGCCTTGAATGTATAAAACATTGGTTGCAAATAAAATGAAGAATCTCAAGATGTTGAATATGAGTGCTTACACTACCCATAAATAATAGTAATGATACTAATAAAGACTGTCATATTTTATTTAAAGTGAATGATTATTGGTTTTTCTAGTAAAGTGTGTATGAGTTTTCTAGTAAAGTGTGTATGAGTTTTCTCTAGATTATTTTGGAAATTATTGTCAGCCTACCCAATGCCTTTGTACATTGAAAATGTAACTACATGAATGTAATGAGATTCAACGGATCGCACAGAGAAGACAACAGAGAATTGAACTATTTAACGACATTTAGGTCGGTTGAGTCATGGGCTGACCGAATGATTGTTTGTCCAAACCAAAGAACGTCACACACCTAGACCAATGATAACTTAACTAATGCATTGACATGCACAAAGTCAACCATCATTAAGTGAAACTCTCACCCAACCTTCTATGAAGATTTATTGCTTGAAGTAAGGTTGTCTGATAAATTACAGTGACACACCCTTTGACTGATAGAAGAAACCTTCATGAAGACAATGAGCTTCCACAACGATACCCCTCAAAAAGGTTGACCAAGGATCTTTCAGGCGACCGAACGATTATAGCTGACCGAGCTAAGGCCAAACGACTAGACTGAGCAATTATGAATATGAAATAGTTACAGATATGGAAGAGAGCCAACAACGATTGCCAATATCAAAAGATATCAAAGTTGGTTACAAATATGTAAAGACGTAATGACTCATAAATGTGTTGTAATGTTCTGATTAAGTGGGGGACAATCATGTAATTCACTAAACCCTTCATGTGACTTGTAATTTCCACGAAAAAGACTAATGAATCTATTCCCCATAGAATTAGCATTATTTGTGACTTACTCTTTCTTTGCTTTCTCCTACTTCCCTATAATATTCTCATCCAACCACCACTCTATTCTTTGGGCGAGGGTAGCGAGGCTGATGGACTGCACATATAAGATAACTAAATATCATGTAACGCCTCCTTTAAAGCAGGAAAAAATATGCAATTTTATATATCGTACCCTTTCCTGTATAAATAGAGGAAACATTTTATAAGAAAGGGCTAATCAACAATTTAGATTATTGTTCATTAATGTGTATTTCCCTCTCTGTCTCTCTTTTCTATCTTACGCTATATTTTTTGGGTGTGATTCACGGACAAATCAAGATTCAACAATCCCTTATTTATGTGCAAACTCTAAAGCCTACGACAATACATAAGAAGAGCTACATAACAAAATACAGAAGAATTAATGCAAAAGAAAAGCTTTATGGAAATAACTGTATATTGGACAAGTCATTACCAAAAGATGTTCATAGTTATAATAATGAGCACACAACATTATTGTTGATTCACGTTTCATTCTTAGATTATGCCCAAATATTAGTAGTATTGAAGAAAAAGAGAGACAAATAGAGAGTGCGCGGGAGAGAGGCCCTACAAAGAATGAGCGGGATCCCCACAATGAAAACGTGGAGCCCATTCCAAACTTTTTATCCCATATTTATTTATCTTGGGGCATTTTTTTACTTTGATTTATGATTTAACAACAATTAAATCAAAAGTTCATACAAGTAGATAAAAATATATATGATGTCATGTTATATCTTCAGTTATGTCATTTCGTTCTCTGTAGTCGTACGGAATAACTTGATAAAACAAATTATATATTGAATGGGTCTTCTTTGAGAGTTGTTCATTAAGTGTGAATTCAAAGCGAGCGCAATGACAATCACTTTAACTAGCTTTGGTAAATACTATATGACATAGCAAGGCTTTCCATCTTATGAATAGCCTAACTGTTCATTATGATGAATTTAGTATATCACCAACCTCTAAATATGTCTAACGCATTAGAAAAGTAAAGCCCTTATAATTACAATAATTTTTTATCGATATTGTCTGTCCATCAAACCAACTCCTTTTGTGGAGGATTTATTACATAAAGATATCGGTTGTATTTAGGATATGTTCAGGTGATGATACCCTAAATACACGAATTACAAATATACAGATGATCCGATGTAATAACTACTCCCATTTTCAGTTGTGGCCACTTTATGACTCTCTTCTATTGAACTAATGTTTTCAAAATTCATTAACAATCATTCATGTACATAAATAGTCCAAGTAATACTAAACCTGACAAAGATATTGGATGAACTACCAATACCCCATCCCAACTATAGGTGAGTTATTTGGAGAATAGTAAGAAGAAATGCGACTTTGAAAGAATGGTAGACTTATTTTTTCAACCTATCACTATCAAATATTGAATAAAGAATTTAAGAAAATTTTACATACATACCACACTATTTTTATGTATTTGCACATCCGACACCTGAATATTTATAATTATACCCCCTTGGTGTTATAAAATTTAGCATGAAAAATGTGTACTTCACTTCTAAAAAGTTACTAGTTATTATAGTTTCTTCGGTGATGTTAAACATTGAGTGTTGAGCATGTAAATATGAAGATTTAGGTGTTAGATATGTAAAGACTTGAGAATTGTGCGGTATATTTGTAAATGAACATTTATTTTTATGAAATATAAATCACAGAGTTCCCAGAATTTCTTCACTGACTCATGGGAGGTTGTTGACCTGACAAAAATAAAATTTAGGATGATTTACAAATATACCATTCATTTCCCGTTTATTTACATATGTAAATCTAAACTTTGCTTCTTACATACACGCCACCTTATTCATAAAAAAGTGTATTTCACTTTGTAAAATCTAATATTTGGTGTATATTTTGATGTGATATGAAATATTTAAGCGGTATAAATGTAAAAAAAAGCAAAATTTAGGTGCTAGACATGTAAATATAAGAAATTGGGTGGTATGTATGTAAATGCCCCTAAATTTTAATATTCATGGATGGATATATAGGCCTTTAATTTTGTTTTTCTCTAGTTTTTGCTCGTCAAAATAGTGTCGAATTAACCATAATAAGTTTAGTAAGATATTCCAATTTAAGCAATTTTTTTAAAAAATTAAAATGTAAAGTGTGAAAGTAGTCCCCAACTATTTAATTGCTCCATGAATAGTCCCTAATTATTTTGAAATTAAATTATAACAGATAATAATAATTTCAGACAGAATTTAAAAAATTTGGTACTATTTTCATAATTCTATAAACTTTGGGACAAAAACAATCGTATATAAGTTGGGGTTGAGAAAATAGGGCGAAGAAGTGCAAGATTCAACAACAACAAGAAAGAAAACAAGGATTTAACGTAATTCAGCAAGATGCTTATGTCTTCGGGAGCAATGAGCACTGCTTTTTTTATTCCTTGAAAACAACACATCCCTTAAGATTACAAAAGTAATATATATATATATATATATATGTAATTACAAAATTACACATCATCGCTACTATGCAGGAGCGTTGCCCGCACTCCCAACTCACTTAATGAAAGCTACACCGATTAGACGAGATACTTACTAACCATTACGCTCGTGCAGCTCCACTCCGCTGCTCGTTCCAGACTTATCTGATATATCAACCATACCTAACAATTAGGGACTATTTTAACGCTTTACCTTTAAATTAAATATTCACTAATTTCAAGTGCTATTTTAATCCTAATCGATTTTGTCCTTAGTTGCTTAGACATGTGTTATTTACTTTATATATTTTATTTTTAAATTATTCGAGAAATATTTTTATTATTAAATAAATAAATAAATAAGACGGTGATAATCAGGTAGCAAAATCAAATATAGCCACGTATTAAAAGACAAATTCAAAGATCACAACGCCCTGTAAGAAAAAATGAAGAAATAGTTAGGTTCACCAACTTTTGCAAAATCATAGTTTGGTGGGGGGTTCCATGTAATTTTTTATTTTCCAAGTTCAGAAAATTGGGTGATTACAGAACGTGACCTGAACCTAACAAGGTTTGATTTATTAATCTTAAGCACGACTTTTGGAGGAGACAAAATTACATTAATCCCTTGAAAAACGGAGAGATAGGAACCTTATTTTCTGATAATTGCATAAACAATTTGTTTTTTTGCATGCAAAAAATTAAAGTGAAATATTATATGTAACAGAATGTTCATAAAGTCAATAGAGATGGACTTTAATGAGCGAAATGTTTGAGGCATGTGACGATGAAAGAGTACCTTAAATTGAAACGTTTAATACTAATTATTCATTTTACATAATTACCTAAGTATTAGTCAACTGAATCTACATATATTCTTTTAGTTGAAATTTAATAATTCTGTAAATTCAAAGGTTTTAAATGCTATCAATGTGTGAGTTAAGTTTAAGAAGATATCGAGAACAAATTTAATTTAGTAAATTAGGTATTTTGAAGTGTGCAGTAAAAATATTTTTCAGAGAGTCATCGGAACAAAGCACTTGTAAAAAGATGAAACAAGAGCAAGGGAGGAGTACCTGAATCAAGGATAATTGAACGATAGCAATTTGTCACGGATAAAAAGTCTCACATCGGCTAGCTGTAGGGACGAAGAGCAGTATTTAAGTCTTGTGCTGCTCACCTCTCTTAGAAGCTCTTTTGGGACGTGACAAGTGGTATCAGAGCAGGGTACTGCCTATCAGGTGTGTGGACTCTTCACGGTCCAATGAGACCCTCGGTAGAGCCGATCTGTGACGAGCGCGTCACATGATTGGGTGGATGAGAATCTAATAGAACAAAAAGTCCCACATCGGCTAGGTGTTGAGCCGAAGAGCAGTATTTAAGTCCTGGGTTGTCCAACTTTCTTAAGAGCTCTTTTGGGGCGTGATAGATCGCTCGATTAGAAGCTGATCATTGGGCGACCGATCGGAATTCAAAGCGTCTGAAAGGAGTACATACGGACCTTAGCTTCAGGAACTAAAGTGTTGTGATGCCATAAATTAGAAAAAAAAACAAATGAATCTTAAGCATTTAGAAATGAACATGGTGGGCCTTATATATAGATCGCAAGACAAATATAAAAACATATAAATATAGCCTTAAGACTAGATACTATAGACCACACGTTTAATCACTTACTCATTACAATCTTCAACTAAGGGCATGTTTGGTTCGATTACAATTGTATCGTTGCCTAGTAGAAACATTGTGGGGAAGTTAATTTGTCTATTTGGTTACAGTAATGGGAAAAGCAATTGTGAGGCGATTTTTATACTGAAATGATGAGATCTACTCATCGTCTCGTTAAAATTGTTTGAATTTTTTGTAAGCTAACTCAGGTTCAAATCATTTTTTTTTACCATTGTTCGAGGGACAAATCAAGATGCATGAAGGGAAGCTCAAAAGGCACGATTTATAAAAAGCTAAAGAACCAATATGCAAGATTAGAATTTTAAGAGTCAAGATGAATGAATGTAAGTTATATAGTCCATCAAGATTCATGCATAAAAAATGATGAACTATATCACCCAGTGTTTTGTTGTTTTATTTTCATTTACATCCTCTCTTGTATTCTAGAATTTACACATTCAATTTCATCACTGCTTGCAATGGAATATTCCCTCTTTTATGCTCTCTCAAACAATCTACACATTTCCAATTTTTTTTTTCACCATCTTTACACACCATATTACTCCAAGCCTTATAACCTCAGCTCCTTATTCCCACCATCTCAACACATCATATGTTTTCTTTCGAAGTAAGGGAACCTGAACAGATAAAATTTATGATGCAAACTCCAATCACAATTGATTCACAGCCCATCAAAGAAAAAAGAAAAAAAATCTAATCTTTGAGAACATAAATCAAAGACCCAAGAGGCAAATCAACAAGAGCAGGAGACCTCAAACCTGAACGAGCTCTTTCCCTGACACTGTTCTTCTTCTTCATCATTTTTAGGCAAGTCCCGTTTCACGATCTTTGCACAACTGAAGCTCCTGCTCCTGCTTGAGTTTTGGATGAGATAAAGGAAAGTACTGGCCTCAGCTGAAACTTTATCAAGTTTCTTCACAACTGCCTCCAGTCTCTCCAAGTAGGAATCAATTTTGAGAGCTCGTTCGCAGATTCTGCGAAGTTTGCGAGCAGGTTCCGAAAATAATCTAGTGAATGAAGAACGCACTTTTGTTTCCTCCATGTCCAGCTGCTGTTGTTCTTCTTCAAGCTTCATGTACTCAAAGTCATCCAGAACATCATCTGCTTCGTCGATGGCATATCGTAGCTGCCAAATCCACTGTTGAGAGCCGAGTTGCGATCTGTGATCTGTGCTCGGGTGTAAGCAGAGACGACAGCAGATCTTGGGGTGGTTCTCTCGCAGCCTTTCGATCTTCTCTTTCATACCAGTCTGCCCTCTCCGTCGCCTTCCCCTCCATCGCCCTAACCAACGCCCCCACCCTCGCACAAAAATCTCTCCAGGGGCAATTTCGCGTCGGTGAGTGCGAAAGCTGGGCCGCGGGGTTCATCACGCGGTCGGCTTCCAACAAACTTCGCAGCTGCTGTGCCGCGAAGTTGGAAAACAAATGAAAAAAAAAAAGCGGTGCCGCTTTTACTCGCCGCGCCGCAGGGGTACCGCCCAACCAAACGAAGCCTAAGTTCTCACTCCTATTATGGCCAACCGTCACAGAAGCCGACCGGTCAAAGGCCGACCGACAAGAAAACACCCTGTCAGGATCGATCAACTGGGAGTCGAAGGCTTACATCTGATTGATTAAAAATCGAAAGACTAAAGAATTTTAGAGATATACATGTCAATTCACAATAATTTTAAACCTCTATAAATAAACATAAAGTTCTCTTTTTATTTTTAATTTTGAAATCTCTCTCTCTCTTTCTCTCTCTGATTTTAAAATAATATATTTGATTTAATTATTAATGTGATATTTATCTTATCTCAATAAATCAATTCGTTTCCTCAAAAAGCACAAAGCAGTAATATCAATTTAAGGTCTGAATATAATATGATTTACACATGATGATATAATTTTTATCAGAAGAACTAAAGCACACCATAATATACTATAAAATGGAGTATTATAGATATAATATATGGCCACAAATTTAACGATCAGCAGTATATGTAAATTTAATTATACTATGTTAGGTCGATTTTGGAGCAATGCTAATAAATATACACACACACAAGTACAAAAAAAAAGGGAAGGAGCAATGAAATTACTTTTCCAGAATCCTTAGGAGAGTCCTCTAATAAAAAAGATATGGGTACGAGTTTCGAGGTGTTTGAAGCAGCAATCACGTGACGGGGGACCAGAAGCTGATGCTCGTGTTCCATATCTTTATTCCACATTTTACATTATTATATAGAATTAGGATCAGACATGCATATGCGGAGTCCGACAATCTTTTCATTTTCTTAGATATGTTGTCGACCCAACAACACTTGGCTTGCTTTATTTTCTTGTATTTTGCAAACTTGTATGCTTGGATTGGTTTTGCCTTTTTTGGATTGTTGTCTAGGATAGAGGTGTAAACGAACCGAACACGAACGAACAGAGCTAGTGTTTGTGTTCGAAATGTTCGAACACATCACTGTTCGTGTTTGGTTCGTTTAACAAACCAAACGAAAAAAAATTGTTCGTGCTCTTCTCGTTTGCTTATCGAACGAATCACACACGAACTTCCTGGCAAATTGAACACTAATTGTTCACGAACAACGAGCTTTTTTTACAGCCCTAGTATAGGAATCTAATGTTATAGTTTCTGCTCTTTAAAAGCCATTATATTATAAACTTTTTTATAAAAAAATTCTAATAAAAAATTAAAGCTTAATCAAAATTTTAGGTTTAAAATATTCAAGACTTTAAAATCTGCGCTTATACTTTTTTGCATGAACTTTAGACAGGATTTTAAATGAGTTGCATGCATGGCTTTCACAATGTTATATTTGATATGGTCTTCACTTAGGATTGTGATAGATAATTGCATTATTTCTGCTTAAGTGATTGTAAGTGTGTTTAGGGTGTTCGAAAAATTCCAACCCAGATCGGGGATCTCTACATGTTGGGTTGACTACCTTCACGATCAGATAGACTTAAGGTCAAGTGGCTTGGGATGGCGGCTTTGTGGTAACCTCACTCGAGTACCTATACCTTTTAGGATTACTCTATCATTCCTTTGTTGAGCCTTGTTATCCTTTGCGACTTCAGTTATGTCTTCTTGACGGCCTTTACTATCGATATGCAAGCCACCCGTTTGGCATACGGTGATTCACTCTCTACCCTCATGGTCTGGCGAGCATTGAAGCATATGGATGTTCCTGTCAAGTCAACCTAGTTATTTCTCCGGGCCTCGCTTATTGGTAGGCCACTGTCCATTTGTGGCTTTGAGGGACTTACCCTCTCTCGTGTGTTTTGGTTTAGGATATCGAGACGATGAAATGCTCTTGGTTGAAATAGTCATCATTTGATGAGATATTATCTAGGTTCATGATAATATAAGTGAAACAACTTTTATCAAGAGTAGTCTTGGGAATCCCGACAGATGTAACTAACCAGAGGGATACATTCCTCTGAAGACTCTTGACCCCATTATTTTATTTTATTTTTTTTGTTCTCTGGTTACAAGTAGTTTATATATGGATTCTCTTTGTAGATGTTGTGTTTCGAAGTACTTCGATCCGATCATATTCGAACATATGTTCATGGCCTATCACACAAAAATTACACATATATAAGCATCTCGCTTGTTTCTTTTTAATTATTTGCCTATTTCTTGTCGTATTTACTTTCTTTCGATTCATCTCTTCTTTGAATCATTTATAATGATTTGGTGGGGAGATTTATTAGAATAAATGAATTGTATGACGACATAGAAGTAGACAAGCTGACGACTCTGACATTTAAAAAAAAATTAAGAAAAACAGTAATTGAAATCATAAAGTCAAATGTAATATAATGTGTTAATTGTTCTGGCATATGAAATAAAAATATGCATTTGTAGCTATAAAAATTTTCAGGTAAGGAGGGGGTTACAAAACCTGTTTAAGTCTAAGGCTCTCTTTAGGCAGTTTAGATATTTTTGACAAAGTTTGTTATAGCTTCAAAAGCATTAAAGTTCATATACATATAACCCCAACCTAAAAACTATTATATTATGTTCTTGTAATAAGAAGTATTGTATGATAAAAATAAATATAAATAAATCACATTGAGATTTAAATAAATTTAATATAAAATTAAATTATTCGTACATTGCTAACAATGAAGTGTGAGACAAGATCTAATGACACGTGCAACAATTTGAAACTGCAAAAAAAAATTTTAATAGTTTCAAATGGTATTTCGACGTATTGTTAATAATTCAAATAAATTACGAATAATATTTCAACATAACATAAATAATTTAAAAAAAATATCGAGCATCATAACGACTTGAAACAAAAATTCCTTGAAAAAAAAATGGTGGATTTTTACTATATCCTAAATAATTTTAAAGAAATAATAATGTGTACGAAAAAAATTATAAAAATACGGATAAAATTTCAGCGTTCCGTAAATAATTTAAGAAAACAAACATTATAACATCATAATGTTAAGAAAATATCAGAAAAACAGTAATTCAGTAGTTGCTTTCGGAGGCGTTGTGATCCCGTCGTCGCCGGAGTAGAAAGATAATAGTTCTTTGTTTTTTAGGTGGGATCAGAACCGAAGGGGGAAGATAGAAGTTTCGAAGATCTTTATATGTCAGAGGTCTTTGTACATCGAGATCCCATTTTTATTGGAGGAGAACGATGGGAGTTTTAGAAGTCTTGCAATGTGTTTAAATCAACGCTTTTACTATTCTTTATTGCATAACATGTCTACATTCAATAATATATAAATTTACACCTTATATAATATAGGCATTGCAAACAAATGAAGAGTTTGAAAAGAATTGTACCTGGAAACTAAACAGCATTTTTAGTATTGCTCATTCATACTTTAAGTTGACTATTTTAGTAGTTTTTTTAGCTAATATATTAGTTTTATTTTGTAATTAGCTTAGTGCTAAAGAAGATTACTGATATCAAACCATCATAATATCACTGGTTGGGAGCTTACAATTGTCTATTTAATCAAATATAACTTTTTTTAGAGGAAAATATGGTGGTAACTCAAAAGGATTGGACGAAGAAAGGATTTGACTTGATTCACCAAAATATGTCTCGCATCAGAGTCATCTCAGATAAGTTCAACCAACTAAATTGGCCAAATTTGGATAAGGAAGTCCAATTACTAGGTGCCATCTTCATCTAGTATGTTTTGGAAGTTCAAAACTTTACTTATAGTGCGTTTGGGTCATCTTGTGCGTTTCAGGATAAGCAGCTTATCTTGAAACGTGGCTCGCCGGTCGACCACAGTATTCGACCCACGGCCTGCGTTTAATGTAAAACTCAGCCGCGTTTTTGGATAAACTGTCGAAACGTGTTTTCCAAAAAGTGAGGCGTCGTTTTGAAAACGCTACCCGCACTTATAAGTTGTCTCAAACGGGTTGTTAGGTTGTAGTCGTATAACATAGTTTACAAAACTTCGTGTAAAGAAAGGCTTTCATTCCCTTTATATAAAAAGAAAAAAAGATATGAATGAAATTAAAATTAGATGCAATCAAGATAGATTTTTTTTTTTTTTTTTTTTTTTGTGAATAGATAAATAAACAAATTAAGTTCATTTGAGGTGAATTCCCTGTTGTTCATAGCGCTACAAAAAGATTTTTTTTCTATTTCATTTAGGGGTGATTGATTTCCAACCTTCTTAAAGCATGAGACTATGGCAAGATACTTGGAAAAAGTTAATATGTGAAATTTATGATGCATGAAGGCCCATATAACACATCTTCTAGCAAATGGTTAATATATAGAACAATTATATGCAATGTGGTGTTCTGATGAACATTATTGTTTGTATATACATAATGAATACATTTAGAATTTACTAAAATCTAATATAACAATGAAAATTTGCTAACACTAGAACCCATAGTGTGATGAGCTTATTTTAACAGTAGCAAATATGTAGTCATGTGTGTTGATACTTTGATAATGATTAAATGATTGATAGATGAAAGATGCAAGAAGTTAAAGTTAGTTAGCTAAGTGAAGTGATCATATAGAATTATAATGGGATGAAAAAGGTTCCAATAGAAAAAAGAAGGCTTTATTTTGAGTTGGATCACATAATTGTTGAATGTCTTTGCCTCATGGATTTATGTAATACTTTTACTTAGAAAAACATTCAAAACTGCTTAAAACCATTTTGTTAGACACTTAATATTGTGTAGTCTGTTTTAGAGCTTAATATTAATAAAATTTTTATCTTTTGAGGGATAACACGTACAATTTTAGCACACATACTAACCCAAGAACTTGTATATGATTCTGTTGTGCTTACAATTTAATAAGACTTAGTTGTGGAAATCTAGTCATTATTACCCACCATAAAATCATAGTTACTCATGATTATAATTGCTAAACATTATTTCATAATGCTTATGCCTAGAAACCCAAATATGGATCATACATTTGATTGATAAATCATGCATTAAATTACTATTAAAATTACAAAACTTTAAATGATCATACATATAATCTATGGCCATATATATAATGGTTATTAGCCATTTTTTAGGTTCACTTTCCTAACATTATTGATATTTTATTTCATTCTTATTTTAGGTTGTCACATTCCAATATTTGGCCACAATGGTCAATTTTATGGTGGTGTTGATAGAGTATATCATAAATATATTTGAAATCTATATATCTCTACAAAGAGTTATATCTTATATACATAAATATACTCATAGAACATTACAAGTTATCTAGGGTATTTCCCCCACTTTAGCTAATGTTTTCTGAGAATTTCTTAAAAATTACATTATATGATAATTTGTAAAAAATGAACGTATTAAAAAAATTAGAAAAATTGACAAAGTCTGGGATATAAATAGTTACCATAGTGATTATCAATACAGATCGTCAAATTTTTAAAACCATAAAATAATGATTGTATATGATATAAATAAACGGTGTATCTTATTTTAAAATTTTTTAATAAAGTCTAATGAAAATTTAAGTTCATTAGTGCTTAAGACTGCAATATTTATTAAATTAACTAAATAATAGATATATTTTAAATATTTTTACATATAAATCATCATATATAAGTGCTAAATTTTAGTTAAAAATAAAGTGTAATCCTTATTAACACAATAATGTTTAATGTTTTAAAAGATTATTTTTTTATTAAATCAAATAAATTTTACCATTTTATCTACGAAAAAATCATTTTAATCATTTAAACTATTGAATATTTATGTAAAAAAAATTAGAAAATTTAAACTTTTATATAAAATTTATTTATTCTTAAAAATAAAATTTCTAATTTTTAGAGTAAAATTTATTCAAAACTTTATTTGATTAAAATTAATTTTTCTTAAATGAAATACCAATTTTTAATTGAGTTAATAAAAAAATGTTTTTTTAACATATAAAAAATATTATTTTAATAAAGCAAAAAATTTATTTTTAGTTTGAATTTAAACCTTCCGAATGATGATTAAAGAGTAAAAATATTTAAAAAAGTATTACTTAGTTAATTTTAAAAAATAATCCTTAAAAAAATTATATTTTTTGGAAGAGACCATGTCACCTCGGGCACGTTAAGTTTTCATTATAACTTATAAAAACTTAAAACAAAGTATACATAATCTCTATTTAAAAGATATAAAATACATTATCTTTATTTGACTCAGAGCAATCCTTATTGTCTAGTTTTAAACTTCACACAATCCTATTTTCTCTTTTCAAATGCTATACAACTCCTACTATTTGGGTTTGCCACATACATTCATTATTATATCTATTTACACACTAGATTTTTTTAGTTTTATTATTTTTATTTGTATGTCAAATTTGTTTAAAAAATTATTATATATCAGAGTTCTTTATATTGAAATCTTTGTACTATGGTGGACCAGCGAACCATCATGGTCATCTTAGCAATCCAAAAGAAGCCAGACTTTAAGGTTGACAATGAACATTAACTTATTTAAAGTGAAGGTTTGATCAGCTATAATTTCGTTTAATCAGTAATCCCTTCCTAAATTTTCTTCTTATTATTAAATATGAGCACCATAGATTATTATTTTTCCACACCATATTTTACCTTGTTGTCCTAGTCAAGATTAAGCATTTGATTGTTTAGATGCATTTGATTATTTAGATATTTTAGGAATCATTGATTGCCAAGTTTGGTGTGGATGGCTTTGGCTTAGGCCAGAGGTGAGGGATGAAATCATTATCATTCATTTCTTAATAAGTATGATATATGAGCTTAATTTTATTGCATTTTAAAAGTATCTTAAGTTCCAAGTTAATCCATTATTTTCTTAACCATACAATTTCTTTGTAGATTCCCCTTATTCTCCAAATGTGATATAATAAGTTAAGTGAGCCACACTCAACTAGTTGTTGAGTCACATATAAGATGCTCATGTTAATTGGTAATGTTTATCACAAGGACATTTTATAGATTTTAGAATTTATAAATTCCAAAATAACTTATTTCCCATCAAAATTAAACGAAAAAAAAAATTAAGGTAATGATATGCACAATTAATAATAATTTAATAAATATCAAAGTAACTATAAAACACTCATATCACCTTTGAGACTATTAAAATCATTTTTATATTTGATGACATATTTAGAGTCATTTCTAAAATTTGGAGAGCTTAAACATGCCAAAGTTAACTTTAGCTTCTATCAAGATCTATCCCATTCTATTCATAAATATTTATAAGCCATCAAATTTTGCATTAAATTTGAATCTTTGTTTAGTTGACTCAAAACATATTTGGACAACTTTAAAAATATCAAACTTATTGTTTTGGGACTTTCAAGCACCAAAGTTAATTTTCATGAGTTATAAGTAAATTTATTGATTATTGTATAAGGGTAGATAAACATATAAAAGTAACAAAAAATGTGATAAATACTTCCTCAATTAGTATAATATGTATTTTCTTTGAAGCCAATATCATCTTTAGTTGAGGATATAAGTCGTTGGGACATTTTAAGATTATGTAGCTTGATTTGTCTTTTTATTAAAACTCATAAGAATACATTGATTATAAAAGTATGCTCGAATAAATAATAAACTAACATTAATTGTCAAATATGCTTGATGATTCTTTTAAAGTATTTTTATATAGTTTTTCATTTGCGGTGAGCTCTATGATTGTAAGGTAGCATACTTCACCTTAAGATGAAATGTGCTCATTTTTGTGGCCCATTTGTCACATTAGTTCTCTTAACACAGAAGATTTATGAATTTGAATTGGAATGTCCAAAATTGTGTTGTTTTTCATGATAAAATCAAATATTTAGATATAATATGTTGGGAGAAACTCCTATCCCTTTCTTTCTTTATGTCATCAAATTTCTCTAAAATTAGTTTCTACGTATTTATAATGACATGGTTCATATTCGTGTTGGTCAATACTCATTTCTATTGGATTATTTAAATCTTTAATAATTCAAATGCATAACTTGTAAAAGACATTAAAAAATTATCTAGATCATTAATGATTTAAATTTTTAAAAAATATTGATTAATGAACTAAAATACTCTCACTCTAACTCATATGTCGAATATCAAATTATTATTATCTGACCATCCATTCCAACTTATCACACTCACACATTGTATGCTATGATAACAATATTTATATGCATCATAGGGTATAGGTGTAGCTAGGATTGCATTGGATTTAATTGGCTCAACCAGAGTTTAGCTTTGTGAAATTATTGTCTGGTAAATTTAATATTGATTGGTTGAAAGATTTAGTTAGAAGAAATTTTGATTGTATCCTAATATGTCAAATTAGGTCAACTTGGTTAACTTGAGTAAGCCAAATTAAAGAGGCTCGAGAGTTAATCAAGGTTAAGTCACTGTGTTGTATCACTTAAAATATGTTCAATGGATGAATTTAGCCCAATTTCATTCAATTGATCAAAATAACCTAAGCATTTAGTTTGCTCAACTTGGGCAAAGTAAGATAGTTGGTTAAGTCAAATTCAATTGATTTTGATTCAATTATGGTTGACCCAATATAATTATTTT
The DNA here is from genome assembly GCA_022702705.1 of Papilionanthe hookeriana x Papilionanthe teres. NCBI lineage: Eukaryota > Viridiplantae > Streptophyta > Magnoliopsida > Asparagales > Orchidaceae > Papilionanthe > Papilionanthe hookeriana x Papilionanthe teres. Next base: position 84,146,072 of record CM040425.1, read on the forward strand.
GAGGCCTAAGGCTAAATCAATTTATATAAATTGAGGGTTTAGGCCCTTATGTGTTAAAAAAAATTTATTAGAGTTAATTTAGAGCCAAGGTATAATTAGACTAATTCAAATATCCACTCGCAATTAAATTGTTTCTAACCTATTAGGATTAGTTGAGATTAGTTCCAAGGTTCAGTTGGATCAATTAGACTGAAATAGTTATTAGAATTAGAGAGACTAATTGATTTGAGGTCTAAGTTGGTCATTGGTAAACTTTTCAGTCCATAGGTGAAATCAAGAAGACTAATGATTGATTGTAACAAATAAAATATTATTGAATAAGCGAAGAAAGATGATGAAGTATTTAGACCACCAACTACCTATTTGTGACTAATTTGGGTCAAGCCAATATTAGGGCTAACTAAGAGTTAGTTCTAATTCAACTTAATCAAAGTGCAGTATATGAGATTAAGAATTGAATAATTTATGGTTTCCACTTATATGACTAATGAGCTTAACTGAAGTCATCACGTTCATTTGAAATTTGACTTTATACGACTTAGACTATAGGCTTGGTTAAAATTTTATTTAAGTTAAACCATGATCTTAAACTTGAAAAGAGTGAAGGATTGGAGTTCATTTGCTAAATTTATTGATGATTAAACAAATTTAATTGATAAACGTAAGCATCAAGAGGCATAAACAATTTCAAATTTTGGTTCTAACAATTTCTCATTATTTTAATTGTTTTAAAAGAGTTATTCATTTGCTTTCATTCTATTTTTATAAGGATATATGCAATGATCTAGCTTAATATATCATTCAAAAGGAATGCTCATTTTATAATTGATAAATAACATTTAATTAATGCATATCCTATTCAGGACTTGTGACTGTGACTTTCAAAGTAAACAAATAATTAAATAAAATTTGCTTTGTTCTTCACATTTCAGGTCCCACGCGGTTTAACTTTATTTGCTTTTGTGATAATGTTATGAGTATGTATCATCAAGAACAAACTCGTCTAAATTTTGTGTTTACATGAAAACTGTAACATCATAGCTTTCAAGATATTTTGGTGGATCTAATTTGTTGTTCCTTCCATATAAACCTATAAGATCACTTGTAGACTTTCGTAGGCTCATTAAAATTCAAGTTATGAATACCACTGATCATTCATATTATATTTAGAAAGAGGAAGGTAATCTAGTCATATGCCAAGTTCATGTAAAAAAATTAAAATAGATGTTGGCATCTTTAATTTTAATGTAGCAAGTCTACAACATTATTTATTCTATAATAAGTAGATTTTGCAATGATTAATTTTACATTGTCATAAGTTGTCCAACTTTACTAGATACTCAATAGAGTAATCATTTGAAAATATAAATATTAAAAAAAAAAGATTAATTTTTGTCATCACTAATCTCTGACGAACATAAGACTCTTTTTTCATCATCATTGAACTCATTTATAATATTTTGTTGTTGGCCTTTCATATATTTATATCCACCTATGTTTTCAATATATATGCTTTTATTACATATTGTGGATTTAAATGCTCTCCAATCTTCATGGTAATTGAAGGATAATGTTCTCTAGTCCAAGCCAACAATTACATTTTGATGTTTGAAGTTGATTCTACTTTTTATTACAAAGTAGAATAAAAGAACAAATCTATGTTATCTAAAGGAAATGATATGTTTTACTTTGTATTTCTGATAGTACATGAACTTGAAGAAATATGCCTAAAAAAGCATTCAGTACAAATTGCCCTGAATACAAAGTAACCACTTATATATTGAAGTGTATCAAATTTGGTTCATACACAAACCATCGCTTGAACTTATTCCAAATTTTTTTTTGGAACTCGTGTGAGCATTGTCTAAACATGCTTCAAACAAGTTCAAACTTTCTCCAAACAATAATTTAAATTAAGGTTTAAATGTTTATGTGAAGCTGTGAGCTTTTGTGCATGTTTATGCTTGGCGAAGGCATTCACGAGCAAGAAGGTTAAGGAGAATTCTTGATAAAAGCTTGTGAGAAAGGCTTTCGATGACATCATTGGTTTGTGATGAGATGAGAAGTCATAAATGAAGCTGATTGAAAAAAGGCATCCCAAAATAATTATCTTACAAAGGAGAGAAGCAATTCACAATGGAAGATTGCTAATAACAATGATAAGAGCATCGTGTGTAAGATGGGAGCACACTCAAAGAAATAAAGAGAGCATCAATAGGTGAAGGAGAAATGGATTTCATAATAGGAATACATTGAGGGCATCATATAGAGAGGATGCATATAAAAAGAAAAGACGATTTCACGATAGGAGCTCATAGAGGGCATCAACAAGACTGTTGATGTGTGGAGAGTAAAAGGATTTCATGATGGTAACTTGCTAGAGGTATTGACCATAGTGACAATATGTGAAAATGTTAAAGGTTCAAATTGTACTTGAACAAACATTCAAATATTTGTTCAAATTAGGCTCAAACCTGCTTCAAATAAAGGTTCAAATTTACACCACTTTGAATTGATTTATTAGCGATGGACTTCAATAAGTAACTCAAATATGTTAGCTGAGTAATTTTATCCAAACCAAAATTTCACTCATATTCATCTAATAAAGTAACTAACAAGACCATTTATCTAATCTCAATCATTTTGAGGCAAAATAAAGTCAATTTTTTAGAATTGAATGTTGAAAATAACAAATTTTACACTTAAAACAATTGTAAGGATTCAAATAGATTTAATTGTTGAGTGCTAGTCAATTCTCAACAAAAAGAAAAATCAACTTTTTGGTTAACAGAAATATCCAACACACTCACAAATAAAAAATAAGATAACACAATTTTGACGTGAAAAAAAAAAAAAAAGAGAATCACAGGGCTTTTGCCTTAGAGATATAATACACTATATGACTAAAATTGAAAACTCTCACTCTTCATTTTTAAATGGAGTTGATGTAGTTATATGATTGCAAGTATTTATTTGTAAGTAATAACTAGTAGTCAGGAAACAACAACTTAAAGATAGCAGTCAAACAAAATAGTCACATGACAGTAACTGGACAACAATAACTACAATTGAGTTACAAAAGGTCATTGGTTGTTATTGACTTTAAGGCCTTATTGTGAGTTGCAAATTTAGTTCACGGTTTATTATCTCCCTTTTGTAAAAAAATTGAGCCCATTTTTATATTTTTTTTGAGAAAGGGGTTTTCGATAAAATTGGTCAAAAAAATAAAACACTTCATCAGATAATTCTTACTAATTTGTTTAACCATAAGTTAATCTTTATATTTTTAAATGTTGTAATAACCTTCAAATAGAATGATCATGGCTCGACAGATTCCTTTCTTTGAGCCACTCAATTTGATTATAAACATAACAAATTCAAATATTACACGACCTTTCAATTAATGCTTTAAGCTCCTAATCATTCACAAAGCGCTTGCTATGGGCTCAATCACACTAGAATCTAATCACTTTTGATGTGGTTGGGTCAACACAATCAATATGTTTAGTTTAATTATAATCTTATTGAAATTGAAGCTCAACTAAACATATATTTAACCGTTGAAGTTCTTATTTAACATACATTAAAATTTGTGTATGGTTATGTAATTTTTTTTTTTGATGACATGCCAATATCATATAAAAGGAGGAATGAAGGATAATGGTATGTTGGAACAAACACATTTGTTCAACATGAGTCAGATAAATCATTGTCTGCCTTTCAACAATAGGATTTAAGCATAACTTGTAGTTTTAGAGTCTGTTTGAGTCAGCTTGTGCATTTCAGGGATAAATAACTTATCCTGAAACGCGCTCTGCAGGTCGGCCGTGGGGGTCGACCCGCGACCTGCGTTTAGTGTAAAAAATCCAAACACGGTAGACAGCGTTTTCAAAAATACGCGAACCAAACGGTTAGACGACGTTTTTAAAAATATCACTGCACTTATAAGCTATCCCAAATGAGTCCTTACAATGAATTTTGATATTTGAGTGAGAATTTGAAAATGAGATGAAAGGAAGTGGTCGTTTTATAAATAGTAAGTTTTGGACGGTCTCCATGAATTTGCCCCTTTTTTAAAATTAGTCTCCTCTTTGTGAGTCAAATGAGCGTCTCTTCCTTGTTTTTGTTTATTATCTAAATAAACCCTAGTTTTCTCCCTACATCTCTGTTTTTTCATTTTCGCCAACTTCGAAAACCTCTCAGGTCCGGTCTACAGCGCCACAGCGGAGTGAAGGAGCCCTAGAAGGCGGCAGCCATGATCTGCGCGAGTATGCTCCACACTTTCATTATTTACTATTGTTTGCTTTGGTCTCATACTAAGCGCTTCCTCGACACTGTTTCTTTAAGTTTCCGGCGAAGTACCGGAGGATCCAGTAATATCCAAGAAGTCCGGGCTTCTGTATGAGCGCAGGCTGATCGAGCGCCATATTGCAGTATGTTTTACACGACTTTACGTTCTCGAACTTATTGGTCCTTTTCGCGTATTATATGTGCCGGGCTTTATAGTTTCGATGCTAGGTTTAGCTTCAGTTTATTCTGCAATCTTCTTACATGTAGTTTGTGGTCAGTTGTTGGTTCACATTTGCTGCTATAGCTGATTATTGCTTGCTGTTTATAGGATTATGGAAAGTGTCCTGTTACGAAGGAAGAGCTTGGGATGGATGATATCTTACCTGTGAAGACTAATAAGGTGCTTACTATCTATGCTCGTGAAATTTAGTAGTACCCTTGTGGTTTCGTTTTTCCCAAATAAGGCTTGAAAGGATAACAATTACAATTGAATTAATCTTGGCATTATTTTTTCCAGTTCATTTATTTTGCACTTCAGTCCTGTCTGTGGAAGACAGATGTCACAGCTAAGAATTTTTGGGGTTATGACTGTGTAATGGTTGTTGCTGTTCATTGAATGAATCTAGTCTGGGAGTCTGGGTTGCTTTTCTGATTTTGAAAAGAATGAGATGACCATATGGTTAAGATTTCAGCTGCTCATTTTCTTTACTTATTTTTCTTTTGCTTTGAATAAGGTTCATGCCAAGAAAGCCCTTTACTAGCTTATTGGGCCTCTTTTCCATTTAAGTGCCGTGTTGTTTTATGTAAAAAATGCATTATTTTATTAACATTTTAATGGACAAAGTACCATTGACAAACAAAATAAATCTTTGGAAAAATATGATGAGAGGCTACCATATCTATAGACAGTATAGTTATTCTAAAAGTTAGAGAAAAATGCTAATTTTGAATTCTTCCATCAGGGCTTGTGGAGGTTATGAGAATTCAAAATTCTCCTATTCAATATTATTGACTTAAGAATTGCTTGCAGTTTCACCATCTGATATATGAAGTCCACTTCTCCAAAAAGATGTTAAAAATCGGCTAGTCGGAGAGAAGCAAAAAGGAATTGCCATCCATTGTGACTCTTTCTTTTATCTTATGCACTCCAACTGTAATTTCTTTCATTGCAATTTCCAAACAGAAAAAGCTGAAACTATTGCACTCGTGCTTCGAGTTAGCGATGGCATGCTTCTCCTGACATTCATTCCTAAAACTGCCCAATTGTGGCCTCCCTTCAACTTTGACGGTTCAGCACAATTGTATGCTTCCATCATTTGTGATGTTGATGCTTAATAAATATAATTTTCCTACTAGAATTTGTGACTTGGAAGACCAAAAGTGCCCTCCTAATGTCCTCTTCGTTATTAGTACTTCCATATGTGTTTTTGGTGTTCCTTTAGTGTTAAGTTCTAGCTTTGATGATTTTTGATAGATAGATAGATAGATAGATAGAGGAAGCCTAAAGTATTACTGCAGTTACAAATGGATTTGATCTTAAGGACAGGAGGTGATTTGCACTAATTGTGGCATAAAAAGTATTGGTCAGGTTTTAATTTCTTTTCCCTTGGTGGCTGGATAAAGATTATGCACATGCCTTAATTTTATGTAGATATCAATACCGGCATATTTGTTTGAGTTTAGTTTCATTTATTTTTTTAGGTTTTGGATAGCTTCTAACAATAGTTTGAAGGATCATGTATTGAAATTTTAAGGCCTGTGCCACCTTAATTTGTACACGAGTGATCTGGGAGAGTTCTACATCGACTAATCTAGTCAAAATTTAGGCATAGATCCACACAGAAATTTAATCTTAAGGTTAAGCTCAAATTTCTATTGGGTGCGTGGAAAACTTAAAGTTTCATGAAGACTACAATGGGTTATATTGAAATCCATGGAATAAAAAGATTTTATCGAAAATGCCAACAAATCTCTTTCCTACACATTCAAGTGGATGTCCAAACCATCCACATGATCTGAAGTTTTTATCAAGATTAGAAGGTTCGCTTCTTCGATAATCTATCAAATGTTAAATTCAAAGAATGAATGTGCTATAATATTTTAATTTAAGGATAATTATTTTTGTATTTTGCATCTTAAAATACATAGCTTTTACATAGGTTATTTCATTCAATCATTCATTCAATATGAAGCATTGAATGCAACAATGCAAGGAGATATAATGTCTTATCCTCTATCTCCCAATTCCTACTATTGGTGGCCAAGTCTCTCAACCTCCAAGAATTTGATCACCTAACTCTCTTGCACTCCGAGGTTAATCTTTACTACCTCCTCTTTATATATTGTTTATATCCTTTCTTTGTATTCATAATGAAGAAGGGTAATTTGAGAGCATTTAAGAAGCACGAAAGGGTTCATTAACGCTAGGAAAAGACAAACAAGAGGGAAGCAAGGTTGGTGGAAGATCAATAAAAAATTAAATGACAAGAAGATCCAAAGGCTTCAAGATCAGCAAGTTTTCAAGATGTTTGATATGGGTTATCTCTCATCTAATATGGTTTACTAATTATTATTTTCATAAGAAACACCGTACCCCTCTTTATTATTTGTAGTACATGTTCTTCAAATCTTTTTGGCTATTGAGAATAAATATTGAAAATTCTAATGGAACCCCATCTTTATGCCTAGAATGTATAAGAAATAATTTTTATCTCATATCTCATTTTATTAATCAAGGATATTAATGCATAGGTGTTCTAAAGAGCATTGTTAGAATTACAACCTTAGTTTGTGAAACATTCACACTTTTAGTATTCATAGATAAATGTTAATAAGTCATCAATATTTATTGTCCTTGATTCTAAATCATATTTGTCATCAATGTGGAGATTGCTCATCTGTGGGTTGATATCTTAAAAATTATAGAAACATGATATTCTTAAAAATGATAGAAACAAGATCACACCTATTTGATAGTATTAAAGTTATTAAACCTATCACTATAGAAGGAGAAACATTATGGTTACTTTTGGAGTTTTAGAAAGTAGATTTGGCAAACTAAAAATGACCAATTTCCTTTAACTGATGACTACCTAGGATACCAATCCCTTTAAAGTAAAATGATGTAACTATTTATTGTGGTCTCATCGATAAAGAGCCGTGTTTCAGGATGAAGAGGAAAGGATATTGGAAGTGCCATCTGATGATGAGGAAGGAGAATGAAATAATCTTTGTCTTAGACTCTAACATCCATTCAAGGTGAGGTGGATATGAAGTATCATGATGATATAATATTTTCATAGAAAAAAGATGATCAGGCTGTTCCTCATATAACACACTTTTTCATTTACATGTCATATCATACATAGATGATTTCGTTTGTTTGACATAAAATGTCTCTATAATGTATATGGTGGAATAACCGTTTATTTAATAATTTTCTGATTGAATTAATATGATCCAGGACTAAGTATTTGTTTTGGTTTAGTTTTATCCCATTGCTTGCGGGAGGAGAAATGGGCTTGATGGAAGTACAACCAATTTATGCAAGGCTATACAGTATGTTTCAATGGGAAGGCTTTGCCTTAGGTTTATTCTCTGTGAAGTCCATTTTTAACATAGTTAAATTGTAAGGAAGTTCAAAAGAGAGCTAAAATTATTACCAATGGTGGATCTCTCATAGCAAAACATAATGCCATTGCAATTGTGGATAACCAAGCCAACCTTAGTAATAAATGCCAAAAGCTTATTTAGAATGATAACTCTAATAAATAAGCTTGAGGTGGATAGGAAGTAAATTCAAAGACCCTACTGCAACCACTACAAGCTCAAGGTCATTTAGATCATAACTACTAGAAATTGCATCCTTGATAGTGGTTGAAACATGAGGAAACCAAGAGAAATCTCATTACCATAATTGATGAGGTTGTATAATTGACATTCATGGCGAAGGAGTATTGCTCTTGACCAAAAGAAGGGGTTTTCAATTTAAGTATTTAGATAGAAACGTCTATTATTCTTGTATTGTATTTCATGATATTGGTAAGACTATTTTGTTGCTCTAATTGATATAATAAGGTTAGCTTCTACACCATACCCGAGTCATTGTTGAGGTAGACGAAGAAAAAGTTTGGGTTTAGTAAGAAAGCGTGCTTCGAAATTTTCCATTACTGGTAATTGTTATAACTTACAATGTTATTTTCTCGGATGTCATGTAATGCTAGGAAATCCGCATTTATGGGATTGACATTGTATGTACTAGGGAATAAACATATATCTTTACAGGAAAGTTAAAGAAATTTGTAGTAAACTTTATTTTATCAGTGCAATATCCGAAGGCAGTATAGATACCACAGTAGTGACCATCTTTCATTATTGTAAGGCCCTTTACATCCTTCCTGCATCAAACGTCATTCTAAGAGTGTCAAAAGTTAAAACATAAAAAATAAGAAAACAAGAGAACTGAGAGAAGCCGATCATAAGAAGCATTCTTTTTTCAACTCAAATAGAGCTTAATAAGCCCTCTTATCAAATGATTTAGGAGTTGAAAATACTAGCACTTTGCCAATCTAGCTAAGTATTGCAGTCACTACCCTGGTAGATCTAACTAGCATGGATTACTTGCTGACGACAAGAGACGATTTGAAAGTATAAATTCTTTCTAAAAGGAGCAATGACCTAAGAGGTTCCAACAATCCAACATTAACTAGTTTTAAGTTAAACGGCAGGCTCAGATCAAAGTCTAACGTTAGACTTGTTATGCTCATGTTAATCTCAATAACCAAATAGGTATATGCATTACATAATGCTCCTAGATAAGCTAGCATAATATTTGCTAAAGGAATTGAACATATCCTAAATAATATTTGTTAATTACAAATAACAAGGGAACTATGGTATTTATAGAAAAGGATGGCACATGGTTAGTTATTGGCTGAATTTCATTCCTAGGAATTCTTAGCTTAAATCTTGGCACAAGGAAGATTTTAACTTTCAACAACAATCCTGAGAACTATGGAGAATAGTGTTTGAGCTAAAGCTCCTTTTTATGGTTGACTTACATTCAAATCCAAGAAAAAAAAAACCTCAAAATACCCTCAAATTTATCTCTTACTTGCAAGGGGCTAGCCACGTGAAGAGGAGAGATGATGCAATTTCAAAACTAAATGCCTAAATAAGGGGTTAGCATTATCAAATTTATAGATGCATTAGCTCTTATCTTGCATTTTTAGGATTGTTCTATTGCATTATTTTTCTATAAATCCCTTGTATGTATGTAAGATTATTCATTTAATCAATCATTTTAGTGCAACAAAATTGAATCCAAATTCTATCATGCACTCTCTTTCCTTCCGTTATCCTATAATAGTTATAGAAGGGTCTCCACTTTCAAGAATGCAGTCACATTGCTTTCTCTCTTTGATGCCAATCCTTATCGCTTTCTGTATTCCAACTCCTTTCCCTATCTAATCTCTCTACCTGGGAGCAGTAGAGGAAAAGGATAGCATTGAGGAGCCAAGTGGAATCTATTAAGGCAAGGAAGAATTAAAGAAGAAGGATATCCAATGACTTCATGAACAAGGAGTTTTGAAAAAGTTTGGAAAGATTTACCTCCCTCTAGCTTGAGTTGCTTTTTTTTATCACAAAGGTACTTAGTATTTGACCCCATTGTTTCTTCTACAGATATCCCAAAATTTCCTTTGGCCATGAATCTCGGGTTTGCTTTTGTTGATGCTCACCTATAAACCTTAGAATATACAATAACTTATTTTATGCTTCAATATTTATTAATTAAAGCCGTACTAATCCTTGGATAGTAATCTAATGGTGATCCAATGGTCAATGCTAGAATCTTGGCTTGGCCTTTGATGCTCACACTCTTTTAAGCATATCTAGTGTTGCAGTGAAAGTTACCAATAGTCAATCTCATCAATTTAGGATCATCGGAATGAATAAGGATTATTATATTTAAATTATAATTTGTTGGTGTTTAGGAAGAATTTTACTTTGGCAAATTTTTATTATTTGTATCATCTTTGGTTCACTAAGCCAACTTTGGAGACATTAATGATCTCCATTATTATGTTCCTTGGACATCATTAAATGAAGGGGTCTTGCTTTAATCTCAGTGCATCCAATGTTTGTTTGGTTAATAGGGTTTTTGACGTGTTTTCTGAAATTTTAATTTGTAGATCATGTTACAAAGTGCTTACTATGCGCATCTTTATGTTGAACATGAATATTGTTTAGTTAAGAAGGGAGGCCATGAAGCATGAAGCATGACTTGTTTCAGTGAGTTTCTTCCGATCTACACTGGAAAGTTAAGAGGGGAGGCTTTCGTATTTTAGTACATTTCTGAAAAAGGAAAATAATTGCTAAAATCAAATTGGTTGAATAAGCTAACAAATTTCAGGACTAGCCATATGCGCTTGTCAAAAAATGTTAAAATTAAGAGTTTCCCGAGTGTTTTGTAAATTCTAGGCAAAGGATATTGCGTTCTTATAAGACAAGTCGGGCATAAATTTTATTCCTTATCTGTTTGCATACAATCTGCCAGCATTATCTTAGCCGCAGAGGTTACTAAAATTATCCTCAGATTTTTTGCTAACAAAAAAACATATTTGAAACTGAAAAAAAATAATTCACTTATCCCTAAGTCTAGTTTAGAAATCTAGTTAGTGTATTACCATGTCTAAATTTGACATTCCACCATTTATACCTTTGTAGGGTTTGAATTATTGAAACCCAATGCTCTGGATTAAATAGAACTATCAACATCTTAAAAAGTGTTTATTTGTATATGGTTTTGGAATTGTTATTTATTTTGTACAAATAAATGAATGAAATGCGGGCAAGAAAAAACTACATTTAAACATGTAAATATGTATCTTTTGATTTTTGTTCAAGTATTTTGATCATCAAATGTGTTATTCAGATGGTTAAATCTAAATCTATTTTTATTTATACTTCGTAATCTGAGACGATGAGGTTGTCATCAGCTCCATGTATCCAAGGTTGAGAAGGGACATGTAGACATTACATTTAGATTAAAAGTTGGTAATGCTTGTAAAATTATGTCAAGCTCACAAAACTCTATACCTAGGTTATTATCAGAATAATTTAAAAATCAATCATCCTTTATTTTTATGTTGTCCTGATTCATTGGCGTTGTTTGCAGGTAGTGAAGCCTCGACCCTTGCAGGCGGCAAGCATCCCAGGATTGCTAGGCATGTTTCAAAATGTAGGTATTATTGAATTTGCTTCTTTCATACAAGTGTTTTTATTTCTCATCCTCTCTTATACATTTATGTAATACATTCATTTAGTATATTTAAATTCTTTTTTGTGTATAACCAATCAAACTTTTATTTATTTATTTTTTTTGTATATTAAAAAGCCCTTATTCTGTAGAAGGCTAGCCCAAAAAGTGTTTGGATGAAGTCTAATGATGATGGTGATAAGATGGTTTCTTCTTTCAAATTTCTAAATTTTGATGTATCGATCAGCAGTCTTCGTTTTAGGCTTATGCATATTTAAATATTTTTAATCTTTAACTAAGCGGGGAATTTTGGATTGTGTAACCATGAATTTGAAGTCCATGTATTATTTTATGTTGCTGTTATCTCTTGGGCTTTTCATTGAAGTTCTCCCCTTATAAGACACTTCGTGATGTATCTGGAATGCTATAGCATTGTGGGTTGTTGGTCTATATATCACGGATGGTTGTGATCACGGTTATCATCAACCTATTTCTTATTAGAAACTTTCTTTGGGTTTGTTCTCTCAATGTTTCTCTCAATGTATCAATCTGTTTTGATTAATTGCTAAGATTAAACCTCATCATTTTCTTATGTTGGTGGAACTATTTGTGTTTTAATGTGATACCAATTGTGGCATTTTTTTCGTGATGTGAAATTCATGAATTTAAATAATCTTGTCTCTGCTCGGATGATCTGATCTCACTTTTAATTTACCGGTTCATATATTTTTATGGGTAGATGTGAACAATATTTTGTGGCAGGAATGGGATGCTTTGATGCTATCTAATTTTGCATTGGAGCAGCAGTTGCATACCGCAAGGCAAGAGCTTAGTCATGCCTTGTATCAGGTATTCTGTTTTTCATCCGGTTTTCTGTTTTACTCCTGAGGAACTTTACATAACTAGCAATTTTTGCGTGTGCTTCAATAACACTAGTGATGTTACGAACTTGGTAAATTACTAGAAATAATCTGTTTTCCTTTTGAGGACAAAACAAATGTAGTGTGCATACGGGCTTATGTGACTGGCTGATTGGGTACATGAGAACATCCTTTAGATTTTATCCGTAACATGGACAAATAATTGTTGAAGTTTTAAGGAAGATTTACATACATACCAATCAGTTCCTGTGTATTTACAGATCTAACAAAACTTCAATTTTTTACATTCATACCCACCTTACCTATGCATGTAGGGGTGCATTTCACTTTTTAAAAGTTGTAGTCATGGTATTTTTGATGTGATGTGAATTATTTGAGGTATAAATGTAAAAAATGAAACTTTAGGTGTTAGATATGTAAATACTATTATATGATTATTAACATTTCCTCATTGAGCTCATAAGAAAGCTTTGTTGAGAGCATAACTTTTGATGTACGTTTTCTGGGGCTTGCATGTATAATGCTGCTGGGGTACCATCAAAGATGCATAAATCTTACTACGGGTTAGAGTTTGAGCTTTGAAAGATAAATTAACCTTTGCAAAGGCAGAAACTCATTGGAAATATATAGTTTTTTTCTTATTATATGTAATTGATAAAGGACGTATTTGTTGTTGTTGACCTTTATTGATTTTGCTGTTTTTTGCCTGCACCTATGCAGAAGTTTCGAAGCTTGCCTCATCCACCTCACCAATCCTTTGTGTTGTTTCTTCTTTCTTCATGTATCAATGTGATAACGATCTGAATTGAAATAGTTTAATCATGTCTTATTACTTTTTTTTCTTTTTAGTTACTTCTATTCAGAGAAGTATTTTTGCTAATCTTGAGATAAAAACGTGGATTCTCTCTTCTATTTATACCTAGCATCTACTTCAAACTATTTGAAGAATAGAATCAATAAAGTCTTTCACATATTTTTGTATGATATTTATAGTAATTCCATTAGCTCTTATATTTTTTCTCCCATCCTTTTTTGCTCATTCTTGCTTAACCCCTTCTTAAGGTTGTAGCTGCGAAATCATTACTATAAGTTGATATCCAGCACTAGTCCATATATCCTAATCAAAGGCATCACCTTATTATAGTCCTTTGTCTTTCTTGTTATTGACCACAAATATAATGGGCAAACCTTCATTTAAGGGTATTGTTCCTTGATGTTGTTTGTTTGTTTTTGAGAAATGCACGGGAGATTTTCTTATAGGAGAGATCCGTGTGCCAAATGAATAAAACCTCAAGTTTCATATGGGGATGGTGAAAACTACCATTATGATGTCTTGGTTGATAAAATTCCATGACAGATGAAATTAGAGAAACATTTATGTGCTACACGCATTAAATTCAGCTTTTTTGTAGGATTCATGAAGCCTTATTTGAGGTATGAAGAGAAGAAAACATGAGAAATTTATTGTTGGAGGGTGCCCAATGATTCCTGTAATTGGACAGCTTTGCCCTTGTAGCTTATGCAACTAAATTCAACCATCACTGGAAGACGAATAAAGCTTAGTGCGAATGTTGTCACATGATAGGACGCAGTCATGAAAATTGCTAGAAGATACTCAGAAAAGCTCCTGACTATAATTCAGTAACAACACTAAATTGTTAAGTTCATGGTAGCACTGATTCCATCATTTAACTCAAGAACGTTCAACAAAGGGCATATTGAATTCTTTCAAATATTGCTATAGCAATCATTAAAGTCTCTACAAACCCTGCGAACCACTGTATTTGTTGTGAGCTTTGCTTTTATTGTTGAAAAAGATAATTCTCTAAATGCTTACCAATTACATCTTGAAATGTAAAATCCTTGATTATCTACTCAGTAATTCTCTAAGAAGTTTCTTGGTTACATCTAGAAAAGCAAGATTGACGAATGTTGACTCAATTGAATCACATAATTTATCATTCTCCAGAAATTTCACCATTTGAATTGCAGATGTATCCTTTCTTCTGTTGTTGGAATTATATCTCTCATACATTCAAAGGACATTGTTCTTAAATCTATGCTTCATGTTCTAAAATTTGATTGTAACATGTTTTTTCTATCAATTAAATTGCAAGTAGTTATAATTTTTCCTTGAAATATGTGAATTTCAGGTGTTGTTTTCAGGGGAGAACATTGATAATGTTGTTGTGGTTGGTCTCTACTTTCTGAGAAAATAACAGAGTCATGAAAAAATATGTGCAATTGCATCTTCTAGCATGAATAACAAGAATGTCATCATGTTATGGGCACTATTGATTATGCCATCCAAATTTCTTGTGTCTAAAAAGATTGTTTCCGACCTTATCCAAGCAAAATTTTAGATCTTATCAATGTGAAATTTGTCAGTTATCTAAGCCTAATAGTTATTATTCCATTTTATTTTTTTTAATCCATAGTGATGCCTGTGGTCAATCATATCATTAGTTCTAGGTGTTTCATCACATTTATTGATGATCACTTTTGATTCATGTGATAGTTTTTTATGAAAATTGAAATTGAAGTTAATACATATATTAGAATGCAATATGATGTCACAAATCACATTTTTGTTCATTATATCACGTATCCTGACGCTATTGTAAAATTTGGTCATTGAAAGTAAAAAAATAGACATATGATGGAAGTGCCACAATTAATCATGCTTATTTTGCTTCATACTTGAACCTGATTTGCATTAGATGTATTTTCTTTTGGTACTCATTGAACAAAAAGGTGTGTAAGTGCTATTCATCATCTAGAAAAGAATTCTAAGCTATCATGGATGCCTCCTTCAAAACCAAACCTTTGACACTAAAGCTGATATTTAGGATAGAATTATATTAAATATCATCTTTTTGGGTATCGGGACTGCTATTGATCCCCCCTTGTTCTTGCCATTAGTTCAAATAATCTCTAACGTATTTCTGCCAAACTCATTTGAAACCGACAGTCACTTTTCGGAGCCCATGCACAACACCACTGTTAAAAAAGAAATATTTACTTTTGAGGTTTACGATAAGAAAAGGATTAATAATCCTTACACGTCTTGATGCCTAACCACAATTTCAGACTTAATATTGAGACCTCTCAACTTCGTATCCATAATAGAACCAATCAGCTATCTTTATTTTATCTTGGTCAACCTATTGAATTTAAGAAAGATGTTAAATTGTGCACCAATCTTCCTGTCAGCAAATTTTGTTCATATGACAAGTTACCTCCTAACTATTTTATCTTGGGTCATATCATTAATGAATGCTTAAAGTTCAAACAACTTTTCATTAAGTTCTTGGGCTTCCTAAATAGATGTATGTTATAATAGAAGAAACATAAGTCCTTAAAAGAAATGAGACATAGAAATTTCTTAATTTTCTAATGGAAATATAGTAGTTATATGTAAGTGGATTTTCTTTACCCTTATGAAAGTATTAAATGATCTAAAACTTGTTTAGTGACCAAACACTTCACTTATTTAGATAAATTATGAGTTTATTTTTGTCTCGATGATTATAGTTAAACGTCATTTGTGTATTATTATGCCTCGCAACAAACTTGGCTTGGCACCTACATCAAGTAGATGTTAAATTTTTTATTTGAATGATGATCTTGAAGATGGCTATATGAATGTCCCTCTTTTTGTGAGAGTCAGTTCTACTTTGGCAAGCTATGCTAGCTTAGAAAACTATGGTAGGGTTTGAAGCAATCATTATGCGCATGATGTGACCAATTATCAAGTGTGGTTAAGATGGATGGATTCTCTCAAAGCTAAACCAATGCCATTATAATCATAAAATATATGTCGCAAGGCTGCCATATGAATTGTTTGTTTTGATAACATTATCCTTATTAGAAACACTAAATATATTTAGGCAAAAAAACTTGATATTAAGGACCTTGAAAAACTTTGATATTTTCTAGGTAAATTAATTGATAAAATGGTGTCATTTTTGTATTTCAATGAAAGTATGTTCTTGTTCCTTTTGAAGAAAATGAGATGTTGAGATGTAGACTAATGGACACATCAATCAATTCAAATGATAATATGGGCACTGAGGATGGAATTTCTCTCACTGATAAAAGAACATATTTGAGAGATGTAGGGAAATTATTCTATTAGACACATACCAGTTAACACGGCAGATAGATTCATGAATAATCTCACCAAAGCATATCGAGGCTGTTTTTCGGATCCTTTTGCTTATGAGTAAGTATCTTGGTGAAGTACTAGATTTTATGAAAATTCCCAATAAAGATGTGAAAATGTTCATTAATTTAGACTCATCAAGTTCTGCTAATAGTAGGAGATCATATATTGTGTATTGGACATATGAATGGGGAAACTAAGTCACGTTGAGAAGTAAGAAGTAAATTGTTTTGGCAGAAAGCAGTGCTGAAGAGAAGTATCGGGCTATGTCATACGAGATTTGTGAAGGCATTTGGCTGAAGAAAATGCTCAAGTATTCCAAAGGAAATATCGCGTGATAATAAAGCTACCGTCATCATTGCAAAGAAGAAAATCCTTAATGATCGGGTCAAATTTATAGCGATGGATCACCAGTTCATCAAGGAAAGTATGTTCACATTCCTTCAACACTTCAGACGATTGGAATTCCCATTAAGGTTATGCACCACATCAGTTTTGAAAGTTTGAGCTCCAAATGGGATATGATTGGTGTCTTCTACCCAACTTGAGTATTTTTATTATTTGCTTCTGT
The DNA here is from genome assembly GCA_022702705.1 of Papilionanthe hookeriana x Papilionanthe teres. Lineage (NCBI taxonomy): Eukaryota > Viridiplantae > Streptophyta > Magnoliopsida > Asparagales > Orchidaceae > Papilionanthe > Papilionanthe hookeriana x Papilionanthe teres. The sequence goes on from CM040425.1 coordinate 84,163,237, forward strand.
TATTTATGAATTCTTGAGTGTCCACAACGTCCATCCACCTGCATCTGTCCAGGAAGTTTTCAATTTTGCCTCTTCGCCTCTTCCACCCCTACTATCTATGACACTGCTCTCTTTTCTCTTTTGTGAAATATTGAATGTAATAAATATCCAAATTCAAATATTCTGATCATTTATTATTATTATTATTATGTTTCTGTTTACTTGTTTTTGTTTAGGATAATTCATTGAATTATTGTTGATTATTTCTTATATTTATATGTAACTTGTACTCTTAGGAGTCTTCAACTATAATCAAATTAATAAATTCTTTCATATATTTCTATCGGATGCTTAATTATTAAACTCTATATTAATTTCCGTAAGTGATGCTCTGAATTTGTGGACATGTGGAGCTGAAGAAGTTATTATGGATCTGTTGTTTTAGTTATAAAGGGAGATACCGCTCCGATAGATTTCAAGAACCTTCTAGTTGTATTGGTAGCTCAACTTAAGATGTCGGATTTGTGCTTGGTCAATTTGATTATTAAAAATTCAGTCTTAGATGCATTTGCATCATTGAAAAGTTAGCTATCCAAATATTCTCAATTCATTGCAGTTTTTATTTTTTATTAGTGATCTTGTCATGCTTATTATCTTGGCTCTTATTTAAGATATTGATGGCATTTGAAGATTTAGCTCTTTGTAAGTTGTGCTTATTAAAAATGCACAAAAGATTATACATTTCTTGCTTGGGCTTTTAGAGAGATTTTTATTTTTTTATTTTTTATTGCGAGGTCTTATTAGTAATGAAGCAATTGCAAATCTTTAACCCCTATCAGGCCTCTGCCTGTATTTATTTCCATTGCAATTCTTACTAAATGTTGTTCTTTTTTGGTTTTTTCAACACTATTCTGTTGATTTAGATGAGTTGCAGGTACTTTAAATTTGTATTGTTTTCATTTGGTTATTTCTTGTTGAATTGCTGGCTGAAACTTCGGCAGTTACTGATTGTGTGCGAAAAAATTTCAATACACAGGCCACATTAACAATCCAAAATAAAATCCATCTTTATAATATGGTTTTGCATGTTTACAAAGTGTGGCATGTTCTTATGTTTTTTAGCTTGTCAGCGCTGGATGGTTTTCAACAGATTGAAAATTTGAGGTTGCATTAAATTAGCTACATGCCATAAACAGTACTTGTTTTTACAAATTGTGTTAATCTACTGAAATCGGGTTATTTGGGTTCTATTTTTTATATAAAGCATTTTGTTTAATACCATTTTGATTCATAACTGAGTTCATGTTTCTAATGCATATTTTTGTCTAGTACATTTAGTCTTCCTGCAATCTTTGTAGTAGTCATGGACGTTTAGACAATTTGCATTGCCGTTTTGATCATTAAGTAATAACTAAATGTGCGTTTCTAATCTAAAATTTTGTCCTGTACATCAGTCTTAATTTTTTTTTTTGTATTATAATACTTAATTTAAGTCTTCTTATTTGATATTAGTTGTATTTTTTTTTTCAAAGTATAATGCTTTATTTCAGTTGCTATTTGTTGTGAAAGTTCTCCTTGATCTGATCATATGGGATTTCTTTGATAGCTTAAGAGCTAGTCGCTTTCGATCATTTTCCTATTACATTTTTTTTTCCTCTTTTTGGTTTTTTTTTTATTTACTTATCTACAGTAGTTAAGAGAGGCTGCACTTCGAATATCATGTTAATTTTGTTCTTTGGTATCTCTCACACACACACACACATGTATCTATGCATGCTTGTATATAGATATCTATATGCATTAAGAAATTGCAGTGTATGCCAGCATGATGCTGCCTGCCGTGTAATAGCAAGATTAAAAAAGGAAAGGGATGAAGCGAGGGTACTTTTAGCTCAAGCTGAGAGACAAATTCCTTCATCAACTGCTGTTACAGCTAATGATAATGGCATTGTTAGCAATGGGAAAAGAGGTTTGTATTTCTTTATCGTTGTTGAAGTCTAATATTGAATGGAAAAGTAGTTGCTTTTTAACTAGTTATATACCCCCTATTGCAGCTGCAGAGGATGAATTTGGTCCTGATGGGAAAAGAGTTCGTCCCGGTATTACTTCTACCATTATTACTGAACTTACAGAGTGTAATGCTATGCTCTCAGGACATAGGAAAAAGCGTCAGGTACATAATATTTTTAAGTTTGTTTTCATGAATACTCATTAACTCATGTTTTTGAACATTTACGGTAGTTATTAAACAATGGAAATATAAGTCCAGTGAATGTACTTGGGAGAGAGAGAATTTCTGATCTTGCATTCTTATCTAACATTACTCTTCTGTGCTGTAGCAAATCTCAGTTATTGAAAATTCCTTTGCTTGTTTACGGCTGTCATTTAATCTCTCTCTCTCTCTCTCTCCATTTATATTTCTCAGGTTCCTCCAACATTGGCATCCATTGATGCTTTGGAAAAATATACCCAAGTATCTAGCCATCCCCTTCATAGGACTAACAAGCCGGGCATTCTCACTGTGGATATCCATCCTTCAAAGGTAGTTGTGTTGATATTTCTTCTCTCTTTGTCATTTTACTTTGTCATGCAAAACTATTTTGAGACGCACTCAAAGCATAGGCCGAGTATGTATTAGGCTCAGAAGATGGTTTTACTTTTTCATGAAGAAATGCCAAATGGCGTTTGCACAAGCAATGATGTTTATCTGCTGGAAAATTCTTAAAGGAGCGGTCAACAGTCATATTGATCTATTTTGCGGTATGTATGAAAAGCCGACCAATAGAGGAAGAGAGGGTGTGTGTGTGGGGGTTTGGGGGGGGGGGGTGCAGATAAAATCAGGGATTAAGGCATTTTGTCTCATTGATGCTAGTTGTAAGCGTTGAGGCTGATTGAATTGTAAGCGATGAACTGAAAAAAATAAAATAAAATTTCTATAAATCATTATTGACACTTTTTCACATTCTTCAATATTGAGGCATTTGCATGCTAAATGGTCTTTCAGTTTTTGAAAACCACCATTAATTCCCGTCATAAATATTACATTTTAAGTAAACTCCTTTTTGCATCTTATTTTGTTATTTTAACTTGAGTGTCATATTTCCAAGTTGGTTTTTTTTCTTCTGGCACCATCGACCATGGTATAAAAAATAATTGATTGGATAAAAGAAATCCATTTAAAAAATTGAGAGGTAACATAAATAAAAAAAAATGAAAATAAAATTAAAGATTGCCAAAATCATCTAAAAAGCATTTAAATAAAATAATGAATAAAAAATTCATTTTAAGAACCTATAAAATTTAACAGGGTTTAGTATGTTAAAAATATTTTAAAAATGATTAAAAATCAAAAGAAAACAAATAATTAAACTAAAAATTGAAAATCAAATTTAAAAAGGTTTCTATTAGGAATATACAATAAATTTAAATTGCAATATGCTTTAAGTTTTTAGGTTTATTGTAATATGATATGATAAAAGATTTTTTAATTATTTCATTATAATTTGAGACATCTGCTAACAAACCCTTTAAGGCATATACCTTAATAAAAAAAATGAGTTAGTCTTATTTAGATCATTATAATGGAGGCCTATATTTGGGCACCACGTGGTGTGGCGTGTGCTTGAATTCCCTTTCTAATCATGTGTAGAGAGTGTCTCAAAGTTTATGAGTTTAATATGAGATGTGAAACAAGCCAAGTAACAAACACTCAAATTTTATAGGACACAAATTATTAATCCTTAATTCCTAAGTAATATTTTCAAGCTTTGATGAAAATTGAAATTATGATGAAAATTGAAATTATAATGAAAATCAATTTAGATGAAATCCCAATGACAATCCACTAGAAATAATGTTTATAAATTGAGGTCAAGAAAGATATACAAATACTTTCAAATTTATGCATTTGTTGGGAATTGGATTGTATCAAATTTGATTAAAATAAATGTCATTCTTTAAGTGGTAACAACTTTTAGTAGAAGAAAATACTAGTAGATAAATAATTCACAAGAAGATTTAAGCATTTTGCTTGTATAAGGTGATAACCCCTCCTTGAAAATTTTGAAATCCATCACTCGATTGAGGAATTCAATCTTGAAAGTTGGAGTAAATGTCCAAATAGAAAATTTATTCAAGTACAATTTTTTCAGTTTTCTACTTGAAAATGAAAAATATTAAAGTTGCCAAGGACTTGATTCTCAAAGTTCTTGAAGCATGTGATTGAAGGGAGTCATCTCAAATGGTGGCAACAAGAAGTAGGAAGAGGTGGGATACTAAGGGTCTGTTTGGGGCAGCTGCAACTTATTTAAAAGTTATTGCAGAGAATCGCAGTAGAAGTTCGTCGGATAATGTTCGATTGTTTGTTTGTTTTTTATTTACAGTTTTGAAATAACTGTGCTGCAACTATTTTTTAACAAAATGACCTTTCTGCTCTTGTACTATAGTGTTGTATATAACATAACTGTTCATAATAACACATTCCACACTTAAAAGTAAATATCCAGTTCGAACATAAAAAACTAAAATAAACACCTTCTTAAATATTGAGTATAATGACAATCAAAATTAAAAAAAAAAACTATTAGATTAGAATTAATAATATGATAATATTTTTTTTAAAATGCACTTGATTTGTGTCACGCAATAAGCCTTCCTCCAATGAAACTCTGCATGCTCGATCACTATCGGCGGTGTAATCCTCCAACCCATCCGCCACTTAAAGAGGTCACAATGTTCTGTTTTTCTCTTCGGACACTTGTAAAACTGTCTCCCATAGCTATGTGACCGTCGCAAAGTGAGCAGAGAACATTGTAGTTCGCAGTAGCAGTACAATGTTCTGGAGGTATCAGAAATTCTCGAGCTCATTTTTCTTGAACGCTTAAAAAACCACAACACAGACCTTTAGATATAGTATTCTTGAAAATGAATAATAGAAGTAATTAATTAAAGTTTTATGCAGTTGTGAGGTTTCAGAGAACACAATATATAAACTAACGAATTTGTCACCATAAGAAGACAACAACCCTTGTAAGAAAAAATGATTTTTGGTTCCTTTAACCCACGTAATACCAATCTCGTGTATGTCACATGCATATCACCAAAAAATGGTCATCCATAATAACCTCAAAAGCCATAAAACTGAAAAAGGAGAGGAACTTAGTTGTCTCCATTGAGATTTCACATTTGATTAGAACCAATAACGACATATAAGACATCTAGAAGAGTTCGTAAGGTAGAATGTTTGATCATAGACCTCCAAAACCAAATAAAAAACATGCAATAAAATTTATATCTACGGTTGCATCATCAACCATCTAAGTGGCAATAATACATACAAAAGAGCTAGAAATAGAATTGAGATTCAAAATATTAATAATTGGATGAGACATCGATACAATAAACAATAAAAATTTTCACCGCACAAATCAAATAAAATAGCAATAAAAAAGAAAATACAATGAGTCCGTTCAACATCGCATGATTACATATGTAATTTACTTTTTCAACTCTATCATCTCCCCTGCACTTTCCCCATCCTCGGTGCAACTCTCATGTAATTCATTTTTTACCTGTGATGAAGATTGTCATAGGCGATGTTCAAATGTTTCACAAGGGATATGTGAATGATTTTCATTAGCCCCGCTGAAATCATCGTCATTGCACAAAGGAATGTCGTTGAATATAGTTGTGGAGAGCCATTGTGGCCACTACAACTTAGGAAGTAGGTATGTCGGCATATCACGCAATATGAGCCATTGTTTCTTCCACACTCTAAAAGTTCTTTCAATGACACCGCATAAGGATGCGTCTTTTGTTAAACGTTTCTTTCCCGCCCCGAAAGACATTACCGACTCTTTCAAAGTCGAGAATGTGGTATTTGGTGTTCAGAAATCCAAATATTATTTATTTGTCACAAATACAATAATTAATATTGTAGTGAAAATATATCTAATTAGAGTTTCTTGTGGAGGAAACTTGGGGTGGGTGAGGAAAGTTGTACTTCCGATTTTTTGTTGCAAGTTTGAATACGACTGTCGTGTGCACTGTCTTCCTAAACAATCGTAAAAAAAAAAAAATGTCTTGAGGTCATATACAACCATTATATTTTGTGTTAGTGATCCACATCGCCCAATGAATGCGATCTTTTTATTATTCGACACGTGTATCCACATGTGTTCCATCGATCGCTCCATACAATTCTAAAAATATTAACAAGACTATATAAAACATTGTGTTGTATTGACTTCTGGAAATAATGTATACAAAAATTACTTTGAAATATGACATATACCGCATGTTATGTGCAATTTATATGAGAGTCTTTTCAAATGTTGGGTCGTCTGACTTGATAATTTTTTATGATGAACTGACTAAAACATTCAAACCAATTGTAAAATATCTATTAATTGTTCCTAATAAGAGCTGGAATTGCTCAATGACTTCTCTCGTAGATTCATTCTGTGATAAAATGTAGAGGGCATTGCTAACCTCCCTGAAAGTTATCTTGGAGGAGTCATGAAGTCTATGATTCCTGTGTAGTTCATCCAAAAGATCATTGAATACAGTGTGGTGTTATACAAAACATATTTCTGAATCTTGCTGGGTGCGTAAAAGAAGCTCTTCGACCAATTTATCACAATATATGAAGAAGTCATGCAAGGAGATCGAGCTATATATGAGTTATAGTACTCATAGATCAAACACACTGCAGCTGCACTCTTCTGCGTCTCTCTCTATGTGTGTCAATCTTATTCACTGTATATTGATCCACAACATGTAAGATTCAATGTAATTAGCTTCTGTCAGAACATTACCCAAACAAATGACAATCATAAATAAACTTCAAAAAGGAAATAATAATGTGCTCTATGAAAGACAAATATCCGAAGTAGCATTTACTAGTGTCACAATTAAAAATAAATTTCCAAGCAGCATAAACACTGTCCCAACCAAAAACAAATATAAATTATTTAACTAATAGAAATGATCCTCAAGTGTCAATGTTCTCATGAAAATTACGTAAATAATTAACCATATGGTCAAGTGTCATCGTCATGATTTACTCTTCGGGTCTGGTCTTCAAGCAACTTCTTAGAGAATAGATACAACGTTATATCCTCTTAAATTTCTAGAGTCGCTTCCAGAATCCACATAATTTGTTGAATGAAAGTTGCTTATGAAGTGTTAGAGTCATTAGTTCGTGAAACAACTAATTATGATATTTGACTTCTAGTGAAAATAACATGTTTTTTCAATTTCTTAATCCTCGGGCGCTTAGAACGGCTGGTAGATTCAACTTCATTAACGTTTGGGCTGGGGCTTCATTTGAACCAGAAGTTAGCTCGACATCCACATGCTCAGCTTTGCCATCAAACTCTCTCTCGCTAGGGTTCATTGCATGGTCGCCCGTGGCAACTACACCATACATACAATCCAACTTTTCTTCAAGCTCAGGGTTGGTACCACCGAACTTAAATTTTTTAACATTTGAAACCACCTATTGAGCAATGGGTTATTCATATGTTGACGTAATTGAAGAAGTTAATAATTGGTAAGGGAATTCATGCAACATAAATTCTCACCTCTAATCTATCGGCTCACTATTCTTCAGAAGCATCTATGATCTGCTTTATGGGGTCCCAACCCAAGCCTGTGGATCCCACTTATTTTTTTAATTGCATCTGATCATATTCTCTTTCTCTGCATTCCTTAAACTTCTTTATTATATTTTGCAACCCTTCTTATTAAAATAGGTAGTTGGCCTATTTCGTAATTCCACTTCTTTAAGACAAAGATTGGAGAAAATAAGTGTTATCTCTTTATCTCACATGGCAGATGAACAAGTTTTGTATTTATTTTTACCATGACGATACTAACAAGAAAAATCACCAAGCAACATAAATGCAAAAGTAGATGAAAAAAAAAATGTCAAAAAAGCCATATCTTGAAAAACCTACTGAAATGAAACATCATTACTAACAACACCTCCAACATAATTTCTAACAACACTACCAATGTCATTTCTAACAACACTACCAACATCATCACAAACGGCGGCCCCATAAACCATGGCACAACATCACCACAAACGACACCACCAGCATGACATCGAAGAACCACGCCTAACATCTACACAAACCACCATTTCCACCACACCGCCACCCACACACCATCACCCACACACCATAACCACCACTACAACCCAAAACCACAACATAATGAGAAAGAGAGCAACATCACCACACCATTTTCAACACACCACAACCACTACATCAACACCAACTAGGGGTGTAAACGAGCCGAACACGAGCAAGGTAGGCTCAGTTCATGTTCAGCTCGTTTATATTTCGAGCTCAAAAAGTGTGTTCGTGTTCGACTCATTTGCTTAGCGAGCCGAACACGAGCAGCTCACAATCAAAAAGTTGTTTTGACAACTCTAATCACGTACCCATAAGATGTTAAGGAATAAGGTAAGATTTAAAAATTATTGTTTATATTAAAATATCATTTGAATCTAATTTAATAATTTTTATTCTATTTTATTAATTAATACTTCTAATTGATTATAAATCATTAGCCTTGTAGTCAATTATATTTTTTAAAAATACTGCTCACTAGAATATATATATATATATATATATATATATATATATATAAAATTAATTAATTAATTAATTAATGAGTAATGTTTCGAGCCAAAACGAGCCGAACACTAACGATTAAATCTTTGTTCTTGTTTGGCTCATTAACTTTGCGAACGAGCAGAACACGAGCTTTTTAACGAGCTGAACACAAGCTGCTCGCGAACAATGAGCTGTTTTGACAGCCCTAACACCAACACACCTTACTATCACTACAATCCATAAACGACACCATAATGTGAAATATAGCAATGACACGATACCACTTTCACCACACAACAATTATATCATCACCACTACGTAACCACCACTAAAACTTGTAAATCACAACATATGAGAAAGAAAACAATACCACCACGCCATTATCAGCACACCACCACTATGCATACAAAAACGTGGCACAATCTTGATAAGTTTTCGGCCCCCCGTCTTGGTTTTGAAAAGGTGATCACCATCCTCCTTTATGAGATCACAAATCACATTAGACAAGATAACCTCAAACTTAAGTAACGTTCACAAACTATATTGAGCAAAGACACCCATAAACCGAAACTACCATGGGCAAAGAGAACCCAAAAATCCATTCTTGCAACTAGAGATTGAAAGGAGCAAAGAGACCACAATTCATAAAAGGATAAGGATATTCCAAATCCTTTTCTTCCAACCGCAAACCCCATATAGCATTGAGAGCACATAAGGATTTCTCCAAAATTCACAAAAGATTGTATCTTCTACAAATTTTCTACAAAATCACAGGAAAAACGAATCCGTTCTTTCAACCACAATACATAAACATTAAAGAGACTAAAAACCAAGTTCGCGACAAACACACAAAGAAAACGAAATAGGGAGCTTCCGATTCCATCTATTTCATTTATCCCAACAACGTTCCGTAGAGAGAAAAAAGACTACAAACCACAAACTAGAAAGGAAGAATAAACCACACATTGAGAACAGTGAAAGGACGGCGTACCAGAAACTGCGGCAGCAAAAGGACCACATACCACATAGCACAAATTGCGGCAACAAACAAAAAAATAAATATTGATGAAAGTAGGGAAGAAGGTACCATAGATAGGAGAGCAGAGGAGAAGCGAATACCATCAATCCCTTGTTGGGGAATTAAGAAGAGCAAGGAAAGAAAATAAACCCTAGACAACGTCGAAATAAACCTTAGGTAGTGGCGTCGCTCGAAGGAATAGGCAGAGAAGGGCAGCTAGGTAATACCGAACCAAGTGAAACGACAAACGTTGGGGCCTCGTAGCGTTTGGAGATTACGCCGTGTTATTAATGAAACTGTTGCACCTTCTTTCCAAACGCTAGAATCAATATTTTCAAAATGCGCCGCAACGAATGTTCTATACCAGACGGAGCCTAAATTAAACCCACATGAGGATGCAAACATAATGTTACAAGAAGAGAGTGCCACACTAGAAAAACTCACATATATCATTGAAGTGGAGTTGTGTTTCATAATAGAGAATAGGAGTTATCTCTTGAGGTCTACAGGAGAGATAATAGAAATCGTAGTTGAGATGAAGAAAAAGCCATGGGAGATGGCTACTGTGAGTTTCTAGGGGAAGTTGTTGGGGGATCTATATGAAATCTTTTCAACAACAACAACAACAACAACAAAGCCTTATTCCCAGTAAGTGGGGTCGACCACAAGAATCTTTTTTCTCCGTTGCGTCCTATTTAGTATCAAATTTTCATTTAATTCTAATAAATTAAGATCATTTTTTATGCAATAAGCGCAAGTCTTCCTAGGTTTAGCTCTGCCTTTCTTAACATAAGTTGAATCTAAAAACATCTACTCTCCTAATCAGATCATCAGGCGGTCTACGTTTAATGTGACCAAACCATCTAAGACAACTCTCTCTAATTTTGTCCTTCACTGGTGCAACACTAACCCTATTACGGATATATTCATTTAACATTTTGTCTCTAAGTTTAAAGCCACTCATCCAGCTAATCATTCTCATCTCGGCAACACTTAGCATTATGCTTCTCTTTTAAAGGCCAACATTCAGCACTACAGAGCATTGTAGGTCTCACAACCATCTTATAAAATTTTCCTTTCAGTCTAAGAGGTACTTTTCTATTACACAAAAGGCCGGACGCATTCCTCCACTTCAACCAACCAACCTGGATTCTACTATTAATATCCCCATCTATTTCACCGTCGCTTTGAACAATAGACCCGAGATATCTAAATCGTTCGCATCTTTTAATAATTTGATCACCCAAAGTTACACTTCTGTCATTAGAGCTACTATTTCTAAAATTACATTCCATGTATTCAGTTTCAGTTCTACTCAAATGAAGACCTTTAGGGTCCGTTTGGGGCAACTTATTTGGTGCGGTAGCGTTTTGAAAATGCACATGGTCTGTTTGGGTAAACTGCGTTTTGACAACTTATGCGTTTTCAAAACGCCTGAAAACAACGTTTTCGCATGACTGTACCAGGTGCAGTGGGAGACTTTCTCACTTGAGCCCCGCTTTTCCAAAAAAATAAAAATTTATAATAGCCACCGCACCTAGCTTTTTAACAGATTATTTTTAATCAGCTTATCAGCAGATTATTCAATAACCTGCAGCTCCCCCAAACAGACCCTTAGACTCCAATGTCAACCTCCATAATTCAAGATTTTCCTTGGGTTTTTCTCTCGTCTTATCCACAAGGAGGATATCATCAGCAAAATGCATATACCAAGATACATCCTCTTCTAAATGTCCAGTAATACCATCCATAAGTAAAGCAAAAAAGATATGGGCCTAAAGCTGATCCTTGATGTAAACCAACAGAAATGTAAAATATTTGGTCAATTTTCCTTCAGTTCGAACACATGTAACAACTATAGTATACATATCTTTAATGACTTGAATATGTCATGTCAACACCTTTCTTCTCAAGAATTCTCCAAAGAACATCTCTTGAAACCTTATCATAAGCTTATTCTAGTGATGTCAAATGATTGGAGAAGTATTATGGTATTATTTTTTAAGAGCAAGGGAGATGTTCGAGATATTGTTGGCTAAAGAGGAATCAAACTTAAATGATCTTACAATGAGGCTATAAAAGTATGATAGAACATATACATAGAAAAATCATATTAAGTTTGGAGAATTAATTACATATTAGGAAGATCTAATTAGAAGTGATTTTTAACATTAAAATTGTAGAGCAAATAGAGAAAGAGTTTTAAATTCTTTTTATTTACCTTGATAATTTATATGATTGATTATCATGAGAATTGTTGAATTTCTTAAGATATACTTGATGATGGAGCACTAGCTAGTAATGGGAGCAATTGTGGAAAAACTATTGAGTTTTCAATTACAATATGATTGCATCAATGATCGACATTGTGTTCATAGCTTTTTTACTAGTTGTGGATATTTCTAATATTAAAAAATTGGTGGCATGAGATTTTGTATAGTTTGGGAACCATATTTATATCACTTGATAATATGTATAATATGTGTGTGTGTGTGTGTCTCTCTCTCTCTCTCTCTCTTTATATATATATATATATATATATGTGTGTGTGTGTGTGTGTGTGTGTGTGTGTGTGTGTGTGTGTGTATGCGTATGAGCATGTGTGTGGGTGTGTGCGAGTGGTGAATATTTATGAATACTTAGCAAATCTTATGATTGCCATGTGATACATGCTTGAATTTGAATTCAATTACATTCATATTCCTAAGCTAAGTTTCACATCATGTATATAATTCTTTTTAATCAAAATATACGACTTCTAATTTGGACGTTTGAGTTTGCATTAAAACTCATTTAAATAACTATGGCATCATGTCTTCAATTCTTTTAAATTTGATTATTATGAATAATTAATTTTAATTAAGTTAACTAATTCAATTAATGTTTAGTTATTTCATTATTACTGTCATTTTTTTAAAAAATTAAAGTCAAATAAAAAATCACAACTATTTTTTTATTAAATGATGTGTATTAATTTAAATTTATTTGCTCATTCTTTAATCATTTTGACAAGTTTGATTCTTAGAATACAACAAAAAATGTAAATTAGTTATATTATTTTTATTATCCCTTGTTATACAAGGGTAGAGCCTACTTAATTTTTTGGTTTATTTTTTATATCGGTTCTGATAAGCATTTTTTTATCAATAATACTCCATCTAATTCTTTGAGAAAGTCCAATTAATGTTGTTTTAGCAAATTTAACTCATTTGGAGTCAACCTTTTTGTATATTTTAGAGAATTCTTTCAAGTTTTTCATCAAACTGAAAGTATCTTAGGAACATACCTCCCTTTGAGTTATGAATATGACTTGATTTTATAATAATTATATTCCATAACTGCTGCTTGTTGTAAAAACCTCATTGTATCACACTTGATTAAGATAAACACTTCTCATATTAGTAACAGAATTTCAAAGAAGAAAGCAAAATAAGGGAGAGAATTCAAAAAATAGAAGTGTGCCTCCTTTATGCATGGTCAAACCCCTTCTTAGGACTCTTCAATCTCTTATTTGTTCATGGAACTGAATCTGAAGCGTACAAGGAAATAACACACCTACTCACTAATTTTGTTTAGCATGTATTGTTCGGTTTTGGTTTATGCCAAACTTCGCTATTTATAATCATAAAGAACAATAGTGAGTTCCTCTTAATTAGTCTAAAATAAACAAATATTGTATGAATAACAAAATTTAGAAGAAAAAATAAGTACTTGGGAGAGAATTGGCCAAATAGAACTCTTATTTGATCTTTTGGAATTGAATCTAAAAAGTAGGAGGTAATAACCCGCACAATCACAAATTTTGATGAGCACTTATTGTTTGGTTATAGGTTTTGCTCTAACTCGCTATTTATAATCATAAATAATCTGTAAATTATTTCTCTTGATCGGTGAACCCCTCTACCATCATTCTCAAAGAGATCAAGGAAAAAAAAGAAAAGAAAAAAAGAAAAAAAAACAAGAAAAAATTGAAGTCGCTAAAGATTCATTTGTAGAGCTTCTAATACAAAATAAAAACTACCTTAAAAATAGAAATTTGTCTAAAACCATCCGCCAAATAGATGAATTATTGCAAGGGGAGTTACGCCGGATAATAGTGCAAGGAAGAAAAAAAAAGTGGAATACTATGTTGATGGTTCTCTTTGTAGAGTTTTACGATAGGTAGAGACAAAAAGAAATTATAACAACAACAACAATAAAGCCTTAATCCCACTAAGTGGGGCCGGCTACATGAATCCTTTTTCTCCATTGCACCCTATTTAGTGTCAAATTTTCATTTAATTCTAATAAACTAAGATAATTTTTTATGCAATAAGCCGAAGTTTTCCTAGGTCTACCTCTGCTTTTTTTAACATAAGTTGAATCTAAAACATCTACTCTCCTAATCGGATCATCAGGGGGTCGATGTTTAATGAGGTTACATAAAAAAAAAAAAAAGAAAACTAAGAAATCACCTGAAGCCTCCAAGCCAACAGTTTGTGAGCTCTAGCAGTGGGTTATCAACATAAGTGCCAAGGATCGTGCCACAAGTTCCACCATAACATTCTTGCCACTTGCGGCTCTCTACCTCCATATCAATCCTATAAATTCCATCAATCCATAGGAAGCAGGAAACACTTCTTTTCTTATTAGCATTTTAACACTCGCGGACAATCTGATTTGTACATATTTAACAAACCGGGCTTATCAATAAAATTTTCAAATTGGGGTCTTCACAACTCTTTGATTAAAATATCAATAGCCTAATTAGAAAATAGAATACATAAAACACAATTTTCATTTTGGATTCCCTCTTCAGTGAAAATTTGATCCATCTCCACCTGCTTTGTCCAATCATGATAAATAAGATTTTGAGTTATATTGACAGCAGCTTTATTGTCACAACATAGTATCATAATTGTCTTGATAGTCACCTTGATTTCTTCTAGCAGTCTAAGCTAGATTAATTGATTGATCTCTTTGACTAATTATATGAGTTCTACTTCCGCCCTACTTGTTGCACCACATTTTATTTTTTGGTTCTTCTTTACATCATTGCTGTACAGATGTGCAATACCCCAAAGTAGATCCTTTGTTTATCATATACCTAATGCACTCGATATCAATATATGTTAGTATAATTTTGGGTTCACCTTTTAAAAGAAAATTTTCATTCGCCTCCTTTATTACGCATTTGGGAATCATGAACTGATCTACTAAAATGACAAGGGTAAGCCAAATAAATTTCCCTTCAACTCTTGATGTTTCCTTCATTTAATGTAGTACTAATGTGAATCACTCAATTTACTATTATGATCAATTGGAGCGTAACCACTTTTTTTCTTGGGTTTAAGTTTCTTTTATGTGAACCAGAATATATTCTCTTTGAGAGGCGATGAAATTAGATTTGGTTTTAGATATTTTCATTCTTAGGAAAATACTTGAGATACTTAAGGGCTTTGGTTTCGAATTCTTTTGCCATTTTTCTTCCAGGTACCTATTTATATCATGATCTTTTGTGACATTGACATCATCAAAATACATAATATGACAGACTTCCCATCCTTTTATTTCAAAACAAGGTATTATTTAGTGAGGCCGTTTGAAACCTTATTAAGTGATGACGTTTGTGATGTTTTTTTAACCAAGTTGGAGTTATCATTTGAGCCAATAAAAGAATTTCTTAATATTGTAGACTAAGTTTGTCTTCGCGAGACAATGATTCTTGGATTAGAATCAATGTAGATTTTCTTATTTAAGCCACCATTCAAGCATTTATTCTTAACATGCAACCATTGAATTGGCCAAGTAAGGTGATTGCTATTATTGAAAGAAGAATCCAAATGCTAAGTTTTTACCTCATGAGCAAAATTTTCAGATGTAATAACTGAATTTTAAATAATAATACTAATAATTAAAAGTGAAATTTTTAAATGGTGGCAAGGTTTCATTATAATCGTCAGATAGTTTTATTGTTATGAGTCACTTGACACATTCAAACCAAACGAAATAGAGAGAGCGAGAGATTGAGAAATAGTGAAGAAGGAGAAGCAATTTGCGTCCTCTAGCCTATCGATAAAGAAAAAGGAGAAGTTAAATGCTTGTAATGCTTGACATTCAATGCCTGTGCAAAGAAATTGAGCAACATTGATGAGGTAGAAAGGTGGAACCCTAGCATGTGTCCTTTGTGCGTGAAGGCAGAGTGGAAGAAGCGAAAGAAGAAGAGGAAGAAGAGAAGGAGGCTGTTGAATTCTAGCCAAAGGAAGATCGCCTCGCAAGTATTGTACTGAATCCGTGGAGTGGAACCGAGCTCGAAGGAAGAAGGAAAGCAGCTCGTGCGGGTGCAGGACAGGAGAGTCGGCTCGAGGGGGACTTAAATTTTTTTTAAGCGATTTAGGGCTCAAGTTTTTAAATTTTTTAAATATTTGATGATTTTAACATTAAAGTTTTATGAATTAACAACAAATATATAGGTGGAAGGTTTTGTGGAAGGACTTGATCCGAGTAAATTTTGGCAAGGTAAGGGTTTGAGTATTTTATTTATATAAATATTTTGTTTTATTAAATAGATGTTATTAAGTAGGATTTAATGAATTAAATCAAGAATTGAAGACTGATAAATCATTGGGATTTGACGAATAAGACAAAAGGCTTTGAAACAAAAAAAAAAGGTTGGTGCTTTAGTCATAAATTCTTAAATAGTTAAACTAGTCAATTCTGAAATATTAATTTATGAAATTTATGAGTTTTAATTAGGTGTTGATTGAAACATTTGGAGAGATTTTTTGAAAGATTGTGTGAGTGATGAATAATATAGATGAATTTTGAAAGCTGTAACATATTAATTAAAGAACAGGAAAGGAGAATTCAAATGAAAGAGAAAGATATTCAAGGGTCCAGGTGAGCAATTGTTTTCTTATTTGTATTAAATTAGTGATCTATGAAAAAATAGAATTTGCATTATTGTCTTAAAAACACATGCTTTTCTTATGCATATTGAAAGTTAAAGCATTTTATGAAAAGAAAATAAATAAAGCAACAAAGGGTAAATTAAATGTACAACATAAAAAGAAAATAAAGTATAAAAGATTATGTCAACCAGAATTACCCTCATAATGATACTAGTTGGGGATGCTATTGTTCCCATGCGCAAAAAAAGAAATTGAAATGGTAAATGTTTTACTTATGATGCAAAATTTTGAGAGGTAGGCGATGTCTCCTAAACCCTAACCCTAAGGTTCAAAACAATTATCACACATGGCTTAACACTAATATTATTAAGCCCTATTTATACCAAAAAATAATAAATATAAAATACTAAATTGAAACACTGATCTAATAGCCCGATGAATCCATTTGGGGCAAAATAGAAGCTACATGAGATGCTTAACAAAAAGCCATTGGAGAAGGTTGCAGAGAGTAGCTGGAGAGAAAGCTGCTTAATGGAGACTGCAAGTCTAGAGATTAGGTATGACACTTAAAAATAGGCTTATCATGAACCATATAAGGGATTTTAAGTTTAGGATTGTAGTACTTTTGGATCAGTTTTGGAGATCCAAAAACTAGAATCTTAAACTGAATCAAATTTTTTTTAGTTTTGACAGAATCTGCCGTGATCTGTTGAGAATCAACATGGACTGTTTGGTTTTGATGTTTCATAGTTTATTGTCTATTTTTGCGTACCCCCATGGATACTTTTAGTTATTGATGGTTTGTGGAAATATGTTGGCATTCTTTGACTATGTTTATTTTTTTAACTCGAAATTAAACCATTGTGAGCTGTAATGTTTATTGGGATAGGCCAGCATTTTATGTGTATTTGAATGACTTGCAGGATATCATTGCAACAGGAGGAGTTGATACAAATGCGGTAATTTTTGATCGTTCTTCAGGTCAAATCCTATGTACGCTGACTGGACACTCCAAAAAGGTTGCGACATTTTGTATTTCTTCACTATATTACCTGTATTTTTGCTCATATCACTAGTTATGCATTTGATATTTTTCTTAAAATTCTTTCAGATAACGAGTGTGAAATTTGTGCCAAAGGATGAGCTTTTTGTGACAGCATCTGGAGACAAGGTATGTTCGCATGATATGCTTAAAATATGCATAGATTTTCATTTTTTTTGCGTATTGATATTCTCTTTATTAGGAGCTGTTATTTTATTATATTTATATGAATAAAATTATTATTATAATGGGACTCCTAGTATGTCATTTGGGCCTGGAGTTTGGTTTTATGGACTTTATTAATTGTGGTGGCCAAGAAAGCCGTATAATTTAAAAATTCAAAATCAAATTTAAGAAAAAAATGATTGACTCTGTTCACCTTGAGTTAAACTAGGTTTTAGTTTGTATAATTGTAAAAATTTATTGGTTCAGCTTGGTTTTTAGGGTTTAAGAAACTGAAGAAGATAGAATTGAGTTAAAACTCTTTTATCCATGATACATCTTTAATAAAAACTAAAGAACTAAATTTATATCTTATGCAATTGTATCCGAAGTTGAATTGTGATTTTGTTGGAAGAAGTCAATTTGTGGGCATGTTCAAGAATTATAAATTTCACAAATATGTTGAATGCTTGGTACATGATTTAATACTTTTTGAAGTTGTCAACTATGCTAAGCGGCTATTTTGTGTGATAGCTATTGGAGTTGGAGTTAGAGTGAGATTTCAAACATGTGGAAACAATATTTGTTTATGAACTGAGATCTTTGGAAAGGGGCAATAATATTTGACGGAGGCTTTCACCAAACATGTTGCAGCTTGAGATCTATACTAGCATTTCTTTTTATATTGATAAATGAATATTGATGCTGCATGATTAGGTAATCGCTAAGAGTTTGAGAAAGGTGTCATTATATAAATAAATTTCAAAAGCCGTGTAAGGTTGATTCTGTTTTAAGTTAATCCAGTTGATCTTAATCTTCATATCACGTGGGGCTTTATTATACTTTCTTAACCCTGGTGCTTTAATCAATGTCCTTAAGTATTTAAGGTGTATTTGTTACCTCCTGGTCAGCCAGGATTATAGCACATTAACCAGGTGTTTTCCCAGTGTTACTAAATGTTATTATTTAGATTCTCCCGTGATTAGAAATTGATGTTCTTTGTGCATCAGCTCATTAGAAACTGTGAATATTTACATATTAAACGTCACATTCTTCCATCTATAAGAATTTTGGCACTCATCTTTCTTGTTATTTTTATTTCATTAAGACATTGTTTGTTATCAAAATTTCTTCCCATCTTCGAGTCAACACCAATTATTGAGTCATCAAGATCTCTTTCCATCAGTAAAATTCACTTGCCTGTAGACATTCAAAACCATGTGTTCTACTACAATTGGATCAATATATTACTGGTACACTATCCTATATTTTTTGGGAAGGGTTAGCTGTGAGATTCTGGTTTATGAGCATATTTTATTGTGATGGGGTTTTTTTGTGAATTATATGAAGTTGCAGACTAATGTCATTCAATTCCTTAAATACACTTCACTGCAGACTGTTCGTGTTTGGCAAGGGACTGATGATGGGAATTACAGTTGCAAACACATCCTGAAGGACCATACCGCTGATGTGAGTACATTCGCTCAAATCTTGCTTTTTGAATTTTGAGCATCTTGGCCACCTGTAATTTGCATTTTGACTTTATTGCCGTCCAGATTTTGGCTTTTACTAATCGTGCATGATTTCACGTAAATGAGGGTGATAATTTGTTTGCCCCTCAAAGTTGGAGGATTGATAGTATTTCAGCATATTTTAGTCCTGCATTGTATTTGCTTACCTTAATGCTTCGATCAGTAAAATAAATGTTTACCATGCATTTCTGTAATTGAATATATAGAGAAGTTAATAAAAAGTATATAGATTTGAAAAATAATATGAGATTGGATTTAAAAAATAATCTATGTATATTATTTAATATTTTATTCTTGCTCGGAACTTTATTTAAACTGTATCATCCATTGCATTCGTAATCTGTTACCACCTTCAATTGGTCAAGTATCTTTTGTCTTCGGCAGAGGAAAAAATTGGATTATATTTTTGCCAAGATCTTTCTCTTAAATGCTGAATATATTTTCTTCTGCCAGGACAAGCGTTCGCTCTTGTTGACTTTTCCTTGATCATTATTTGCTTAACCAGGGAATTAGGGATAATTTGATGTTATTGTGTCTTCATATTCTTTCTGAAAATGGTTTATTCTTTTGTATATTTATTATTATGCACTTGGCAAGTCCAAATTTTATATTTTCAGGATTTGTATATAGTTTTCAAGTATTGTTCCCAATATTCTTTTTTTAACTTGACTAACTTGTTGCATTGATGAATATTTGAATCCCTTATCCATTAATATCTTAAGACACAAAATAAAGTAGTGGCATTTACATAAATAGCATGAAAGTGTTATGTAATTACATATTGAACACCTAAACTTTACTTTTTACATTTTTACCACCCAATTTTTTATATCACATAAAAGTTTAACTTGTAAAAGGTGAAGACACCTTGTCGTGCGTAGGTAAAATGGTATATATGTAAAAAAATTAAGTGTAGGTGTTAAATATGTAAACTACATAGGAGTCAGGGTTTGTTTGGGGTAGCCGCTGCTGTTTGAAGGAGTTGTGAAACTGCTAAAGAAGAAGCTACTGTTCAAAAACTTGCGGGTGTAGGTGTTAAATATGTAAACTACATAGGAGTCAGGGTTTGTTTGGGGTAGCCGCTCGTCGTGTTGAAGAAGGAGTTGCGAAGTTCGCTAAAGGAAGCCTACTCGTTCAAAAGTCATGCGGTGCTATTATCAATTTTTTTTTTTTTTTTTAAAAGTTAAACCGCAACTTTCTAGCACCCACCGCATGTTGTGAAGTCTGGTGAGAAAATGCAGCTTTCAGTTGCGACTTTTTGAGAATGTAAGCAAAACGAGATTTTGTCGAATAGAAAGAATTGCGGTGCGACACCACACCGCCACTGCACTGCAGCCCCAAATGCAAGTATTTGCTGAAAGCAATGCACTTTGCAAGCTATATGCTATACACTAACGTTTTCTTCTTTCTAGTCTCCATGAACATGGAGAGGTTTGTATAGTTACTCAATATTCTAGTAAGATGGTGGACCAAGTTTTCTTAAAGGAAAGGGAACACCACTTGTAAACTACTTTTTGTCTCAGTTATAGCAATGATTTATTTATTTATTTATTTTTGTCTTTTTGGTCTTTATGGCCATTGTAGTAGTTTCTATTAAATTAATTTGCTTTTGATGACCCAGTCTAAATTGAATCTATTATGTTGTGAAAATTTTTTTTGCTTTGGATGTGAAGTTCTTGAAAATGTGAGGTTTGAAACTCTCAAAGGAGGCTACTTTTTTGAGATTTGAGATTATTGGCCCTCTTTCTTTATTTTAATCCATCTGCGAATTTATTTTCAATTTTTTTTTTCTTTTCTAATCAAATGATAAATTGTTTTAATTGTTAGCATGGCTAGCATGAGATATTTGTATTTTCCGTATTTAATAATGTGTTTTCTATAGTTCAATCATCATGGGTTCTCTGTTATTTCATGTTTTGTCTCCAAGATTATGGAAATTTCCCCGTCCTACGAATTTACAAGTGATCCAGCATTTACTTGAGACACATTGTCTTGAGACTTATTCCTACGTATTCTCATCTCATTTATTTATTGCATTATTTTTTCTTATAATATATTTTTCTATTTTTTGTCCGTTGCTATATTTTTTTTGTTCTAAATAGGTCCAATCTGTGACGATCCACGCCACTCATAAATACTGTGTCACAGCTTCTTTGGACAACACTTGGTGTTTTTATGATCTTGCTTCAGGAACTTGCTTAACTCAGGTCTTCAATATCCCACCTTCTCATCTCTTCCATTCATGGATTTGTGTCTGTTCGGTGGACATGTTAGTTAATGAGATTCATCTGCAGGTTGGTGAACCATCTGGACAAGAAGGTTATACTTCTGCTGCCTTCCATCCTGACGGACTTATCCTTGGAACTGGAACTTCTGATGCCCTAGTCAGGATTTGGGATGTGAAATCTCAGGTTTAATGATTTTTCTCAAGATTTATGTGGATGAGAAGATAATCTTTTTCCTTGTGCTAATTCAATAATTTTGGCAGTCAAATGTTGCCAAGTTTGATGGACACATGGGATCTGTAACAGCGATTTCATTTTCTGAAAATGGTTATTTCCTTGCGGTATGTGCGCTTTTGTAATTTTGAAATTAGTTTCATGACCAAGATCTTGTATTGATGCCTTGCACTCTACTTGAACCAGACGGCAGCCCTTGATGGTGTTAAGCTTTGGGATCTTAGGAAATTGAAGAATTTCAGATCGTTTGCTCCTTATGATTCAAATACTCCAACAAATGCCGGTAAGACTGTTTTTTATGATGAGCACATTGTAGTTTTGAACTTTTCTAAAAGAAATCTTAATCGCCATATTTGGCTTCTATTTTAGCTGTGGTCTAAATAGTAATAAAATCAGAACAACTGCCTGTTCTATGTATTTCTTTTAAAAAATTACCTTCTTTTCAATGCATGAAACACCCTTATTATTTTTTTTATTTTACAGAACAGTCTTTAATTAGTGTTAAACAAAAAAGTGCCTTTACTAAATGACATTATTAAGCATATAATTAGTTTATCTTCTATTACTCTTAGTATAACCATAAAAAATATGATATATGATATTATACAATTTAGAAGTGACTTATATAATTCAAAATATTGCTCCTTGCATTGTCATTTATCAAGTGTTTCTGAAATCAATCAAAATCTTTAGCATGTAAACTCATGATACAAATTGTTTTCTTTTGTTTTCCTAATAATATTGAGGGTTTTTACTAGGGAAACAAATCTAATTTCGCAAGATATAAAATCTAACGAATGACAACGTGGCTTTATGTTTTGATGTTGCTAGAAGCTTGATTTTCTGTAGATTTTATGTAATATGTTATTTTTTCTAAAAATCTATTTTGGTTGTTTTATTGTGACCCAGCCTTAAGACATCTTTCTGCTTTGAGTGGAATTATTGCATTTGAGATTGAAACTAAGCTTTTGCTCGTTTGCGTAATACTTTGAATCAAAGTTGTTCTTTTTTTTCGTTTGATGAAATTGAAGTATACAGTTTATTTCTAATTTTTTATTTCCACATTGACAGTTACGTTTGACTATAGTGGTAGTTATCTTGCTATTGCTGGCTCCGATGTAAGGTATGCCATTGAATCTTTGTAAAGAGAGAAGGCGATCCTTGAAATTTCTACATGCTCGTTCAGATGTTATAAAATTATTTCCTTTCAATGAAACCCTATATTTTAAAATTTAGTGATAGAACTAATTGATGTTGCAGGGTTTACCAAGTTGCAAATGTAAAGTTGGAGTGGAATCTCATCAAGTCTTTCCCTGATTTGTCAGGAACAGGTCATTTTTCTTTTTTCTGGCTACGCTAAACATCAAATTATCTATCATTTAAGTTGCATAATTCCTCATCAAACTTGTTATGTTTGCAAGATTTACTTACAGGCCACTAAATTCCTGTGTTTGCATATTGAACTTTTATTTTTTGAAAGATTTACTTACATACCACTCAATTCCAATGTGTGTGTATATATATATATATATATATATATATATATATATATATATATATGCTACCTTATCTATGCATGTGCATGAGAAAGGCTTATTTTACTTTTTAAAAGTCAACATAATGGTATTTTTTTATGCGATATAAAAGATTTGGGTGCTATAAATGTAAAGAAGTGACGTTTAGATGTAGATATGTATTAACAATTTGGTGGTATATATGTAAATTCCCCTTCTTTCTTTTTTTTTTTTTTTTAATTTATTGGTTTATTTTTCTACTATCCTATTAGGTAAAGTTACAAGCGTCAAATGGGGAACGGATGCCAAGTACTTGGCTGTTGGCTCCATGGACCGAAACCTCCGGATCTTCAGTCTCCCAGAAAATGAACCAGAAGAACTCAGATCTATGGACGAGGAATGAAGGATCGAATATACATCCAGCGGCAAAAATGCATCAGTTCTGAGATAATAAGTGGAGATCCAAAGGATTGGGAAGTAAATTATTAACAGATCAACTGTTATTATAAATCATGTCGCTTTGTTCCGTATTGCCTTCCAAGCAGTAGATAATGATGGGAGGATTTTTTAATGGGATGGATAATTTTTCCTTCTGTCAAGTTTTTGTATTATAGTCTGTAGCACACATTACGTTGTTAATTTCATAATTTATTTTGGATTTTTTCCATAAAGCTTGATGTTATTATTGTACGTAAAGAAACAATGGAGAAATTAGATTTATTATTTTTTGGGAAAATTACATGCATAGCACCCAATTCTTATGGATTTTACCCATCTCACATTTATGCTTTCATTTTTACCCACATAGCACTTTACTAATGGATGAAAAGATGAATTTGATTATTAAAAGGTGATAATAATGGTTAAGTTTAGGTGTGATGGATAAATATAGAAGATTTGGGTGATGGGAATGTAAAAGCCCCCCTAATTTTTTAATAAGATCTTGTGGCTGGGTTTTTTGCTGCAGTGCCTTAGAACAGTAATGCTGCCCAGTTGTCAATTTGGCGCCTAGTCATACATTCTCTTAACTTTTTGTTGTGAGAACAGTGATGCTACATTACTCGATTAAACTGTGGTTACTGGGTGATCTGATCGTTTTTATTAATATGCTGTTTCTTTTATTGATTTCTTTTTGGTTCATTTTGGTATGAAAATACCGTTTTTATGAACTTTCTAGTGTGTGTGTGTGTGTGTATGTATATGTATATATGTATGTATGTATGTATGTATATATATATATATATATATGTACCATTTACATGCATACAGCCAAATTTTCATGTATTTACGCATCTAAACTTGCTTTTTTACATTTATATCACCCAAGATGTTCATATCACATAAAATATAATTTTCTTAAATCTTTATGGTTATGAGAAAGGTGATGTGTGTGCGTCTATATATCTCTGTATATAGATATACGAGTGTGTAATTGGCCTAATAATTCGCATCTCATATATTTCATTAATTATATCGAGCTGTAGCAGTCAGGAAAAAATGTTGAGCTGCTTCTGAATTGTTAAAATCAATTTTGACAATTTGATTTAGGGGTATTTACATGACATATAATTCTTCCTTATTTATAGTTCTAATGACTAAACTTTCATTATATATATATATATATATATATATATATATATATATATATATATATATATATATATATATATATATATATATATAAATGCCAACATGAATCTCAAGTGCATACGAAGGCCTGAAAAAAAAGGCATGCAGTTCAAAGGATAGAAATTTCATCCGCAAGCAGTCGATTGATTTTTTAGCAGGATCGGTCAACATTGGCTTCCAACTCATAGGTTAATGTGCGTTTTTCGTCAAATTATCAGTCGACCGAATCAACTGAACTAAACATCTGGTGCCCGGCATAGTCAATTAACTCGAACATCAGGCAGTTGACTGAAATCAGATTTTCATTCACATTTTAGTGTAACTTTTACTCGACAGACATGCTTATTCAATCATTTGGAGTAACTACTGTATTGTTAGACTTCTATAAAATAGGAGCTTATGACATCATTAAAAGAACTTTTGAATTTTCTCTCTATACCTAACTCTCGCGGTGTGTCTCTAAGGACAAATTAGGAGCCAACAATATAACTTTTTTGATATTTTAAACCTGTAATTGATTTTCTAATACTGATAAGTGTTATTATTCGTGCTATTAAAGATTTGAGTGCCGTGTATACATATGAAATTTAGAATTGAGATATGAAAATACGTGATAATTACATTACGTAGATGCCCCTTTAATTTATTATTAAGGTATTCCAATTAATTTGTTAAACGAAAAGATTTTAGATTAGTATTTACGTATCAGTCCATCTTTCTTTTGAATTAAATCTGAAAGGTTCCAATCAGCTTAATGGCAAGTTACACACACACACACACACACACATACATATAGATATATATATTCAGTTATGTTAGGTATGGTTGAGTAAAAGTCATTATCCATATTTAATTCCCAAGCTTGGTATTAAGTATTCCAAGCCGGCAATTGCCAGAGTTATATATTTTTTGAGTAAAGTGCAAAAATGGTCCCCAATAAATGGGTTCTTTTCACAATATATATATATATATATATATATATATATATATATATATATATATATATATATATATATATATTATTCTTATTATTATTTTTTTTTTTGGGTAATTGTGAGATTATAAAATTTGAAGATAAAGTATTTTGCTGACTCCCATGAAGATAATTTACCAAAACACTTTTCCTTAAATTTCTCGAGTTATCTTTCAAATATTTTATGTCAAAAGGGATTATCTTGTTTTCACTCTCAATTATTAATTTATTGATAGGCTATAGATGGAAAAAATATGCATCACAAATCCTGATGCAGTTTTGCATCAGGACTCTAATTAAAACTTTTCACGTGTACAAATAGAGCCACCCATGTATTAAATATGGAATCTATCTGTACATGTGATTAGGGCTGTCAAAAAAGCTCGTTGTTCTCGAACAGTTTGTGTTCGGTTCGCCAAGAAATTCGTGTTCGATTCTTTCGATAAGCAAACGAGACGAACACCAACAATTTTTTTTCGTTCGGTTTGTTAAACGAAATAAAAAATAATTTAAAATAATTATATATATAAATTTTTTATATTTAAAAATAATTATATATTATACAAATTTATCATATTTAAAATAATTAAACTTCTATCAATTATAATATATGATAAATTATTAATAACAATAATAATATTATAGTATTAATTATATTAATATAAATATTATAATATTATAATTAATATACTATACTATATATTAAAATAAAACACTAAACAAAACCCGAAACGGCTTATTCGATTTGCTTCATTTTGAGGAAGTATTTATTACCTCATGTGTACGGAATACCCGATCAATTTGCTTCATTTTGAGGAAGTATGCTATCGAAGCTAGGGCTGCAAAAAAGCTCTTTGTTCGCGAACAGTTCGTGTTCGGTTCGCCAGGAAGTTTGTGTTCAGTTCGTTCGATAAGCAATTAAGACAAACACGAACAATTTTTTTTCGTTCGGTTTGTTAAACGAACCAAACACGAACAGTGATGTGTTTGAACATTTCGAACACGTACACTAGCTCTGTTCGTTCGTGTTTGGTTCGTTTACACCCCTACACATGACAGGTTCTGATTGGAGTCTTGATGCCAAACTCTCATGCAATAATTTAAGATATTTATGTTACTAGCTGATAACTTAATTAACTCGGTAATTTTAAAAAATGATTTGATCATCAAACAACATAAAATCTTCTTTGAAAATACAACGTATTCTTAAATCCTTGAATAATAATAAAAAATTTATTTAAGTTTTCTATCAAAATTTAAACTTCTTTCTATGATGTAATAAAATAATTTAGATTTAGATAAAAAAAAAATTACAATAAAATTCAAGCTAATTTTTAGCAGCAACATTATTTCACCGCGTGCTTTCCTACAACATAATGATCGAGTAAACAGTTTACTCGTGAGGTTGTAGATTTGAATCACATATAGTATCAAATTAGGCCCGACTTTTCCGAATAAAGACATTATGTCTCGGCATGTTACATCTTACTGTTTTTAATGATTAATATTGTATTGATTTAGACTTCACATGTACATTAAAATTTGGTTTGTGCACCAATCACCCAACTCCCACCCACCTCTCAAAAATTAAAATTGATGTAAAGGTTGCCAACCATCATGCAAAGATCTGTACTCTTATTACTTTTTATATTCATAAATGACCAATGGGAAACGTTGGCATGTCCATATCATCAATCAAGCAGAGGAAAATAAGGAGTTGGTCTATCTTTGAGAACAT
Source organism: Papilionanthe hookeriana x Papilionanthe teres (assembly GCA_022702705.1). NCBI lineage: Eukaryota > Viridiplantae > Streptophyta > Magnoliopsida > Asparagales > Orchidaceae > Papilionanthe > Papilionanthe hookeriana x Papilionanthe teres. The sequence continues at coordinate 84,190,797 of CM040425.1, forward strand.
AATGTATTTGTGTGTTGGCCTCATTTTCTAACTATTTACAGCATACTAGATAATCCATTCCATTCACTAAGTTCATGAATTGTAACATGAACTGTCCCCATTGCTATAAATTAGTGAGGGCTAAGTTGAGAGGGAGAGATGTGGAGTCAACAACAAGGTAATTATTGAGGCACCAATCACATCTACAAAGCTAATTGAACAATTATGAAGAATGGTATTAATGATTCCATCATTGTAGTGCGCAACCATATAATTGAAATCCTCTTTATTGACACTTGGAGACTATAGTGAGTATTTAAAATGTACCAAATAAAGTTTACGAAAAGAGATGAAGATTTGATTGCAATTGGGACCACTCTTAACCAATTGTAGCTTGTTCAAAATGCTATTGCTTGATAATAATGTGTTTTTGCTTTGTTCTCTGTGTAAGAAAGTTATGTACTCAATATCGATTATTAATATTGTATGATTAATGTAGTTTTACTTTGAGAAGTCCTTCGAGTGAAATTTAGTGGGCAATCTAAGGACTAATATTAAAATTTGAGTAAAAAAAAAATACTTTTGTCATTGTCTACCACTGTCAACCACCGTCGACCACCACTTACGGGCTCGCCGATAACAATTGATCGCCACCCATTTCATCTGACAAGTTACTCTGCGCTTTGCATTGTAACTTGGGATACTTTTTGACCCTTTTTTGCATGTGGGATAAGTGGTTGCAATTGTAATCATCATTTTATAGTGGAAGTCTTCAGCTGAGCCAAGCCCCGTGGTTTTTCCTTTTACTGTTTTCCACGTAAAAACTTTCATTTTTTCTACTGGTTGTTTTCTTTCATCTGAGTGTGTGCTAAATTCTCGTGCAACGCTAAAATGATAATCTATTACTTTACTGCCGTGAATATTCTAGCACGCATCAATTAGGCACCGTCTATGGGAATATTCTCATTACTAAAGTACTTGCGAGACTTGCTGCATGGCCCCAAGCGCGACACTCGTAACAACGGAGCATCACGCTCCAACTCCCATCATTCCAGAAACACGTCACAGGCCAAGGGAGTCAGAACTCTACATTCTCCCACTCTAGAAGACGTCATCCCACTATTGATGTTGCCTCGGGTGCTTCTATGGAAGAGAGTTTGCAGGATGAAGGCATCTCAATTGGAGATTTTATAACTCCTATGTGAGGAGTGACAACCACAACCCAATGGAGCTTATTTACCACCATTTCAGCATTCAACAGGAAATGCCCCACTCATTCTCTCCCAATGATGAAATCATTCCATCTGCCGAGATGAGATGCGGATCCCCTCGACATTACAAGTTCCACTCATTCGTCTCATGAGACTCTCTTGACACTGCCCTGCCTTACCGTCTCTTTTGCTGATATCATCTGTGATGAGCTACGAAGCCTGGTTTTGGAAGTGTTTCCTCTGGGTAAAAGGGTTTGCTTCCCTGCTCACCGCAACTTCCAATAATCCTCTCCTTTGGCTGACGCGGTTCTCTCACATCCTATTTTAGCAGGCTTCAAAGTCTTGAATATTGATGCATAGGAAGGGGTAACTGACCCATACGGGTACATCGACCACTATCGAACTATCATGTGCATTCACCATGCCTCAGGTGTGCTTCTCTGTCAAGTGTTCTCAGCAACTCTCAAGGATCATGCTCACACATGTTATACTTTCTCTTAGGGGCATCATCAACACATTCAACGAGTTTGTAACATTATTGTTATAGAAGTTTATATCAAGTAGAAGGATAATAAAAAAATCATTTCACTTAATAGGATTTCACCAGAATGACGTGGAATCCCTCAAGGAATACTTCAACCGGTTCTTCACTGAAGCCCACCAGATTCCAGGAGTAGATTTAGAGTTACTGAGAGGAGTCTTTTTTGGAGGGCTTTGCCTAGGAACTTTCTACTCATCAATGATGCGAGAGAAGGTTCGCTCTTGTGCCAATTTTTCCCATCATTTCGAAACTCAAACCTCAGCAGATGAGGCAATCAATCTACACAAGAAACAATTCGAGCAATTAGGAGGAAAGTGTAAGAATAACTCTAGGGATACCAAACAAATCACACAATAACAAAAAGTTCAGACTGCAGAGGAATCATGAGCCTCGATCAGTAAAAGAATACACACCACTCAACACGTCACGTGTTAATGTCCTAATGGCTATCAAGGATGAATAGGTTGTGAAGTGGCCAAGGCCGTTAAAAAATCTAAATAGTGGAGACCAGTCTCATTATTGTCATTTCCACCATGTGAAAGGGTATTTAATCGAAAAATATTTTTCAATTAAAGAAGAAATTGAAGGTCTGATATGTTGAGATCACTTAAGTCGCTACTTACAAGAACAAGATGGCGAGAGTCGGAATAAAATCATCAGAGTTATCGAATGAGAAGTACAACTTAAGATTATCTTATTTAAGAAAAAGTTTGGCATATAAACTTCTAATTTTATTCTAGTAAAATTTTAATGTTGCTTAAAATATCATTTCAGCGAAATTTTCTTATTTTCTTATGAAGGATATTTATGTAGAAAGTCTCCTTGAGGGAAAGCAACAGACAAGATCTCCAACATTCCCCTAAAAGTAGAGCACAAGAGGCAAGACTCGATGGGAAGATACAGTACCCCAAGAAGTCAAGCCCAAGAAGTCAAGTCTAAGAGGCAAAACTTAATGGGAAATTCCGGTACTCTTAGAAGTTGAGCCCAAGAGGTAAAAATCGATGGGAGGCTATCATGCCCCTTGAAATCAAGCCCAAAATGCAAGTGTCGATTGGATCTAGTACCCCTAGAAGTCAAGTCTAAGAGGCAAGGTTCGATTATCATGCCACTTGAAGTCGAGCCCAAGTGGCAAAACTCGATGGGAAGATACAGTACCCTTGGAAGTCGAGCCCAATATATAAAACTCGATGGGAAGATATCATGGCTCTATAAGTCAAGCCCAAAAGGCAAGACTCAATGGTAGATACGGTACTCCTAGGAGTCGAGCCCAAAAAGCAAAACTTGATGGGAAAATCGAGATTTATACCTATTCATCCTTGTTGGGGGTCTTTTGTTGGCATCAATTTTTAATGTCACATGAGTGAGGTGTCCGCATAAATGGTACGTGACTGTATCCACTCTCCCATTGTCTGAGATATCTAAGAAGACGTCCCAATATGTGCCTTGAGCATGAAAATCGATATTTATACAGATTGAACCTTACCTGAGAGAATTCAGCACGCAGTAGTGTTATTTATGACATATGACAAACCCAACTCCGTCAATTCAGAATCTCCTGCGGTCAAGAGCGGTCATCAAATTCCCCTACAGGCATTTTGGGAAAATTTGGGTTCGTACCACCCCACATACGCGGGGGTCCGGGGCACCTTTCAACACCTAAATCCCCAACTTAAAACCTCTAAAATATTTATATCTGAGTTACTGAATCGTATTTTAGCGACACACAACTTTCCATAGGTTCTGGATCAGCACAAACATCTCCACAGACATCCAAACATAAAATTAGGAATTATACCGTAAGGGGCCAAACCCAACCATGGATACGACGCACCCACAAAGGTCCACTCAGATGTTGGAAATTTTATTTTCATCTCTGGATATCTTTCGGTGATTTGAGGGGAAAAGAAAGAAGAAAAAAAAAGTTATTGATGTGCCCTTGAGAAGGTGGTGACTTGACACATCAAATATGACTTGCCATGTCTAATTATAGTAGTAGAGCCATGCTAACTTTTATCATATTTAAAATGTTTTTTTGCTTTATACATGGATCCCAAAGCTCCCATATGAAAAATAATAGGCTTTGGGCATCAATATGATGGAAGCAATATATATATATATATAGGCGTAAGAGGTAAGCTTTCATAATCAAGTGACAAGGAGTATGACTGCCGCTACCATGAATTAAATTAATGACAGTAGATTCTTACCAATACCGATAAATCTTGCCTTAAAAACAACAAAAATAATATGCAAATCCTCACAAAATAGCTAATAACTTGAACAATCAAAATGAAAATATATCAAAGTGAAATTCACTTAACTATCCAAAATCATGATGTTGCTGCTAATTCATTTGAGTTTAAACCTGCTATTATCCAGATGATACAGAATAATCGATTTGGAGGAACACCAAATGAAGATCCTAACTTACATCTTTATTACATCCATGTAAAATTTATTAAACTTGCAAAAAATGCATTATTTACATAATAAAATGCATTATTAATGTTTGTAATAATAGTTTTTTAAAGAAATATATATATATACCCTTTACATAATTCTTATTTTTTTTAACTTAAAATTATTATTAAAATGTGCTTCGAATATGAGGCCTCTATTTGGAAAGAAGATTCTCAGTCAATTCCTCTGTAAATAATTCTTATATATTTATATACCTAAATTCTAAATTTGTATTTACAATTATAACTTGTAAGTGAAAATATGCAATTTTTAATTGATAATTGGGTATGATTGCAAATAAAGAAAAAAAAAGGGCTGGCGAAGCTGTAGCCATTAAAGTTTGTTGGGGACTGCATTATTAGAGCGATAATTTAATGCATGGACGAATTAGGATAAGAGGATAAGACAAAGCCACGTAGGTTCTGCCGCCTATTATGGGTATGGGAAGTAGGATTTGCAGGGAAATATATATTTTTTATTTACAGAATTAATTTTTTTATTATAAAAATCGTCGTTTATTTATTTAGAATTTTTATTTTTTTTTAAGTTAGAATATTTTGTTGTTGATAAAATTTTTGTTAAATAATTCATTATAACTAGATGAGTTTATGGATATGCCTTTATTCCACAGGAGAAAAAGGGTCCCACATTCGCAGTTTTGGATGTAGGAGGACGCGTTGTACGACGTTCAAGAAGCAGTTGTAGTTGTCGGAACTTTGTTGCACTGTCTTTAAAGTGTTTCGTTGAACGCTATTTAAGATGATGTGTTGTTCCATAAAATGCTCCATTGCTTTGTGATATTGGTTGCATAGTGCTTTGTTGGTCAGCAACGTTGGTTGCTACTTCGCACAACGCTTCATTATTCCACAACGTTGGTCATTTTCACCCAGCTGCATCATTTCAAGTAATAGAAGGTAGCTAATGAGTGTTGGTCAGTGATGGCAGAAGTGTGAAGCGTTCATTGTATCTTTGATGGAAAATAGTGGATCTCAACTCCTTCTCTTCTCGATCCTCCTCCAAGCTCACATACTGGTCCAATCTCATGCAACTACACTTAGAACTATCACTCCGCTTCCCCCTCAAAGGCAAAGATAGCTAGCGCAACTCTCCTCTACGGTAGACAAACAAGTCATATCATTAATGATTTTCTCTACCCATATTAGCCAATTGTTAGTTTCTTATAGCTCTCTTCCTCCCAAAAATAATTGTGGTTTTATATATTGAAATTGATTCAAATATTTATCCATGTGTGATCCTCCGTCGGGCGCTACTAAATTGAAACTGAGAATTATGAATCAATTTTGTCACTTCAGTCATCATCACAAAAAATGCATTAGTATTGATTGTAATATTCTAGGGCATGTCAATTTGTACGACATCATCTCTGACCTCCTTCTTCTAATCCATAATTATAAAATAAAGGCAAAAAACTTAATCAAACTCAATTAAAAACTTCATATATACTATTTATAATTTTCTTTGATCATTCTAATTACTCTTTTTATCATGATTAAACCAGAATTTGGCTTGATGCCACTTTTAGCACGATCAAGCCCGAAGCTTGGAATTAACTAAGGTGGAAATGAATTGTTGGATGATGAAATTTAATTTGTAATTATTCTATTTCTATCACTAACAATTTAATATCCAAGTATTAAAAGAAATAACCACTAAAAAAAACATTTTAATTAACAAATAAATGTTTACTATTTGGATTGTTGATCTTGCCTCCTACACTCATTAGATCCTCAAGTATCATCTTATTAGAAAACTTAAGATTTAAAAAAATATTAAAACAATATAATGAGGTATTTATGATAACATAGTAGAGTAATCACATTTTTAAACTACATTAACTCAATAAAGAAAACAATATGCATGCTAGTTTCTCGTATGTCATTACAGATTATATAATAATCTAATGCACGTGTTCATAATATTTACTTATCGGAATAACTTAAACTTCAATATGCATTAATTTTAACTTTACTCTTCAATGTTTGATCTTTAACTTTACTTTTAAATCATATATTAACATTCACATCTGCCTCATGAGCATCATTAAAAAATAATCTAACACATTCCTGGCTGATATTATTCCATCAGCACATCCATTCATTATTTAAGTTTTATGATCATCTGAGGTGGAAATATGTACACTCACCCTTAACCAATATTCTCCCATTGATACAACAATTAGTGATCTAAATATCACAATTGTTTGAAGGAGTAGCAAAACATCTATGCGAGGGGGTATATTGGTGTTCCCTATCTATATCATAAGGGGGCAAACTCCTCTTAGCATGCCCATACATGCATTCATATATATACTATTTCATCCTTAATAAAATATATATTTCTACTATGAAACACATTAAATTTAGCTATTATGAATAAATACATTATTACTAGAATCTAAATGTCGTAATAATCTAATAGTTAGATCCAAGGTCATGCAACAATCTGTTATCTTTCTAAAATAAATTGGTATGCAACTATTTAGTCAATAATTTTTAATATACATACTTCATGATTAATAATATGAATAATTATATGTAATTTAATTTCATTGATATAAAACATAATAATAAATATTGTAAGCATGAATATAGTTAAAATGAACCATTCATAAATTTCGTTGATATACGACATACTTCATTGCTAATGAATAAAATAAATATAAAATATTATATTTAAAACTTGAATGCTTAAAAAGTTATATTAATTCGAGTAATTGATATGTAAAAATAAAAATTTTATATGTAATTTATGATAGCAACTGAATTTTTGGTTATTCAAAATCTCCCTTCCGACAATTCTCTTGGGAGAATTGAACAGGTTGCATTTTTCTTCTATAAATAAGGAAGTTTTGCGGCCAGTTCACCCATCGTCCCAACTCTAAGCAAATCCTTCTCCGAAGCTCGCCCCAATGGATGCGGAACTCCCCCTGCACACAGTTCTCCTCTTCCCCACCATTCTATGCATCTTCTTCCTCCTCTTCCTCCACCACCGCCGCACCGGTCCAGGCTCACTCACCAATTGGCCCATCGTTGGCATGCTCCCAGGCCTCGCAATCAACCTCCACCGCCTCCACGACTTCGCCACCGACCTCCTCGGTCCCGCCGGCTGCACCTTCCTTTTCCTTGGCCCATGGTTCTCCGGCATGAAGTTGCTCGTCACGTGTGACCCTGCTAATGTCAACCACGTCTTCAACGTTAACTTCCACAACTACCCCAAAGGCCATGAATTCTCTGAGAACTTCGATATCCTCGGCGATGGCATCTTCAACGCCGACGAGGAGTCATGGAGCAGCCAGCGCAAGAAGGCTCAGATCCTCATCGCCCAACCCCGCTTTCGGGCCTTCGTCACGCTCTGCAGCCGAGACAAAGTTGGCAACGTTCTCCTTCCTTTGCTGCGGCAATTCAGCGAGCAAAAAAAAATAATTGACCTGCAAGATGTCTTTTTGAGATTATCATTCGACATCACTTGCAGGCTCGTATTTGGCAGCGACCTGGCCTCTCTTTCACCAGATTTACCCGTCGTGCCATTCGCCAAAGCAATTGACGACGCCATGACCACAATCCTGCACCGCCATGCTGTTCCGCCTTTTTGGTGGAAGCTCATGAGGAGTTTCAAATTGGGGAGGGAGAAGAAGCTTGCTGAAGCTTGGGTTGTCATTGACGATTTCATAGCAGCGAGCATACAGAAGAGAAAGAAGGAGAGCAACCTCTCCGACTCCTTAAACGACAGTCTCCTTACGGCTTACGTCAAAGATGACTCTTTGGTCTGCGACAAGTTCCTACGGGACACGACACTGAGCTTTATGATTGCAGGGAGGGACACTATCGGGGTGGCGCTTGCGTGGTTCTTCTATTTGCTATGCAAGAATCCGGACAAGGAGGCGAAGTTGGTGGAGGAGATTAGGCGTGGTGATGCGACGGCGGGGGAGGAGATGGTGTACTTGCAGGCGGCGCTTTCCGAGGCGCTGCGGTTGTACCCCCCTGTGCCGTTCGAGGAGAAGGGTGTGGTGGAGGCGGAGATGCTGCCGAGCGGGCAGAGAGTGGAGCCGGGGACGCAGGTGTTATTTTCTACATACACTATGGCGAGGATGCCGGGGGTGTGGGGGAAAGACTGCTTGGAGTTCAGGCCGGAGAGATGGATAACAGAGCAGGGGAAGGTGCGGCATGAGCCGGCGTACAAGTTTATGTCGTTTAACTGTGGACCAAGGACGTGTTTGGGGAAGGCGATGGCCTTTGCGGAGTTAAGGGAGGTGGTGGTGGCTGTGCTGAGGGAGTTTAGATTGGAGATGGTGGAGGGGCAAGTGGTGGAGCCCAAGTTGTCGATCATACTGCAAATGCGGAATGGGTTAAAGGTGAGGGTGATGAGGAGGGAAAGTTAATTTGTTGTATTCAGGTGATGGTTAAAGACTGTAATAAGCTAAGTGCAAAGTGTTGTTTGCGCATGAAATGCATAGGTGTGAATAAGGAAAGAATACGGAGAGCGGCTCCCACAGCCGCTGTCCCTATAACAAGAGAACTCAGAGGGGAAGAAGTTCTTCAGTGCAATGAGATTGCATGTGTGTATTGGAAGGGAAAGGGACAAATTTGCAAAAGAAAATTTATGGAATGTAATAAAATTGTTTTTAGTTTCTCTTAGAAACATTTACATAAATACGAAGCAATTTCTATATATTTAAATATTTTAACATGTAAACTTTAAATTTTACATTAATTTTGATGTGACAAAAAATTTCGGTGGCATGAATGTAAATAAGAAAAAAACAAAATTTCAGTGTTAGTTATGAGCTTCGTAATTGGGTAAAATATTTCATCTAGAGTCCGAAATCCAGATCTCATCTACACATCGAGTGTGTGAGAGGCGGTCCCATTTTTAATTTTTTTTCTTTTAAAATGATGTGCGGCTGAGATTTGGAATCAAGACGTAGCTCTGTGTCCGGACTCCAAATGAAATATTTGTTCTGATAATTGAGTGGTATGCATGTAAATGTCCCTTTTTTTATTAATTTTTAGAGATATTAATATGCCAACCATTTAAAATATTGAATGCAGCATTTTAATCACCAATTTTAAAAATTTTGTAACGAAAAAGTTAAAATTTTGGATGATTGAAATATTAATTTTTAAATATTGATATGACAGAAAATATGAAGATATTTAATATTTTGAAGGACTGACAGGTAAAACTCTTATTTTTTTCACTTACACTATTTATTTTATTTTATTGCCATCTCCTTGCACTTGAGGTAGTAAAATAAAATTGCAGTTTTTATTTGCTTTTTATCAGCTGCACTGTTTATTTTAAGTAAAACTTTTGCGTTGATTTATTTGACATAAATATGACACAGAAAGCGCTGCAACAACAATGTTAATTCTCCGACGGAACTTCCCACACAACTAGAATGAATTTATGTTTGATGCAAATCAATCGCAAAGTCCGACGCAATTATATGCAATAAAATTTTTCGATGTAAAATGTTGGCGCTAATTTAAAGCTCTTCTGTAGTGTGACATGGACCTCACTAAATAGACTCCACGCGAGGAAGTGGTTTATGGGTCTTTACTCAAAAAATTCAAAATGCTACAAAAGTCTTAGAAGACATAGGTACATCAAAGACCTCAGAGCTATAAGCCTTAGAATGCACATGTACATCAAAGATCTCAGAAGATTGCAAGCCTCAGAAGAAACCAATATATTTCAAACTTTTAGAAGACATAAGTCTAAGAAGACAAAAGTATGAGAAGTTATAAGCCTAAGAGGATACAAATCCTAGAAGACACGAGTCTGAAAAGGTACTCGATTCTTTTTTATATTTATTGTAGAATTCAACGTGTTTAAGAAGGCAAAGAACCTTAGAAGGCATGAGCGTATGTTGGGCACTAATATGAAGTGGGACAACAACGATCCATATGTTGGGCGTCATCATCATAAAAATGAAGTAACCACAACTTAGAAAGAAAAACAAAAGCAACCTTATGAGAAGCGTCAAAGACGTACAAATAATTACATTATCACAATCTACAAATGCTACATTATATGGCTAAAAATTATAAAGATTAATAAATAATAGGGGACTAGATTCTCCAGATATCGTTGCCATTGAAGAAAATCTCCCCTGAAATACATGGCAGGAAAAACTCCAGAATTTCTTCATCCCCTCGAAATGCGCGACATCAATGCTAAAGAAGATCGCGAAAGAGGATTTCGGGACATGCTGGGCAGAAACAGGGACAATTTTCTTCATCTCAGTAACGAGAAAGAAGATCTCATATCACATTCTGAGCAGGGACGAGGATGCCTCTCTTCTGCATTGCAATGACCTTTTTCTTCACCGCAACACAAAAGAAAATCCTGGAGATCCTTCTGGACAAGGTTGAAGATAACTTTCAAGATGAATTTTTACTGCTTCTTCATGATAGAAAGATCGAAAATAAAAAATTCCCATGTCACCTGCTCGCAGGGTGGGGACGACCTTTTTTTCTTCTTTTTCTCTTTATTGGGGCTAATTTTTTTCACTCTTTTTCTCCACTTCAGCCTTCCAATTTGAATTCTACTGATAATATCCCCACATATATCACCATCGCTTTGAATAATAGACCCGAAGTATCTAAAACAATCACATCTTTTAATGATTTCACCGCACATTGTTACAACTCTTTCACTAGATCAACCCCAACTAAAATTACATTCCATGCATTCAGTTTTAGATCTGCTCAAAAGAAAACCATTATACTCTTATGTGGACTTCTATAATTCAAGTTTTTCCTAAACTCTTTCTCTACTTTCTCCACAAAAAAAGGATATCATCAGCGTATCCTCCTCTAAATTTCTAGTAAGAGCATCTAAAACTAAGCAAAACGAGATGGGCTTAAAGCCAATCCCTAATGTGATGTAATCAAACTGAAATATGAAAATACTTGGTCAATCCTCCTTTTGCATGAACACAAGTAACAGCTCTAGTACGCATATCTTTAATGACTTGAGTATAAGTCATATAAACATATTTCTTTTCCAGAACTCTCAAAAGAACTTCTTTTGAAATCTTTTTGTAAGTTTTTCTATATATATATATCCTCCTTACTCTCTGTTTCTTCTCAATCAAACCTCTTAATAAAGATATATGGGCGAAGTGAGATCACACTATAACTCTCGAACTATTTTTTTCCTCTAAAAAATCTCTCACATTTCTCGCATCTTTCACAATATCTCTCCCAGATTATATGGAGTTCACGGGTTACATGGAATCATAACTCATAAGTCCCAAAAGGATTAAACAATGCCATTCAATGAGGAGGCTAAAATTATTAAAACGAGCTTCATGTTAGAAGGACAAAAAAAAAAGGAAAGAAATAAAAGTGGTTCACTGCCCACCACATTTTTGAATATCTCTTACTACTATTAAAAGCTTATAAATGCACACAAATAATTGAGCCACGTGATCATTTTTTTTAAATTTTCTCAACAATATCAGCACTCAAATTCCATATTCAAGACTTCCACATTTTTATTTATTTATTTTTGGTTTGAAAACTAAGCCCAATTTATTATAAACTAATATTGCTAAGACAAGTTTAAGAATTTAAAATTTGACTAAAAGATATACAACAGGATGTCCTTAAATGGACTAAATTCAAATAACTCGACCTATCATAAATGCATGTGTTCATCCAGCTGACCAACTCATTAAATGATGAACTTCTCAAGTTTACTTATTAAATGACAGTACAAATTTGGAAAATATTTACATGCATATCACCATACTCTTATATATTTACATATACAACTTCTAAATTTCAAATTTTAGCTATATATGTTACAGATCTAACATCTAAAACAGATTTATATGTAAATACATAGGACTTAGGCTGTTACTATGTAAATGCCCCTATAAGTTTATTCAGCTTTCATACAAACTGAAGACTGTAGATACAGTATCCCATCACATTTATGCTTCTGCAAGGTCTGCCATTTATGTTTTCGTACTTATTTCTGGCAATTAGATAGTACTGAAAATGGGACGGTAGATTGAACTCCGGAACTTAACGTTGGCGACATGAACCATTACTTGTCTCCGGCGAAGTCGCAAGCTGAACAACTGGTGTGCAGAACAGGAGCTGAAATGGTTCTAATAACGAGTTAAATGTTGCCTTCCCGAGCTAAACTTTTGCCGACCCGAGTTTGGCGGCGGCTACCATCTCGGTACTGCTGTGCGTGTCTTCTTGCATGGCCGAGCTACTACTGCTTCGCCGGCGTCCGTATTGCGAGCCACGCGGCAGTGGTGAATTAAGCATTCGCTGCTGTCCAAAAATGTCTATTGGGTCTTATGGCGTTGTGGTAGAATGTGCTTACACGCACAGTGATTGAATATACAATGAGTGATTGTCAAAAAATAATCCAATAGGTTTCATTTGTGAGCACCAGAAGGGGAAATTATTACATACGCACGCAGCGTTGCGTACGGAATTAACAAATAATCATCGAATAATCTTCGCGATCGTATATTTCAGGATTATCGGGAGGTTAAATTATTACATACGCAAGTAGCGCTGCGTACGAAATCAACAAATAATCACCGAATAACCTTCGCGATCGTATATTTCAGGATTATCGGGAGGTTATTAGCAGGTTATTGCTGTATTAATTCGAATAATCAGCGAATAACCTCGTAATAACGCCCCAATAATCTCCGTAGTTTACTTCTTATATTTTTTATCTGTTATTCGGGATATTGTGAGGTTGTTGGAAGGTTATTGCTCAAATAATGCTGCAATAACTTCCTAATAACATGTTAATAACCCCCGCTGTTTCATTTTAATGTTATTCACGGAGTTATTATGGGTTATTGGATGGTTATTCGGTGGTTATTTGCGGATTCCGTATGCAGCGCTGCGTACGTTGTCCGTATGGAATAATTTTCCCACCAAAGGACTGTATAGGAAAATATATTGGGAAAGTCAAATGATGGAAACACCAATATACGCCGTTTCCTTCTCAAAAGAATAATACAACCGAACGAAAGCACAACTAAATGAGAGAATATGTAACACATAATATTGAGGACAGTTATTCGTAAACAACCCCTTCAACTGATTTCGAAACATTTCACAAAGATGGCGAAGAGTATTCTACTGAATACCTTTATAATCCTTTGAGAAGGCTCCTTGTGCAAAAAGAACTGCCCGTCAGATTACTATGATGCACCCCTTTATCAAAGTAATTGCACGAATGAGTTGGCAGAATAGTTTTGTTCAAGTCTTGAGTGAAGAAGCGGGGAACAGTTACTTGAGCGGAAACTTTGGCAGGATTAGAGGTAAAAAATAAGTATTTAATTCATTAATAATTAATCAATTAACTAATTAATTAATTATTTAATTTTTTTTTTTAAATTTTCTTCCTTTCTTTTTCTTATTTCTTGGTCAACACATGCCTTTAATCTCATGCTAGTGTTTGGTCAGTTAAGGTTTAACATATTTGACATAAATTGTTTTGCTTTATTTATGTATGTTAATTTCATCTAATAGTCATTTAATAAATTCAGATTTATAGAAAAAAAAAAGGCATAACTTAAAGAAAATTAAATTCTGTCGAGTGTCACGTTTAGATACATTTTTTTTTTTTTTTGCATTTGGCTGGATTTCCTAGTGCTATCAAATACCCCCTCAGGACGCAGCTAAAATCAGGTTCTGCAAGTAGCTCTACTCAATTCATGTAATATTTTTTCCAAGACCTAAGGAGCACTTTGTTTGGATTTCCTGAGCTCTTTCCCAATTCTTTTTATAGCTCTTTCTCAGGTTCCGAGTTTCAACAATACTTAAGAACTCGCCTCATGTTAGTGTTTTGTGGATATTGCTTTTAGAATGATTGTTTTGATATATATATATATATATATATATAAAGAATAGACCAGCCCCCAGCTACTTTCATGTGTCTAATCACTCGATCCCACATTACAAGACAGATGCACTCAAGCGGAATCGAACCCGTGATCCCAAGAGACTTTCGCAGACTGCACAACCAAAAAGTCACGAGTGACATTATATATAAAATAAAATGAAGGGTGTAATTCATTAATTTTATTATTATAACCATCCTGTTTATTTGAATAAATTTGGCAATGATCAAAGATCATAAAATTTAGATGGCTCGAGTATATTTAGTGTGGCTCGAAATCAACTCGTGGCTTGCTATATTTAAATTTAATCCAAACCAACTTAAAATTGAATCAAACATGATTTTGCTTGAAATCGAAATGAGCTGTCTCGAGTTGAGTTATTTGAATCTATTTTAGTTGGGCTCGTTCGATCTCAAAATTAAGACTAATCTTGCTCAAATTGAGTTATTTGGATCTATTACAGCTCAAAATTTGCTCATCCCTCTCCTTGTAATTAGTTTTAAATAGCATTATATAATTTCTATAAATAAAAATAACACTGAGTCAGTTCAAATTAAAACATGCAAAATTTAAAATCAATTCAAAAAATTTTTGATCGAAAATTTCAGGTCAACCTGATTTTTTTGAGCCATATTCACGGCCATAGTTAGGGCGGCGTGATTCCTCAGTAATGTGGCGAGTGGCCGGATTTGGAAGATTTCGGCGGAGTGAAATCAGGCGACTCTCCACCGCCGTATCACGTCATCTGGACGACGAGGGGCACTGGTACTACTCGCCGGAGTGGTGGGGCGATGGTGGCGCTGAAGGACACACGGTGTTCCGATCCATTTCCGAGCATGGAAATGGTACTGTTTCTGTTACAGCCTATCCTTCTTCCAGGCCGGTAAACTCTTGCGAACTATTTCCCTGGCATACATCGACATTTTATCTTTGTGATATTGATTGGTTTTTCCATTATTTTTCCTGCTAGGGATCCTACTATTTTGTAAATTACTAATATCTAATTCATTTGCATTTTTGTAATTTAATTTTAATCGGCATTTGAGCTTGCCCATTCATGTTTTTCTAGGCTAGAGAGGACTGGCCAGTAGTAGAAGAATGGCTTCAGGGGAGGTATGCAAAGATTCACCCCGAGGTTAATCCTCATGATGAGTTCTTCAGAGTTCTTGGTTATCAGTGGCGTGTGCTTCGGTTTAATGATGATACTCGACAAAGCACTGTTAAAATTATGGCGGCATATAGAGAAGCAGATCCTGCATCATTGTATTTAATGCAGCAACCTCATTGTTTGGCTGTACCATGTAAATTTCCTTACCCGATCTTCAGATCATCATCTGCTAAAATTTATCTAAAAGACTATTTTGTTTCCCTACAATTTCCTTATATATCTCTAAAATTTTCAGTTATATAATAATTTATACCAAGAAGTTGTGATAGAATTAGCACTTTGTCCGCTTATTATGTTAGTGATTGTTCTTGTGGTATCATGACTTAATAAGAACTTGTTATCTTTCATATACTTCAAGTTATAAAAATGCTATGGATAGTCCAATTAAGCTCGGAAAATCAAAGGTTATGGTTTAGTTGGACCAAGAATGGAAAGAAAAGGGCAAGCCAATTAACAGGGAAGAAAAAGTAATGCGCTCTGCATTGAATCAAGAAAGAAAGAAAGAAAATCACGGTGAGTTTGTTAGTCGAGTAAGAATGAGCACTTGGGCCATTTGCAAGGTGCCACATATGGCATGATCTTTCTCTCTTTATCGGGCCATTTGGGCTACTTGGCATTAAATTCTTGGGCAATAAAGTCTCCAAGGAAGCAAAAAACAAGTGGAGTCATAATAAGAACTAGCAATTAGATATAGAATCGAGACGTCATATTTATAGTCTAGGGCCCTCTATTTGTACGTGAATATAGATGTCTTTTGACTGTTCTAGTGATCTTTGTCAACAAGTAGGGTGAACTATAGTAGGATATCCTTCAGAACGGATCGACATTTGACTTAATTGGAACCATCCATATTCATTGTTATCATCAAGGCATACATTTTATCCACATTTTTTATGCCTTAGCCTCTATTAATCATGATTTGTTTCAAATTCTTTGTGCATTGAAATTATTACATCTCTTCTCAATCTTTATCTACGCGATTTATTTGAAAAAGAAAAGAATCACACAATGCCATCGCATGATGTTGAACGTGATTATTAAAAAAAGATATAAAATAAAAAAAATAAATAAATTAATTAATTACTTATTTTCTTGTGCCAAAGATGACCACGCAAATGAGATAACCTTTTCCCAGCTCTTCTTCAATTACAAGCGCGAATGAGAGCTCATTTCCCTGTCATTCACACTCTCTCGGTTGTCCCCGCTCTTTTCATTCTATTAAGTCGAAACTGCATGGAACCGCGAAGCCTTCCTCCCTTGCGATCCCCACCTATCACGGTTCCTCCTTTGTTTGATCTCTCTGCTTCGTCTCCGGTTTGAATCCCGCACAAGGGAACTGTAAGCATCTTACCGTTTTTTTTTCTTTTTCGTTTCGGTGTTCTTCTGTCCTGTTTTACACAACACCGCCACCAATTTCGAATTCATACGAAACCACGACTTTGTCTTCTTCCTCTGTCAGGGACAAACCCAGGTAGAATCCAAGGGGGCAATTGCCCCTCATAAAATTTAATTTTTTATATTTATGGGAGGACAATTTGGGTTTTTGGTCCTCTTGAAATATCTGTTGCCCCTCATGAAATATCACTTTGCCTTTCATTGCCATAGCCCCTTCTACATTGGGTCTAAGTGGCAGTTTATCACGATGAAAAAAGAGTTTGGTTCTGTTGAGGTCCTCTGTTCACAAAGCTGTCCATACCTTCCTGCCTTCAAAGCTTCACAAATCATCGAAACCACCATAATCTCTCTGTCCTAACTGCACGCAAGACCACACCATTTTTTTGCCTCCACCTGTCGATGCCTGCAAGTCTCGCCACTTCTTCACTATTTCACGTAACCCAATCTCCTGCCTCCTTGCTTCTCCTTCCTTTGCGCACAAAACCACCATTCTTCCCTGCTTCACTTGTGGTTTAGGCCGTTGAAACCTCTCAAGCACCCTCCCAGCACTACCCTAGCTCCACTTGAACTCTTGAGCCCGCTTTGTTGTTCAAAGCCACGTGATCCCGAACCCGCTACTTTTTCCCTGTCACATGAAGGAGCCTTTTTTGTTGATCGAGCCATCCCCTCTTATCCTACCCGACCTGATCATCTCTGCCCAACCCGATCACAAATCAAGCCTGACCATTTCATTATTTTATTATTCATTTTTCCTTAATATTTGTTTTATATTGTATAATTGTATAAAAAAATGTGTCGTACTTTTATTTATCGTTTGTCGTCTCACCGTCGTCGCCATCAATGACATTAAAGTTTAGAAAGGTATAAAATAGGGAAATCGGGCAACTCTTAAAGTACCCCCTCAAGGAAGCATGCGTACTAGTCATCTTGAGAATTTTGTATCGTTCAGGGAAAACAACAGACTGGTTTGGATTTTTTTTTATTTCAAAAAATGGTATTTTAAAATGCCCGTCTATCAGAATTCAGTACGTTCGGGAAAAACCACGGACTTGTTTAAAAAACTCTTTTAAAAATAGCGATTTTAAATTACCCGTCTGTGAGAAAAGGGAGTACACGTCCGTGGGAATTAAGTACCTTTCGGGGAATACTGATTGACGATTTGATATTTTTTATAGGTATATTAAATGCTCATTATGCCTTTTGAGATCACGGGTTAAATATTCTGTTTTATTCCCCAGTCGCAGTATCTCATGACACTGATCAGTGAGTCTTTTGAGGCAGTTGAGAAGACAAACATTCTTCCGGTGACCCTAACAAGGGTTGATGTCGGGAGTTACCAAAATTTCTGGTTATTTGGACTTATAATTATTTTAGAATCCTAAAGTATTTGAACTCATAAAATAACATAAATTGTGACTTATTTGAAATTTTAAAATAATTTGAAAATTCGAGCATTTAAAATGCAGGTTCTTAGGATTTCAAAATTCATGGGATTTGGGCTTTTAACATTTAGGCTATTAAGACTTCAAAAATACTTACAATTTTAATTTTTTTAAATTTAAGCGCTTTAAGCTTAAAATATTTAAAATTTTGAGTTTTAAATGTTGGCTCCTAGAGTCTTAATTTGAAAATTTGAACTTTAAAATTTAGGTTTGTAGGGATCAAAATAATTCAAACTTAAAAATTTTGAAACGTTAAAATCTTGTCATGATATTCTCGTGTGGCTAGAGAATAAAAATGACTCTTTTAAAGCCTAAAATGAAATTTTGTGTGATTCAAAAATCATAATATTGCAAATATTTCAAGATTTGAATGATCTTGAAGTTTTTGAAACTTCATGACTGTTTCTTAATTTAAATGCAATATTTTGAAATTTGTACGAGTATTTCTAAAATTTATATAGTAGGTTGGATATTCTGGAACTACAAATGCTTTAAGACATTTAAGGAAATATGCCAATTATTCACAATTTCAAAATTTGGCATATATTTCTTGAAGTTTTCACATTATAGTCCTAGTTTAAAAGATTGTGTAAACTCTTAAAATTTGTAAAATCTTTTAAGCTATACAAATATATAAAGTTAAGCACTGACATGTACTTCAATCAATGTATTGAATGCTCAAATACTATGTTTGAGAATGATGTGCGTGCTAATTGAGTCGATTTGTCTATACGAGGCTGTAAGTCTCACCCAACTCGTCCAATCTTTCTCTTCACAATGACTGAAGTTTGGCGAGTTAGTAATTTTGATAAATGTTTCAATCTTAAAGACAAGAATTATAAGTCAAAATCACTTAGTTCGATCCTCCTCCTTATAAGAACAGGAGTCGACAAAACTTATATCTTAAAAGTCTAAACTAACAAAATTAAATGCTTTTTCAAATATTAATATTCTAAATACTTATATTCCTATTGATGACCGCGTTGATTGAATATTTCTACCGGACCGGTTAATCTCTTAAATCAAGATTTTTTCAAAGTAATCTTCCAAAATATCCAAGTTAAAATCAATCTCCAAAGATTTAAAGTAAAATTTATCCACCCTCCACCATAGTTCTCGAAGGTGACAAATTTTTCATTGACTTTAGCTCATAAAGAGTGAATGTTATATCAAATGTATTCCTATATTCACAATCAAAGAAATTACATACTAGTAATGACGTGGCTGGAGTCTTTTGTTAGCGTGTTTTTGCCGCCAAATAACACCACAAATTAGCGATTAGAACCAGAGCCCTCTGACCTGGTGCTTGTCACCAAATTATATCATTATATTACGATCACGGTCGTAGTTCGTATGTTCACTAATAATTTTCTACCATTTGAGTGGTAAATTATTGCACTTCCATTGTCGGTCCCAAGCCCGGATATGAAAAGTGGAGGGTTGCGTTAGGTAGTATACAGCCAGCGTAAAACTTGTCGAAAAAAAATGATGACATGAATTCTTTTGATCATTGTGTAAGTGCTAGGGCGTCCCCTGAAAGCGACGCGCTGTATGGCCTGAATACAGTGGAAAGTGTGCAAGGGCCGCTACACCAGCACCCAGGTGTAGTGTCAATTAAGCAAGGGTTTCCACATTACAGACGGATGCGGGTAAAGATGAAATTGAGCTACACTAAGCTAATGCGTAGGAACTTCCTTGAGGGCCCTTGGAAATAAAATTTTGGTCGTTCAAATCCTTCGGTCATCATGATTCCTTCTTGCCCATGCATGGATGATCCCTCCCTCTTCCATTTCCTTGGTTTGGCTTAGTTTATGCTCAAATCTATGTACACTCCCATACTTTTCCTTGTCATGACTTTTGTTTGTTGAAGAAAATTTGTTTGCTTCAAGCATACTACTCTCTCTTATGTGCTTCCCACAATAAGTGAAGGACTATTGCAATGTTTGAGTTCATTCTTTTAAAGAAGGGCTTCCAAGGATAAAATGAGAAAAGAAGCCTCCCAAATATTTAGGTCATTTAGGATTGATATATTGATGCCTCTTTTTAAAAAGCATTTTTTGGGGCATGCTCGGGGCGAGCTTAGGGGAGGGGCGTATGGGCCTTCGCCCCAAGCCCACGCGAGCAGTGTAACTCGCGCGGGCTTACGCTTGGGAAGATTTGGAGCAGAATACGCGCCTCATGGGGCATACGCCCCACCTCCTAATCAAATAAAAAGAGTAAATAATCCCTAATTCTAAATATCTATCTGATTCATACTTTTCCCGCACGCAGTCATCCCCGCAGGCATTCTGCTTCCTCCATCCCATGCAAAGTCAAAGATGATTCTGTCGCCGTCTGCTTTGTCCTTTGCACCACCACGCGCAAGTAATCTCGTTGCTGGCTCGTCTGCTTCGTCTTATACTCAAGCTAGTCTGCATCGTCTTCATCCTGCACGCAGGCGATCTTCGTCTCACACGTAGGCTCTCGCATGCAGGTTTAGATCAGGCTCATCCGCGTCGTCTTCTCTCGCACTTGCATCGTCTCCTCTTTTACACCCACATTTTTTCTCCCGCTGTGGTGCAGCCAGTGAGGTTTGCAGTTTTTTATGGTTTTATGATTCTTTTTGGTTACTGTAGAGTATACATACAGTGAAATTTTATGAGTCTTTTTGTTTACTCTTGCCAGTGAGTATCAGATACAATGTTGTTTTGCGATTTTTTATGCTTTTATAAGTCTTTAATTTATCATTTTATCGTAGCTATAGTGAGGTTACTGCAACTATAGTAATTTTACTGTAGCTGCTATAGTGAACAACAAACTTTTCTTTTCTTTCATGGTAATGGTTTGCTAGAGATCACTCTAGCTGCAATAAACCATAATTTTTTTTCATGTTTATAGTAAACCGCAAATTTTATTTTTCATGTTTCTAAATTGCTAGAGGTGGATTTGATCTGATTTTTTATTTTTTTTAAATGTGTTAGGTTAGCTATTAACTTGTAATTTAGGCAAAAATGATAAGAAGAAACAAATTATAAATGCACCTAAAATTGAGCATGATGATGACTTTAATGAAGTGGATAATGAATGCAGAGAATATGAAGGACCTAGCTGCGATTTGAACACAACTATTGGTGAAAAAGAAGATTTTGATGATGAGTTTGAAGGATGAACAACCTAAGGATTGAGATCAAATAATCATAAATTTATTTTCTGGCTTAAACATGTTTACTTATTTTATATGTTTTTATTTTTTTGTGGACTTTTGCTAGTATCTTGAATATTCTAATCCTAGAAGACTTGTTTTGTCCTTGTTTAATTTTTTTATTATGCACAAATAGTTTATTTCTTTCTCTTAATATTTATATTATTTATTTATTTTTTATACTGAGGGGCTTATGCTCGACGTTTTGTGGCTTACATCTTGCCTCTTAACAACTAAAACAGCCTGCCCAACGACCACACCTTTTAAAACATTGATAGACGCTTAGTAAGAATCATTTTTTTTATTGTTCCAAGTATGATATGATTTGCAATAACTTCTGTCATTCTTTTGCGCCATTTAGTCTACTTGAAACCCAAGCCTTTAATAGAGCTAATCGAGCAATTAAAATATGACTTGCCAGCAGGAAATAAAACCAGAATTTGAAACCTCACATTTGTTGTCTAGAAACTCATCTTAATTGGCATTGTTTGCAGCTTTTGTAGAGGGTAAACACATAATATGAAGTTGATAACAACTTGGATGCAAATCTAATCAAGGCATTTGCCACTCGACATGTGGCATTCCATTCGGGCAAAGTTGCATTAAGGGATCCTTTGCCTCTGGATCCACATTTGACTCGATCAAGATGATTCATTGATTCAAACATCATCATGGCTTAAATATATGAAATGCAAGATATTGACTTGTGATAATTTTCTCTCTCCCTCCCAATCTGCTGCGATCTATTGGAACATCTTGGTAAAAATGGTGGATAACCGCATTAGCCTTTCACTGCTGTTTTGTTTTTTGGGAGAATTTGATATAACAATGTTACCCATCTTGCACAAATAAGAAGTCTTGCCTCTCCATATTCTGTGATTCCAACCCATGATATTAGGGTCAAAATGGAGGCCACATGAGCATTTTCTTTTAAATCGATAATGAATTTATCTATAGTTATTTTTTGATATCTTGCACGTTACAGCATCTTTGTAGTTCATAAAATATTGTCTGGTGCTTATTCTTCTCAGTGCTGTCCAACAGATCTGAAGAGCATGGTATCAGGTGGCTTGGCAGCTTTGTCATCCTCTGGCTTTGATATTGCCAACACAGTTAATGGACATACAAAAATGAATGTTTTATGCATTGGTCATGGCGGGGGTAGCTTGCCTTTATTCTTGGCTAGCAAAATTAAAGGTTTTTTTTCTTTTAACTCTTTTTTACTTCGTCCTCTACATTGTTTTAATCAAGCTTCTGTTCTCGAAGCAATTTTTTATCATTTGAGTTTTCAGCATTTTGATAACTTGTTTGATGTATTCTGCATAAACACTCCTTTAAAATCTGCAAATTAGTAAGCGCTGGTTTTTAGTTGAGGATTAAAATCATCTGCAAACCCAAACAAATTCAAATGGTTTAACATTATGACTAAAATCATCACTACCACAATACCTCCAAATATTGTTTTTTTGTAACTAATGAGAGAGATTTTTCTGTTCAGGTGCAATCATTGATATCGTTGAGATTGATCCTGTTGTTATCTCAGCTTCAGTTGTAGCTATGGGCTTCCCTGCTTCTGCTGCAGTAGAACAATTTGATAAAACATCCATATCACAACCTTCTGATGCAGATAAGCTTCTTTGGGGCAAACTATATAACCGACTGCAACTCTACAGATCTGATGCGGAGAATTTTATGATACACAGTTCCCAACTTTATGATTTGATTTTCATAGATGCTTATGACGGCGACGACATCTTTCCTCGAAAGCTTTGGGTTTCAGATGGCCCCTTTCTCAAATCTCTTCAAAGTAGGCTTCATCCAGTTCATGGCACTGTGGTGGTTAATCTCCATGCAGATTCTGATGTTATTGCATCCGGGATAAGTGACTCCAATGTACTAGAAAGTGTTCTTCCAATGGGTAAGTATGTTACTCAGGTATGTAAAGCTTATAAGGAGAACCTTGGTTTTGCTTTCATTATTTCGGTTCCTTGGCTATGCAACCTTACTCTTGTGGCTTCCAATGGCGTTGGTTTGGGGAGAGTTTATGAAGGGGTTTCTTTGAATAGGGACCTGGTGCTGAATGCTCTTGTATCCAATTCTAATATGATAGAATATCTTCTTCACTTGCCATTTTCTTGTTTGCAATATATCAAGAGAGATTTTCAGCTAGTTGATTGAGTTGTTGAAAATTGATTCCTTTTTTGTGAATTTGATGATAGCTTTATTAGAATGTGCATCTCTCGTTAAAAATTGAATTCTACAGTGGCGTTAAGTGGCTTCATTTGTGATTTGTTTATTTTATTTTGTTCAAACTGGATGAAGTCAAAAAGAGCAATGTTGGTCTGTGTGCCGCTCCACCAATATTAATAACTAGTACATTAAATCCTTTTTGTTTATTGTTCATAGCATGCTTTTTAGATTTCGCTACCAATTCCACTCATTTTATGATAATAAAAATTAATATGTAAAGAATTCAGACTTTGTTCATACTGTCCTGCTTATGTATATATATGTAGAACTGATGGGGGCTGGTACAGACACTTGAACCCTTTTTAGCATTGTTAGAAGCTGCTTCAAGCAAAGAGTTCATTTTGATTTCAGTGGGTTGAAAGAACTTCACTCTGGGTGGTCAAGTCGGCATTATTGGGTAAGTTTTTAAACGCCAAAATTAGATTTGTTTGGTTGGATGGACTTGACGAAGAGAGAAGGGGTGTGCTGTGGGATTACACTGCCGCTCTACACCATCATTATCTTCTCCATTGGCTTTTATCATCAATTTGGTTCTTAATTTATGAGCTTCTATCATCCAAGAAAGAGATCGCAAAACAAGTTCTTCGCGAAGAACAAATATATATGAAGCAAGATATTATTATGAATTTTAATATATGAATATAACTAAAAAAAATGGAGATAGTCGTAGATTTGTGTTGTACTACAAATAACTAAAATTTAGATGAAATTTATGATGGCAACCGAATTTTAGTCTAAATAATTTCTCTTTCACCATCTATCAATTTTGTTCTGAGACTTGGAAAGGGTGCATTTTTCCTCTATAAATCTGGATGTTTAGCCACAAGTTAACCATCCATCTGAGATTCTGAACGAGTCCGTTCATCAAATTATGTTAACAGTTCAACAGGAACTATAAGATTCATAACATCCTCGTAATAGTGGCCTAAATTATTTTCATGCACGTTATACGGAAAGTAAAGTTTCACTTTTTATTAAGCAAGAAACACCTAAGAAACCCACAATGCAAAACAATATATATGAAAAAAGTGCCTAGAAACCGTCCTTTTCGTCCACTTCATTGACATCAACTCATCTAAGATATATTGTCATCAATCACAAATCACCATATTGTGACAACTGAAACTAAATAAACTGTTAAACGGCCTCCTAAGAATAAGAATATTGAAGAATGGTGTAAGCGGAAGATTAATGTCGTAATCATGACAGAATACAAGATGCTTAACTAGCTCAAGGATCTTATGAAGCAAGAAAGCTGGACTTTGTAGCAGCTATTAGAGGGATAATTTAATGCATTGTGATTTATGATAAGAGGATGAGGCGCAGCCACGTCTGCTCTGTCGCCTAATATTGCTATAGGAAGTAAAGTGTTGAGTATTGTAGAGCCGGATCCACTTCGCACCTCATTAGCAGTCTCGACAACTTATGGAAATTATTTAAAGGCCTTTAAATAATTTATTTCATTCCTTATTATTTCTGTGGGCCGAATTTCCATCTGCTTCCTAGCTCTCCCGCCTTCCTCTTCTGGGTTCGTGATTTATGGATTGCCTTATTCAATTGCTGCTGAAGGAGGAATTGCAGGGTCCCGCCATCCTGCAGAAGAAATCGACTCCTTTGGCGGCCGAACTCTAACCAGGTGTGGCTGCTCTCTCAAATTAAGATTACATCGGTGATTGGCCTTCGGCAGAAGGAACAAAGAAGGATTCCTTTGTGCGATTGGCTTACGGTGAGATAGCAGGTGAAGAAATTTTATCTGAGCGTGAAGGTTGCTGCTCCTTCTGGTTATCTTTCTCCGTATAGCTCTCGGGTAGAGAGAGAGAGAGAGAGAGAGAGAGCCTTTCTTGTAATGGTCTGGGTGATTGACAAGTGTAATTCTCAAAGCTAATAAAATTCTCTGCAACTCGGTGGACACAGTCAATTTGCCGAACCACATAAATTTGTCTGTTGTGTCTGTTTGTTTGTGCAAATTTTCTCGTTCGATTTTTTGCTTTGTTGCCGTCATTTTTTTTCACAACAGTAAGATTTAATTGGAGATATATATCTTTAATTTAATGAATGAAAGTATTTTGAGGCATTCATTTACTCAGCAACCAACCATCATCTAGCAGCCTTCAAATCTATAAACTTCAATCTGTTGATGTGGAAAAGCATAAGTTCCCTGCAGCTCAAGTCTAGGACTTGAATGAGTAAAATGTCAAACTCAACAAGCCCAAATATGACTGAGTCGCTTATAATATTATTTATTCAACAAGCTATAGAAATTATCCTACTAAAGGAGTCATTACTAAGCTTGTGTGATATTAAAGGCTATTAAGTTCCGAGCCTATTCAATTTGATAAATTCGAGTATACTAGATCAAAGAAAGTTTCTTAATGGTTCAAAAGGTTTAAGGAAAATAAAAAGTTTGATCATTGCTTAAAAAGCATCAAATTGAGCTCCTTGTCATCTTCAAATTTAAAAAGTTCAAATTAGTTCAAAAGTTCTAATCAACTATAAAGCACATAACGATGAAATTTATCTTCTTCAACGAGTTCTTTAAGACATAAAGCATATGACTGAATAAGTTCTCTAAGGGTTCATTCAACCCTCAAAGCTGAACTAAAGATGACTCAATTGTCAATAAGTTCGATAAAACACCAAGCATAGAACCAATAAATTTCTATCATAGATTTAATATAAGCCCAAGGTCTAGGTCACTGACATGCATCATTTTGGAAGTTTATCAAGGCACAAAGTCAAGATCGAAGGTATGCACATCCTCCTAATAAGTTTGTGTTACTTTAATAAGTTCATCGATGCATAAAACCAATACACAAGGAATTTTGAAATTTTAAAATGTCGAAATGAGATCTTTGTCTAGCCCACCAAAGCAAAAACCAAAAGGGGGCTTGAAGACTTCTTCGCTTAGCAGACAAGCTTGTAGAGACAATTCATGTCAATTTCATCATCAGGACTATTAAAGCATAAATATTTGATATTAGGATCCACCAATTTTAAAGTGACTAAATGAAATCATCACCAAAATCCATCAAGCACTAGATGTTGAACTACATATGAGATAGAGGCCATATGAACAAGCGTTTTACATGTCAAAGCTTAACTAACATTCCGTGTCAACAATCAAGAATATTATGAAAAGTTTATGAAACAAAATCTCAAGTTAATATTTGTAGATTCACATAGCTATTTTTTAATATATTCGATCTGTTCTAGACGGACACTATAATGTACATCCTATAATATTTGAAGTATAAAGTTTAAAATATTTAAAGAAGTATTTCATATATTGAATAAGAGCAAATTTCATCCACTCTCCACAGCTGTTTGTCAGGGTGGACAAATATAAGTTTGACTCGAGCTCATAAATAGGACTGCAGTTAATAAGATTGAGCTCTTATTACATTAGTCCATCCTCCTCCTCATTCAGATTGTAGTTGATAGGACTAGTGCTTATAAAGATATTTAAGTAATAATTTTGCCTAAATGATGGGCATATTCATTGCACATCTTAACATGAATGGTTTATTTGTAAAATCCATATTTTGAGGTATAAAATTTAAAAATTTTAAATGAAATACACCACCTAATGCTTAAGAGCAAATTTCATTCACAGTCCACAACTATTTGTTAGGGTGGATAAATTTAAGCTTGGCTTGAGCTCATAAAGAATCAATGTCATCTCAATTATATTATTAGATTTAAATTTAAAATAATCTCATGACAACATTATATTACAATCACTGTTGTAGTATATATGTTCCCACAATCTTCTTCTTTGAGTGGTGAATTATATGGTATATTTGATAGAGCATGAAGCTTTCTATAAGCTACGATCAACATAGATCAGTCTCCTTAGACACATCCTGCCCAAGTCTATAAGATTCCTTTCGAAGAAGCAACTTATGGATGCTGACAAGGATCCCTTTATTAGGCTGGGTTGACTACCTCCTCTAACTAAGTAAATAGGAACCATAACCACCCAAGATGACAAAATTATGAGTTCTTGATCAGGTGTGTCACCATTTTCCACCACTGTTCACTCTATTCTAATCGGAGATAAATTTAATTAATTTAAAAACCTAATCGTTGCTATTATTGGTCAAGTCTGAATACTTAGCTGCTATTGACTAGCTTTAATTGAAAGTGATCTCCTATAGGGAGTGGTAGTTAACTATAGAGACTTATGCCTATAAGAAATCTGATCTCATATCAAAAAGTCATCGCAAAATGAGAGCAAAATCTATAGGTTGTGTCTTACCCTAAAATTTAATCTGCCTTCAAAAAATTTTACCTGACAACCTATTAACCTAGAACTCGCAGCACGAGAGGTTGAAACATTTAAAATTTCAGAGCCTGCAGCCCAGAGATTACTCGTGTTGTTATTAACATATTTTTTTAGTTTGAAGATCTTTCCCATCTAGTCCTTTTGTTACATCCAACTGTTTTGTTCTTGAATGTAGGCGCACATTTGCTTAAGATTATAAAATTCTTCCCAAACGGTTTTTAGCTTCGTAAACTAAGTAATAACCAATTGTTTTCTCATTTTAGGTTGATCAACCCGTGTCTTAGTTTAAAGATCTTGGGATCATTGCTCTACTAAAATGATCTATGAGATCAATCCAAATGCTTGAGGTAATATTCAAATATATTATGCTTGTTGAAATTTACTTGGACAAAAAATTAAGTATCAATGAAATGAAGATGCTATCGTTGGTTGTCCACCGAATTGATAAGGTTTGAATTTATAATTTTGAGTTTTGCTAACGATCTTCGAAGACACATTTGCTTTTTGTAAGTAATGTAATCACCATGACATGACTCCAAAAGATGTAGTTATATTCTAACGGTATGCCGCGACTCTTCACAACGACGGTTCACCGCAACGGTATGCCGCGACGCTTCACAGCAACGGTTCGTCACAACGGTTTGCCGCGACGATTCACCATGACGCTTTATTGCAACTTTGCACCACAACATTTCGGCGCAACTCTTCACCGCTACGCCGGTCAGTTTTCTTCTTCAGGGAATCCTGGATCAGCTTGGAACTCCACCTCTAAGCCATCCTTGAGGCCCCTATTTATACGCTCAAAAATGGGTTGAACCATTAATTGCTCATTAATATAGACTTTTAAAAGAAGTGAAACCACTAAATGCTCATTATTAAATAGACGCAAAAAGAAGTGGGAGTATTAATTAAAAAAAATTCTAATTCCAGTTAAAAACACTGAGAGAGAGAGAGAGAGAGAGAGAGAGAGAGAGAGAGAGAGAGAGAGAGAGAGAGAGAGAGAGAGAGAGAGAGAGAGAGAGAGGAGGGGGCCTACAACTAAAAAAATAATAATAAATAATAAAAAAAGAAATGATGATATATTTTCTTGAATTCCTCCCCAACCATTCAAATTCCATATTTTTAGAAATCTCAAATTCATCTTCCTTCCGAATTTCGAGCCCACCTCTTCAACTTCAACTTAGCCCGCAACCCTTCAATTTTTTCTACCTCTTCAACTTCGGGCGGGCCTGTGACCCTTCAACTTCAAGGCTTCGGGCGGGCCCTCAACTCTTGAGATTATTGGCGCCCGCCCGCCTTAGGTGTTCCAGTTTTTTACTTGTCGGGCCTATAGGCCTTAAAATAAGTCTCCATAAAAATTTTAATTTTTTTTAACAGAATTTGAACCCTGCCCCTCATGGATGAAACAAAAGCTTTTATCTAACCAAGCTTAGTTCAACACTTTAATTATATGCAGACAAGATATATTCTTATACTAATACTAATAAAATAATATACATTGATTCGTATGCAGAATATAAATACTCCAGATCTTGATATTTTCGGACGAAAAAAATGGTCTCGCTCAAAAATAAGGGGCATCTGATACACCACCAACAAATTTTCATCATCCGGCACGAATCTCAAGGCATAACACAGATATCAATATGATATTTTAAGCAATAAACGTTCAAATCATGATAAAAAAATCATTCAGAGCTTTGATTTCAGTAAACTTATAGTCAAACTGACCGGTTCGATGAGACAGACCTAATGGTATAAAAACTAGTCTAATCCGAGTCAAATCAAGACCAGATCAAGTCATTAAACAACTCTTGAAAGATTTCCGGACACTTTTGGAAAGTTAAACAGATCCTGACACTAGCAAGCCTATTCTCGAATCGAGTGTCTCGACAAGGCGAATCCAAAGAGTCTAAGATCGCTCAATTCGGACATCATTAAGACACTCAAATGTCCATTAAATACCATATGATCGAAGGAAACTCTCTCGACCATCCAATCAAAATGATTCATATTCATGCATTAAATGCACTCATAACACTATAAATAGACCCCCACCCCTCACATGAGAAAAACTTAAGCCTAAAGAGAAAGTCTGAAGCTCTGAGGAGAAGATGCAGCTTAGCACCACCGCCAACCTCCGTCGACCCACCTACCGTCATCGACCATCGCTGACCTTCGTCCACCACCACCGGCCTCCGTAGACCATCGCCGACCTTCGTCGAGCACTGTCTACTGTCATCAACTACCGTCGACTTCCTTATATTACTATCAATCATCGTCAATCACCACCAACCAGACGTCGTCAGTCGACGTTGTAATATGAAATATATAGTTACCCTTTCTTGTCTGTGGGACCCACAAGGAATTTCTGTAAACATCAATCAATAGTGGATTTTCACATCTAGGCCAGACCCCGTGTTTTTTCCCTTTACGGGTTTTTCACGTAAAAACTTCCGGAGACATAACCGTTTATTTCTCTCATTTGTGTGCGTGTTGAATTTTCATACAACGCTAAGACAACAAGTCGTTACTCTACCGCCGCGAATTTTCTAGCATGCATCAAGGGGTTTGAATGCATAATTTGTTGTTGATGACCAAATTCTCAAATCAAAATTAAGTAACATTACACACAATATTCAAATCTTAATTCTTGATAAAAAAACATATACAATAATTTTTTAAATATAAAATTCATTTATTTGCATTCACTGGGATAAATTTTTTTTATAATTTAGTAAAAATGAAGAGCAAATATGTATGAAGCAAGATATTATTATGAATTTTAATATATGAATACAACTAAAAAAAATGGAGATAGTCTTACATTTGTGTTATACTACAAATAGCTAAAATTTAGATGAAATTTAAGATGGCATCCGATTTTAGTCTAAAAAATCTCTTTTGCACTATCTAACAATTCTGTTCTGAGACTTGAAAAGGGTGCACTTTTCTTCTATAAATCTGGATGTTTAGCCGCAAGTTAACCATCCATCTTCCCAACTCAAGCAAATCCTTCTCCCAAACGCGCCACTATGGACCTTGAACTGCCCCTGCACACAGTTCTCCTCCTCCCCACCATCCTCTGCATCTTCTTCCTCCTCTTCCTCCTCTTCCTCCACCACCACCGTACCAGTCCAGGCGCATTCACAAACTGGCCCATCGTCGGCATGCTCCCCGCCCTCGCAGTCAACCTCCACCGCCTCCACGACTCTTTGACTGACCACCTCGGCCACGCCGGTTGCACCTTCCTTTTCCATGGCCCATGGTTCTCCGGCATGAAGTTACTCGTCACGTGCGACCCTGCTAACGTCAACCATGTCTTCAAAGATAACTTCCACAACTACCCCAAAGGCCATGAATTCTCTGAAATCTTCGATATCCTCGGCGAAGGCATCGCCAACGCCGACGAGGAGTCATGGAGCAGCCAGCGCAAGAAGGCTCAGATTCTTTTCGCCCAACCCCGCTTTCGGGCCTTCGTCACACTCTGCAGCCGAGATAAAGTTGAAAACTTTCTCCTTCCTCTGCTGCGGCAATTCAGCGAGCAGAAGCAAATACTTGACCTGCAAGATGTCTTTTTGAAATTATCATTCGACATCACTTGCAGGCTCGTATTCGGCAGCGACCCCGCCTCTCTTTCACCAGATTTCCCCGTCGTGCCATTCGCCAATGCAATTGACGACGTCATGACCACAATCCTGCACCGCCATGTTGTCCCGCCTTCATGGTGGAAGCTCATGAGGCGTCTCAAATTGGGGAGGGAGAAGAAGCTTGCCGAAGCTTGGGTTGTCATTGACGATTTCATAGCAGCGAGCATACAGGAGAGGAAGAAGGAGAGCAAACGCTCAGACTCCTTAAACGACAGTCTCCTTACGGCTTACATCAAAGACGACTCTTTGGCCAGCGACAAGTTCCTAAGGGATACGACATTTAACTTTGTGATTGCAGGGAGGGACACTGTCGGAGTGGCGCTTACGTGGTTCTTCTATTTGCTCTGCAAGAATCCGGACAAGGAGGCGAAGTTGGTGGAGGAGATAAGGCGTGGTGAGGCGACGGCGGGGGAGGAGATGGTGTACTTGCAAGCGGCGCTTTGCGAGGCGCTGCGGTTGTACCCCCCTGTGCCGTTCGAGGAGAAGGGTGTGGTGGAGGGGGAGATGCTGCCGAGCGGGCAGAGAGTGGAGCCAGGGACGCAGATGATATTTTTTACATACGCTATGGCGAGGATGCCGGGGGTGTGGGGGAAAGACTGCTTGGAGTTCAGGCCGGAGAGATGGATAACAGAGCAGGGGAAGGTGCGGCATGAGCCGGCGTACAAGTTTATGTCGTTCAACTGTGGACCAAGGACGTGTTTAGGGAAGGCGATGGCCTTTGCGGAGTTAAGGGAGGTGGCGGTGGCTGTGCTGAGGGAGTTTAGATTGGAGATGGTGGAGGGGCAAGTGGTGGAGCCCAAGTTGTCGATCGTACTGCAAATGCAGAATGGGTTAAAGGTGAGGGTGATGAGAAGGGAGAGTTAATTTGTTGTATTCCGGTGAAGGTCAAAGCCTGTAATAAGCGCAAGTACAATATGGTATGAATAAGATGGTGTCAGTGTATGACATGTGATTCTTTGGGACAAAATTGCATAATCCAATAAATAAAATAAAATTGTTGTTAGTTTCTCTTAGGAAGATTTATATACATACTGATAGGAATATGAAAACAATTCCTAACAATAAGAAATTAAATCTCACTACGGAACAACAGGATCACATTAATTTATAAAAATTGGAACAAAGAACTAAATGGAAAGCACAAACTCGAGAACGAAAAAATCACAGAGTCACACCATCTGAAAATTTCACTTTCAGAGAGTTTACATAGAACACACTCAAATTTACTCTCTACACATAAAGAAACTTACGAGTCCTCGCACCAAACTCTTCTTGCTAGTATCCTACGCTAAAACGCATGTCGAGATCTCAGAAATTCTCTTCTCTGACACTTATTTCCTTCACCGGAAACTTGTCGAAGACACCTCACACAAGAACTATTGATACGCCGCTCGAAATAGGAATTAAAGACCAAATCCCATGTACAAAATGCTCTAATAGCATAGGCGCTCGGACTTGGAGCCTAAGCACCGTGTTTACTGGATTGGTGCCTTATGTTAGGCGCACAGGCGCCAATAGATATGTGCATAAGCATCGACATCATGAGAATAAAGCAGCTCATATGGGTGCTCTATGTAATTAACCCTATTCTGCTATTAAAACTCATAAAACATAAAAATGAAATAAAAGAAAATAAAAGTAATATTTATTAAAATATATTTTCTATCTATAAGCTGTAAAATGGCCCTAAGAAACCGTTAACAAAGGATGTATTTAATTGAAAGTTCATAATGGTGCTAAATTTGTAAATATATAATAATTATGTGGTATGTATATAACTTTTTTAATCATCATCATCATCATCATCAAGATCAAGAGCATTTATATTCATCATACATGCCACATAATTCTTTTACATTCGCAAATGTAACAACTGCAATCCATATTTACTTGCATATCACTCAAATCTTTGAATTCTCATAAAAAATATCACAATTACTGATATTAAGAAGTGATATTCTATGACACAAAAATGTTATAGATATTTAGTGGAATTTACATATATATCACCTAAAACATTATACGTCGTCTCACTCGTGTCTTCGTCCCAGGTTGCGGGTATGTTGATCGGCCAAAGGACGTTATGTCGGTGCCTGTTCTTTGAGGCGTGAGGCCGGTTCCTGAACGTAATTCTTGTGTGATAATTGGGAAGTCCAGAGGATCTCGTCTGGCGAAAGAAAAGACATTGTGGCCTCCGAAAATTCAACGACCACTCTCCAAGACAACTCTGCAATTATTTTTATTTTTGTTTTGTTTAGAGCTTTGGATGGTCGTTTAGATTGTAGATAAAACACTACCCAGAGATTTCACCATCATTTAGTGAGAACTTTTTGATCTGGAGTTCGAGATTTCCCATAACAGGAGAGCATATTCGATTAAGGTTAGTCATTAAAAATTGAATATTTAACATATAATAGCAGCAAACTTTGGATTTAAATTGTAGAATTTACCACTTGAACCGTAAAGCGGATGGTGGGGGATTCAATATACATTCTGATCAAGATCCAATGGTTCTGTCAACCCAAGTCGTCGTGGTTCCTCATCTACTTAGCTAGAGGTGGTAGTCAACTCAACTTGACAGAATAATTCTTGTCAGGAGTCATGGGTTGCATCATGCAAGAAACCTTTGTAGATCTGGGGTGAATGTTTGTCTAATGGGACAGTTGACAGAAGATTTTATGTAAATCAATTGTACCATTATGATTCATAACTTAAAGAGTAGAAAGTCATTGAGAAACATAAGCGCTGAAGTCAAGATCGTAATATAATGGTTTCATCTGACGACAACCACCCGATCATAGAGCTTTGGTCGTAATCGCTACTTTGTGGTGTCATTTGACGGCAAAACCATGCGAACAGAGGACTTGAATCACGTCCTTACTGACATGTAATTACTTTGATTGTGAATATATGAACAATTTTAATATAACATTAGTTCTTTATGAACTGAAGTCAGTTAGAAATTTATCACCATGAGATTTTGCTTTAAATTTTTGAAGTGATTGAATTTTACTTACATATTAATTGATTATTGTGAAAACCTTGATTTTAAAGATTAACTCCTCTGGTTGAAATATTATATCAACTCAGTCATCATCGGGATATTAGACATTTCAAACACTTATATTTAAGGTGAGCCTATTAAATTTGTCAGTTTAGACTTTTTAGGTAAAAAGCTTGTCGTCTCATGTCCTTACAAGGAGAAGGATCAGACTAGTTTGGTGATTTGAACTTGTGAATTTTCATTTCAAGATTTTGACATTTATTTCAAAATTAATAGAATCATCAACTTCAGTCATTGCGATGAAGATCGAACTAGTTGTGGGACTTACAACCCTATCCTATAGAAAAGGCGACTGATTAAGCCGCACAACATTCATGAACCAAATATTTGAGCATTCTAAATATTAGTTGGAGCACATGCAAATATTTCGTATGTTTGAATAGCTTAAAAAGTTTGATAGGCTTTAAAGACTTGCATAAACTTAATATGGAATTTATGTTAAGAACCATATGTGAGATTTTAAAAACGTGGAAGTGGTTTGCTTATATAATCACCTAAAGCATGCATAGCCCAAGGATAGCTCAAGTGGTACTCATTTAACTGCCTGTTTGAGGTAGCTTATAAGTGCGACGGCGTTTAAGCACCGTTTGTTTCACGCGTTTGAACAATTTATCATAAAATTGTGTTTTTCATTTTTTATTAAATGGGTGTTATGAAAATTCAGAGCGAGAAACAGGAATCGACACAAACTAGAAGAACACAAAGAGATTTAATGAAGTTTGGTAAAGAATTGTCTACGTCCTCGGGAGCGAGCCGACGAATGCACTATTTTAGAGGAGTTCAATTTTACATCCCATAGGTTACACATATATAAACATATATTAAACCCACATATAAAATTACAATCACGCCCTCACTCCCCCCAACCCACTAACTTCCAAGAGACACTCATTTTCACTAAGAGTCACACCTCTTCACCAAGAAACTCCAACTCCCTATATATGAGTCATACCTAAAAATTCTCCACCTTGGCTAATATCCAGCATCTTAGGAGAAATACTTCACCCGGTATATGTGCCTACCAAACAAATCTCCATCTTAGCAAATATCCAACCCCTTAAGAGAAAATACATCTAACAATCTCCACCTTTGTGAATATCCAGCCCCTTAGGAGAAAATCTACACCTTGCGAATATTCAGCCCTTTAGGAGAAATAGATCATGAAGTTTCTTACACCAAAGTGAGTTGGGCAACCAAACCATCTAACCTGGCTTGGTCAAAGTTCTTGCTGTAATTCCATCATATGATCCGATAGAGTATACTCCACCTACAACTGTACTCCCCAACAGTTGATAGATAGTACCATCAGGTTTCGAATCCCACAATGCCTTCAAAATTCTTTGTCGTGCCAACAAATCTTTCACCTTTATTTGCCACAATCCGAAGTTCCCGGTTCTACCGAACTTCACTATCTCGAATTTTGCACTAGACATTGTCATCTGAATTTAATCTTGCACCGTATTTTCCTGCCTTGCTTCGAAAAACAAAAGAAAATACTATGCAAATAAATTAAAAAAAAACATGAAATTTTTCCTGTCAAATGCAGCAACTATCCCGCTATTCTCTTATGATTCGTGAATCAAATTTCCACACGAAGCACAATTCTTGTTCGTACCAGTACCTCGGCCAATTGATGTTTCCGCGAGCCACGAATCCCTTCGCACCTGTTTGAGGAATACCTCCATGAAACTCCTGTTCACAAAATAATTGTGCCTGCTCGCCACCTGCACCCAGCCGAACTTCACCAGTCGCAAAATCTCCTGCGATGAACTGGTGAATTCAACTGGTTGAACACATTAATTTCCCGCAAAACGAGGCTCCTGTTCGCGATGGACAGCCTCTGTTTCCCGCGGATTTTTGAACCAGCCGAACTCCTCTGTGGGAATTAATATTCCTTCCCTGCAGCGGCGGAGAATATTCTCCTGGTAGAAATCAAAGATTCCTGATTCCCTCTCCCTCCTTAGCTTTCAGCCAAACCTGCGATTAAACTTTAAGCCTGGGATTAAGGGATTATCACCCCAGCCAGCGCTACAAGATCTGAGGAAATGGGAGGGAATATTCCTCTAGGAGAAATGGAAGATTCTCTTCCTCTTTCTTCACTACCCGCTGCCTGCACGTAACATTTGCGCCTCGCGCCGGTTCCGTCCGCCAACTGTTTGCGGTTGTTAACGACCGCCAACTGCTCCCAGCTCCAAGCGCCAACCGGGAGAACTGCTATGTCTTGTGGTAACTACTCCCGAATTGCCGAGGACCGCTGCTGCGATGCTTCCTATGCGACTCCTCTGCTTCCTGAACTGCACATGCCACGATTCCGCGCACCGTTTCTAAGCGTGAGAACTCCGGCACCGTCCATCTTCCGACGAGCCAGACTCCACCTGTTCCGCGCCGCGTCCGAACAATCTGCCACGAACAATGTCGCAACCTGTCGCGCGATCCACTTCACCTATGTCGTAAACTACCGGGTCCCCGCCGAACCGCCCTTCACGACTGATGTGAACTATTGCGTCGAACTGCTCCTTCGCGAAGCAAACCATTGCGAACTCCTACAGTTCTCGCCTGCTGCTGTGAATCCTCGCCTCTGCAGCCCGCGACACTCGCAGCCCTGCTGGGTCGTGAACTCCACCTGCGACGACGCTTCCTTGCCGTGAGCAGTTCTGGAACTCCTCCCTGCGAACTGTCCTCGCTCTCGCCGGATATCCTTCCCGCGAACTTCTTCTTCGATCTTCCTGCGTCGACCTCCTTCTGTGCCCTCGAACGAGGCTCTGATACCAATTGTTATGAAAATTCGGAGTGAGAAACATGAATCAACACAAACCAGAAGAATACAAAGAGATTTAACGAGGTTCGGCAAAGAATTGCTTACGTCCTCGGAAGCGAGCCGGCGAATGCACTATTTTAGAGGAGTTTAATTTTACATCCCATAGGTTACACATATATAGATATATATTAAACCCACATATAAAATTACAATCACGTCCTCACTCCCCTCAACCCACTAACTTCCAAGAGACACTCCTTTTCACCAGGAGTCACACATCTTCACCAAGATACTCCAACTCCCTAGATATGAGCCATACCTAACAACGGGGACGCAGTACAGACCCAGCGTCCGGCTTCTTCAAAGCCGCGTTTCCTCTCCTGCCCTCCGTCTCTCATTCGATCCCTCTACGAAAGAGAACTTGCTCGCCTTCTCCCCTCTGCACCGAAATCGTCTCCCTTCATTCAGCCTCCCTCTATCGATCGAGGCCTCTCCCGCTTGACCTCGCCTCCCTCTCTCGGCCCAATTCCCTCTTCTCCCTGCTTAGCTCGCCATCGCCTGGAATCTGACCGCTGGAGCTGGGGCCTTCCACCGATGCTCGCCTCTTGCAGCGGTCAAGACTGCCAGAATCTAGCAGGAGGGTCCCTTGGGCTCTTGGGATTGTGCAGTATATTTCTATCTCCACCTTCAATTTCGATCATGTATTAGCATATTGTCTTTCAAGAAAAGCATTAGAATTTGCAATTCGGAGTAGGGTTTTAGCGAGCTGTAAATTTCCCTGATTCTGATAGCTATTTGTTCAGGCCGAGTATGTATTAAAGGATTGAAGCCTGTCAATGGCTTCCTAAACCGTTAAGAACTCGAGTTCTTCGATCCTCTTGCAGCAGCAACTAGTGAAGATAGACTCTCTTAACTATTCACCATGCTTTTGAGAAAAGGTGATTGAAATTTTTAGAGTTCACTTTCATGTGATCACATTGCTCTTGTGTGATAGTTTTCTGCAATCGATTGCCTTAAAAAATTGGATGAATGGTGTTTTTTGGTCGTGTGGTTCGTTTCCTTTGACTGTTGCTGCTGGAGCTATGGATATTTCATTGGGAGAAGTTAGGGGATTGATGTTTGCCAAATATCCCTAACTTCGAAATTCTTATTTCTTTGTGAAATTTATGTTTTAATTGGTTTATTTTGCTGATATTTTATCGTTATGATTATGAATTGCATTTTTCATTGAAACACTCATAGAGCAGAAAATTTTAAGTCCACATAAGGAAGACATTGGTTTAGGGTTCAGGGTTAAAATTTAACAAAATTAACACCAAACAGTTAAACAGTTGATCCAAAACAAGGACAAAATGGTCTTTTATCCAGAATCAGCTGTTTTCTAAACGCATAAACCAAACAGCCAGACAGCATATCCGGATAAGCTGCTTATCAGCAGCTTATCAGAATAAGCAGCTTATCTGGATAAGTTGAATAAGCTGCAGCTGCCCCAAACAGATCCTAAGTCTTAATAGTAGACTTGTATTTCAAGATTTCTCATTTAACTTACAAAATAAAAACAATTTTTTTTTTATTTTTGAAATTGCTTAGCTTAAAGTATTGTGAAAGTATTATGATTTTAAAACTTTAAAAGAGACCGCCTTCTATTCGCTGGCAAAAACATTGCAAAGCTGGAATTATATTTCGTTGTCCCCTAAGAGCCTAAGTCATTACAATTCAATTTTGAATAGGTTCCCACGCTGTAGGAGCTTAAGGGTCTGTTTGGGGTAGCTTCAGCTTATCCAGCTTATCCAGATAAGCCGCTTATTCTGATAAGCTGCTGATAAGTAGCTGATCCAAATAAGTAGTTTGTCTGTTTGGTTTATGCTTTTTCAGAACGGATTATTTGCAGCTGTTTGGGAATAAAGGTCTGTTTGGGGTAGCTGCAGCTTATTCAGCTTATTCAGATAAGCTGCTTATTCATATAAGTTCATTGAAAAGAATCGATTCGAATAATTCGTCTCTCGTTAGTTTTGAGTGTTTGGAAAACAACTGATTAGTACATTGCTATGGATAAATGACTCTTATGCACTCGAAATGAATAAGCTTCTTGAGATGTTTGGTTTCTACGGTTTGAAAACGAATTTTATATGCAGTTATTTGTAGAAAAATATCAATTTATGCTCCTTTTTATTAATAAAATTTTATTAAGTATAAAATCTTATTTAAAATTTAACAATAAATTTTTTAAATAAAAAATTTTTCTTTTAAATAATTACTTACATACCATGCAATTCTTATGTAAAGCTTGTGTACCTCACCCAACTAACTAATCCCCTTTCAAATGTACAATATGCTTCTAATCTACCATCAAGTATCCTTTAGTGCTATGCTATTTGTTCAATGTCAAATATTTGTTCACTCAACGAGCTCAAATATAGATTGAATGCAAAACCAAAATTCAAATCAAGTTCAAGTTTATTTAACCATTCGAATAGAAATAAAACAACATGCTTTACAATGGTTTATAGGTAAGTCCATGCATCTTACTACATTTAAAGGTTTGGATCATACCAAGATTCAAATATTGAATATTTATTCACTTCAGTTCAAACCAAGCTCAAATGTTAAAAGTAAATTTCAAATCTTTTTCAAGTTTCTCTATAAATATTTTAATATTGAACACACAAAAAATTAAGCTATAATCAGTCTTGGGATTTGGAGCAGTTTGTACATGGGATTTGGTCTTTAATTCCTATTTCGAGCGGCGTATCAATAGTTCTTGTGTGAGGTGTCTTCGACAAGTTTTCGGTGAAGGAAATAAGTGTCAGAGAAGAGAATTTCTGAGATCTCGACATGCGTTTTAGCGTCGGATACGAGCAAGAAGAGTTTGGGGCGAGGACTCGTAAGTTTCTTTATGTGTAGAGAGTAAATTTGAGTGTGTTCTATGTAAACTCTCTGAAAGTGAAATTTTCTGATGGTGTGACTCTGTGATTTTTTCGTTCTCGAGTTTATGCTTTCCATTTAGTTCTTTGTTCCAATTTTTATAAATTGATGTGATCCTGTTGTTCCGTAGTGAGATTTAATTTCTTATTGTTAGGAATTGTTTTCATATTCCTATCAGTATGTATATAAATCTTCCTAAGAGAAACTAACAACAATTTTATTTTATTTATTGGATTATGCAATTTTGTCCCAAAGAATCACATGTCATACACTGACACCATCTTATTCATACCATATTGTACTTGCGCTTATTACAGGCTTTGACTTTCACCGGAATACAACAAATTAACTCTCCCTTCTCATCACCCTCACCTTTAACCCATTCTGCATTTGCAGTACGATCGACAACTTGGGCTCCACCACTTGCCCCTCCACCATCTCCAATCTAAACTCCCTCAGCACAGCCACCGCCACCTCCCTTAACTCCGCAAAGGCCATCGCCTTCCCTAAACACGTCCTTGGTCCACAGTTGAACGACATAAACTTGTACGCCGGCTCATGCCGCACCTTCCCCTGCTCTGTTATCCATCTCTCCGGCCTGAACTCCAAGCAGTCTTTCCCCCACACCCCCGGCATCCTCGCCATAGCGTATGTAAAAAATATCATCTGCGTCCCTGGCTCCACTCTCTGCCCGCTCGGCAGCATCTCCCCCTCCACCACACCCTTCTCCTCGAACGGCACAGGGGGGTACAACCGCAGCGCCTCGCAAAGCGCCGCTTGCAAGTACACCATCTCCTCCCCCGCCGTCGCCTCACCACGCCTTATCTCCTCCACCAACTTCGCCTCCTTGTCCGGATTCTTGCAGAGCAAATAGAAGAACCACGTAAGCGCCACTCCGACAATGTCCCTCCCTGCAATCACAAAGTTAAATGTCGTATCCCTTAGGAACTTGTCGCTGGCCAAAGAGTCGTCTTTGATGTAAGCCGTAAGGAGACTGTCGTTTAAGGAGTCTGAGCGTTTGCTCTCCTTCTTCCTCTCCTGTATGCTCGCTGCTATGAAATCGTCAATGACAACCCAAGCTTCGGCAAGCTTCTTCTCCTCCCCAATTTGAGACGCCTCATGAGCTTCCACCATGAAGGCGGGACAACATGGCGGTGCAGGATTGTGGTCATGACGTCGTCAATTGCATTGGCGAATGGCACGACGGGGAAATCTGGTGAAAGAGAGGCGGGGTCGCTGCCGAATACGAGCCTGCAAGTGATGTCGAATGATAATTTCAAAAAGACATCTTGCAGGTCAAGTATTTGCTTCTGCTCGCTGAATTGCCGCAGCAGAGGAAGGAGAAATTTTTCAACTTTATCTCGGCTGCAGAGTGTGACGAAGGCCCGAAAGCGGGGTTGGGCGAAAAGAATCTGAGCCTTCTTGCGCTGGCTGCTCCATGACTCCTCGTCGGCATTGGCGATGCCTTCGCCGAGGATATCGAAGATTTCAGAGAATTCATGGCCTTTGGGGTAGTTGTGGAAGTTATCTTTGAAGACATGGTTGACATTAGCAGGGTCGCACGTGAGGAGTAACTTCATGCCGGAGAACCATGGGCCATGGAAAAGGAAGGTGCAACCTGCGTGGCCGAGGTGGTCAGTCAAAGAGTCGTGGAGTCGGTGTAGGTTGACTGCGAGGGCGGGGAGCATGCCGACGATGGGCCAGTTTGTGAGTGCGCCTGGACCGGCACGGTGGTGGTGGAGGAAGAGGAGGAAGAAGATGCAGAGGATGGTGGGGAGGAGGAGAACTGTGTGCAGGGGAAGTTCTACATCCATAGTGGCGCGTTTGGGAGAAGGATTTGCTGGAGTTGGGAAGATGGATGTTTAACTTGCGGCTAAACATCCAGATTTATAGAAGAAAAGTGCACCCTTTTCAGGTCTCAGAACAGAACTGTTAGATAGTGAAAGAGAGATTTTTAGACTAAAATTCGGTTGCCATCATAAATTTCATCTAAATTTTAGCTAATTGTAGTAGAACACAAATGTACGACTATCTCCATTTTTTTTTAGTTGTATTCATATATTAAATTTCATAATAATATCTTGCTTCATATATATTTGCTCTTCATTTTTTCTAAATT
Source organism: Papilionanthe hookeriana x Papilionanthe teres (assembly GCA_022702705.1). Taxonomy (NCBI): domain Eukaryota; kingdom Viridiplantae; phylum Streptophyta; class Magnoliopsida; order Asparagales; family Orchidaceae; genus Papilionanthe; species Papilionanthe hookeriana x Papilionanthe teres. The sequence continues at coordinate 84,233,135 of CM040425.1, forward strand.
TCTAAAAAATTTATCCTAGTGAATGCAAATAAATGAATTTTATATTTTAAAAAATATTGTATATGTTCTTTTTATAATGAATTAAGATTTGAATATTGTGTTTAATATTACTTAATTTTGATTTGTGAATCGAGTCATCAACAACAAATTATCTTATCAACCCCCTACTCCCTTCCATCACCCAAACAATCCTGACACCACATTAGTATAAAAAATTCTAATGGAATATAATTACATTTTTGGAGTCATGTCATTATTGCATAACCTACAAAAAGCAAATGTGCCTTTGAGGATTGTTAGCAAAACTCAAAGTTGTAGATTCAAACCTTATCAATTTGGTGGACAACCAACGATAGCCTCTTCATTTCATTGATACTTAATTCTTTGTCCAAGTAAATTTCAACAAGCATAATATACTTGAATATTACCTCAAGCATTTGGATTGATCTCATAGATCATTTTAGTAGAGCAATGACCCCATGATCTTTAAACAAAGACACGACTTCATCAACCTAAAACGAGAAAATGCTTGGTCATTGCTTAGTTTACAAAGCTGAAAACCGTTTAGGAAGAATTTTATAATCTTAAGCAAATGTGTGCATACATTCAAAAACAAACAGTTGGATGTGACAAAAGAACAAGAAGGGCAAAACCTTCAAACTAAGAAAATATGTTAATAGCAAGTAAGAAAATATGTTAATAACAACATGAGTAACCTCCAGGAGGCTGCTGGCTTCAAAAATTTGAATGTTTCAGCCTCTTGTGCTGTTCATTTTTCTGAATAAGATATATTAGTTCAAAATAATATAATAAAAGAGATAACAGTGATTATTAACTTAGTTTTAGGGGAAAATAAAAAACCCACCCCAACTTGCATTATTGAAATTATGCACGTGTTAGAATTGGCCTAAATTAGTCTACGTGCCCACCAAAAGCATGTTACACTATATAAAAAATAGAACAAGATTTGTAAAAGAAAAGGTCATTAACAACTATATATTTTTTAACTTTTAAAACAAAATAAGAATTCTAAAACAAAAAAAGAACAGTTATTGTTATAAATACCAAGGAAATTTACAAACATACCACACAATTCTTGTGTATTTACATAATACTGTACCTAATATTTAACCCGCAATCTTAAAAGACGCAACGGGCCTTCAATGTACCGCATAAAAGGGTTAACTCTCATACTAACATTCCAACGATACTCAATTCCCCATAGAGGGGTACTACTTCCTTGAGTAGATATTTTTAAAAGCTTTCTTACATTGTCTCAAAAAGTATACCATTTGAGCCGACGGTTTTGGCGCGACGATAACAATCATGATGACACGATAATAAGAAATAACAATACAACATTACAGCCTAGTCTTTCTTTTCATACAAATAGTAAGTAAAATAAAGGGAAAAAGAAAATGAAATGAAATAACTTTAGGTGTTAGACATGTAAATAGTAATATTTTAGGTGATAGGTATATAAATCCCTCAAAAGTTAAATATCAAAACTTTAGGTGTTGCATATGTAAATGCATAAGAATGATGAGCGGTACGAATTTAATTTAACTGGCTATCATTTATTTATTTATTTTATTTTTATTTTATCGTAAATAGCTTCCTTTTAAACTTCAATTCCTAAATTCTTCTTGACACCTCACCAACAAATTTTTATCATCCGACATGAATCTTAAGGTAGGACACGAATTTCGAGATAATATAGGGTTTAGAAACTCAAATTTCATTTAAGGGTCATCCAGAGCTCCGATTTCAACATATTTATAGTCAAATTGATCGGCTCGATGAGACGGACCCAATGATAAAAAACTAGTCCAATCATAGTCAAATCAAGTACAGATCAAGTCATTAACCACTCTTGGAAGATTTCCAAACACATTTGGAAAGTCAAAAGAATGTCGAATCTGACATGTTCATATAGTCGAATCGAGCGTCTTGACAAGAAGAATCCAACGAGCCCAAAATTGCTCAATTCCGACATCGTTAAGACATCCAAATCTCCATTAAACGCCGTCTTATCGGAGGGAGTTCTCCAGGCCGTCTGATCAAAATGATTTATATTCCTGCATCAATTGCACTCAGAACACTGTAAATAGACCCCCACCCCTCTCATGAGGGGAGACTGAAGCTTAGAGAGAGCCTGAAACCTTGAGGAGAAGCTGCAACTTAACATCACCGCCGACCTCCGTCGACCACCGCCAATCTCCGTTGACCACCGCGACCTCCGTTGATCACCGTCGACCGCCTTCGATCATCACCTACCGTCGTCAACCACGGTCGATCTCCGTCTTCTACCACACCGACCTCTGTTGACCTCCGCCAACCGTCGTCGACCACCACTAACCACCTTCGTCAATCACCATGAACTAGACGCTGTCAATCGACATTATAATCTGAAGAATATAATTATATTTTCTCGTCTGTGGGACAAGGGATTTCTGTAATCATCAATCAATAGTGGATTTTCGAAACTAGGCCAGGCCCCATGTTTTTTCCCTTTACGGGTTTTCCACGTAAAAACTTTTGGAGTCGTCATCGCTTATTTCTTTTTCATCTGTGTGTGTGCTGAATTCTCGTACAATAGTAAAACGATAATCAATTACTCTACCTCTGCTAACAAATATCTGTTTTTCGTGAAAATAAATCTCATTTTTTAATCATATATTTTATTCAAATAATTCTTATCAGTTTTTACATTCCACATATTTTTTTTATATATTTACATATCTAACACTTAAAATTTTTATATTTATATAAATGCCACTCAATCTTTAACATGATATAAAAAATGTTATTATCACTAGCATTTTAAAAGTGAAATACTTCTTATAACATCAAAAAATTATAAATATTAGGTGTAGTATATGTAAATACACAAGAATTGTGCGGTATGTATGTAAATTTCCTTGGTATTTATAATAACTGTTGGTTTTTAGTTTTAGAATTCTTATATTTTTTTAAAGTTAAAAATATATAGTCGTTAATGACCTTTCCTTTTACAAATCTTGTTCTATTATTTATATATTGTAACATGCTTTTGGTGGGCACGTAGACTAATTTAGGCCAATTCTAACACGTGCATAATTTCAATAATGCAAGTTGGGGTGGGTTTTTTATTTTTCCGCAAATATAACCATTTAGACATGTCGTTACTGGAATTAACCCAAACCACGACGAAAATACAAATATAGATGGCGGTTGGTGGCTGAGAAAATAGGGTTGTAGTTGTAAGGAGGTGGCAGGAGGGATGGGTCGTCGCTGGAACAAAGAGAAAACTTGGGGTTGCAGTCAAACTACAATAGGTTGTTGTTTGGGGCTACTGGACAACAGGAAAATAACAAAGCAAAGGTATTGCGTGTGCGACAACGAAGGTGGAGGGCCTAGACAATGAGGGCAGAAAGATGAGGGAGGATAAGTCAATGGGAGCGGGTGGTGGTAGCTATGGCAGCAATGGTAACGATGTCGAACCATAGTTAAGGAGGTGCAGGAACGTTGCGTGGAAGTGTTTAGTGACGGATCTTCACCACAGGGGATCTGAATGGACGGTTTATGACCTCTAAATGTCATAATGGGCATTAAATATGTCACGTATCAAAATTAACATCATCCCACAGTGAATCCTCTATGGTAGGGCTGAATCAGTACCAATCCTAATTTCGTGCTCGATGCATGTATCAGGAGATCCTATCAGATATCTTGGACTATGAAAGACTAAAAACAAACTCGTATCACTCAAGTGAACATCCAGCGTATGTGACATTAAAAATTGATGCCAAAAAGAACACATATCTTGTTAGTATGATGATAATAGTTGTTTAGTTACAAAGTCCATCCAATTTGACTAGTTCAATTGATCCACATCCAGGATACTTTCTCAACTAATTGATGTATTAAGATTAAATAAAATAGATAATCTATGTTTGAAAGATAATTATGTATTCAAATAAAATATTTCTTATATATATATAAATTCCAAGGCTTTGTGATGATAAAAACGATACCACCAAATCTAGAGGCTTCAATCTGTTTAATTGGATAAGCATAAGTTCCCTGTATCTCAAGTCTAAGACTTGAATGGGTAAAAAATGTCAAACTCAACAAGCCCAAATATGACTGAGTCGCTTATAACTTTCTTTACCCTACAAGCTATAAAAATTATTGTAGTGAAGGAGCCCTTACTAAGCTAGTGTGATATTAAAGGCTATTAAGTTCCAAGCCTATTCAATTTGATAAATTCGAGTGTACTAGATCAAAGAGAGTTTCTTAATGGTTCAAAAGGTCAAGGAAAATAAAACAGATTGATCATTGCTTAAAAAGCATCAAACTGAGCTCATTGTCATCTTCAAATTTAAAATGTTCAAATTAGTTCAAAAGTTATAATCAAGTATAAAGCAAATAACAATGAAATTTATCTTCTTCAACAAATTCATTAAAACATAAAGCATATGACTGAATAAGTTCTCTAAAGGTTCATTCAACCCACAAAGCTGAACTAAAGATGACTCAATTGTCAATAAGTTTGCTAAAACACCAAGCACGGAACCAATAAATTTCTATCACATATTTAATATAAGCCCACGGGCTAGGTCACTGACATGCATCATTTAAGAAGTTTATCAAGGTATAAAGTCAAGATCGAAGGTATGCACATCCTCCTAATAAGTTTGTAGAGATAATTCAGATCAATTCCTTTAATAAGTTCATCAAAGCATAAAGCCAAAACATAAGGAATTTTGAAAATTTAAAAAGTTAAAGTGAGATCTTTGTCTAGCCCACCAAAGCAAAAAGCAAAAGAGTGCTTGAAGGCTTCTTCACATACCTGACAAGTTTGTACAAACAATTCATGTCAAGTTCTTCATCACGACTATTAAAGCATAAATCTATGATGTTAGGATCCACCAATTTTAAAATAACTAAATTAAATCATCACCAAAATCGATCAAACACTAGATGTTGGACTGGATATGAAATAAAGGCCATATCAACAAGTGTTTTACATGTCAAAGCTTAACTCACACTCTGCATCAACATTCAAGAATATTACGAAAGGTTTATGAAACAAAATCTCATACTAATATTTATAAAGTTCTTGTAGATTCACATAGCTATTTTTTAATATACTGATCTGTTCTAAATGCGCACAATAGTGTAAATCATACAATATTTTGAAGTATAAAATTTAAAATTTTTAAATGAATTATTTCACCTAATGCATAAGAGCAAATTTCATCCACCTTCCACAAATGTTTGTGAGGTTGGACAAATTTAAGTTTGACTCAAGCTCATAAACAGGACTGCAGTTAATAAGATTAAGCTCTCATTAAATTAGTTCATCCTCCTCCTCATGAGGATTGTAGTTGATAGGACTAGTGCTTATAATGATATTTAAGTAATAATTTTGCTTAAATGATGGGCATATTCATTGCACATCTTAACATGAATGATTTATTTATAAAATCCATATTTTGAAGTATAAAATTTAAAATTTTTAAATGAAATATATCACCAAATGCTTAAGAGCAAATTTCATTCACACTCCACAAATGTTTGTCAGGGTAGAGAAATTTAAATTTGACTAAAGCTCATAAATAATCAATGTCATATCAATTATATTATTAGATTGACACTCGATATAATCTCATGACAAAATTATATTACAATCATTGTTGTAGTCTATATGTTCCCATAATTTTCTCCTTTGAGTGGTGAATTATATGGTATATTTGATAGAGCATGAAGCCTTCTATAAGCTAAGAACATAGATCAGTCTCCTTAGACACATCCTGCCTTAGTCTATAACATTCTTTTTGACGAAGCAACTCATGACTACTGACAATGATTATTCTATTAGGTTGGGTCGACTACCTCCTCTAACTAAGTAAATGAGGGACCATAACCACCCAGGATGACTACATTATGGGATCTTGATCAGGTGTGTAGCCATTTTCCACCTCTGTTCACTCTATTCTAATCGGTGATAAATTTAATCAATTTAAAAGCCTAATCGTTGTTATTATTTGTCAAGTCTGAATACTTTGCTGCTATTAACTAGCTTTAATTGAAAGTGATCTCCTATTATCAGATGGGGTAGTTAATTATAGGTGCTTGTGGCTATAAAAAATCCTGTTCTCGGATCAAAAAAGTCCTCGCAAAATGAGAGCAAAATCCATAGGTAGTGTCTTACCCTAAAATTTAATCTACCTTCAAAAAATTTTAGCCGACAACCTAATAACCTAGAACTTGCAACACAAGAGGCCGAAACATTCAAATTTTTGAAGCCAGCAACTTGGAGGTTACTCATGTTGTTATTAACATATTTTCTTAGTTTGAAGATCTTTCCCTTCTTGTTCTTTTGTCACATCCAACTGCTTTGTTCTTGAATGTATGCACTGTTATGAAAATAATTCGGAACGAAAACAAGAATCGACACAAATCAGAAGAACACAAGAGATTTAACGAGGTTCGACAAAGAATTGCCTACGTCCTCGGGAGCGAGCCGACGAATTTCACTATTTCAGAGGAGTTCAATTGCATCCCATGGGTTACACATATATATAGACAAACCCACATGTATTGTTATGAAAATAATTCGGAACGAAAACAAGAATCAACACAAATCAGAAGAACACAAGAGATTTAACGAGGTTCGGCAAAGAATTGCCTACGTCCTCGGGAGCGAGCCGGCGAATTTCACTATTTCAGAGGAGTTCAATTACATCCCATGGGTTACACATATATATAGACAAACCGACATGTAAATTACAAAAACGCTCTCGCTCCCCCCAACCCACTTAAATCAAGAGACACACCTCTTCACACCAAGAGACTCCAACTTCCAGATATGAGCCATACCTAACAATTATCCACCTTGGCGAATATCCAACACCTTAGGAGAAATGCTTCACCCGGTATATATGCCTACCAAACAAATCTCCACCTTAGCAAATATCCAGCCCCTTAGGAGAAATACATCTAACAATCTCCACCTTTGTGAATATCCAGCTCCTTAGGAGAAAATCTCCACCTTGCGAATATCCAACCCTTTAGGAGAAATAGATCATGGAGTTTCTTACACCAGTGGGTTGGGCAACCGAACCATCTAACATGGCTTGGTCAAAGTTCCTACTGCATTTCTATTATATGTTCCAACAGAGCGATCGCGTGAGGCAGTTCCAGCCGAAGCGGTTCGCAGGAGGAGCGTTCTGGTTGAAGCAGGAAGGGAATCAAAGAATCTTTGATTTCTACTAACGGAATATTTCTTCCACCTCTAGAAACGTTGGGAAGAAGGAGGGAGTGGAAGGTAGGAATAAATGAATCTTCTATTCCCACTAGAAGAATATTCCCCGCGGGCAGGAATTAAACTGCTGGGAAGCAGTAAGCCAGTGAAGAATTAATTGTTTCAAGGAGAAGGGAATCTGGGATTTCTACTAGAGGGAATATTCCCTTCCCTTTCCATTTTGCTGGAAGAGGTGCTGACGGAGATATTTTAATTGCTGTGCGGGGGGAATTTTTAATTCCACAGAGGACTTCGGCCGGTTCAAAAATCCGGGGGAAAACAGAGGCTGTCCGCCGCTAACATGAGTCTCGTTTTGCGGGAAATTGAGGTGTTCAACCAGTTAAATTCGCCGGTTCGTCGCGGGAGATTTTGCGACAGGTGGAGTTCGGCAGGGTGCAGGTAGCGAGTAGGCACGATTGTTTCGTGAACAGGAGTTTCATGGAGGTTTTTTCTTCAAACAGGTGCGGAAAGGATTCGTGGCTCGCGGAAATTGCAATTGGCGCCGAGGTTACTGGTACGAACAGGAATTGTGCTTTGTGTGGAAAATTTGATTCACGAATCACAGGAGAATCTCGGGGAAAGTTACTGCATTTAACAGGAAAATTTCAGGTTTCTTTGAATTTATTTGCGGAGTATTTTCTTTTGTTTTCGAAGCAAGGTAGGAAAATACTGTGCAGGATTAAATTCGGATGACAATGTCTGGAGCAAAATTCGAGATAGTGAAGTTTTATGGAACCGGGAACTTCAGATTGTGGCAAACAAGGGTAAAAGATTTGTTGGCACAACAGGGAATTTTGAAGGCTTTGCGGGCTACGAAACTGTTTTTGCCATTCTTTTCTCTTTTTATTTTAAAAGGAGTCGCCAGCTTGTTAGTCGTCGTATACTTCCCCTATTCGAATAAATCTCCCTCCCGAATCAAATAAGTGATTCGAAGAGGAGATGAACCGATTAAGAAGGGACATACGACAAAGTGACAAACAAGAGAAAAGAAAAACATGGAGAGTCTACGTGTGATAAACCTCGCAAGGATAAGTCAATCATGTCCGCCAAAAAGATCGGGCAGAGGCACCTTGAACCAATATCCGCGAAAGAAGTATCTACGTAGACTACCCATAACAATAGAGTCAAGTGTATGTACCTGTTTTGGGGTCAAGAGCACTCCCAGAGGAACGTATTCCTACTGGTTAATTACATCTTGGGGGATACCCAAAAATACTCTCGATAAAAGGAGTTTCGCTTTATATTATCATACACTCGGGTATAGGCAATCAAAGGGAGATTATTCCGTGTGGGAAAGTCTCGACGCTTCAAAGCTCTCGCTAAGCCATCAGGCAGAGAGTGAGTCTCTCACATCCCAAATGGGGTAGCGGCTCATCAGCATACGAAACCCACAAAATAACCTAAATCATCTTGACGGGGGTATCCCAACACGTCAAAGCACGTCCGGGCCATAAGGGCAGAGGACAAATCGTCGTATCCTAAACGGGCGGCAGCTCATCAGCATCGGGCCGTCAAAATGATATCAACGAAGTCAAGGAGCGAAAGGGCTCAACAAGGGTAGTTAAAGGAAGGAAGGAGTAATCCTAAAGGGGTAGAGGTAGCCAAGTCGGGGTACACGGGCCCGTAATCCCAAGCAGTAGGACCCTAAGTCCACCCGAACGTGAAGGTAGTCGACCCAACACGTCCCGAGATCCCCGGTCGACAATCCAAGAATTGCATTATCCACGGGGACCTCGGTAGCCCTAAGGTTAAAGGAAGGAAACTCTATCCTATGACTATAAGCTGGAGCTCCAAGAGGTGGGTCTTACACCTGCAAAAGTGACAAGATGCCTCAGGAAAGGAAGAGAGATGGAGGTTTAGCTACAAAGTTGCAAACGCTCCAAACAAAAGGACTTACACCCCGTCTGGGTCGGGGAGCCTTCTAACACCCTAGGCGCACTAGACAACCACCTATAAAGGTATGCTGGGCCAGTCAGATTGGAGAAGCACGGGGACTCCTCCTCGGGACATGCAAATATGAATGCAAGCTATTCGTAGCGGTCCTTAAGTAATGTGGAGGCCCTATTAGTATGACTTGGGTGATAGCCATGCAATGCAACCCTTTTAAAATCCGGCCCGAAGGCCATGCAAGAATGTAAAAGTGCATATTTTAAAATCTTGAATATTTTAATCCTAAAATTTATTTGTCTTGAATATTTTATTAGGACTTTTTAAACATATAAAATTTACAATTTTAGGGTCCTTAGAGAGCCTAAATAACATCGCAAAATCCCAGATCACAGAAAGAAACAAGGAAAACACATGCAGACATGCGAATATGTAATAAAAGCAAGAAAGAAAACACTCCATAATAAAATAAAAGAGGCCAAAATGCCGCTGGACCGACAACATAATCCAGAAAAAGAAAAATGCGGCTGGACTCCGCATATACATGCCCAGTCATAATTCTATACATCAATATAAAATGCAGAATTAAGATACGGGGCACGAGCATCTGCTCCTAGTCCCTCCACGTGGTTCCGGCGCAAAACGCCTCGAACCCGTGCCCGTATCTTATTTCTGCTACAGGGACTCTCCTAGACTCTAAAAGTACAAAGGAAAATAAAAAGACTCAATCCTACATGAAAACAAGTGTTAGCGGGAAAGCTCACATGCAAATGACGTATAATGAGCCATGCTTTATAAATGGGGAGCTAATAAGACTCGCAAACAAAAATGTCGAAATCATCACATGCTCCCCCCATAGCGGTACCTGTGTGTGTGTATAAATAAGCATGACTCCCTGCAAAAAAGCTCCCTAACACACTACCATACATATGCAGCATGCAATCACATCACAGGCAAAGTGCAGAAGAAAGATACCTGGCTAGGGAAACCAATCCATTAAAGAACAATAGCCAGGCATCAAAAAGACTACCTAGCAACCTAAGTCCTAGCCTAGCACACCATCCAACGAAAGTGCACAAACCTAGTGCCTAAGTGCAGGGTAAGTCTAGGTATAGTATGACTTTGACGGGGTCGCCATACCGGCCCCATCCTAAAGATCCGAAGGATCTAAAGGGCGTCACGAAGAGGGGTGACACAAGTTAGATCCAATGGATCTTAAGACAATCATACTCGTGCCGATCCCGATGACTTAACTCGCATCGCTCATCGGGATCAACCCAACAAGCAATGCTCGTTAAGGCATCGCGACCGACACGGGTCACTCTCCTAACGAGTAGACAAGCCATCGAGGAATGGGTAAGCAAACAAATCATGCAAGAAGCGCACATTGTGATTGCTCGACTGAAGTACAAAACAATCACAACGGGCGCCCAAATGGGCAAGCACACACATCATGCAAAATGCAAGGATGCTACATGCAAAGAGGATGCACCAAAGTGGTGAAGGTGGAGTGTACCGTGAAGGCAGTGACTCAGATAGAGCGGGCATGTAGTAGTGGCAGCGGCCCAAAAGGATGGGTATGCCGGGGAGGCAGTGACCTGAAGGTGGAATAAATCTCACCAGGGAGAATCATAAAAGTGCGGTGCAAATGGAAATGAAAACACGTAATATGGTGCAACATGCAACCGCACCAACATGCACAAACATACAAACATGCAATATAATGCAATAAGTGGTCACATGCAAAATGCAACAAGATGGAGCATGCACATGCAACACAACCCCAACACTCGACGGCATGTCGAACTCATCCTAACAACCTCACATAGGTACCTAGGGTCGACGCTCTTGGATGTGCGGCATCGCCGCCTCCGAGCTTCAGGCGTGGAAACATGGAGGGCTTCCCCCTCCAATCTCTCGAAGGGGAAACTCTCCACCGTTCGTAGGGCGGACTAGCTACAAAGCTTTTTCCGCTCTACGAACGCCCCAATCTTATAGGACGGACTAGCTACAAAGCTTTTCTGTCCTCTAAGATCGAACTCAACTAATCTTTTCAAGGGAGATTAGGAGCGCCAAAACCGTGGGAAATTGGGATTCCAACTCAGTAGGATTAAGATCTAAAGCTCACAACAGGGAATCGCTAGGCTACGAATAAGGATTGGCCAACGCATAGGATTCCTAACTTACGGCTCACTCTAGGTAAATCAACGATCCATCACATAGGCGGCTCGACCGGTCGACACATGTCATCCGGCACCTCCACCCCATGTGGGTGATCGAACCCACGTGCCTAGACCGGACTAAACCTAGGGTTGGCTAAGGGATAGGAAAATCTCACTGCCGCGAAGGTTGAAGACGCGTTCTCTTTATACTGAAGAAGAGCCCTCGATTCCGGCGAACCGCCGGTGTTCGGTCCGTGCACCAACGCACCTCGTAATAAATCATGCAACGAGGAAAATACGACGCAATGAGGTATGCAAAGTATCAAAATAAATAAATTCGAGCATAATAAAATGCATCGAAATATATACCTTAGCGGGAGGGGTCTCCCGACGACGGCAAAAGAGGGGAAACCACGAGGTGAAAGACGCTCGCACCTCCTCGAACAGCGACGACGTTCGTTGTCCCGCAATGCCGAGGTGCTCCGGCGGATTATCCTGGTCGCCGGGAGGATGGGGACGGCGAGGTTGAGGGGTTAACTCGTCGACGGTGTACACCGGGAGCGAAGAAAAATGTGGAGAAGAGCCCAAAACTTCGACGCTCTCCTCGCTGATTTTTCTCCGGCATAAATGCAATGCCGACGAGGAACTGGTGGTGGTGGCAGCCTTTGTTTTCCGGCGAGGAAGTGGCAGCGAGGAAGGAGGCGACGCAACACCCAAATAAGAGGCTCGTGGGCAGGTGCTCCGGCCAGAAAAGGAGGCGGCGGGGAGACGGTCGGCTGGAGATTTGGACGGCCGACTGGGAGTGTGGGCGTCCGGCGAGGAGGGAAGGTGGCGGTGGGAGGAGGCTCGGCCGACCCGTAGGAGCAGCAGCGGCTGGAGCGGAGGCCGCCTGGAGAATGGATCGGCGAGTTGGAGCTCGCCGGCGTGAGGAGAGACGGCGGAGCTCGGAGGGGAGGCCGGCGAGCTTGCCGGCGGCGTCGCCGGTGCGAGATCGGCGACGAGGAGGCTAGGGTTTGCGAAATCGGGTTGGCGACGGGCTGTTTCGCGTGCGATCCGTGGGAGAGGGGAGGGTTTGGCGTAGGAATTTATATATATGAATATTATATAATATTATATATATATTATATTATATTATATATGATAATAATAATATTATAATTATCATCCGCATATTTTTAGCTCGTGCACGTGCTCGCAGCGAAGTGGATGTCCCTCTTAGCTAAAATCGACGTTCCGGACGCACTCGCGTGGTCCGTTTCGTCGTCTGGGGTCGTTCGGGGCCGCTCGAGCCACTTTTTTATCAAATGAGTCAAAAAGAATAATTCACATATTTTAAGCCCGCTCGCGATGTCGTAGCAAATAAACGTCTTTCCTAGGTAATATCGATGTCCCAGACACACTCGCGTGGTCTGTTTCATCATCCGGAGTCGTTTGGGTGATTTTTGACGATCGAGCTAAAAAAATATAATTTGCACAATCTTTACCCCGCCCGCGAAGCCGTAGCAAAATAGACATCTTTCCTAGGTAATATTGATGTCCCAGACACACTCGCGTGGTTCGTTTCGTCATTCGAAGTCATATGAACAAGCTCGTCGGTGGATGGACTAATTTGAGCCAATTTCCCGCGCGACGCGTCGAGTAACACCTGTCGACCCTGGTATGCTCGAATGGACAATCCACGCATGTAATATAAAAAAAATGATGCCAACAGAAACCTGATAATATGGAAGATGAAGATTGGGAAGAGTTACAACTTCGAGCGGCAGGTACCATACGTTTATGTCTGGTGGATGAGATTATGTATCATGTTATGAATCTGAAATCTCCAGGAGAAGTATGGAAGAAATTGAAATCTCAGTTTATGTCCAAATCTCTGACTAATAAATTGTATCTGAAGCAAAGGCTGTATGGACTGAAGATGCAGGCGGGTAGTGATTTGTCACAAGACTTCGAATGTCTTCAATCAAATAATCACGGATCCGGCACGTCTCGATGTGAATATCGAGGATGAAGACCGAGCAATGATTCTTTTGTGTTCGTTGCCTACTTCTTATGAACATCCGGTGACTACTCTTACATATGGGAAAGAAACAATTAAAATTGATGAGATTATCGCAAGCATTGTTGGCTCACAACCAGCGAAGCGAATGCACGCAGGAAAGCTCAAATGGTAATTGTTTATATGTTAAGGGTAATCAGGATCGTGAAAGTAAGGAGGAGAAGGAGAATTCTGGAAGGTCAAATCCTAAAGGCAAGAAGATTTGTTGCTTTAAGTGCAAGGAACTGAGACATATGAGGAGAGATTGCCCAATGCTCAAGAAGGAGACTCGTAATGCATCTTCCAGTGCTGCGAATATGGTGCAGAGTGATACAGATTACAGTGATAGTGATGCGCTTTTAGTTACGACAACTCTGTTAAAGGATGGATGGATTCTTGATTCAGGATGTTCTCATCACATAACACCAAACAGGAAGTGGTTTTCTTCATACAGGTTATCTGATTCTGGTTCAGTCTATCTAGGTGATAATAGACGTTATAATATTGCTGGTATAGGTAAAGTCAGAATTCAGATGTATGATGACACTGTCAGAACATTATGTGATGTCACGCATGTTCCAAAGTTGAAAAAGAATTTGATTTCCTTGGGCACTCTACACAGAATTGGTTTCATTCCTAAGGCAGATGAGGATAGGGAAACCATCAGAATTGTTAAGGGTGCACTGACTGTGATGAAAGGGAAGATCACTCGCAGTAACATCTATAAACTCGTCGGGGAGTACAGCTGCAGAGCGGAGATCGCTCCGTTGGAACATATGATGGAAATGCAAGCATGAACTTCGACCAAGCCAAAGTTAGATGGTTTGGTTTCCCAACCCCCGGTGTAAGAAACTCCATGATCTATTTCTCCTAAAGGGCCTGGATATTCGCAAGGCGGAGATTTTCTCCTAAGAGGCCGGATATTCACAAAGTGGAGATTGTTAGATGTATTTCTCCTAAGGGCCGGATATTTGCTAAGGTGGAGATTTGTTTGGTAGACACATATACCGGTGAAGCATTTCTCCTAAGGTGCTTGATATTCGCCAAGGTGGAGAATTGTTAGTGTGGCTCATATCCGGAAGTTGGAGTCTCTTGGTGCGAAGAGGTGTGTCTCTCGATTTTAGTGGGTCGGGGGAGCGAGGCGTTTGTAATTTACATGTGCGTTTGTCTATATATATGTGTAACCCATGGGACGTAATCGAACTCCTCTCGAAATAGTGAAATTCGTCGCTCGCTCCCAGACGTAGCAATTCTTTGTCGAACCTCGTTAAATCTCTGTGTTCTTCTGATTTGTGTCGATTCTTGTTTTCGTTCCAAATTATTTTCATAACATGCACACATTTGCTTAAGATTATAAAATTCTTCCCAAACGGTTTTCAGCTTTGTAAACTAAGCAATGAGTTTAGGGGTGTAAACGAACTGAACACAAACGAACAGAGCTAGTGTTCATGTTCGAAATGTTCGAACACATCACTGTTTGTGTTTGGTTCATTTAACAAACCGAACAAAAAAAATGTTCGTGTTCGTCTTGTTTGCTTATCGAACGAACGAACACGAACTTCCTGGCGAATCGAACATGAACTGCTCACGAACAATAAGCTTTTTTTACAGCCCTAGCTTTGATAACATACTTCCAAAAAATGAAGCAAATTGATCAGGTATTCCGTACACATCAGGTAATCCATACTCCCCAAAATAAAGCAAACCGAATAAGGCGTTTAGGATTTCGTTTAAGATTTTATTTTAATATATAGTATAATATATTAATTATTATATTATAATATTTATATTAATATAATTAATACTATATTATTATTATTATTATTAATTTATCATATATTATAATTTATAGAAGTTTAATTATTTAAAATATGATAATTTTTTATAATATATAATTATTTTTAAAATATCATATATTTTATATATATTATTATTTTAAATTATTTTATATTTCGAACACTAACGAACCGAACACGAATAAACACATCACTGTTCGTGTTTGGTTCGTTTAACAAACCGAACGAAAAAAATTGTACATGTTCGGCTCGTTTGCTTATCGAACAAATCAATCACGAACTTCATGGCGAACCGAACATGAGCTGCTCGCGAACAACGAGCTTTTTTGACTGCCTTAGCAATGACCAAGCATTTTCTCGTTTTAGGTTGATCAAATCGTGTCTTTGTTTAAAGATCATGGGATCATTGCTCTACTAAAATGATCAATGAGATCAATCCAAATGCTTGAGGTAATAATCAAGTATATTATGCTTGTTGAAATTTACATGGACAAAGAATTAAGTATCAATGAAATGAAGAGGCTATCGTTGGTTGTCCACCAAATTGATAAGGTTTGCATTCACTAGGATAAATTTTTTAGAAATTTAGTAAAAATGAAGAGCAAATATATATGAAGCAAGATATTATTATGAATTTTAATATATGAATACTACTAAAAAAAATAGAGATAGTCATGCATTTGTGTTATACTACAAATAGCTAAAATTGAGATGAAATTTATGATGGCAACCGAATTTTAGGCTAAAAAATTTCTCTTTCACTAGCTAACAATTTTATTCTGAGACTTGAAAAGGGTGCACTTTTCTTCTATAAATCTGGATGTTTAGCCGCAAGTTAACCATCCATCTTCCCAACTCGAGCAAATCCTTCTCCCAAACTCGTCACTATGGAGGTAGAACTATTATAAATAGACCCCCACCCCTCACATGAGAAAAAACATAAGTCTAGAGAGAAAGTCTTAAGCTTTGAGGAGAAACTGCAACTCAGCACCACCGCCGACCTCCGTCGACCCACCTACCGTCATCGACCATCGCTGACCTCCGTCCACCACCACCGGCCTCCGTTAACCACCGCTGACCTCCGTCGAGCGCTGTCCACCGTCGTCAACTACCGCCGACTTCCGTAGATTACTACCAATCATCGTCAATCATCACCAACCAGACGTCGTCAGTCGAAGTTATAATATGAAATATATAGTTACCCTTTCCTGTCTGTGGGACCCAATATAGTTACGTTTTTCTGTTTGTGGGACCCAAAAGAGATTTCTGTAAACATCAATCAATTGTGTATTTTCGCATCTGGGCCAGACCCCGTGGTTTTTCTTTGTGGGTTTTCCACGTAAAAACTTTCAGAGTCATCACCGCTTATTTCTTTTTCATTTATGTGTGTGTTAAATTTTCGTACAATGCTAAGACAATAATTCACTACTCTATCGCCGCGAATTTTCTAGCACGTATCAAGGGGTTTGATAGGATAATTTGTTGTTGATGACCCAATTCTCAAATCAAAATTAAGTATCATTACACACAATATTTAAATCTTAATTCTTTATAAAAAAAAACAAATACAATAATTTTTAAAATATAAAATTCATTTATTTGCATTCACTGGGATAAAATTTTTAAAAATTTAGTAAAATTGAAGAGCAAATATATATGAAGCAATATATTATTATGAATTTTAATATATGAATACAACTAAAAAATTTCTCTTTTTCACTACCTAACAATTCTGTTCTGAGACTTGAAAAGGGGTGCACTTTTTTTCTATAAATATGGACGTTTGGCCGCAAGTTTACCATCCATCTTCCAAACTCAAGCAAATCCTTCTCCCAAACTCGCCACTATGGACGTAGAACTTCCCCTGCACACAGTTCTGCTCCTCCCCACCATCCTTTGCATCTTCTTCCTCCTCTTACTCCACCACCACCGCACCAGTCCAGGCGCACTCACCAACTGGCCCATCGTCGGCATGCTCCCCGGCCTCGCAGTCAACCTCCACCGCCTCCACGACTTATTGACTGACGTCCTCGGTCCCACCGGCTGCACCTTCCTTTTCCATGGCCCATGGTTCTCCGGCATGAAGTTACTCGTCACGTGCGACCCTGCTAACGTCAACCATGTCTTCAACGTTAACTTCCACAACTACCCCAAAGGCCATGAATTTTCTGAGAACTTAGATATCCTCGGCGAAGGCATCTTCAACGCCGACGGGGAGTCATGGAGCAACCAGCGCAAGAAGGCTGAGATTCTCATCGCCCAACCCCGCTTTCGGGCCTTCGTCACACTCTGCAGCCGAGATAAAGTTGACAATTTTCTCCTTCCTCTGCTGCGGCAATTCAGCGAGCAAAAGAAAATAATTGACCTGCAAGATGTCTTTTTGAGATTATCATTCGACATCACTTGCAGGCTCGTATTTGGCATCGACCTGGCCTCTCTTTCACCAGATTTCCCCGTCGTGCCATTCGCCAAAGCAATTGACGACGCCATGACCACAATCCTGCACCGCCATGCTGTTCCGCCTTTTTGGTGGAAGCTCATGAGGAGTTTCAAATTGGGGAGGGAGAAGAAGCTTGCTGAAGCTTGGGTTGTGATTGACGATTTCATAGCAGCGAGCATACAGAAGAGAAAGAAGGAGAGCAACCGCTCTAACTCCTTAAACGACAGTCTCCTCACGGCTTACATCAAAGAGGACTCTTTGGCCGACGACAAGTTCCTACGGGACACGACATTGAGCTTTATGATTGCAGGGAGGGACACTATCGGGGTGGCGCTTGCGTGGTTCTTCTATTTGCTCTGCAAGAATCCGGACAAGGAGGCGAAGTTGGTGGAGGAGATAAGGCGTGGAGAGGCGACGGCGGGGGAGGAGATGGTGTACTTGCAGGCGGCGCTTTGCGAGGCGCTGCGGTTGTACCCCCCTTTGCCATTCGAGGAGAAGGGTGTGGTGGAGGCAGAGACGCTGCCAAGCGGGCAGAGAGTGAAGCCGGGGACGCAGGTGTTATTTTCTACATACACTATGGCGAGGATGCCGGGGGTGTGGGGGAAAGACTGCTTGGAGTTCAGGCCGGAGAGATGGATAACAGAGCAGGGGAAGGTGCGGCATGAGCCGGCGTACAAGTTTATGTCGTTCAACTGTGGACCAAGGACGTGTTTAGGGAAGGCGATGGCCTTTGCGGAGTTAAGGGAGGTGGCGGTGGCTGTGCTGAGGGAGTTTAGATTGGAGATGGTGGAGGGGCAAGTGGTGGAGCCCAAGTTGTCGATCGTACTGCAAATGCAGAATGGGTTAAAGGTGAGGGTGATGAGAAGGGAGAGTTAATTTGTTGTATTCCGGTGAAAGTCAAAGCCTATGTAATGTAATAAGTGCAAGTAAAATATGGTATGAATAAGATGGCGTCGGTGTATGACATGTGAATGTTAGGCACAAAATTGCATAATACAACAAATAAAATAAAATTGCTGTTATTTTCTTTTAGGAAGATTTATATACATACTGATAGGAATATCCAAGCAATTCATAATTTTATCGGGGTTTTATGATCAATTAGAAATTAAATCATATCACGAAATAACATGATCACATTAATTTAAGAAATTTGGAACAAAGAACTAAATAAAAAGCACAATCAAAACAAATTTTAAGTGGAAAACTTGAGAATAAGAAAAATCACGGAGTCATAACACCGGAAAACTCTACTATAAATTTCACAGAATTTACAGAGAACACACTTAAATTTGCTCTCCACATACAAAGAAACTTACAAAACCTCACTCCAAACTGTTCCTGCTCCGATCCGACACTAAAATTGCACGCTGAGTTTCCAGAATTCCTCTCCGACACTCATTTCCTTCACCAAAAACTTGTAGAAGAAAACTCACAAAAGAACTATTGATACGCCGCTTGAAATAGGATTAAAAACCAAATCCAATGTGCAAACTGCTCTATGAGCATAGGTGCCCAGACTTGAAGCCTAAGCGCCGTGCTTACTAGATTGAAGCTTACGTTAGGCGTATAGGCGCCAATAGATTGGCGCATAAGCATCGACCTCTTGGGAATAAAGCAGCGCATAAGGGTAAGTCAGGTGGTGGGATATGCTAATTTTGTAAATAGCAAAACTTTGAGTGTTATGTATATAATTGCCTATTATTTTAATATTAAAATTATATATTTATGATTCTGTTTGATCCATGAAATAGTTCTCTTCAAGTTTCATATATATGAGATTCAAAATTAAAAAAATAATAATAATATTTATTAAAATATATTTTCTATCTATAAACTGTAAAATGAGCCCCAAGAAAGGGGTAACAAAGGATGTATTTAATTGAAAGTTTCATAATATGGTCCTATAGGCGTCCAAAGAACTTTGCAATATTCATCAATAACAGCTATTATTTGCACACATTACAAAGCAAATTCATCAGTATTGCAGAATATACCTTCTAATGAAACATTCAAACATAATATCTCCTATTGCTTGTCCGTCTTCATTATCTAAGCGCCTGCTGAAGCCAATGAGCCTATGTGTAAGAATGGCAGCCAAGAGAGTTCCAGTGATCTATCGTCTTCCCCAATTTCTTCTTCACCAGCTTCCCACAAAAAAGAGGCATATGCAGCTTGAACAAAACTGGTATATTTTATTTTAAGAACAAAGTTAATATCAATGATATTCTTGATGTGATATAAATATGTATATATAAGAGAAGTATGTGGTATGTATATAATTTTCTTTTTCATCAAAGTGTATAAAGGAAATGAGATGGGTGTGTATTGCATACGAATTATTTTGATCCATGTTAGTAGCACGCTCGATGTAGGCTGAAGCCCTTTCAAAGTCACCGTGAAGCTCCCATATCAACTTGCCATACTGCGAGAGAGTTTCTGCATCTCGGGATCAGCCAGGACCAGGACGGCACGGTAGTGTAGTATTCTCATAACAGGAGAGCACTTTCAATTAAGGCTAGTCACTAAAAAATAAATATTTAACATATAATAGCAGCAGACTTTGAATTTAAATTGTAGAATTCACCACTTGAACCGTAAAGCAGATGGTGGGAGATTGAATATGCAATCCGATCAAGATCCAATGGTTCTGTCATCCCATGTCGTCGTGATTCATCGTCTACTTAGCCAGAGAAGGTGGTCAACTCAACCTGACAGAAGATTTCTTGTTAGGAGTCGTGGGTTGCATCGTGCAAGAAACTCTTTTAGATCTGGGGTGAATGTTTGTCTAAGGGGACAAATTTAAGTTGACCTTAGCTGACAGAAGATTTCATGTAAATCAATTGTACCCTTATGATTCACAACTAAAGAGTAGAAGATAATTAGGGAACATAAGCGCTGCAGTCAAGACCGTGATATAAAAATAAAAATTATCATATCACGTAAAATTTATTAAATTTGCAAAATTGCATTATGTGCATAAAATTTGTTGGAGTTAAAGCGTACTCGTGAATGCCTAAACTGTAACATCAAAAAATTATAAATATTAGGTGTGGTATATGTAAATACACAAAAATTGTGTGGTATGTATGTAAATTTCCTTTCTTAAAGTTAAAAATATATAGTTGTTAATGACCTTTTCTTTTACAAATTTTGTTCTATTTTTTTTTAATATATGTAACTAATTTAGGCCAATTGTAACATGTGCAGAATTTGAATAATGCAAGTTGGGGTGGGTTTCTTTCTTCCCCTAAAACTAAGCTAGTAATCACTGTTATCTCTTTTATTATATCATTTTGAACTAATATATCTTATTAAGAAAATTGAATAAAATTCATTAATTTGCATTCAATTGGATAATTTTTTTAGAAATTTGGTAAAAATGAAGAACAAATTTATATGAAGCAAGATATTATTATGAATTTTAATGTATTAATAAAACTAAAAATAAAATGGATGAAATTTATGATGGCAACCGAATATTAGTCTTAAAAAATTTCTCTTTCACCGTCTAACAATTCTGTTCTGTTCTGAGACTTGAAAAGGGTGATTTTTTTTTTTTTCCTATAAATTTGGATGTTTAGCCGCAAGTTAACCATCCATCTTCCCAACTGAAGCAAATCCTTCTCCCAAACGCGCCACTATGGATGTAGAACTTCCCCTGAACACACTTCTCCTCCTCCCCCCCATCCTCTGCATCTTCTTCCTCCTCTTCCTCCACCACCACCGCACCGATCCAGGCGCACTCACCAACTGGCCCATCGTCGGCATGCTCCCCGGCCTCACATTCAACCTCCACCGTGTCCACGACTTATTGACTGACCTCTTCGGTTCCGCCGGCTGCACCTTCCTTTTCCATGGCCCATGCTTCTCCAACATGAAGATACTCTTCACGTGCGACCCTGCTAACGCCAACCATGTCTTCAATGTTAACTTCCACAACTATCCCAAAGGCCATGAATTCTCTGAGAAATTCGATATCCTCGGCGAAGGCATAGTCAGCGCCGACGAGGAGTTGTGGAGCAGCCAGCGCAAGAAGGCTCAGACCATCATGGCCCAACCACGCATCCAGGCCTTCTTCACACTCTGCATCCGAGATAAAGTTGACAACTTTCTCCTTCCCCTGCTGCGGCAGCTCAGCGAGCAAAAGAAAATAATTGACTTGCAAGATGTCTTTTTGAGATTATCATTTGACATCACTTGCAGGCTCGCATTTGGCATCGACCCCGCCTCTCTTTCACCAGATTTTCCCGTCGTCGTGCCATTCGCCAAAGCAATTGATGACGCCATGACCACAATCGTGCACCGCCATTTTGCTCCTCCTTCATGGTGGAAGCTCTTGAGGCGTCTCAAATTGGGAAGGGAGAAGAAGCTTGCCGAAGCTTGGGTTGTCATTGACGATTTCATAGCAGCGAGCATACAGAAGTGGAAGACGGAGAGCAGCCTCTCGGAATCTGTAAACGACAGTGTCGTTACGGCTTACTGCAAAGACGACTCTATGGCAGGCGACAAATTCCTGCGGGACACGACATTGAGTTTTATGATTGCAGGGAGGGACACTATTGGGGTGGCACTTGCGTGGTTCTTCTATTTGCTCTGCAAGAATCCGGACAAGGAGGCGAAATTGGTGCAGGAGATAAGACGTAGGGAGGCGACGGTAAGGGAGGAGATGGTGTACTTGCAAGCAGCGCTTTGTGAGGCGCTGCGGATTTACCCCCCTGTGCCGTTCGAGGCGAAGGGTGTGGTGGAGGCGGAGAATCTGCCGAGCGGGCAGAGAGTGGAGCCGGGGATGCAGGTGTTATTTTCTATATATAGTATGGCGAGGATTTCAAAGGTGTGGGGGAATGACTGTCTAGATTTCAGGCCGGAGAGGTGGATAACAGAGCAGGGAAGAGTGCGGCGTGAGCCAGCGTATAAGTTTATGTCGTTCAACTGTGGACCAAGGACTTGTTTGGGGAAGGCGTTGGCCTTCAAGGAGTTAGGGGAGGTGGTGGTAGCTGTTTTGAGGGAGTTTAGATTGGAGATGGTGGAGGGACAAGTGGTGGAGCCCAATTTATCGATCGTACTGCAAATGCGGAATGGGTTCAAGGTGAGGGTGATGAGGAGGAATTTTTATTCGGTCCGGATCGCGTACGCAGCGATGCGTCTGGTAACCTGTAAAAACGCGCCACGTGGATTTCTGGATCCCACCATGACACGTTTGAAAAAAAAGGCTTATTTATCTTCATTCTGTCGACCCGACCCGACCCGAGCAGAAAAGCATGAAATTTTTACCGCTTTTTTTCCCCGCCAAAGGATAAAGCGTATTTTTTGTCTCCATTATCTTTAGGATGCGGAGACTTGAGGTTTTCTCGACATACCTGTCGCGTGAGTCGAGGAGGCTGAAATTCGATTCTAACCCAAAGCTAAAGAATGCTACCGTTCGCACAAAAACCGCCGATCAGTCGACATTGAGTTCGAATCTCAAAATATATTGGACGAACAAGATTCTCGACTTGGTTTAATGTACATGACGGAACAAATCCTCGGGTTAGTAAATTTTATTGTATGCGATGTTTAGTTACGGTTCTAACTCGTTTTAAGTTTTATTAAGGTAGTATGCACGTAGATTCGGAAGAACAACGTCGAGTTATTTTTCTTAAAGAACCATGGTATTTTTTGGGTAATATTATAGGTGTATTCGGGTAGTGTCGGGAAAGTATATTTGTCAAGTCTTCTTTCAGGCGGTATGTAGTGTTATTTTAGTAATTTTGTCGTGATATTCGGACAGTTTCTAAGAATAGCTTAAGTTTGTTTCGGATTTCGGCATTTGAAGGTAGCATTCTAGTAGTTTGGTGGAGGATGCGTTTCATTTGTTCTATTCTATCGTTTTATTACGCTAGTATGCCCGTATTTTCAAAAGAGTAATGTCGATTTTTCTTTTATAGTGAGACATAGTGGTATTTTGGTAATATTATAGGTGTATTCGTATAGTTTCGGAAAAGTATACTTGTTAAGTATTTTTTCAACGGTACGTGGTGTTAATTTGGTAATTTTGTGGTGGTATTCAGGCGATATCTTAAGAGTAACTTTGCTTCGATTTCATCTGTGGTTTTATTTAGGTAATTTGAAGGCGATGCTACTCTTAGTTTGGGTGTATTATTAGTGATAAACCCGAAAAACACCAATGCTTTTATATTTATTATTATGGTGTTACTTGTGGTGCTTTATCATGATATGATTTTTGTATTATTGGTTGTTAAGTATAGTGATACCGACATTCGAATCCCGATTCAATTGCAGATACCCGAGAGAGACAGTGCTTCCAATGATCCACTTGTAAACATATTGCTTCAAGCTGTTATGAATGATGAGAAGGCGGCACATGAAAAATATTGTGCCTATGCACACATTATTGGATTTACTGTGCGAAAGGACCACATTGGTTATTGGCCGAATTCAAGGAGGATCAAGACGAGGGAGTTTGTTTGTGGTAAGGTCGGTATGAAGAGAGAATTGAAGGACAATGTATCGGTGAGGTACAAGCGAGCGGATACAAGGACCTGGTTGTCCTGCCATGATCCGATATGCCGTTGATGTCCGAGGAGCTGGTCGGTAAAGAAATTCATAGAAAGTCATAACCATCCGTTGGCGAATGTTGGCGACACTCACCTATTGCGTTCGAGCGAGAAAGATGAGTAACATCGGTGCGGATGTCCTCGGATCGATGTCGAAAGCGGGGATTAGAACCACCGATGCGTTTAACTTCCAGCCACGGAAGTTGGTGGAGTGGAGAACCTGGATCGTACGAAGAGGGATGCATATAATCTCTTACAAAGAGAGAAGATTACACATTGAACTTGGGGATGCTAATTCCTTACTACAGCTATTCAGCTGCACGGCGAGCCGAGGATCCAATGTTTGCGTGGGACGTCCAAATTGATGAGTCGGACGAGTTTGTTGAATTTCTTATGGAGTGATGGGATGTCCGGACTCGATTATGATTGCTTTGGTGATGTCATAATATTTGACACAAGCTATAGATCGAATAAATACAACCTATGTTGTGCGTCGATTGTCGGTGTGAACCACCATTGGCGGAATGTGCTTTTTGCGATTGGCTTTTTGTCGGATGAAACGATCGAGTCCTTCGAGTGGTTATTCAAATCCTTTATTCGTATAATGGATAACTAGCACCCAATCACAATATTCATCGACCAAGATCAAGCAATGAGTAGAGCAATCCAAGAGTGCTTGCCGCACACTAGACATAGATTATGTCAATGGCATATATACAAAAAATTATCTTCAAAAGTGCATTGTGGTTCTGGGAAAAACAAGATAGTACACGATCTCTTTTTTAAATGCATGCGTAGATGTGACTCAGAAGCTGAATTCGAAGAAACTTGGGCCGAAATGATTGAGATAGGAGAACTTCAGGAAAATGTATGGTTGGATGAATTGTATAATATAAGGCATCGTTGGTCAACAGCATTCAATAAAGACATTTTCGGAATGGGGATCCTATCTACGCGAGAGGAGTGAGTCGACTAATAACATCTGTCATAGTTTCTGCAAGCCAACAAGCACGGTAACTGAATGTTTTCTGGCCCTTGAACATATTGCTAAAACTTGGCGAAGAAATGAGAAGGATGAGGATTTCCGATGCGAGCAATCTGCTATTGTCCCTGTAGTAAAATGCAGCCCTGTTCTGAGGCATGTTGCTTTACTTTACACGAGGAATTTATACTCGAAGTTTGAGTCAGAGTTTCTTCATGGTTTGGGTGGACTTGCTTTGGAAGGATTTGCCAACAATGATTCGAATTTCACATAAGAACCTTCGATAATAGAGACACGGACAAATCTTGGATTGTGAAACTAGACGAGCTAATTTGGATATCGCGTGCGGTTGTAAAAATTTGAAATGATGGGGTTACTTGTGTGCTCACGCTCTAAGGGTTCTTCGACATGATAACGTGTACAAAATTTACGAGAAACACATATTACTTCGATGGTGTACACATGCAAAAAGGGACATATACAAAAGTTTGGAATATCAACATCTTAAGTGGTCTCGAATGTTGCCGATCGTCTCGAAGTAGTCTTATATATCGCACACATGTTCATAAATTAGCGTACCGGATAAGTACAAGAACGCAAGGCCATGAAGTTGCTCGAGAAGTTTGTGCTAGATACACTAAACAAACTAACACTCGACGCCAATGAAATATTACATGGGAGAGAACCCCAACAAAAGGCAAAAACAACTAAGAAGAAGACCCCATGTAAAGAGAGAAATCTGAATGACCCGATAAAGGTGCGTCCTAAAGGGATATCTAATTCAAGATTAAAAGGATATTGGGAAAAAAATATGAAAAGAAAAAGTAAGTTTAGTTTGTTGAAATATTTTTTATTTCAAAACTTATACTCGTCTCCGTCATAAAGTGTCAAATTTTATGTAGGAACGGATAAAGATGCCAGTCCAGTGATGCTACAGCTTTTCCAAAATGAGGCAAACTGGTTTGGAACGTCGGCTCCCTTAAGTCAGGTAAATTATAATGTGGACGATGCTATTTATTTACTATTCAATCTGTGATGTTTACAATTTTTTTATTCATATTACTCCAGGAATTGCCTCCATCACAACAAATGACAGACATACACAAGCATGCTTAATGAATGCGGACGATGAATTCTAAGCTGTTAAAGAATTGTTCTACCGATGCTAATGAACATATAGGATAATTTGTTTGAACATAGTTTTTGATTTTATTGAATGACGGACGTATTGCTTATGGTTGATTTATTCGATTACCTTTTTAGTCTCCTTGTGTTTTACCGCTTTAAGTTGTGTTTTTATCCCCAATTCGTTGCATTGTATTAATCACGGATAATACAGTCGAAAAACCACTGTAATATTACTTAGATACAACCGCGCTGAGGCATGATTGGGTAGAAAGCCGTTGTATTGGAATATTCCTTGTTTTATTCGTGGACAACGACGGTTGTATTGGAATATTCCGCGTTTTACTCCAACTCGTCGACACTACGACCCGAATACAACGCCGATATCATCCCGATACGGCGAGAGATAACTCGCACAAAGATCTATCATCTGATCTCCGAGTTACATTGTGAAAATATCGGAGAATTTTTTGAAGCTGTATTCGCAAACTATTTCGAAGAAACGATCCAACGTGTTGAGTCTTTTTTTGTAATTGAAAAAAATTTACATACTTACGTAATACTTAAAAGTTTATAATCAAGGAAATAATTTTTAGATAAAATTAAACAATTGTTATAATTTTAAAATCACAAACAGCTTAAATTTAATAACATATAATACACTCTAAAAACGATCGGAATATTACTTAGATACAACCGCGCTGAGGCATGATTGGGTAGAAAGCCGTTGTATTGGAATATTCCTTGTTTTATTCGTGGACAACGCCGGTTGTATTGGAATATTCCGCGTTTTACTCCAACTCGTCAGCACTACGACCCGAATACAACGCCGATATCATCCCAATACGGCAGAGATAACTCGCACAAAGATCTATCATTGATCTCCAGTTACATTGTGAAAATATCAGGGAATTTTTTGAGCTATATTCGGCAAACTGTTTCGATGAAACAGTCCAATGTGTTGAGTCTTTTTTTTTGTAATTGAAAAAAATTTACATACTTACGTAATACTTAAAAGTTTATAATCAAGGAAATAATTTTTAGATAAAATTAAACAATTGTTAAAATTTTAAAATCACAATCAACTTAAATTTAATAACATATAATACACTCTAAAAACGATCGGAATATTACTTAGATACTAACCATGCCGAGGCATGATTAGGTAGAAAGCCGTTGTATTGGAATATTCCTTGTTTTATTCGTGGACAACGCTCGGTTGTATTGGAATATTCCGCGTTTTACTCCAACTCGTCAGCACTACGACCCGAATACAACGCCGATATCATCCCAATACGGCAGAGATAACTCGCACAAAGATCTATCACTGATCTCCAGTTACATTGTGCACTAACGTAATACTTAAAAGTTTACAATAAGGGAAATAATATTTAGATAAAATTGCATAATTATCAAAATTTTAATATTACGAATTGCGTAATTCTAATACTCGGATAGTACACTCTCAAAACGATGGGAATATTACTTGGGATACAACCACGCTCGTTCATGCTTGGAGGTAAAGCGGTTGTATTGGAATATTCCTTGTTTTATTCTCGAACAACGCCGGTTGTATTGGAATATTCGCGTTTTACTCCAACTCGTCGACACTACGACCGAAATACAACGGCGATATAATCCCAATACACCACGGAAAAATCGCACGTCGATTTATCATCGATCTCGGCTTTATCTTGGATATATCGGGGAATATTTTGAGTTGTATTCAGCAAACGGTTTGGAAGAAGAAGTTCAACATGTTCAGCCTTCTTTTGTAATTGAAATGATTTATACACTAACGTAATACTTAAAAGTTTACAATAAGGGAAATAATATTTAGATAAAATTGCATAATTGTCAAAATTTTAATATTACGAATTGTGTAATTCTAATACCGGATAAGTACACTCTCAAAACGATGGGAATATTACTAGGATACTACCACGCTCGTTCATGATTGGAGGTAAAGCTGTTGTATTGGAATATTCCTTGTTTTATTCCTGAACAACGCCGGTTGTATTGGAATATTCCGCGTTTTACTCCAACTCGTCGACACTACGACCGAAATACAACGACGATATAATCCCGATACACTACGTGAAAAATCGCACGTCGATTTATCATTGATCTCGGTTTTATCTTGGATATATCGGGGAATATTTTGAGTTGTATTCAAGCAAACGGTTTGGAAGAAGAAGTCCAACATGTTCGATCTTCTTTTGTAATTGAAACGATTTATACACTAACGTAATACTTAAAAGTTTACAATAAGGGAAATAATATTTAGATAAAATTGCATAATTATCAAAATTTTAATATTACGAATTGCGTAATTCTAATACTAGATAGTGCACTCTAAAAACGATGGTAATTTTACTAGGACACAATCACGATAGGGCATGATTAGATTAGATCAAAAGTTTACAATTTCAGCCCCTGCTTACATCATATTGATAAAAAAATCATATTGAAAAACATTACATATTCATGCATCCATTTGCAAAGATCACTGCAGAATCTTCTTTCCACGAGGTCTTCACTTAGCCATCTATTATCAGCTTCCAAAGTTAGTTGTCCACATAACAAATTGTTGCAATGAATAAATGGTAGAACAGACCATTTTTTCCAACTCATTGTATGGAAGATTCTTGAAACCTTTTCCGATCATCGATGTACTTTATTCGATATCTTGTTCGAAAAGATCGATCCCATGCGCGTGAGATGTCTCTTCACGTAGCAACACTAAGCCCGCGGTATATTTGGAAAAAAGATGCCTCGACTTGCAGCCTATCGGGAGATAATGTAAACCAATCTCGATTCTTTCTTGAATCCGCATCTCCTCCTAAAATATTGAGATATTTATGTCTGATGAACATTGCTTTATAATACATATATAAAGTATAAATGAATATTGAGAATTGTATTATTAAAATTTTAAAAATATTTATCGCTTACCAATCCAAGCAAGAAGAGAGCATTACTTATTTTCGCTATCAGCACAACTTCGAAGAAATCTTAAATATCCTTGCTTGTCGTGCAGGTTCATGCCCTAATCTTGAAAGACCATGTATTTTCCTACCCTTTTTATGAAGATGTTGCATGAAATTTTTTGCACCTAAAAAGAGACCAATATTTTGATTGATTATATCATAGTTACATGATTGAAAGAGGTATGACAAATTAGTAAAAATGATAATTCCATAATAAATTATACTCGCGTTTTCCGAAAATTTCTAATATCTCTTATAGGTGATGGAGAGACGAGAGATCATTTTCAACGAATATATCCTCCAAAAGGTCGAGTGGAAGTGAATAAATGCGCGGCTCCCTTGTTGTTTAGAAAATGAAGACAAAAATTATAAGGTTAATGTAGAATTGCAACAAAATAACAATGTAATATATAGCCGTTGAATTGTAGGGCGGCTTATCCAGATATCACCCAAAAGAGGAAAGCTTTCTTATAGAGTAGAGCTACTAAAAGAGAAAAGATTGCAATAAATTAAGAGTTTATTTCTAAAAGAGGAAAGATTGTATGGCGGCTTATCCGGATTGTACTTCGATCTTGTTCGGAGTTTAAATATAAGAATGCTTTATCTCACTAATAAAAAACGAATGTAGATTAAGACTATTATCTCGACGAACTGTCGCTGGTGACCATTTTCTTGCTAGTCCCCTTCTTCTTTTTTGGTCTTCCGATTCCATCGTATCTTCTAATGTTCTTTTCTACTCGATTAGAAAACGCAATACTGCGAAAACCTCGAAATTTAAATTTTTTGAGGGCTATTAAATGCGTAGCGGGCAAAGTACTCGAGACGTTTCGTTTCAAGTTGTATTTCCTAGGCATTGGAGCGGTATAAATGCGTAGCTTTCCTCAGGGCAAAGTACTCGAGACGTTTCATTTCCGGTTGTATTTCGTCGACATTGGAGCGAGTATTAGGTGCGTAGCTTTCCTCGGCGGTGGCGCAGAATTTAATTTAAAAATACACTTTTTTCTTTATGCAAAAGAGTATATTTAATAAAAAAAATGTATTATAAATATTTAATATAAAAAAACTCTTTTTTGGATCTTATTCAATAACAAAGCGAGACGAGTTGGAGGAACACGACGAATATTCCAATACGACCGGCGTTGTCTATGAATAAAACAAGGAATATTCGATAAAGCTGCTTTAACTCCAAACATGGCGGAACACGGTTGTATCTAAGTAGTATTACGATCGTTTTTAGAGTGTATTATGTGTTATTAAATTTACGCTCGATTGTATTCGGCAAAATGTTTCGAAGATACTGTCCACCGTATTCGGTGTTTTTGTAATATATAAAATTTACATACGTAATACTTAAGAGTTTATAAGAAACGAAATAATTTTTAGATAAGATTGCATAATTATTAAAATTTTAATATTACAATCAGCTTAAATTTAATAACACATAATACACTCTAAAAACGATGGGAATATTACTTAGATACAACCGTGCTCGGCCAAGATTGGAGGTAAAGCGGTTGTATTGGAATATTCTTTGTTTTATTCCTGGACAACGCCGGTTGTATTGGAATTTTCCGCGTGTTCCTCCAACTCATCGGCACTACAACCCGAATACGACGCTGATATCATCCATATACATCGTAGAAATAAATAAGCGATCTTGTAGATGTATTGTAGTATTTTCGAAGTTGTATCTTGTGAACCATTAAAAGTCCCGTCTCTCTCTTGTTTTATTTTAGTTGTATTTTTGTATTATTCTAGTTTTATTCGGAGTTTGGTCTTCATTTGGAAGAAAGCGTAATAAATACTTGTAAAGATTCATCCGATACACTTTGTAATAAGCTGCAAATAAGCTGCAAATCCAAGTCGAGACACAATGAACATTGATATAATTTCTCCAATACACCAAAAAAATGACAAAAGAAATGAAGCATTGGAATTTTCCATCAAAACAACCACCATACATAGTATCGACAACCAACAATGAGACTTAAAGCAATAAACCAATTTCGATCATCATCAAATTCTTTTCGATTGTATTTAATAACGAAGGAAACCACATGCGAGAGGTCATATGCTAGTTGAGCGCGGATTCAGGCATTTCGGCTTGCCAGTCCGCTCTCGCTTCCGATCGGTCGGGGTAGCACGGGTTAGTCTTTCAATATATTTGCGGACAAACATGCCGCAGATCAACGCTGTTCGTCCGTCCGGGAATACCTTTGACGTGAGCCACACCCCATGACGCGGGTTTCCTATTCTTGAAGCATTCCGCTGGTTAAGCTCGTAAATAGTTTGATCTACAAAGTGCAATATAACGATTCATTATTTAATCTACACAAGTCGAGGAAATTAAATTACTGTCCACCATATACTCACAAAGTCTTTGCAAATATCCTTGTGTATGTCGTTGGGTAGAGAATCGTATATTCGCCACTTTTTATTTTTTAGATCGCAAACCAACAACACCCAATGAGAATTATGCACAATAGGAAAAAATATAAAATCCGAGTTAGATACCGCTGTGGGAGTGATGTGTGACAGAAATTGATAAGGGTCGCCATCCATTTTATGATAACTCTGTAGGAAACGATATTTAGTTAAAATTTTAATGTCATTCATTAATATGTCAAACAAACTAAACTAAGGGCATTACCCAAAATAATGGGGTAACATAAAGGTATTTCTGGTACTTGGTGGGATGCATCCTCTTCATTTGGTACAAGATGGTGGCGAGGGCATCGACATGATCATTACCGATAAACTCATTAAAAAGCAAGTCGTCCATCATCCCACGATCTAACAACAAGAAGCGTTGATTTATGATGATATCACTCCCGCATTAAAATCAACCCCATTTAATGTCGGTTATGTATTAAAGATATGTGAAAAACATTATATAAAAGTTGGTGCACGTACGGCTTCTTATAATTTGTCAAAAACTTTTCAATTACATGGCGTTGCTCATCTCCGATAAGGTCTCTATCGGGATACGTTGCTATGTCTCTCAACTCTTCGTCGTTGTGCACAAATGAACTCAACTTTAATGTATGATGTTTAAATAGAAGCATATATAAATGGATTTAGTAATATTTATAGAAATACCACTGGGGGAGGCACGGGTAATTCCGGTTGATACAACACTAATGATTTCGAAGTACCCGGGTCGTTGGGTGCAACTTCCTGTGGAGTTGGAGTGGTCAAAGACACGAGTGAGGGGGGTCGGACTGTCCGGAGCCGGTGCATCATCCCTTTGTCGTGTCTCTTCATCGTTGGTTTCCTGAATAATCTTCTCGATTAATGCGGATATCCGTGCAGGGGTTTTGTTCCCGGTGAGGGGGTCCGCTCGTCCGTTGTATCCTTCACCGTCTTCCTTCTTTTGAATTGAAAGGATGTGAAAGGTGATCTCACAACCCTCTTCACCCGACTCCGTCGGCGCTTCACCCTCCGCATCGAAGCTAGGTATGGATAGTGCTACATCAACCCGATCATGAACATCGGTTTCAACCTCTCGGTATGACAGGTGTCCTCCTCCTCACCCTCTCCGGATTGGGAGGTGCGACCTCCCATGATATTTTCATCTGCATTGGGTGGGACTTCAACAGGTTGTTCTGGTAAAGCAGTAGGGTCTTCAAATTCAGCAGTAGGGTCTCCAAAAATAGAGTCTCCAAATTCAGTAGTAGGTTCTTCTGGTACAGCCGTAGTGTCTCTAAAAGAATCAACTTCAGCAGTAGGGATTTCAAAAGTAGGGTCTTCGGCGAGTAGGGACTTCGGTCCGGCCACCGGGTAGAATTCTCTAGCCACTTCGGGTTCTTTGATTGATAAATGTTGCTCAATCCTATCAACCTTTTGGCTCGACTCGGACATTTGCGAATCGCAGCCTCGTCAACCCAACATTTACGGTGTCGAAGTTTCCACGATATTGTTGTACACATTGTTCCCGGCGTCTAACTAATTCATTCATAACTTCGATGTTGCGAGTCATGGTAGCTAGGAGCGAAGAAATGGTGTTATTATCTCAGGGAACTCCACCAATAGAAAATGAAGGTGAAGAGGGGGATAGAAGTTCGGCTTGTTGAACTTGGACCGGGTTTGGAAGGCCCTCGTCCGGGTTGGCAATCCACATAAGTTCATCGTGCAGTAACATCACCGAATTTGTCTTGCACCTAAATACGGTTTCAACAAGGTATGAAATGTTTTATTAACCATTACACGACTAGTACTTCGTTAGAACGTCGGGAGTGACTCATCTGTTTCGGTGTTTAACCGCTCGAAGAATAGGTCGGCTTGTGACGAGTTCCACTTAAGGGACCTTGGCCACCGCAACATTCTTGGTCTAAGCACTGGGAGTCATGGAGGCACTCGGAGAAGTGTGCTCAAAAAACCAAAGCTGCGTGGAATCAATGTAACATTAGCATTACCGATCAATCAATAAAGTAAATAGAATGATTAAATAAGATACTAACCGTTAACAAAAACAGAAACCCATTTATGTAGCCAATTGAGCGATTCAGTCTAATTTTAATGGCAACTGCGTTGATCTGCTCTAAAAGATATTCACAGATAGCCGCAGGCCAGTTGTATGAGGAGAATGACTCTAAATTATCACCGTAGGCATCAAGGTCCGAAGGAAAACCGAAATTACTCGATGGAAAAAATAAGTTTGACAACGGATATTTTATGTAGAGGTTCTCAAATGGGATCGAAGTATCCCCTCTGCATACACTAATAGTCAGTCCTTTATGTTAACAAGCATTCATTGTCGCCGATGGACGTAGCTTCCACTTCGGCATTGGTCCTCTCGTTTGGCATCCCAATTAAAAGTGCAATTTCATCGAGCAGCAATCTAAGCTCTTTCCCACCTAATTTGAACAACATTTTGTCATGCCTCCAACACCGTAGTATTTGCAGAGTGAGAATATTGTCCCAGGGATACGGAGGCAAATCAAAGAACCGGCGAATATTCCGCCCATCGAGATTACTCATGACGCCTTCGTAGACTCGCGAGCTCGACCACATCAAGTAACTCCCTCGCAGAGGACGGCCGACATCTACGACTCATGTTTCTCGAGTTAAGAAACACCGTAGAACAAAAAAAAAGCCTTAGTTGTATTATTGTAGTTTTAAGAGTTTTTCGAGTTTTGTTCTAGTTGTTTTTTGATTTTATTTCAATTTTATTTCTACGCTCGGCTTTATTTTCGTAACATTTATTGTTTATATGAATATTATTGTGTTTAGATGTTTTGGCTTGCGGTTAGGTTACACACTGGAAGTTCCTCGATTTTATTTAGGTCGTATTCGGATCATATTACAGATATTCGGCTTGTACTTCAGTATTGTTTCGAGTTTAAGTATAATAATGCTATCTGCTAATAAAAATACGAAGGTAGATTACGAGTAGTACCTCGACGAACTGTCGCCGGTGACCATTTTGCTGCCAGTCCCCTTATTCTTTTTCTTGTATTTGGTCTTCTGCGTAGGTTGATCAGATTGTTGCTCCTCATTCAAACTCGAACCTCTCGTTTCCATCATATCTTCCGACTCCATCACCGTGTTCTCTCGCTTCCATCGACGTAAATTTCGTAAGTTGGATAACGTTCTTCTCTACTCGACTAGAGAACGAAATACTCGAAACCCTAGAAATTTTAATTTTGGACCGGTAAAAAGTGGTGCGTAGTATTCCTCCTGGAAAAGTACTCGACAAGACGTTTCGTTTCCAGTTGTATTTCCTGGGCATTGGCGCCGAATTTCAAAAGGGCAAGACAATTTAAAAAAAATATTTTTTACCATAGTTCTTGAAAATTTTAATATTACAATCTGCGTAAATTTAATATCATCAAATACACTCTAAAAACGATCTGAATATTACTTGGATACAACCGCTCTCGGGCATGATTGGAGCTAAAGCGGTTGTATTGGAATATTCTGGTCGTATTCCGACGAGCTGGATTAAAAATTGGAATATTCCAATACAACCGGCGTTTTTCATGAATAATACAAAGAATATTCCAATACAACCGCTTTAGCTCCAATCATGCTCGAGCGCGGTTGTATCCAAGTAATATTCCGATCGTTTTTAGAGTGTATTAGATGATATTAAATTTACGCGATTGTAATATTAAAATTTTTATAATTATGCAATTGTTTGTAATTATTATTTTCTTTAATATAAACTTTTACGTATTACATAAGTATATAACTTTTCTCGATTACAAAACAAGATCGAATTAGAGTATTTAACTCACGTTGTATTCAAATTATATCTCCGTCGTATAGTCGTCGTATTCCAACGAGTTGTAGTAAAACGCGGAATATTCCAATACAACCTGTTTTGTTCATGAATAAAACAAGGAATATTCCAATACAACCGCTTTTACTCCACTTATGCCCGACTGTAGTTGTATCTGAGTGATATTCCTATTGTTTTTAGAGTTTATTAACCTCTATTAAAATTATGCAATTAGTAATATTAAAATTTTGATAATAATGCAATTTTTTGAAATTATTATTTTCTCTAATATAAACTTTTAAGTATTACATTAATATATAACTATTTTCATTAACAAAACAACACTGAATATGCTTGACTATTTATTCGAAAATGTTTATTGATACAACTAAAAAAATACCATGATATTTCCACAATGCAAGTAGAGATCTATGATACATCCATCTACGATTTAACTGTGTTGAGTTCCGAGTATATCGCCGTTGATACAACGAAAAAATACCACTCGGCATCACATGACTAAATACAACCCTAAAATAACATAGGTATCGTTCAAATACAACAGAGTTAAGTCGCACTGTTGTATTGTATAGAGTGCGGAATATCTCTAATACTACCGCGTCGGTTGTATTAGAATATTCCGCGTTTTATTCCAACAACCTGGGCGGAACGTTACCGAATACGACCGTAAAACAACATAGATATTGTTCAAATACAATAAAGTTAAATCGTAAAGATGGACGTATTAGATATCTCCGATTGTCATCGTTGATGTATTCTTGTATTTTCGGAGTTGTATTTTCCGCACCGTTCAATTTTATTTTTGTTATATTTTTGTATTATTGTCTTTTTATTCTAGAGTTGTATTTTTGCCTTCATAATCCGTTAATAACAATATTCGATTTTCAAATAAACCGTAATAAAGCATTTTCCGATGACGAATAAACTCGAAAAAACACTCTTAGAGCATTTCTCGATTTGATCGTTAAACCTCGCAGGGTAATTTGGAATAAACCGTCATAAACACGGTAAAAAATCATCCAATATACCGCACGTGAGCAAAATAAACTACAATACAACACGTTTAAAGTTCGTATTTCTTCGCAATGTCGTTGTATTTGAGAAATATTATAAGTGTTTTATAACTGTATTTTTTGGCGGAAAACATAACTCCGTGATAAAACAAATATTATAAGAAAATAAAACCTAGATGTTACAAAGCGAACGTAAATATAATCGCTAATACAAGCCAAAATGTTATTAAAATCAAACCAAAACATTGCCAACTCCTACATTAAATTAAAACTGTAGAAAACTTTTACAGTGTCGCTTTCAGTGTTACTCGAATAATACTGAATTACAACTTATATAAAACTCTAATAATACCAAAAACAAAATTCTCTAAATAAAACAGAGCTTATAAGACAATAAAACCTAAATTTTACGAATGCAGAACGTAAACAATAATTTATATAATCATCTTCTAAATCCATCTTCACTCGTTCTACCCTCATCCAGAATCTAAGCACTCTACGAATAAAAAATCCACCTCATTACTCGCGTCGTCCCTCCAAAAATCAAATTTCAGCTCTCCGCAGCTCCACGACAAGGTAGGTCGACAAAAACCCTAAATGTCGGCATCCTAAATATAATGGAGACAAAAAATGCCTTTATGATTCTGGCGGGAAAATAAAGCGGCAAAAATTTCGGCAAATTTCTGCTCGGTCGGGTCGGGTCGGCGACTCGAGATAAAAAGCCTTTTTTTCAAACGTGCCATGGTGGGGTCCGGAAATCCACGTGGCGCGTTTTTATTAAGCTACGGACGCACATATGCGTACGTCGTCCGGACCGAATAAAAATTCGATGAGGAGGGAGAGTTAATTTGTTGTATTTAGGTTAAGGTCAAAGCATGTAATAAGCTCAACTACAATATGGTATGAATAAGATGGTTTCGGTGTATTACATTTGAATGTTAGGGACAAAATTTCATAATTGAATAAAATAAAATAAAATAAAATAAAATCATTGCTATTTTCTATTACGAAGATTTATAGACATACTGATAGGAATATTCAAGCAATTTCTAACTTTATCAGGGCTTAAGATCAATTAGAAACTAATTCATATAGCAGAATGACAAGATTACACCAATTTGAGAAAATCAGAACAAAAAACTAAATAGAAAGCACAATCAAAGCAATAAGAAAAGAACATAAATTTTACGTGAAAACCCGGAGAACGAGAAAAACCACGGAGTCTTGCCAACAGAAAATTTCACTATGAATTTCAGAGAGTCTACAGAGAACAACACACTCAAATTTCCTCTCTACACACAAGAAAACTTACAAGTCCTCACTCCAAACTCTTCTAGCTCCTATCCGAAGCGAAAAATGCACGCCGAGATATTGAAAATCCTCCTCTCCGACACTTCTTTCCTTCACTAAAAACTTGTCGGAGAAACCTTAGACAAGAACTATTAATACCCCACTCGAAATCAGGATTTAAAATCAAATCCCATGTACAAACTGCTCTTGGCGTATTGGCGCCCAGGAGCCCGGACTTGGAGCCTAAGCGTCGTGCTTACTAGATTGACGCCTTATATTGGGCGCATAGACGCCAATAGGTTTGCTCATAAGCATCGGTCTCTTGGGAATGAAGCAGTGCATAAGATTAATTGGGCGCATACTCACCCATGGGCAGGTGCATATGCGCCAGCTTCTCTGTTGGTCGCATTCAAGTGGGCGCTGATGCGCCCACAGCCCGACACATATGTGCCATGTTCTTTGCCCCTATAAGATGCTCTCCAAATCAGTCTCCACACATAATAATCTTACACTTGGAGACTGATTGCACCCAACACTAATCTTTTGTAACTGCACATCCATCTGAATTGGCTTCATAGTCATGTATCGTGTGTGGCTCACCCATGGTCTCAACTTTCATGAACCCAACTGAAGCCAAGCATAACTTCAGTTTCTCAACAATCACCAACTTCATCAGCATATCTGCAGGATTCTGTGTAGTGTGTATCTTCTCTAGGAACAACTACCCATGATCGAGGAGTGAGCGAATAAATTGACACCTCAGCTAAATGTGTTTTGTCCTAGCATGAAAAGCAACATACTTTACAAAATGAATAGCACTCATACTGTCACTGTAGAGTTTCCGATCCCATGATCCCAATTATCCTATGAAACTCTGTACTCAAATCATCTCTTTGCTAGCCTTAGTGATAACAATATATTCGGCTTTCATAGTAGAAAGTGCAACGATCTTCTGCAATCTGGAAACCCAACTCACAGTTGTGCTCCACAATGTGAAGATATAACTCGTTGTACTTTTTCTACTATCCACATCTCCTGCAAGATCTGAATCTATAAATCATTGTAGACTAATTCTTGTACTTCCATAGCAAAGTGCACTGTTGACTGTTCCCCTCAAATACTTGAGAATTCACATTAAATCAAACTCTTAGGTTCAACCCAACTTGAACTTACATCAAATTAAATTAACCTTAAGTCCTACGCACATTGGACTTAGAACCATTTCAACTCCTTGGAATCAATCTTAAATTAAATTTTTAAGTCCTATATACATTGGACATAGAACCATTTCAAACCTTTCAGTTTAATCCATACTGAACCTAAATCAATTTTAAGTCCTACCTAAATTGGACTTAAAATAATCTTTAACCTTAGGTTCAAATCACATTGAACTTAAACCAAACCTTTAACCTAAGATCAACCCAATGTTGCAATTAAGTCAAAATCCTTAACTTAAGAGTCAACCCATATTGAATCTAAAATCATACATTTAACTTAAGATCAACCCAAAGTTAAACTTAATTCAAACATCAACCATAGGTCCAACCTACATTGAACTTAAACTCAACAATCAATCCAAATTGAATCAAACCTAACTAAATCTTTAGGCCCAACTGGTATCAGGACCTAAAACTCTAAGTCTAACCTATACTAGACTTAACTAAATTCAAATTTCATAAAACCATTAGATTCAAAAGACATTGAATATAAATTCTTAAATATAATTTGAATTAGATTTAAAAATATTAGATTCAAATGACACTGAATCTAAATTCCCAAGTCTAAATCATATTAGACTTAAATAAAAACTTTTAGATTCAAAAGACATTTGAATCTAAATTCTTAAATCTAATACATATTAGATTTAACTCGAAATCATAGATTCAAATGACACTGAATCTAAATTCCCAAGTCTAATTCATATTAGACTTAATTTAAAACTTCTAGATTCAAAAGACATTTGAATCTAAATTCTTAAATCTAATGCATATTAGATTTAACTCGAAATCATTATATTCAAACGACACTGAATCTAAATTCTCATGTCTAATTTATATTAGAATTAATTCAAAACTTTTAGATTCAAAAAGACATTTGAATCTAAATTCTTTAATCTAATGCATATTAGATTTAACTCGAAAATATTAGATTCAAACGACACTGAATCTAAATTCTCAAGTCTAATCCAAAACCTTTAGATTCAAAAGACATTTGAATCTAAATTCTTAAATCTAATGCATATTAGAGTTAACTCGAAATCATCAGATTCAAATGACACTGAATCTAAAAGTCTTAAGTTTAATTAAATCTTACGAACATTAGATCTAACTAGAGTTGACTCCTTTCTTTAGGTTTAAATAACGTTAGACTTAAATAAACAAATCAAAACCGTTACATAAAAATCAGTCAAAATGATACATGAAAAATTGTAATTGGTTAATAAATAGTAAACAACTTAAAATTTTTTAACCTAAAATCCAAAAAGACATTAAAACTTAAAAGAAACATTAATCAACAAAGATCAACAAATGCAACTTGAACCCCAGTGTTCTTGATCTACTAAGATTTCTTAGATGATGCAATCCTGGTTGCTGAAAAGATTCTTTCGGTCCTTATTTAAACACCTTTCGGACTAAGTAGATTATGAACTCTGATTGCCCCAGAGCAACGAAGCCATGGACATCTTGACCGGATTATTTAAAAATTAATACTTAACCAATTAAAATAATGATTTGAGAAATAAAACTGAAATTATTTTTTTTAATTCTAACATTGTGTTACTTGCAGGTTGAAGACAAGTTCTGTTTTAGATTTACTATGCATGTTATTAGGGTGTGCTAACTCTGTTTGCAGGTATAACATTCTGAAGACGGGACAAAACCAAAATGACATTAAAACAAAATAACTAGATTAAAAATATAACTAAAATGACAAAATCAAAGCTAAACAAAACATAAAGTTTAAGGATATTCACAAAACCTAAACTTTTAGGATAGTCACCAAATAAATAACAAACTACAAGACAAAACGACTAACAATAAAATAAAAATAAAACCAACATAACAAATGACATTGATAAAATCAAACCTTTAGAGCAGTACGTAACACTTAGAAACATATTACCCCTAGGATTGAACATTGATGTTTCTTTCCTTGTTATTGAAATTTCATAGAAAACAAGTGTTAACATTAATCAGGAGTTTTCTTAAA
Source organism: Papilionanthe hookeriana x Papilionanthe teres (assembly GCA_022702705.1). Classification (NCBI taxonomy): domain Eukaryota; kingdom Viridiplantae; phylum Streptophyta; class Magnoliopsida; order Asparagales; family Orchidaceae; genus Papilionanthe; species Papilionanthe hookeriana x Papilionanthe teres. The sequence goes on from CM040425.1 coordinate 84,274,160, forward strand.
CAATTATAATTGTCTGAGATGTGATTAACTATAGGAGCTTGCTCCTATAAAAGATTTAAGAACTCAGGATAGGTATCACACCTAGAAAATTATAACACATTGCTAAGCATGAGAGTTCATTCACTTTAATACCATCACTTAGTTATATAGGTCGGGTAATAAGATGCCTTTGATAGTAAAGATGGCATGCATGTTAATAGATTCAAAACAAATCAAATTAGGAAGGATGAATGTTAATTTGATAAGGTGGTAGATGTGACATGACATGATTCTATTAGCTGATCGAATTGTTGGAGGATGGTCATGCACCGTTGATACCTAGTAAATAATTTTGGACGTTATTAACGAGGACCATAAGAGTATTAAATCTTATTTGGAAATACCATTTGATGAGCTAATACTTGAATGTATAGACAATAGTAGCAATTATTGTGTTAAATGTGGCTAGTCAACAAATTGGGGGGAAGGTGGATGAAAATGATTGTGGCTAAAATATGATGTTGTTTGACAAACGAGGATGAGCTAACAAAATAGAGCAGAGTAGATAACAATGTTATTAGCTAACATAAGATGGTGCCACACAAAAGATGATAAGCTAACAAAATGGAGAACGATAAAGAAGGATATAGTGAATAGACAAGTTAAGGGCAAACAAAAACCAAACTATCAACGTGATGTTGAGTAGATAGAAATAGATGTAGAGAAGGTGGTGACTTTAATACATCAAATATGACTTTTTAATGTTTAAATATTAAGTGGGATCATGTGAACTGTATCATCTTTAATATGTTGTACTGCTTTAATGTACATGTTTGGTCTATCGCCTAATATTGCTATAGGAAGTAAGATTTAATTGGGGGTCTTTTATTTAATGAATAAAAGTATTTTGAGGTATTTATTTACGTTCCATGTATATATATTTTTTTATATATTTGCATATTATGACTTGAAATTTTCATATTTATATACATGCCACTCAATCTTAAACAAGATATAAAAAATATTATTATCACTAACATTTTAAAAGTGAAATACTTCCTTTTATGCATAAATTTTAACATCAAAATATTATAAATGTTAGGTGTAAGATATGTAAATACACAAGAATTGTGTGGTATGTATGCAATTTACCCTAACATTTATAACACTAACTGTACGTTTTTAGTTTTAGAATTCTTATCTTTTTTAAAGTTAAAATAAGTCTATTGTTTTTAGGATTGTACAAGTTGGGGTGGGGCCCTTTTTTTCCCCCTAAAACTAAGCTAATAATCACTGTTATCTCTTTTATTATATCATTTTGAACTAAAAAATGATGGAGATAGTCGTATATATATGTATCATAATTCAAATAAATAAAATTTAGATGAAATTTATGATGGCAACCGAATATTAGTCTAAAAAATTTCTCTTCCACTATCTAATAATTCTGTTCTTAGACTTGAAAAGGGCGCATTTTTTCTTCTATAAATTTGGATGGTTAACTTGCGGCTCCGCCACTTCTTGACTGACCTCCTCGGTCCCACCGGCTGCACCTTTCTTTTCCGTGGCCCATGGTTCTCCGGCATGATGTTACTCGTCACGTGCGACCCTACTAACGTAAACCATGTCTTCAACGTTAACTTCCACAACTACCCCAAAGGCCATGAATTCTCTGAGAGCTTTTAGATATCCTCGGCGAAGGCATCTTCAAAGCCGACGACGAGTCATGGAGCAGCCAGCGCAAGAAGGCTCGGATGTAAGAAATTCATGTGTGAACTTTATGACACAAATTATTAAAAAAAAACATGACAACTAAGATCTTTTTCTTTTAAATTCATGATTTTTACATATCTATAATGAAGTAGCGCATACTTGTATTTATGACAAAGAAATTTGATCTTGAAGAAAATTGATCCTGAAGAGATGGAGTTTCTCTCTCTAATCCCTTAAAACTTTCTGTATTTTCTGATGGAGGGAAATATACGTGATGTGTTGGGTAGATAGAGGACTCAGTCTCAATTTCATGCTCTATTTAACCAACATCCATCAAGGGGATTACTAACTAATATGATTTATGACAATTTAATAAATTAATCGATTTTTTATTATTAAAATCAATGACATAAGTTAGTAAAAGTTATTTATTTTAGGGGTTATTTGAGTTACAAAAATAAATATCATGAGTTGTCATAAATTATGACATAAGTTATGACTTAAGAAAATAAATAACTTAAGTTATCAAAATAAATATTATAAGTTGTCATAATTTATGACGTAAGTTATGAGTTAAGAAAATAAATAATTTAAGTTATCAAAACAAATATCATAGGTTGTCATAATTTATGACATAAGTTATGAGTTAAGAAAATGAATAACTTAAGTTATCAAAATAAATCTCATAAGTTATTAAAATAAATGCGAGCCATAAAAATATAACATTCTCCCACTTGGCTCACTTAATTTTAATAGTGCATAAAATATTGCAAGATAAATTCTTTTTTATATTGGTTAAATCATAAATTATTTGATAAGTATGAAATTAATATGAATCATGGCGGTTGTGTATCAATTTATCGACACGATTCCTTCCATGTACCACAATATCAATTACATACTTAGCATAATGAGAATTAACATCATGGTCCCATAATGTCTATTAGAAGACAAATCTTGTTGAACATCATACAACATAAAGTGTACACTAATGATAAAAACAAGATTTATAAATATCATAAACAAGAAAAATTGAGCTCCATGTGTCAAAATACGGAGAGCATAAAACTAATAAAGGGTTTTGGTAATGCCCATTCTCTCGACATGTTCGTTAAATGTCTTCGGTGGCAACCCTTTCGTTAAAGGATCTGCAATCATGAGATTGGTGCTAATATGCTCAATTGACACCCTATGTTTCTGAACTTCTTCCTTAATGGCAAGGTATTTTAATTTCATGTGTTTTAACACCTTTGGAATACTTGTCGTTTTTTGGAAAAGAAAACTGCTGCAGAGTTATCAAAATAAAATTTCAGCAGCTTGACAATACTGTCAACAATTCCAAGTCCTGAAATAAAATTTCGTAGCCATAAACCCTGAATTGTAGCTTCGAAGCAAACCACAAATTCAGCTTCCATAGTGGAAGCAACTATGATAGTTTGCTTCGCACTTTTCTATGAGATTGCTCATTCAGCCAAAAGGAACAGATGGCCAAATGTTGATTTTGTGGTATCAACACATCTAGCAAAATTCGAAATCTGAATGTCCTATCACTTCAAGATCTTTAGATCTTCTATAAGTAAGCAAGTGGTCTTTCGTTCCTTGTAGATATCTCAAAACTTTCTTTGCAGCTTTCCAATGATCTATTCCTGCATTACTTTGATACCTGCCCAGCATCCCGACAACAAAACTAATGTTTGGTCTGGTACAAGTCTGAGCATACATCAAGCTTCCAACAATAGATGCATAAGGAATTTCTTCCATTTGTTTACGTTCCAAATTATTTTGTGGACACTGCATAAGGCTGAATTTATCTCCTTTTTGAATTGGAGCAACACTTGATGAACACCCTTCCATATTGAATCTCTTAAGAGCTCTTTCGATATATGTTTTCTGAGATAGCGCTAACAATCCTTGTGATCTATTACGAAATATTTCAATTCCAATCACATAGGATGTCTCACTCATATCTTTCATTTCAAAGTTATTAGAGAGAAAATTCTTGGTTTCATATAATAAACCAAGATCATTAGTAGCCAGCAAGATGTCATCAACATACAGAATGAGAAATATGATCTTGCTCCCATTGACCTTTAGATATATACATCGATCAACAGTATTTTCTTTAAATCCAAAGGACGTGATGGTATAATTGAACTTAAGATACCATTGTCGGGAAGCTTGTTTAAGTCCGTACATTGATTTCTTAAGTTTACACACCATGTGTTCTTTTCCTTCAACCGAAAATTCTTCAGGTTGACTCATGTAGACCTCTTCATCTAAATTCCAATTCAGAAATGCAATTTTCACATCCATTTGATGTAACTTCAAATCAAAATGAGCTGCTAGTCACATGATAATTCTAAATGAATCTTTCTTAGAAACCGGAGAAAATGTTTCTTTATAGTCAATACCATCTTTCTGAGTGAAACCTTTGACAATGAGTCTGGCTTTATATCGTTCAATATTGTCATTCAAGTCGCGCTTAGTCTTAAAGACCCATCTACACCCGACTCTTTTACAACCTTCAGGCAATTCAACGATATTCCAGACTTTATTGTGTTCCATCGATTTCAACTCATCTTTCATTGCATCTAACCATTTAGAAGAATTTGCACTTTCTATGGCTTGTGAAAATGCAACTGGATCTTCATTAACTCCCAAGTCAAATTCAGATTCGTGTAGATAAACCACATAATCATCAGAAATAACAGATCTTTTTTGTCTTTGAGACTTTCTATGTGCTACTTCATGTGTTTCATCTAAAGCAACTTCATTAGTGATAGTTTCATTGTGAGGTATTTGATCATTTACTTGTTGTTTCTGTAAGTTGTCAAACTGTTCAACAATTGTAGGAATAACAACTTGAGAAGAAATTTTGAGTAAAGGAATTTGAACCCTAATTTCTTGGATCTCCACTTTACGTGGTTCCAAACTCCCACTAACTTCACCATTGTCAGTGAACTTAGCATTTCGAGCTTTAATTATTCTTGTACTATGGTTAAGACAATAAAATTTATACCTTTTAGATTTTTCTGGATAACCGATGAAAAAACCACTGATTGTTCTTGAGTCCAGTTTCTTTTCATGTGGATTGTATATCCTTATTTCTGTCGCACAACCACAAACACGGAGGTGCCTTAAACAAGGTTTCCTTCCTGTCCACAGTTCAAAAGGAGTCCTTGGAACTGTTTTACTAGGAATCATGTTTAACAAATATGCAGCAGTCTTTAAGGCATACATCCACAATGATGAGGGTAAAGAAGAATTACACATCATACTCCTAACTATTTCTATTAGAGTACGGTTTCATCTTTCTGCAACACCATTTTGTTGTGGTTTTTCTGGCATAGTGTATTGAGCATATATGTCATTAGTTTGAAGGAATTTAACAAATGAACCTGGACATTATCCAGATTCATTGTAACTTCCATAATATTCACCGCCTCTATCAAACTTGATAATTTTCACTTTTCTGTCTAATTGTCTCTCAACTTCAGTTATATACACCTTTAAGGCATCTATAGCTTGAGATTTTTGATGCAATAAATAGACATAACCATAACTTGATAAGTCATCAATAAAGGTGATAAAATATTTTTCTCCACCAAAAGATGGAACATCAAAAGTTCTATAAATATAGGTGTGTATAATTTCAAGGAGCTGTGTGTTTCTTGTGACGGCTTTCTTAAGTATGTGATTTGTGTGTTTTCCTTTAATACAATCCACACAGAGGCCAAGATCAGTAAAATCCAAATCATTTAGAATTTCATTTTTTACCAATCTTTCAATTCTTTCTTTAGATATATGACACAGACGTTTATGCCACAAATAAGCTGAATTTTCATTCATAAAACCACGTTTAGTACCAATATTATGATGCAAAGTTATCAAAGTCTCAGCGAAAAGATTATCAAGTTTAAGCTTATATAGATGACCCACTTTTTATGTTTGCAAATTGTGTTAATAGCAACGACACCAAAAACTTGATCCCGTTTTAATATATATAATTGATTTTATGATGCAATGTATAATGTGGATTCTACGCAAGTATATGTATCGTATCAAGTAATACAGGGCTCTAGTGGAGTCCTGGTTATCGATCCCATAGGGAAGTTTTACTAAATTTGTAACAGCTAAATTTAAAATTTTTTACTTACTGATAAAGTATACGAAAATTTAGAATATTTAACTAAAGCAAACTAAAGTAAACTAATGCTTAAAAATAAAGTTGATTTAAAGATTTCAAAAAAAGGTATTATTCTCATTGTTTTTAGAAAATTAAGTGAATGATGAATTCAAATAGATTTTTGTTATTGTATTGTGACAAATAGGAGCATTCCTATTCTTTACCCTTTGGTCCAGGTGCGAAGAACATTGACTAATCCTATGTTTGATTATCGAATCTGCGGCTAGAATCTGGGAGGATACTTGTCGCCACTCGAGCTCTCACGTTCCTCACGCATGAGGCTAAAATCTACACTTCGACTCTCAATCAATAGAACGAATTGAATATTTTAGTCACGTCACACTAAAATGTCCGATTCTACGCCCGATAAATAATATTTTCCTATTTATTTGCACCCTCCTTCCAAGGCTTTCGACTTCCCGAATATCGGATGTAATCTTTACTATAGTTGATAATTCAACATATTTTAACAAATCGATTAGGTCGATTGAAAAGTAAATTAAGTTTTAAGTAAAAATTATCACAATTTATTTTAATATTTTAGGCATTTCTATTTAATTTCATCGATTCACATAATTTCATAAACATGGAGAAAGACTAGAAAACTACTCGTAATGCATGAGAATTAAATAAAGCATGGATTTCATTTAAAGTTAACGACAATAAACAAAGATACTTATCTCGATTTCCTCCCAGCGGACTCCTCAAGCTTCTTCTGACTTTTCCTTCTAGTACAGCACACTTCTTAACTCACTACTTACACTAACTCACACTAAACTTCAACTTAGACTCAAAAGCACACTAATAGAATACTCTAAGACTCCTAGAATAGACACCAAATAGACACCAAATAGACACACCATATACTAAAATTCGTCCTCTATTTATAGAGGTAGACAAAGGTCCAAGGGGTACTTAAGCACCTCTTCAAAAAGCGTACAGGTTCAATGTATCTGGTATTTTGACCAATCTCGCTGTCGGCGAGAAACGACCTCGCCGTCGGCGGGGCTTCTAGAAGGTCTCCAAACGCGCGATCTCGTCGTCGGCGGGCTCCGGCTCGTCGTCGGCGAAGTAGTTATAAATCCTTCAAAAATTCTCCTTCTGATCTCACCGTCGGCGGGCTCGATCTCGCCGTCGGCGGCTTAGTTCATTTTGCATGAATTTCTTCCTTTTTTTATCTAAATTCGTTCCATTTCATGTTTTTTGCTTTTATCACTTATAAATCTTCATTCCTACAAAAAAATAAAGAAAATACATTTCTTTAAAGTGCAATTTCATAAAAAATATGTATGAATTTCTTAACATATTTTTCTGTGATCAATAGACCATCACAAAGAAAACCGGAACCTATGAGATGATTGTGTTTAAGTAAACTGAAACAACCATTTCCAAATTTAAAGGAGTATCCAATAGAATCAAGTTTAGACAATGAAATCAATTTACGAGAAACAGAAGAGACATAAAGTGTTTGAAAAAGGTCTAAATGATGTCCAATATCTAAAATTAAACGATAGGTTTCAATGGCTTCAACTGGAGTTTTGACTCGGTTTCCCATGAAGACAAACTTTTCATTTGGGTTTATGATTTGGGTTGTAAGGAATCCCTGCATCGTATTAGAAATATAAGTGGTACAACCAGAATTAATTCACCAGGTATTATAAGGAACTTCTGCCAAATTTGATTTGAAACATACATAAACATAATGTTTACCTTTCTTTTCGAACCAGTCTTTGCGCTTTTGACACTCATTCTGATAGTGTCCAGGCTTTCTGCAAAAGTGGCACTTAATTCATTTATGTTCCTCTTTGTGAATTAGGGCAGAAGACACATTAATCTTTAGTAGTACTTGCTTGCCCTTTCAATTCTTCTTTCCAGGTTTCTTTACAGCTCTTCTTTAGTGACCCATAAGATTAATGTAGTGATTTTCTTATTTTTTAAGCCTTGCTTCCTCTTGAATGAGCATACATTGTAGTTCGTTCACATTCCACTTATCTTTCATAGAGTTGTAGTTCATGTGAAATGGACCATACTCAGGAGGCAAGGAGTTAATGATAAATTGCACAAGAAAATTTTCATTCACTTCCATTCCCATGGTCTTAAGTCTTGCTGCTATGTTTGTCATTTCATCGACAAGCTCATGCATAGATGAGAACCATCAAATTTCATGTTGGTTAACGTACTCAATAGTGTCCCGACAAGAGACTTATCAACAGAGTCAGATTGAAAATAATTCTCAGCAAATTTCATAAATTCCTTAGCACTTTCAGTGTTAGAAAATGTATACTTAATGATGTTGCTTACGATCATTCGCATAAATATCGAAGCTCAATCTGTTCGATTTTTCCCAAGCTTTATAGAAAGATAGTTGCTCAAGACCTGTTAGAATCGATAAGAGCAGGGGTTTCTCAGTCGTGAGTGTCAAATCAAGATCCAGAACACCAAGGTGAAACTGGACTTGTTCACGTCATTCAAAGAAATTAAGCCCATTGAATGTTTGAACAAATGTAGCTTGTGAATGAAGAGAAACATGAGTAGTTACTGTAAATGAATAAAACATGCTCGCACATTAATGCTTCGAACATTAAACTTAAATAGATATTCATATAAAATTAGATTAAAATAATAATTATAATAATAATAGTGTATTAAAATCTCCGTTGGGTGATATAACAATACACAATAATAAACATAATTGATGCTTAACTTAAATTTAATAATTGTTAATTGTTTATACTTAAATTAGATATGTTTATTATCTCTGGATATATAAACATATAAATAGACTACAATTATATTCAAAGATTATAAAACAAATGATCAACCTTTGGGCGATCCATAAATATTTTATATTCAATGAATTTTAATATTTTTGTAATAAAATATTAAATTATTTCATAAGAAGCATCACAAACTTGTGAGTAATTGAATTTATTTAATTTGACATCTATTAAACTTACTAATTTGGTCACTTTGGTGACTAACAAATTAAACATAACATCGACATCAAATAAATAATAATTTCAATCACATCAATTTACTTTAGTGGTATAATTCAAGATCTAATTCACAGCGAAAATTTAATACAATTAACATAAATAAAATTAAATGAAAAATCATAATTTAATAATCAAGACTCTGATACCACATGTAAGAAATTCATGTGTGAACTTTATGACACAAATTATTCAAAAAAAATACATAATAGTCAAGATCTTTTAAATTCATTATTTTTACATATCTATAATGAAGTAGCGCATATATGTATTCATGACGAAAAAATTTGATCTTGAAGAAAATTGATCCTGAAGAAATGGAGTTCTCTCTAATCCATTAAAATTTTCTGCACTTTCTGATGGAGGGAAATGTATGTGATGTGTTGAGTGGATAGAGGACTCATTCTCAATTTCATGCTCTATTTAACCACCATCCATCAAGGGATTTACTAAACAATATGATTTATGACGATTTAATAAATAAATTAATTTTTTATTATTAAAATCAATAGCATAAATTAGTAACATTTATTTATTTTAAGGATTATTTCGAGTTACAAAAATAAATATCAGTGAGTTATCATAAGTTATGACATAAGTTATGAAGCTAAGAAAATAAATAACTTAAATTATCAAAAATAAATATTATAAGTTTCATAATTCATGACGTAAGTTATGAGTTAAAAAAAATAAATAACTTAAGTTATCAAAAGAAATATCATAAGTTGTCATAATTTATGACGTAAATTATGAATTAAGAAAATTAATAACTTAAATTATTAAAATAAATCTCATAAGTTATTAAAATAACATTAGATTCAGACTGACAACTTTCTCCGCGGCAATTCAGCGAGCAAAAGAAAATAATTGACCTGTAAGATGTCTTTTTGAGATTATCATTCGACATCAGTTGTAGGGAAAAATTTTTACATCAGGACGCTACGTGCGGCGTCCCCGATCCAGCCACACATCGCGGCGAAGGATGTATGGGGATCCGGCCGTAGTTCAATTTTTTATTTTTTTTAATTTAACAGCCGCAATGTGCGGCCGATCATCGCTGGATCGGGGACGCCGATGTAAAAATTTTTCCAGTTGTAGGCTCGTACTTGCAGCGACCCCGACTCTCTTTCACCAGATTTCCCCGTCGTGCCATTCGCCAAAGAAATTGACGACGCCATGACCACAATTCTGCACCGCCATGTTGTCCCGCCTTCATGGTGGAAGCTCATGAGGCGTCTCAAATTGGGGAGGGAGAAGAAGCTTGCCGAAGTTGGGGTTGTCATTGACGATTTCATAGCAGCGAGCATACAGGAGAGGAAGAAGGAGAGCAACCGCTCCGACTCCTGACACGATAAGTCTCCTTACGGCTTACATCAAAGACGACTCTTTGGCCAGTGACAAGTTCCTACGGGATACGACATTTAACTTTCTGATTGCTGGGAGGGACACTGTCGGACTGGCGCTTGCGTGGTTCTTCTATTTGCTCTGCAAGAATCCGGACAAAGAGGTGAAGGTAGTGGAGGAGATAAGGCGTGGGGAGGCGACGGCGGGGGAGGAGATGGTGTACTTGCAGGCTGCGCTTTGCAAGGCGCTGCGGTTGTAACTCCCTGTATCGTTCGAGGAGAAGGGTGTGGTGAAGGCGGAGATGCTGCCGAGCGGGCAGAGAGTGGAGCCGGGGACGAAGCTGGTATTTTCTGCATCACTATGGCGAGGATGCCGGAGGTGTGGGGGAAAGACTGCTTGGAGTTCAGGCCGGAGAGGTGGATAACAGAGCAGGGGAAGGTGCGGCATGAGCTGGCGTATAAGTTTATGTCATTTAACCGTGGACCAAGGACGTGTTTGGGGAAGGCGATGGCCTTTGCGGAGTTAAGGAAGGTGGTGGTGGCTGTATTGAGGGAGTTTAGGTTGGAGATGGTGGAGGGGCAAGTGGTGGAGCCCAAGTTGTCGATCATACTGCAAATTCGGAATGGGTTAAAGGTGAGGGTGATGAGGAGGGAGAGTTAATTTGTTGTATTTAGGTTAAGGTCAAAGCATGTAATAAGCACAAGTACAATATAGTATGAATAAGATGGTGTCGGTGTATGACATGTGAATGTTAGGGACAAAATTGCATAATCCAATAAATAAAATAAAATTATTGTTATTTTCTCAGATTTATATACATGCTGATAGGAGTAACCAAGCAATTCCTAATTTTATCGGGGTTTACAATCATTTAGAGACTAAGTCATATCGTAGAATAACTGGATCACACCAATTCGATAAAACTAGACAAAGAACTAAATAGAAAGTACAATCAAAACAAATAGAAAAGAACAAAAATTTTACGTGGAAAACCTTAAAACGAGAAAAACCACAGAGTTACACCACCAGAAAATTCTTCTATGAATTTCTGAGAGCTTACAGAAAACACACTTAAATTTCCTTTCTCCACACAAGAAAACTTACAAACTCACTCCAAACTTTTCCTACTCCGATCTGACGCTAAAAATGCACGCTGAGATACCAAAAATCATCATCTTTGACACTCATTTTCTTCACCAGAAACTTGTCGAAGAAACCTCGCACAAGAACTATTGATACACCGCTCAAAATCGGGATAAAAGACCAAATCACATGTACAAACTGCTCTAGGAGCATAGGCACCCGGACTTGGAGCCTAAGCACCGTGCTTATTGGATCGGCGCCTTATGTTAGGCGCATAGGCGCCAATAGATTGGAGCATAAGCATCGACCTCTTGGGAATAAAGCAGCGCATAAGGGTGCTCTATGTAATTAACCCTATTCTGCTATTAAAACTCATAAAACATAAAAATGAAATAAAATAAAATAAAAATAATATTTATTAAAATATATTTTCTATCTATAAACTGTAAAATGAGCGCCAAGAAACCGGCAACAAAGGATGTATTTAATTGAAAGTTTCATAATATGGTGCTTTAGGCGTCTAAAGAAGTTTGCAATATTCATCAATAACAGCTATTATTTGCACACATTGCATAGCAAATTCATCAATATACCTTCTAATGAACATTCAAACATAATATCTCCTATTGCTTGTCGGTCTTCATTATCTAAGCGCCTGCTGAAGCCAATGAGCCTATGTGTAAGAATGGCAGCCCAGAGACTTCCTGTGATCTATCGTCTTCCCCAATTTCTTCTTCACCAGCTTCCCACAAAAAAGAGGCATATGCAGCTTGAACAAAACTGGTATATTTTATTTTAAGAACAAAGTTAATATCAATGATATTCTTGATGTGATATAAACATGTATATATAAGAGAAGTATGTGGTATGTATATAATTTTCTTTTTCATCAAAGTGTAGAAAGGAAATGAGATGGGTGTGTATTGCATACGAATTATTTTGATCCATGTTAGCAGCACGCTCGATGTAGGCTGAAGCCCTTTCAAAGTCACCGTGAAGCTCCCATAGTAACTTGCCATACTGCGAGAGGGTTTCTGCATCATCGGGATCAGCCAGGACGGCACGGGAGTAGTATTCTTCAGCTTGAGCAAGGCTCCCTTTGCGCTGTAACCATGAACTCAGGTTTATTAGACGAGAATATAATCATCATCATCATCACATAGAGATCAAGAGCATTATATTCATCATACATGCCACATAATTCTTATATATTTGCTATGTAACATCTGTAATCCATATTTACATGCATATCACTCAAAATTTTAAAATCTCATCAAAAATATCACGATTACCGATTTTTAAAGAGTAAAATTCTCTGACACAAAAATGTTATAGATTTTAGAGGAATTTACATGCATACCACTTAAAACATTCCCGTTTAAATATGTAACACCTAAAAGCCCATATAAACATCACAACTGCTCAAATAAACCATTCCCCATAATTTTTAACTTGACGTCGCCTCACTCCTGTCTTCGTCCCAGGTTGTGGGTATGTTGATCGGCTAAAGGAGAACTTAAGCATGTGCCTGTCCTTCGAGGCGTGAGGCCGGTCCCCGGACATCATCCTTATCTGGGAACTGAGAAGCCCTGAGGATCTCGCTGCTGGTGAAAGAAAAGACCTTGTGGGCTCTGAAAATTCAATGACTGCTCCCCAATAAAACTCTCAACAATTATTTTTATTTTTGTTTTGTTTAGAGCTTTGGAGAGTTGAATTTTCAGAAGCCATATTGAATTGTAGATAAGACACTACATAGATATTTCACACTCGTTTAGCGAGAACATTTGGATTTGAGGTTCGAGGTTTCTCATAGACGCAAGCTCCTATGATTAAATTACACCTTTCAATAACAAAAAAGCACTTTCAATTAAGGCTAGTAATTAATAATTGAATATTCAACATATAATAACAGCAGACTTAAGATCTAAATAGTAGAATGCATCACTTGAAATTTAAAGCGGATGGTGGGGAATGAAGACAAAGCCCAATCAAGATCATGGTTTCGTCATCCCGGATCGTGGTCCCTGATCTACTTACTTAAAGGAGATAGTCGACAAAACCTGACAGAAGAATACTTGTCAGCAACCATGAGTTGTATCATGCAAGAGATCATTGTAGATTTGAGGTGGATATTTGTCTAAGGGGACAAATTTAAATCGACCTTAGCTGACAGAATATTTTATGTCAATCAATTGTACCCTTAGCATTCACAACTCAAAGGATAAAAAGTCATCGGGGAATATACGGGCTGCAGTCGTGACGGTAATATAATGGTGTCATTTGAAGACAACTATCCATTCAGAGAGCTCTGGTCATAACCGCTACTTTGTGGTGTTATTTGACAACAGAACCACGCGAACAAAGAACTCAGGCCACAACGCTACTGACATGTAATTACTTTAATTGTGAATATATGGATACTCTTAATATGACATTAGCTCTCTTATGCTGAAGTCAGTCAAAAATTTAGAAACCTCCAGTTAGAAATTTATAAAGCTCCACAAACTGTTGTGGAAGGTGGATGAGATTTTGCTTCAAGTCTTTTAAGTGATTAAATTTTACTTATATATTAGTTCATTATTCTGAAAAACTTGATTTTAAAGATTAACCACTCCGGTTGAAATATTCTATTAACACGATCATCATCAGGATAGCAGACATTTCAACACTTATAGTTAAAGAAGGTTTTTAATTTTATCAGTTTAGACTTTTTAAGGAATTAGTTTTGTCGCTCCTATCGGCTATTATTTATTTTGGAAAATAACTAGACCGTATAGATCTCATATATCTAATAGCTTAAATAGCTGAGCAAGATACAACAATTGCACATCATCCCGAAAGACAAGCGTATCACTTGTTTGTAAGTTTAACTATCTAAACTTAAAAGTTTACAAATCTATTTTGGTTTGTGAATTTTATAGCCGATAAATTCTCTCATCTAATACACAGATTAGACAGGATTTGGATTAATCTGAGTTCTTAATTCCCTATAGAGGCAAGCCCCTATAGTTAATTACATCTTAGGCAACTGAAGTCACCTAAGAAAACTCTCGAAGGGCCTTGGGAACCACGGAACAGTGGGAGAGACGTGTGTACGAAAGAGTGTGAGAGGGGTGAACAAGAAGGGAGAAATGGAGCGAGACAAAGTGAACGTTAGAGGAATGAAACAGTGCGAATGAATGCTTCCTCCCACTTTCTTTGCTTGTAACTGATAGGAGAGCGGGGGCACAATTATTTCACTTAAGTGGTAGCGGGAGCAAATAACTTAATATTAATTAAATTTAAATAAATCTAATTAACTTTAATTAATAAGATTAATTGTTTTATAATTTTTTAACATTGACAAACCTATTCAAGAAAGGTAGAGAGAGCTGCCAAAGTTGAAGAAATGGAAAAACATCTCTTAGTGAATCTAGTTCATCGCCAGTAAATTCGATGAGCTCAAGGATGATTCCTTCGTCTCCTACAAGTTTCCATTCGGTATTTGCATCATCTCTTCGTTCCGGGCTCTGGGTTCGTTGATCAGCTTGAGGCAGTTATGCCTGTGTTGCCTTCAAGGCTTGAGGCCGATCCCCGAACATCATCCTTGTGTGGGAATCCCTAAGAATGTTGTCGCCGGCAAAAGAGAAGACCAACCAGGGAAGGTAGAGAGAGCAGCCAAAGTCGAAGAAATTGAAAAGAAAAAAGCATCCCGTAGCAAACCTAGCTCATCACTGGCAAATTCGATGAACTTAAGTTTGATGCCTTCATCTCCTAAGGTTAGCTATTCGGCATCATTTAACAAGCTATCTAATGGAGCTAAAAAGCATTCAAAGATTAAAGCGCTAGAAAAGTCGTCCAGTACAAGAACAAATTTGTTGAAAAGAGCAGCTCCTGTTTTGAGGGCAACAGCTGCTGACAAGAAATCAATTCTTGGATTCTCTACTGTTGAAGCAGTCGTTCATGGCTGCTCTC
Organism: Papilionanthe hookeriana x Papilionanthe teres; assembly: GCA_022702705.1. Classification (NCBI taxonomy): domain Eukaryota; kingdom Viridiplantae; phylum Streptophyta; class Magnoliopsida; order Asparagales; family Orchidaceae; genus Papilionanthe; species Papilionanthe hookeriana x Papilionanthe teres. The sequence goes on from CM040425.1 coordinate 84,289,412, forward strand.
TTTGGAGGGGCTAAATAGAAATGGCATGGACGGCGTCAAGTTAAAAATGACGGGGATTGGTATGTTTGATTAGTTCTAAAGTTCAAAGTGTTAGGCATGTAAATACAGATTTTTAGGTGTTAGATATGTAAATAGTAATGTTTTAGGTTGTATGTCTATTAATTCCCCAAGATTCAAATATCAAACTTTGGTGTTCCATATGTAAATGCATAAGTATAATGAGGTAGGTAAGTAAATTTCCCTAAAAGAAAATATAGCAAGCAAACCATTTATTTCACTACAATAGGAGGAAATATTCAGCTTGATCAATAAGGTGTTACTGGATTTAGATTAGTAAATGAAAGGCAATGGTGCTGCTGAAGTGTGGCAGAAGAATCCACGGAAACACAGAATAAATTTAAAATAGGCGATATTCAAGACTACTATTTGGCAATAAATTTTTCAAAAAAAAAATGTATGAATTGGATCAGTTGACAATCACATAATTCGAAAAAAATTATATGTAATACGTTCTCAATTAACCTTCAGCTGAGTTTCCGCTTTTCTTTCTTTCTTTCTTTCTTTTTTTTTTTTTTTAATTCACACACATTTCTGTGTGTTTAAATCTTCAATTTCTTAAATTCAAGATTTTATGATAAAAAATAAAACACCCAGCCATCAAGCTAAATTTAACTCGCATTATTTTGAGTTCTCTAAAAAGATTCTAGCAATTTTTTATGAAGTATACATGTTAAGAGCAAGGTTATGAAAACTATATACTGGACGTCAAACCGGTAGAAGAAAGGTTCAAGATTCATTGATTCTACCAGGATTGAACCAGATGATGTAATAAATATAAATATTAATTAAATAAGATTTAAATGATAAATTAATGATCTAATAATGGAAAATATAAAAAAAAGAACAAACTAATAACAGTTAAGAATCTCATCGGCCAGGATTTCGTGAAGCTCTGCAGATATGGTACCCTTAAGCAGTTCAGGATCGCGTAGAATTGGTCGTGCGGAGTTGATCTGTGGTACGATAGATTCACCAGTCTACAAATCGAATCGCTGGTTCGACTAATTCTGGGCAGTTCACAGCATGAAAGGGCTTTTATATGATTCAGACCGGACTAGCCACCAATTCGTGGTCGAACCAGCTGATCCAGTCTGGCTTTCTAAATCTTCATTAAGAGTTAAGGTCAACAACCCAACATGCATAACACATTTTTGGGATGACGTGACCGTATTAAACACACTTGGAAAAAGAAGATGCTTATCTGCACGTGAGATAAACCCGACGCGGAATGAAAAGCATTTAGCTCAATGTAGGAGAAAAAAAACAAAAATGGTAAAATTTGAGAAGTGTGTAAATATAATTATAGCAGTTGGAGTTTCTAATTGGAAACAAGAACATCCTGAACAACGGTGTTTTTAACAATGAAATAACAACATTATTAGAGTGGTGTATTTGCAGAAAACACCACTGGTTTGAGCAATTTTTATTGAAACACCATCCAACATCCAATGCGACGCTAACTAGGGTAATATCTTTGCCATAAGTGGGGCAACATTCCATAACAATTTCCTTCTCTCTTCTCTCCCAAAGGAGTATGCACAAATATTAATAAGGCAATAGGACTGAGATTAAAAAAGGGGCATTTACATGTAGGCCACAAAATTCTTAACCTAAACATTCATATTTGCATGCATAGCACTCAAAATCCTAATATTACATCAAAAATATCATCATCATTATCCTTTTTAAAATAAAATGCATTTTTTTCAAGAATATGTTTATAAGAGTAAGGTTTCGTAGATGTAAATATCAAACTTGATAACATATTTTCATAGACTATAAACTGGGGAGCACAAATACCTCATAATAATGGGGAGCAAAAATGTCTTATAATAACATTTTTTCATACGACTATCAATTGGCATTTTCAACAAAAATGACCAATTAATAGATGTTTTATCAAGAAAACAATTGGTAATAGATCGGCTGGAGCATCAAAGAACAACCAACAATACCTAGTGGCATAGGAAGATGATCTGCCATGATTGGTAATTGCAACATACTCTTTACTTTGTTGAGTATGATGAGAGATATCTTACCCTTCCCAGTTAATAATGATTACAACCTCTCCAAATCCTCCCTTCAAATAACCATTCACAACCTAAACCATAAAAATTCATTTGGAGTGATCTCAAATATTCAAATTAGCTATTGATGGAAGGGATAAAATAGGCTATTTCACTACTGAACAAGGTATAAAAGGTAAAATTGGGAACTAAGATACTTTGCCTTCGTGAGATGAGACGTAAGCCTCACAAAAGAAAAAAAAAAGTAAGAAAATTAAAAATAATTAATAAATATAACATAAATTATTAATATATTAATTTAATTTACTGAAACAGAGGCACTACAAATCTCAATATTAAATGTTGAGATATCATATGAATGTTTAAAATAAGATTCATGATAAATATTCACTTAAAATTTAATAATCAAGATCCACGATGACCTAATTCTCATGTCGAACATCTTTAGAAAATCATTATATATAATAATTTTGTTATCATTTAATTATTTCCAATCAGCATTTTCAATTTTTTTTCAATCATTATAATTTTCTTCTTACTCCATATTTCAACTAGCATTAGATCAAATATAATTTAAAATAAAATAATAATTTAATAATATAATCAAATAATCATACTTAAAATAGTTTTTAACTTGTTGAAGCTATATATATGCAAATATAATATAATATAGTATATTTTTTTATATATAATCAAATTGAAGCACAGTCACAAATGCCTAGAGACTTTTGCCTCACGGCATGTGCCTAAGACAAAAAATGTTAAGTCTTAATGTAAAGCATGCTTCAAAGCAAGCACCTCAAACGCCTTTTTAACAAGGTTAGTTAAGTCAACAAGTTATGCATGAAAGATCCAACATTTACGACATTGACATCAAAAAACCCTTAAGTGATGGCTTAGCTCCTAATCCAATAGAGGGAACTATTATAAAAATATATATATTCCTTTCAATCACAAAGGATTTTAGAGATGCATTCGTGAAATTTATTGTAACTTATAAAACTCTCATTTTTTTTTAAGTAAAATCAAGGCCTTGACAATCTAAACAGAGAGATTCAAAAGCTTTAATCTATCATAATGAGATAATAAAATGCCGCTAATGTTGGGTCAATGATATAAGGATATGTGGAAGAAATCTAACAATGATAAAACGAGGTTCAAAGAAAAGAAAATAATAATGATCACATTTATATGTTTCTTTTTTTTGGAATATATTACAGTATAGATGAAGGGAAGAACCTAAGTACAAGCACCTCTTCGATCTATCCTTAAACATTTTTCTAAGGCTAGAAAAAGGTGAATCTAAAAAGATAATGATGAGCAAGATGGCATCCAAGATGTAACCTGAATTAGAAAATCTTGCTCTCATTTATTGACATCAGAATGTCAGAAAAAAGAAAAAAATAATAAGTGTCAACACTGCAAAAAAAAAATCATGGCAAACAAAAGAAACTTAATGTAAAATTCATGGAGAGCAAGCAAACTCAAAGAAGAATCCTTATGGCAAAACACTTCAAGCACACTTGGTTGTGATGGTCAGTATTGTTTTTATGTTGACGATGAGTGTTAAAACTTGTTTGGGACAGAAAGCAAGCTTGGCGTTGAAGGTTGGTGTCGACCTTATCAGACACAACGAGTGATGGTGTCGGTGTAGAACCTTGTTAGCAATTAAGAGATTAATATCAATGTTCGTCAATTGTGGGTTGTATCGCCAGTGTCAATAGCAGATATCAACTTAAATCTTTCATGGAGAACAGCCATGCTGGCATTACGAGTTGTCGGCTTTATAAGCAATAATGAGTGTCACGGTTGGTTTTGGTGGTGAGTGTCGACCTTATTGGCAATAGCATACTTCATTGTTTATGTCAACACAAGGATAGGCTTTGTATTTGTTAATGTTAGTTTTGACAGAGTTGGCCTTCTTGGCGATGGTGGGAATCAATGTATTTGTTATAAACAGATATTCAAGTTGGCATAGAAGGCATGCATCATCCTTAATGGCAATAAAGAGCATTAACTTCAGTGCGATAACAATTATCAATCTTGTTGGCGATAGCAAACATCAGTGTTGTAATTAGTGTCAGGAGTTGACCTACCTTACTGACTACGATGGGTGTTTGGGTTGGTGTTGAAAATGAAAGTTCGCGATAGCAAACATTGATGTTGTTAGTGATAGTGAAAAATGGTGGTGCCAGTGAAGGCAGATATTCACGACAAGAGTCGGCATTGGTGACAACTACATGCTTCAACTATAGTCGGCGTTAACATTGGGTGCGAGTACCGAGAGCTCATAATTCTCTCCCTTAGAATACCTTCATACTAACAAAGCATTCAATTAGCTCGTCATCAGATTTCAACCTTAGATGAGATACAGTTTGTTTAGAATAATTATAAAATTACATTGTCATCTTAGTAGTTATAAGATTTTTAGTGGCTTTTGCTTTTAAGATGAGCATTATATCAGTTATTCGATTAAAAATAAAAAGTAGTTAGAAGCAGATATTGCAAGTCAAATGACCAGAAGCGTCATTTGTACTTATAAGTATCTTTTATTTGGATAAAGAATTAATAACCATGTTCTAAATAAGAACATTAGCTAAAGCACTACCGTTCTTAAAACCATGTTTGAACTTCTTTAAGCAAGTTTATTCGTATTTGTCAAACTACCCTTGTATTTACATATCTAACACCTAAACTTTCAAATTAACAATGAATATATATATTTCTGCATGGATCTCAAGGCAATCTGACGGTCAAAAACAAAGGGACTAAAATGTGATTTATTCTTCTCTTCAAGGCAAGGCAAAATATATAATTTTTTTAATACTTTTTACCTTTTATCTTCTATAAATGAGGGTTTTATGATGTAGAGACAACTTTGGGCTCCCCCACATTTTGTAACATAAAATTTTATGGAATAACAATGGACCACTGTTGACCTCACTTTTGGTCGAGGTTTAGTTTTCCCTCTTTAGTAGCCTAGGATCTAGCCGTAGGACTTCCCTGCCGACTATTCCTAGAAGACTAGAAGCGGAACCCTCACCCTTAGAAATTCTGAACCCCTCTTTGCTCAACTTGTAGCTCCACATACTGATTCTGATCTCTAGCATGTAGCAGGTAGGATCGATATATGGTAGCTCGAGAGGAGTCCCCATAAGACTGCCTGACTTTAGCGTTGACCCCGGGCGTCTTTTTGGAGCCAGTTCGCTCGCCGTCTCTTCTTTTTCCCCCGAGCCGATTTGAAATCACTTCGAGCCTTTTCTAAACCCCTTTTGGAGACCACCTGCATCATTCTGATCGATCGAACTCGAGTCAAAATTTGTGATGAGACCGAATTTCGATATGATTTTGACTCGACCGTCGACGAGGTTGCCCAGGACGACCTCGGATGACGAAACGGACTGCGCTGATGCGTCCGAACGTCTATTTTACCTAAAATAGAAGTTAACTTTGCGACGACAACCTATCGAGGGCGAGAGTTGTGATTTAGAACTTAATTTTAATAAAAATAATATATATATATATATATATATATATATATATATATATATATATATATATATATTAAATCTATTAACTAAATCCCAGCCCTAAAACTCATCTCTCTTGCTCGATTGACCTCGCCTATCTCGCACGAGCATGAAGAAAGCTTCCTCGAGCCTTCTCCCACGCTCGAGCAGGGCGCCTCTTTGCGGCCGTCTCCTCCTCGACTCGAACGAAGTTGCTCCCATCCCTGTTCGAGTGTTATCTCTGCACAAATGTTATCTTGCGGCATTTCCCGCACAATCTTATCTCTGTTTGAACCCTATCTCTGCGTATCCCTGCTGCTGAGCCTCTGCTCCTTCCTGCGGCACTTTGTCGCCATTTCCCGTACCTCCCTCCACTTGCGTTCGTCCTGTAGGTTCGGCACATCTCATCCTCCTCTGCCTATAAATGCCCCACTTTGGGGTGAATTGAGGGTTGGCCTGAATTTCTTCTTGGAAGAGGGGAAGTGTTGTTGGATTGGTGCTTGAGTTCTTGCTTCTTTTGTGTGCTCTACATCGACTAGTAACCTCCTTCCTCCCCTCTCTTCTTCTCGGTTTGGCCCAGTTGTTGGTTTGGTTCTCCCTATTTACTGTTTCGGTTGGGAACTTATATGCTATGGAATGTTTTACTTAGTTGCTTAAATGACGATTCCTTGCTTTCCCCCCATAGTGGCATGTTAGTAGGTTGTTATATTTAAATTTGGGGGTGTTTTATTGCTTGAAGCATGAATAGGAATAAAGATTTGAGCATGTTTTAGGGATAAGTTTGAGCACTTGTTTAAAATGATTATATATATGCTATGATATGGGCTCTTTTCTCTTCCTCCTGCTATTCAGAGAAATTCAAAAGCATGGAAAACATAATTTTGAGGTAAAAGTTAGCCCCTCTTGCAAGCATATGGAGGGTTTGGTTTCAATACTTTAAGTTTTATTTGTTTCAAAAAAATACATGCTAGAAGTGATGGGTAAAGAATTCTGTGTGTGTTCTTATTTAAAATATGTGTTAGTCTTTTACTTTTGATATATTGAAAACATGATCTTGAGGCAAAGTCGGCTCCTCTTGCAAGCATGTTGGGATGTGTATTATGAGGTCCCTTGCTTACTTTGGCTTGGCATGAGTTATGGAAGGATTTACTTAGTTTTTTAACATGCATGTGGGGCTCATTTCTTGCTCCATGTAGCTTTGTCTTGATAAGATGCATGTTGTAAAGATCCTAATTGGTTTGGAAGGCATTGCAACTTATTTTGATAGCTTGGTTTGGCCCTTCATAAAGAGCTCTCCTCTTTAATTATTTGTTGAAAGATTATTTCATGCTTGGAAGGGTTAAGTTGGAGGAAGGCTTAAATATGCTCTTTTCTTTGTTTAAGATGCATGGTGGCTTTGTATTTGGATATGTTAAGAACATGGAAGTATTTGTTTTAGCTTCATGCTTGATTTGGTTTGGCCTTATGGTGCCTTTGAAAGGCTTGGTTTTTCATCTTAAAGGAGTTTGGGTATTGGCTTTTATGGAAGCTTGAGCTTTGGTTTCATGTTGAGGCTATGCTTTATTTGCTTAAATTTATATCGAGCTTTAAAAGATTTATTTTTATTAAGCTTCATTTAGGGAGTTTGGGTGGCTTGTCTTAACCTCCACTTAAGAGCTTATTTTGATACATATGAATGCTGACCCTGTTTTAATGTTTTAAAAGGCCTATCTTGGCCTTTATGTGGGGCTCGGCTTGCTCACTTTGGCCCCTACCCGAGAGCCTGCTTTGATAAGTTATGCTTGTTCTCATTTTAATGCTTTAAAAGACGTGTTCATGGTATGATTTTGGGTCTGTTTTGGCCTCATACTGGGCTCGGGTTTGAGCCCTGTGCTGGCTCGGTTTCACTCCTGTAGTAGTTCCCTGTTGTGGCTTTGCGTTGGGCTGTGGTTACGGCTTTGTGGCGAATCCTTTGACAAGCTTTATGCTGGGATTGTTTCTCCTTTCTTTTTATCTTGGCCGAGATCCTCTATTTGGATTGGTTGGAAGATTTTACGCTCTTGTGGCATGTTAAGTTATAAATTAAATTGGGAGTTTGGATTTCTTAATGTTGGCATGATTTGGAAGTGCTAGTGTGGGCCTTTTGTTACTACATTGGCCGCAAACCTTCCCCCCCTGTTGCAGCCTTGGCCGTAAGCTATTCCCTCCTGTTTATACCTTGGTCGTGAGCCTTAATGTGGTGATTTAAATCATGGTGGTCTTACCCCTTGCTACCCTTACACGTGAGTTGTTTGTGATGATTTGGAGCTCCCTTTGGTTTGCTTGTGGGGAGGAATTGAGGACCATATTTGGGACAGCCCTTCCATGCTTTATTTGACGAAACTGGAGTTGAACTGAATTTTTAGAGAAGCTTGTCCATTCACTTTCTTATGTATTGAAAGCTTGGTGTCGGGATGACAATCCTGTTACTATTGCCTTGGTCACGAGCCTGTAGGTGGTCCTATTGGGAGATCTGAGTTTCAAAAGCTGTCAATTAATTTGATATTTGAAAAATCTGGATTTTAGCACGGGTTTTAGAGATTTTAGTAGCGGGTTTCCCCGAGTCATTTCCTTCCTGTTTAATTATGAGGTTTTAAAATATTTTCAGATTTCATCTTTTTTTAAAAAAAATCTTTTTTGGCCTGAATGGAAGGGACACCCACTTTGGGTCGATCCAGTTATGCAAAAGTGAGAAAATGATGTCCTCGGGATTGATTAAAGAACTTTGCTTGTTTTCGGTGTTTTTACTTACTGCTTTTGTAGGGCATTTTAGCTAACCCTCCTTCCGCTTTCGCCCTTCTCGGATTTGGATGTGGGTTAAACTCCTTTCCTTCCCCTTCCCATTGATTGACATGTTTTCCGCTTCACTCGGAGTTGGTTTTGTTTCTGTTTTGAGGCGATGACGGTAGTTGATGATAAAGTCGCACTAGGTGAGAAGTGGAACGATATCTCATCCTACGACACTGTACTCGCTCCGAGGCGCAGTGGAACCGTAGGATGACGGTATCATTCACCGCTATAAGGCAAGCGGGGCACCAGTATTTACTTAGGACGGTAGTGATCCTACACCCGACAAAATGATCGACTCGTGGACAACCCTAATTTTCAAAATCTGATAGGAACATATATTATATTCGCAACAAAAAATATATATTTTCATCACAATCAAAACATTGATACAAACTCTCTTTTGTATGCCTGAAATCCGTGTGCATGCTAAAAATATAAATTTCAAAACCATTTTATAAAACTTGGTTGTCCACTTGTTGATTATCGCGTTTATAAGGCGAACACCCTCCCGAGTTAGGTTTAGCAGAGACGCCTTCTACAGTAGACGCAGTGCTTTATACACTCGGGTGACCGAGCAGCCTTCAAAGACCCTCGAGCATTACTACACGCTTCGAGCCTAACCCCGACCTGAAGTCTTGCGGTTTTCTTCTGGGTTTCGTATGATTTTGACGAAGACGGCTCGTGGTCATTTTTCCGGACTTTCCTGGTGTTTTGATGATTTTATTTTGATTTTCGTTTACTTTCTCTAAGGTTTTCTACCGTGAGTCATTCGTCGTCCTTTTTCGGGTTTTATGGACGATGTTTCTGCCCTGCTTTCATTTCATGATGCACTCCAGCCTGCTAAATTTAAGAAAATAACGAATATCCCAGGTATATAGGTTTGTTTATATTTACTAATGACGATCACTTTTAGATACTTCTCTTCTGTATTCTTTTGAACGACGTCGTATCATACTCTACTCTGTACGTCTTTACTTGCGTGTCTTTATCTTTCTACACTATCGTGTCTAACGTTTAAACATACTTTGCATAGGATGTTCAGAGAGCTCAACAATAAAAGGCCACCTGATTTGATATCATGAATCATCCACCTTAAAACTTCAACCTCTTCACGTAAAGGCAGCTTTGTTCTTGATGCAATGAAGACGGTCATTTCAACAACAAAACATATCTTCACCAGCTAAACCATTCTTTAGTAATTAAACAACAATCCATAGGATTTTGAGGTTGTTCGCCTAGTGCGACATAAATTCTCAACTTATTTTTGGTCTTCGTATAACTTTCTGTACTATATGATGCTCCAACCCGTTTTAAATTCCGAGGTTGTCATTCGTTACGACCTAAATCCTCACATCTTCTAGGTTATTCGTGTGATCGTTTCACACAAATGTAAGCCCTAATTAAATAAATTTGGCAGGATGAAACTTTTAAATAATTTCTCCCCTAAATTTAAGCCGAACCATAGGATAGCTTGGGAAGTCATCGAACTTCGCCTCCGGATCTCCGACATCCCCTATTTCTTCCTTTATATTCTACAATAAAATGTTCCAAATTTGAGTCAATCCCCTTTCACACCTCTTTGTCTGATTACGTTGAAAAATCATATTCTTTTGATCTCATTGAAGATAATATTTCCTGATTTTTATCGAGAGTTTTCTTAAGTGATTTCGGTCATTTGAGATGTAATTAACTATAGTGCTCGCCGCTTATAGGAAGCATTTCGAACCCAAACTTAAAATAAACCCTATTTAATTCTTTATATTAAATAAGTGAACTCATTTCAAGAAATAAAATGGTTTATAAGACCAAACGGACATCATATATTTCTTAGTTTATTTGATCGAGTCTTATCCTCAAGTCTTGTGCTCATCTTTCGGGATAAATATGGGTCTTGAGGTATAGCGCTCTTTCATTTAAACTATGAAAAATATCAAGTCTTTCATGTAAATTAAAGCGTCCTTCCGAAGCGGGCGATGAGATTTCGATTCCGGCGACCGACAGCTTCTTACGGGCACTCCACACCCGAAACAACGCCGACAACCACGAACCCGGGGAACACCTCATTTTCCCCCAGCCAAGAGAAGTCTTCCTCTCCTCTTCCCTTCTCTTTCTCTCCCCCTCTCCAACTTCTTTCTTCGGTCCAACGCTCTATTCTTTAGGCATGATCTACCGGACAGATTTGGATTCAACATCCTCTAAGGTGCGGTGAGCGTGGATTGTGTCGTCAACAAGAAAATGAACAAGTCGAGGAAAACTCTTAAGAGAAATGCTCTTAGCAAAAACACAAGAATAACTTGCAAGAGGAAGAATTACCCTCTCCAATAAAGATCAAATCTCCACCTCACAACTTCGCCCCTTTCATCTCTGAAGTTAATCCCTCAGCAAATAATTGCTTTGCCTCAACACCTAATCTCCACCAGCCGATTGTTTTTCCACAACAGACGTCTCCGCGCCGGTCGGCCGTTTTTCCAATCAAAGTGCCAATCGGTTGTACCACCAGTCGGTCGACCTAGCATTCGGCCACCTACTTGTCGACCGGCCGACGATCGTCCTGGGCCGTCAAAGGGAGTGTGTTACGACTACACCAAACTAAACTCTGACTAGGAGAGGCAATCACCAGAACTAAGGGTTCTCGCCGTATTGAACACTTTTCCTAAGAGCTTTTCTAGTCCTGTCTTCGTTTTTGCATCTTCTCCATTTTCATCCCCCTCGAAAATGCAGTTCAATTTAACCCTGTAAAATTATCTTATAATTTTGGGAAAAAGAGCGCTTTATTTTATCCAACCGATTGCCTGGAAAAAGCTAGCAAAAGCTATCAATGTAAAAGGCATGAGCACTTCCACCTCCACTAAGAACAGTTACATTCATCGATCTGACTAATGTTGGTACTGGCCCTAGCAAACATCAACAATAATAGTCATTTCGTGCTTTGTGGTTTTTCCAATTCTCACAAGAAGCCTCCTCGTTAGAACGACCATATGAATTTATCACTTCTACACACGGTTTGTTTTTCACTCTATCAAATCTTCATGCAACCCATCCAACAAAAGGCAAGAAGCTGGGAATCATGTTGGTTATATCCACTAAATTTGAGCAAACCGAGCAAGCTATGGCTTGACTGCACGGGGAGCAACTGGTGTCCTTCCAGATGACCAAAGTATCTTTAGCAGGTCACCAAATGAAAGTGCAGGCACCCCTTGCATTCCTAAAGGCTTCTTTACGTTGAACCCTCTGGTGTAATCTTGCAAAACATACTCGACAAATAGAGGTTTGTGCACTAAACACTAAATCACACTATTCATAAAACAAGTGTTTCCCAAATTTTGCAATCCTCCAAAGTCCTCGATCATCCATTTTTGTCCCGTTGCTTATTATATTATCATCACCATCTTCGATATCCCTTAGAAAGCTAGAACTAAATCCAATTGAAATCCCATTTGAGAGGGTGGGACCTCCAGCAATTGTTGTAGTAGACAATCTTGAAGGTTTGAAAGGAACCCATGCCATCACATTTTCTGTTAGGTCCATTCCAATGCTATCCAACAAACCATTACCTTTCGCTCTAAGAAAATCTGCTGATTCAATTGTAATTTAACTTCCTCCAAGGTTTGCTCAAAGTTTCCCAGTCGATCGTATTTTCCCCTCATTAAAATAATCGCATGTGGAAACTTGTATCTGGTCGAGCTTGAAAACCATGCAAATCTCATCATAAAGCTCTTTAACTGAAGCCTTTATACTCATAAAAGCCCCTACAGACCCTATCGGGCGCACATAAATTCCTCCGCACCGGCCCTCTCACACCTTGAGATCTCCCAACCAACTCATCTCAATCGTACGAGGAAATGGACACCCGACCGTCTCCATCACAGAAAAAATTCCCTTTGCTAAAGGTTTGTAGGGCACTGCTCGATGGTCGCCACTTTGCTTCGTCACACAATGATAGCCGGCCGGAGTCGATCGGAGTTTCCCTTCCAAGCAATGGAGATTTTAAGGTGAAACACCGGAGGTCCTGGAATGCGAGTGAGGAAAGAAGTGCCTGAAAATGGTGATATAATCTTTTTTTGCTCAGAACTACCAGTCATGGTTATTCGTCCATTGGTTTGGGAGATTTAAACTTGGCATTATGAAAGACCGGCTGTGGAAATCCGCCTTCTTAAGCATGATGGCATTGGTGTTGTTAGTACGGTTGGCAGCGGCAAAAAACATGGTGAAAGAAATGGTAGCTGTTGGCCCGAAGCGTCATGTGTATGCAGCGATGATGTACATGGGTACGCCACAGGACTATGAGTTTTATGTTGCAACAAGGGAAATGATAAGATCCCTTTCGAAGCTGAGGGATTTTGTCAATCCTGTCATCATTGCTTCCGTTGATGAGCAAATTGAATGGGTTCGGGCCATTAAAGAGGAGAACATGGTGACAGTAGAGAACTTGAGGTATCCATATGAGCAGCAGAAAGACTTCAACATTAGATTTAAACTTATACTAAACAAACTCCATGCTTAGATGTTGGTGGATTAGGACTAAGTTGTCACATTGGATCCCATCAATTTGTCCTTCATGACACGGATGAACTCTTTCAGTGTGGTCAATTTTGTGTCGTCTTCATCAAACCATGGATTACTTGGCGATTTATTCGACCGACCAATGTTCTGTCCAACCGCACCGACTTATACTGAACGGGCATCTCTGCTGCTTGCAACCTTCAACTGGCTAGCCACCGCCAACCTTCTCTTTGATTTTCAGTCCGTCACCTCAAAGTAGAGAAGACTTATATACATACCACTTAACTTTTATACTTTCATACATGTTTACATACATACCACTTACTTCTTACATTGATATATTTACGTGCCACACAATTTGTATGTGTGCATCCAGAGGTAAGTCGTCGACCGACCACTTACATATCATATCGATAGTCCACCTAACTCTAGCGGACTGCCTCGCCACTCAGGCCGACCCCTGCTCCAATCTGAAAACGCAATGAATAGTCAAATCCAATGAAGGTTTACATGCCTGCCCCTCAATTTATATATATTTATATATTTGCTTACATCCACACAATTTGTTTTTCCAACAAATCACCCTCCGACAGCAACTCGCCGCCTGATTGATTGTTGTTCCAATAACCTCTAGCTATATATATATATATATTTCCAAAGCCCTAGGGCCTGATTTATTGAAATAAGGCGGTTAAAGAAGATTGGAGGATAGGGCCCAAAGATGAAGCCTTACCACTACAATACAAAACAAACAAAGATACAAAAGACATGCAGGAATAAATATAAATAACAATGTCTAAGAACGGTATCGCCAAGGAAGTACTCTCGTTCTGGTTCTTGACGTTCCAGAAAGTAATCTCTTAAGTGCTACTTCATTACTGGGAGTAACCGATGTATCATCATTAAGTCTCAAGTATACCCCTGAGCTCTTACGTCGAGAAGTGTAAAACTCGCTTAATTTTCTTTCTTTTCTTCTTCCAGTTCTTCTTCTTCGAGGATCGATCCTTCCGAATTATGAAAGGAAAGATAGGTAGTAAGAATGGGTATAACTTTGGGGTTTCTTCTCTTTCAACTGAATTTTTGAATATACCGGTTGGACTCCACAGTTTTAGTAGCCACAGGAACATCACGAGAAACGGGAGGAACCTCATTTTCCGCCTCCGAGGCTCTAGCCACAAGAGTAGTCTCAATTTGATCCACCTCTCCAGCAGGTAAAACAGAAAATTGAGGAGTAACAATAGGAACCAATTCATTAACCCTGCTAAGCACCAACTTCGGAAAAATCATATATATATATATATATATATATATATATATATATATATATATATATATATATATATATATAACACCTATATATATGAAAGTTTTATAGATATACGAGATTCCAAATGAAGCTTTCTTATATCTGTATCAAGGTCCAGGAGCCCGAAGGACTTCAAGCATTCTTGAACCTCTACCTGACACTTGTGGAACTGACAAAACAGCGGATAATTCATTATAATAATATGTTGGATTCTTTTACATTTGATGCCGAGGGTGGTTCCGATGAATTGGCTCATCCTTTCGTCAATTGAGCTTTATGTCACTCAAATCCCTTCTCTCCCTTCCGCTTTATTTCATATGGATCTAAAAGACTTGGTAGCCTACACTGCCCTCCATCTTCTTTGTCGACCACCTCCCTCAAGTATCTAGAATTATATAGCGTTTCACTCCTCAAATCATTGTCGGACCTCACTCCCTCCTTGTATTCAGTAGAAATATCAAAACAATGTTGTTTGCAAATACTGCAACACTGGAAGGAAAAAAAAAAAAGAGCAACGCTTGGCTACAACCAAGCGACCTGCATCAAGCTACGTTACCATTCGGCCAACTGACGTCGAGTCAACCGCATATTTGTCATTTTCGTCGACCGGCAACCTCTTTTCCGTCCGGCAACCTCTTTTCCGTCCAGCTTCTAATAGGTCTCAACCGCATGAAAGAGTAACTGCCCTCCGACCAACTCATCAACCGACTCCCTCTGTCGCATGGAAGATCGACCACACCAATTGAATCCTCAGCCCGCTTCTCCATTATCCCGCAGATCCTGCACCACACTAGCCATTTCCCGATCGTTCAAATCCCTTTGTTGCACATAAGCTCGCCAAGCCGGATCCGGTCAGCTGTCTCTCAGCCAGATAATGTTGCCCTACGGAAGCTCGCTTGCACCAGACCACTCCACCGCCCGGCTCACCCAAGCCGAACCACTTCTCCATCCCTCGATTTCCTTCTCCTCTGTCCCGAGGAGTCTCGAGTCTCCTAGACCGCACGTGAATCCTTGATTGAAGCAAAAGGAAACAAATCTTCAGAGAAGAAGAGACTTTGGGTGCACATAAAAGGCAAAAAGAGCTTAATTGATGGTTACCAATCACCCTAATGATTCCTTACCATTAACATCCACGTACGTCATGATCACTACACGGTCATTACGATTCCTAACCTCACCGGCCAACCGGCGTACTAAATCATGCACCTTGCCTCAGCTGATTGGCGAGCTAAGGAGGAAGCTAACTCACACATCCTGCTGATTTAAAGTAGGTTGAAATCCTACTTTAAATCCGTGGTGACTGGGTAACATGTGCATCACACATTTCTTTATCTTTACATATCTAACTCCTAAAAACTTTGCTATTTTATCCACTGTGGTCGACCACTCTGCCGCTCTAGTGAGTCACCACAAGAAACAGGAAAAATTTACATACATAACACATATAATATATTCATAAATATATATGTACATATACCACACTTTGATTATGCAACTAAATCTGTACCAAAATTTTCAGATGAGATTTTTATCTAAGTATCTTAAACAAATATCGTTATTATTGTTTGTGCGCAAAAATTAAACTATTATATTCATAGAATTCTTCAACCCTACATAAATTGTTGCTTTCTGGTGCATATATGTTATTTTCTTCAAAGTTTACTTTATGATACATACGCTTAATAAAATTTTGTATCTCTATGTGAAAAGTTCGGGATCAAGACTTGGCAAAATCAAAGATTTCATGCATGCAAGTGAACACTTGACACTTGGGGAACTCGAACCCTAATAGTAAAACCGACAATGACACCAAGAGCGTTCGATCGTTCAGAAGCATGAGAAGCAACCGACAACGACGCTCTTGCCAAGAGCGTCCGATCGGTCAGAAGCATGAGAATAAACCAACAACGACGCCAAGAGCGTCCGATCGGTCAAAAGAATAAGAAACACCCACTAGAGACAAGCTCCGCAAGGTGCAAAACTCTAAGACTCCCTCAGGGGCAAAAAACTTCAAGACTCACTTCCCAGGAGAGCGACACTAAGACTGCCCTCCGGGGCTAGCACCTCCGAGACTCCCTTCCGGGGCTAGCATCTCTGAGACTCCCTTCCAGGGCTGGAGGGCGAGTATCTCCAAGGCTTCCCTCTTGAGCGAGCAACTCTAAAAGTTTTCCTCTGACGGTCAACTTTTCTTTGACAGTCAATTTTTGTCTGACGGCTGATTTTTCCTCCTAACGTCCGTCGGAACCCAACCCCTTCCCCTGACAGAAAATGTTTTGAATAACAGACTTAGCAGATGACAACAAAGATATCAAGCGCGAAGGCGCCTAGCAAAGGGTATCATTAGCAAATTATGTGTTCAATATTTATTTGATTTATAATTTTTTTAGTCAATATTGCAACTGCCGCAATCAAGAAGCAAAAAATTTAAGGATTTTAACATGTATATTCAAAAATAGTATGCACGGATCTCAAGGCAAACTGAGGGTTCAAAACAAAGGGACTAAAGTGCACTTTATTCTTCTCTTTCAAAGCAAGGAATATGTAATTTTTTTTATATTTTTGACTCCTGCTATCTTCTATAAATAGGAGAGCTTTGTGATGTAGAGGGGACCTTAGGCTTCCCCACATAATGTAACATAAGTTTTATGGAACAACAAGAGTCCACGAACCCAGGGAACACCCCCTTTTCCCCTCCGCTGTAGGAAGTCTTCGTCTCTTCTTCCCCTTCTCTCTCTCTCTCTCTCTCTCTCTCTCTCTCTCTCTCTCTCTCTCTCTCTCTCTCTCTCTCAATCTCCTTCCTCGGGCCAACGCTCTATTTCTTGGGCACGGTCTACCGGATAGATTTGGATTCAACAGAATAAAACTCAAAGCTTTAGCATTACAAGAGAAATACAAAAATAAATAACTTTTTCAAAGTGAAAAACACTTTTTAATGGATAGGTTTATAGCACGAAGGTTGTATATAAGTAAATGTGAAAAGTAAATACATGAGAATATTGTGGTATGTAAATTTCCCTAAAAGTCAGCATATAGAGGTACTAGGCTTAATGCTTGAATCGAATCATATTAAAGATTACACCTGCAGAGATATATAAAATTACATATCTTTGGGCTGTAAATCAATAAAAGAATCCCGAAGAAAAGACAGAAACATAAAACAAGTGAGGGATCAATCGCATACCTGATGAAGAAATTGGGCGTAGTTCCTCAGAATCAATGCATTGCCCGGGTCCTCTTCAATCAGCCTCTTATAATAAATTTCAAGCTCATAATCTTCACCTCCATAGTCAGTTTTCACAGAATAATTCCCATCTCTCCCATCACCACTACCAGCACCAATTACAACTGCGCCATCATCAACGTCAAGGTTCATGAGCCCTGAAGCCAGGCGATCGATTCCAAGCCCTCTAGCAAGGAAAAGGGGCTGGGAAGCTCTCTGACATAGCTCCCCTGAACCCTTATTCCCACCGTTATACTCTCCATGATCTAGGAAGCTAAATTCCTCTTCAATCTGGAAGTCATCCTGCTCCTGCAGCTTTTCCTCCTCGTCTTCTTCAACAGTTCTACAGCTGTACAAGGAAAGTGACGGGGCCGTCTCCAGAACTACATCCCCGCGGCGGGAAGTGGGCTTCAGTGACCTTTGGAATTGGGAATCAACAGAGCAGTTGGAGAGGAGATCCTTAATACTTCCTTCGGAATGACTTCTTCTAATCATGCCAGCAGATGAGTCTCGTTCAGAGGAATCCAAGATATGGGAGTAACGGCAGCAGATTCCGTGGAGGATGGTGGAGGAAGAGGAGTTAGTCCTCTCAAGGCACTGGTGGCGCAATTGGTGGCCATTGTTAGGGCCATCAGAGAATACCGTAGAGGAACAGGAAATTAGTGATCCAAGAATAGGAGTGGAAGAACTCCTGAGCAGCATCTTCTCCCTCTCCAATCACTTACCTCCCCTTACTCAAACCCTCTTCGTAAAGAACTATGTGAGCCCCGTGTGGACGGCCAATCCTGATAACCAAGTTGAGAGAACTTTTTAGCTTTTACCATTAAAGAATCACGGGCTGCGCATAGCCACATGTGAGACAGCTAAACCATGAAAACAAAGATAAAAGAAAGATAACATAAAGAAGGAAGTTGACAGTCAGATGAAATAAAATGAGCTAATGGGGAAGATTGGCTCATTCTTACCCATATGAACCCGGCAAACTAAATTAACACTGTAACAAGATGATTTACCCATGAGATCAATTGGCTCCAAGGAGAAGAGGAACCTGTCAGATTCTACAATGGAAGCAAACCCTAACAAGGCAGAGGTTTCTTTCATCATACACGTAGCACTTGTGATGGCGGGCGCGCCTTCACGTGCTAAGTCCCAGTGCAGAAAGTGACATTGATAGCGGTATTTATATGACCAATTTTATATTTTAATTCTTAATTTTTAATTTTTTTAAAATATTTTTAAAATTTTGAATAATTTTAATGAATTAATATTTTATTTTAAATAAATAAATTTAGTCATAAATACAAATCAAGATCTAACTTTAAATGAATTATAATTTGACTGTGTACATCACAAATATACTTGATAGCATATCCATTTAGAGGTGTAAACGAGCCAAACACGAGCGAGCCAGGCTAGCTCCTGTTCTGCTCGTTTATATTTCGAACCCAAAAAGTGTGTTCGTGTTCGGCTCGTTTGATTAGCGAGCCGAACACGAGTTATTCACGAACAAAGAGTCGTTTTGACAACCCTAATCATATAACCATAAGTTGTTAAGGATTGGAGCAAGATTTAAGAATTATTGTCTATATTAAATATCATTTGAACCTAATTTAATCATTTTTATTATATTGACTTCTTTAATAATTTTAATTGAACATAAATCTTTTAATTTTTTTAAAAATACTACTTATATATATATATATATAATTGAGGAATAGTATTTCGGCTCGTTAAGGTTTGTTAACTTAGCGAATGAGCCAAACATGAGCTTCTTAACGAGCCGAACACGAGCTGTTCGCGAACAATGAGTCATTTTGAGAGCCCTATATCCATTCCATGTCCAAGCCTATCTTTGAAAATTGTGTGCTTAATATCGCATTCTCATATATACATATCGATAATAAATTATCAAGTCATTTTATAAACATATTTTTTTAGTTGGATGAGATTATGTTGTGTGCAAAGTTACTACAATAGAGAGGTTTTCAACGACGGTTCTATTACATATATTAAATAGCTAATGAGGTTACGAAGGATGAAAAATTGGTTAGAATTCATGATGATAGTCATTCATGAACAATCAAATAGCTAATGGAACCCAATTAGGGAAATGATATGGATCAATTAGATCTTAATTTGATGCAACTATTCTCTCATTTATTTGCCAACCCAACCTCCAATCTCCGTTTCCAAGACCCGAAGCAAGCCCTCCTTCCCAACTTCACATAAGCCGAATGCAAAGGCACCCGTTTATTTAAGAGGTGAGAACATAAGAGAACTTAGATTTTATTGGCTTTGTTTTATCACGAGATCAATTAGTTTGCTCGTATGGGTTTTCATTTTACAGTTTTGTATGTGTTTTGTTTTGTAAATGTTTTGGGATTTTACTATCATTGTAACAGTAAAGAATTATAGTCTAAATTCTTGGTGCGGTTGAAAGAGATGAAAAATCTGAGGTTATGCAAGATTGGGAGTCGTCATTTGTATTGTTTAGTGATGATCTGGGTTAAATGTCTAACTAGTGTAGCCATTTAAGTACTCGTTTTTGTCACTTGAAATCTTGCATATGTTATTCACATGTATTCCAAGACACTTGCATGTTTGTTGGGCGTCATGTTGACCTGACTTGAATGATTATATCAATATGCCATTTTTTAGGAGTAGTAGGAAAGCCTTTTTTTATCCGATGCAAACATCCAAGTGGGGATGACGATGAGAGGCTGGCAGCATATTACTAGATATTTGATTGGCATTAGAATTTTAAAAGAGGCTAAACATTACTAAAATGGGACTTTAAATAAAATTTAAATTGGACCATTAAGAACTTGAAAAAAAATTGCATGACTAATAAAATAAAGGAAAAAAAAAAAGACTTAAGAGCAAAGAAATTACTGAAAATAAATTTGAAATGAAACTTACGGGGACACTTGAAGGATCTGCAGATCCACTAGGAATGCTAGAAAGAAGCTCTCACTTCAAGATGCGCTCTTGAGTAAAAATGAATTAAAAGGGAGTGGAACGAGGCATGGCACCTCCCTCTTACTAAGGGAAAATTATTTTGTCGGGATAACGCACGTAGACTTATGTGCAGAAGTTAATCCAAAAATGCCACGATTTTTTATATTTTTATCATTATTTTATTTTATTGAATATACTTTAATCTATAAAATGAGAGAGAAAAATGTGCGTAATGTGTGGCTCAACCCCTTCCCCGACCTGTCCCATCCTGAAAAAACAAATACAACAAATACAGAGATCGAGACTTTTTGTATTTGGGGTTCATTCGATGTTTCATAAACCGAGATCGGCATCAAGCTCTCTATAGTTGCTCTATAGTTTGTTCCTTTGTTGTATTAAGTTTAGGCATCAGCATTTGATATTTTTCCTTTTTTTTTTTTTTTTGCTGAAATTTCCTCGTTCTAGAGCTCCATATATCTACTTGTCTCTTAGCGTAACGATGAAGAAGATATTGGAAATTTTGTTGGAATCAAAATACAGCATAAGATAATTTTGTTTGATCAAATAATTATCTTTTTGGTGAGTAAATATGTTGATATGCTTATAAATGTGAGACAATTGTTGTTATTTCTTTTTTAATGTTTTTATTCCTAACTAAGGATTTTTTTTCTTTTGGTACATGCTTTTAAAATATGACAATGTTTTATTGGTTGTATTGATTTACTTCAATACAATCGATATAACACGATTGTACTGAATGGATGCTGCAATGCAAATATTGATTAAAAATCTGAACAAAAAAATGACTATTTTTTCTATAGTAAAACTATATTGTATTGATTGTACTGAGGGAACTTAGTACAAACAATAAAACACGGTTGAATTGAAATAAGATAGAAATGTTGATTTTTGTTTAAAATCAGAATATAAATAAAGTTGATTATTGTTTAAATCAGAATAAAAATATAAAATGGGTATATAGATAAAATGAATTTTAAATTTTTGGTATTCCTCGTACCTATGATTATCTGATTATTTCTCATGTACAACTAAGTTGTAATTGTTGTACCTAGGTAACTCAGTACAACCAATACAATAGGTTGTACCGAAGTAAGACAACAATGTTGTGTTTTGTTTAAAATTTGAATAAAAATAAAAACAAAAAATAGCTATATAAATATGATGAATTTTTTAATTTTTATTTTTCCTTGTACTTATGATTGTATGATTATTTCTCTTGTACAGCCAAGTTGTATTGATCGTTCTGAGGAAACTCGTTACAACTTCAGTACAACCGATACAACACGGTTGTACTGAAGTAAGACAACAATGTAGAGTTCTTTTTTTATAATATGAATAAAAATAAAAAATGGTATAAAACTAGAATGAATTTTTATTTTTTTAACTTCTCTACATGATTGTCTAAATATTTCTCTTGTACAACTATGTTTGTATCGGTTGTACTGATGTAACTACAATCGATACAACACGGTTATACAGAAATAAGCAACAATTTTGAGCTTTGTTTAAAGTCGAACATTGTTGTACATAAATAAGTAGAAATTTTGAGTTTTGTTTAAAATCTAACACAATTGTATTAAAGTAAGCAACAATTTTGAGTTTTGTTTAAAATCTAATTAATAAAAATGGGTATATATATATATATAATGAATTTTTAATTTTTGCTTCTCTTCATAACTATGATTTTCTGATTATGTCCCTTGTACAACCAAGTTGTATTAGTTGTACTCATGTTACTCATGTAACTCAATAAAACCACAGTTGTAACAAAGTAAGAACACAATGATTATGTCATTTTACATTTGCACTCTTAATTATGCTTCATTTTATTGTTTCAGTAGTGTATTTGAAAACTTTCAATAGAATGACTTAGGTGTCGACCCTCAGTATTTAAAGCAGTATATGATAAATTTTCACAGGACATCCCTGAAGATTATTGACCTCATTTTGGTAAAGTCTAAATTCTTCTCCTAAAACTTAGGATCTAGCCATAAAACTTTCTTATTGACTATCCTAGAAGACTAGTGATGAGATCTATCCCACTTAGAAGTTATATCCACTTCTCAGCTATTTTGTGAAGTCTCGGATAGGTGGTCACAAATCTTCATTACTTTATTAAGCTGATTGGGACCAACATGTTGAAAATAAAAAAAATTAGTTCACTTAAGATCACAAGGCCTTAGGGAAACCCTTTATAACTTGGACACTCATATCACCAAATACAAATTCACATCACCATATTCACTCCACTACACACACCTTAAACTTCACATCACTATTCATCTCACTTCATCATATTCACACTCGCCACCACTGATATAAAATCCACCTAAATTCACCTAAGCCTACATGCCAAATCCAAAATCACTAAGCTCAAGTCCAAAATTTCATCACAACAATTTCAAAAGAAAATAATAACCCCATTACACCCCTCATGAAAAATTTCAACACCATCAAATCGAAATCCAAAGTCCATCATCCAAGTCCAAAAATCCATTCTTAAAATCCCATCAAACCAAGCCCAAACTCCAAAGTCATTTATAACAAAAGCCCACATGACACAATCAAACCCCATATCAATTTTAATCAAACCTATGGTGAATATTTTCATGATTTATTTGGCTAAACTTGGAATTCATGAAAATATTTCAAGACCTTGAAATTCTCACCCCTCCTCTTTAATGAAAGCCATGTATGCCATGCATGAGCCTTAGGCAAGCTATATGGCTTCATCCAAGCCATAGGAAAGCCAAGGAGCCATGCATAAGCCTCATGGGAGTCGCCATACTACTTATGGCTAAAAGAGGAGGCTCTTTCAAGATTCCCCTCAAAGTACTTAACCATCCCCATGATTCACCTGAACCCATGATTAAATACACATCTATAAATAGAGGGCAAAATTACTAAAAAAAGGACAACCCCCGTTCATCAATGAAAATTTTCTTAATCATTATATTGTCTCTTTGCCCCTTTCTTTGGGCTCTAAGTCTCAAGGCGTTTGTTCACAAAGGACGGTTTAGGATCCAACATAAATAACATTAAAATCCCATGCATCAATCTTAAAAAGCAAATATTATGTTAATTTTAAATATATTTAAAATGTGTGATGCCTCAAGATTCATGTAAATATATGGTGATGCATGTATGTCACAAAATATTCGTATGTGTTCTAATCAGTGCACTAATCTTTTAATCATGTGATCCTGGAATGTTGCACTGACAACATGCCACTCTGTCTAAGGGCGGGTCATAAGTCTCATCTTTGGACAGTCAGATCCTCCTTTCTAACACATACTGGAGTTGACAAGACCGAGCCTCTAGTATGATACTCCTCTCAATAAAGATTGAAGTTGATAGGATTGGCACATTTTTGAATTCTCGAGCCACTAAATTTAATTGTAAAAAGAACAACTTATCTCAAATTCCTTGATGATGGTCCTATTGATGATAAATCTCAACTGGATATCTATTTATAAAATTTAATTCTAAAATTCTACAATTTTAGAATTTTAAGGTGAAATCTATCTCTCCAAAGATTAAGCAAAATCCATCTACCTTCTATACCAGTTTACTGAAGTTGACAAATCTAAGGTTAATCTAAGGTCACAAATAGCTACTGTCATATAATTTGCACCACCCAAATTTACACTCAAAATAATCCTATGCCAATAAGTACGTAGCTTGTGTCATCTTTTTTATGTGGTTTGACCTAATTAATCCATAGAGAAGCAATTATGACCAGATCTCTCTGATTGGGAAGTGTGTCCTATAGACTCTATTAGATGATATTATCAGTAGGCACTACTAGGTGGTTTGGTGAACATGTTCCATCTAATAGTTTGGTCGATTAGGCTCCACTATATTATAGTAATGGTTGTAGCCCGCAAGTTTTCCAATGGTTTTGCTTATTTCTGTTGTGAACTATAGAATGTACTTGATAAGGCACAAAGTCTTTTGTTAGCTACAGTAACTTAATTTTTTACTCTTAAAAAAATATTCACCTCTCATGACTCATGACAATGATCCTTCTGTTAGCTTGGGTTGACTACCTAACAACTTGGGATGAAAAAGATCATGAGATATTTATGAGGCTCTTCATCATTTTCTTCATCGTCAGCTTTTTAAGCTATGGTGATAATTCTATAATTTAAAGCTTTGATTTTGTTGCTACTATATGCTAAATTTAAAAGTTTCGAATAACTAACTTTAATTGAAAGTGTTCTTCCATTATCAAAATGGATAATTAACCATATGGGCTTTTGACTACGGAAAACCTCAAACCACATATCTTAAAGTCCTCACAATATAAGTTAAAATCTCTGAGTAGTATCTTATCTACAATCTCATATGCCTTCTGAAAATCTGACTTAAAACCTCACGATAAACTAATAGCATCCTCCTTTTCTTTTTGAGAGAAGTAAAGATAAACAAATTTTCAGAGCCCACCCATACGAGTTATTGTAAATGAATCACAAATTAAATAACATCATAGATGCTTTCCCAAGCTTACTAATCAATTCACTAAGTTATCTAAATTAATACTTAAAAGCAAATCTAATTTGAATCCAAAAACTAAATACAATCATGTGTGACCATGAACACTAACCCAATCATTAGATATTCTCTCATACCATATATAATTTTATCTCAAATATATATATTTTAGAGGTTTTGCCCATCAATACCATCTCAAGCCATTCACTTTCTCTCACTTAAATTCTAATTACAACAATGCTCTCTAACAACAAAAAACCAAAACATTAAAAAAATAAAATGAATATCAAGACTCAAATTTAATCCTAACCAAATTAAATTCTATAAATATTTTTAATAATTTCTATCGACTAAATTAATTTACACCCACACCCATACCCATACCCATACCCATACCCCTACCCCTACCCCCATATCACATGCTCCTTCAAAATTCAGCTAATCACAGCTCTGCATAAACATTACCCCAACCGTCTCACCACCTAAAATAAGAAACTCCGCCACCTCTCCATCCCATGCCCCGCGCCACCCCTCCCCATTCCATTAACCACCCATCTCCCCCCCTCCGTAATCCCTCCTCCTTCCCCCCCTCCCTCCCTCCTCCTCCGAGATGTCAACGAACGGCGGCGGGTACTACCCTTCCCCGCCGCCGTTTCCCTTCAACTTTCACCTCCTCGAACTCACCCTCATCTCCGCTCAAGACCTCTTCCCCTCTTCCCGATCCATGCGCACCTACGCAGTCGCTTGGCTCCACCCAGACCACCGTCTCCGCACCCGCCTTGATGCCGTCGGCCACACCGATCCCACCTGGAACGACAAGTTCGTCTTCCGCGTCGACGACTCCACCCTCCGCTCTGACACGTCCGCCATCCATGTCGACATCTACGCCTCCCGCCCACGCTATCTTCCCGGACCCGACACTTTGCTCGGCACCTCTCGCGCTATTCTCAGCACTCTCCGCCCCTCCCCTGCCACCAGCTTCGTCGCCCTGCAGATCCGCCGTCCGGCCTCTCTCCGCCCGCAAGGCATTCTCAACATCGGCGTCGCTCTCATTGACGCTTATGTCCGAAGTCTCCCCATCTACGCCGATCTCGGCGCTTCTGCTTTTGCTTACCACGACCTTATGTCCAAGCCTGCTAAGAAAGTCAATAAAGCTTCGTTTTTGCCGCAGCTGCAGGCCGAGGTGGTGTTGGACAGGAACGGGTCGGTGGGCGGGATGGGGGAGAAGGAGAGGTTGGCGTTAGAGAAGAAGTTGAAGAAATGGCGGTCGGAGATTCCAGCGATGGATGCTAAGGAGGCTGAGGCGACTAACGAGGAGGGGAGTTCGAGAGGAAAGCAGAAGAGGGCTCGGGGGATGTCATGCTTCAGTATCGCAGGACAGTACGTGGATGAGATCGAGGAGGAAGACGAAAGCGCCTGCGCTAGTAGCCGGAGTAGCAGTAGCCGCCGCCGGTGAGAATAGAGTTTCCGTTCTGTTTCGGCGCAGGGGAATTGAATTTATTCAAATTTTGCTTGTAAGGGGGGTTTCTTGGATGGAAATTTATTAATTTTTAATTAATGATTTTCTTGTGATGGTGAAGAAATAGGAGATAAATTTTTGGGGTGTAATTCATTCTAACATATAGTTAAAAATAATCTAATAATGATGAAAACAAGTATATTGAATCACATAGTAAAATATATAAAGTATGTAAAGTTGAAAAGTCTAGCCAATTGCTAAATTGTGAGTTCACGAGTTGTTAACTTGGTTGTTTGATGTGCCCCCAGTTCGTTACTGGGACGACTTTTAGGTCTCATTAGCTAGCTTGAGAGTATGAGAGTTCATGATAGATAGATTGATGGGTCTTTGTTCTAGATTCATTGAGTCGATAGTTTGATAGTCCTAATGGGTCAATGGGCTAGAAGTGGTTGGATGTATAATTGTAATGCAATAAAGTAGAAGAAGTAAAAATTTTTAAATAGAGGTATAAATACTTAGTTTGGAAAATCTTAGATTTTTTGAATTAGGATTTCATTTTCGGTCATTGCTATTATTATTTTTTTCCATTATATATAATATGAATATAGTAATTTAATATTTAAACATAAATTTATGCATTTGTGGTTCAATTTTACAACAAACATGAATTTTAATGGGATATTAGTGATAGACTTCTAGTAAACTTTGGCAAATTTTTATGGAGTTATAATGAAATTTTATTAAAATGTGTTTAGTATAAATTCTTGAGTTTCATAAAAGTTTTTCTCCCAAAAATTTAACGGCACTCAATTAAAAATTCTTGAGAAAATTAGCCAAAAGTGACATATCTTAAATACAATTTATCTCAGAGTTTTGTTGTTTAGCAAAGTGCAGATTTATACAATGTAAAATTCAATTGTACTTAGAATTCCTCAACTCTCCACTTTTGCAGGAATTCAAAATCCAGCAAAAATCAACATGTAAGTAGCTGAGAAACTTGCGAAGAAGCGTAAAATCGGATTTTCGCCAAGTCTCACATCTTGCCAATGGTTGTCGTCAAAGCAATGTTGGGGTGTGTGGAGATAGGAGTGCATGGTTTTCCACACTCATTGACGTCGTCTTCACCTCCTCACTCATGTCACTGAAGTTCTTCTCTTGAGCTCTCCATGACAGCAACTTCACAATTACAGCTTGACTCATTCCTCGCCAGACATGTCAACTTCTTTTGCTTTGGTCTAGATCACTCTGGAAATCATTTCAATCTATCTTTTGTGAACATTGGTTAACTTTGCCATCTCCTTGTCTTTTTATTCAAAATACATGAAGTTTTTCCTTTTCCTATTTTTGAGAAAAAAATTATTGTTGTGCTTAGTTCGTGTACAACAATGTTGTACAACATTGTACATCAATGTTGTACATGAAATCCGTATATAATATTCTCTCACTTTTTGAGATATTGAGGTAGCCTTCTATCTGCATTCAGGCATACTTCAAGGGTATGAGATTTTTTTTTTATGATTTGTTTTCAGTGATGTGATTTTTAAGAGATTGGGATTATAATTATTGATAAGACAAGTGAATGTTTAAATATAGATCAAAATCAATAGCAAAGGTAATAAGTTTTTTTTCATTTGGGTCTTCTATTACTCTATCAAATACTTTTACCCTAAACATGTATTAATGTCGGCATGCTTGAGCTTCATCTCTTGATTGATCCTAAATGGTTGTAGTTGTAGTAACCCCAATAGGAGGGATAAGAAAGCCATGGCAGAAGGCAATTTCAAAATAAGGATTTTAATACATTTCATGTTGAGTTTTAATAGAAATATTTATAGATACCTTAGATTCAATTGTATATGTAATTTATTCAATCTACAAAATTATTCATCTTTATATATATATATATATATATATATATATATATATATATATATATATATATATATATATATATATATATATATATATATATATATATATATGATTTTTTACATATGATTTTATATTCAAGTCATTAAAGATGTGTATACTAGAGGTGTCACTTGTGTTTGAATTGAAGGAGGGTTGACTAAATGTTTTCCTATTTATGTTGGATTACATCAGGGATCGACTTTAAGCCCATATCTTTTTTTCTTTAGTTATGGATGGTCTTACTGGACATTTACAAGAGGATGTACCTTGGTGTATGTTTTTTGCTAATGATATCCTTCTCGTGGATAAGACGAGAGAAAAAGCCTAGGAAAAACTTAAATTATGGAGGTCTACATTGGAGTTTAAAGCCCTTGGTTTGAATAGAACTAAAATTGAATACATGGAAAGTAATTTTAATAGTAGTAGCTCTAGTGACAAAAGTGTAGATATGGGAGGTCAAATTATTAAAAAGTGAGAACGATTTAGATATCTCGAGTATGTTGTTCAAAGCGATGGTGATATAGACGGGGATGTTAATAGTAGAATTCAAGTTGGTTAGTTGAAGTGGAGGAATGCTTCAAGCCTTTTGTGTGATAAAAAAGTATTGCTTAGACTGAAAGAAAAGTTTTATAAGATGGTGGTGAGACGTGCGGAATGTTGGCCTTTAGCAGAGAAGCATAATACTAAGTTAAATGTTGCCGGGATGAGAATGACTAGGTGGATGAGTGGCTTTACACTTAGAGACAAAATGCGAAATGAATATATATGTGATAGGGTTGGTGTAGCTCCAGTGACGAAAAAAATTAGTCTTCTTAGATGGTGTGGTCACATTAAACGTCGACCATTTGATGATCCAATTAGTAGAGTAGATATTTTAGATACGACTTATGTTAAAAAAGGCAGAGGTAGACCTAGGAAGACTTAGGCTTATTGTATAAAAAATGATCTTAATTTATTAGAATTAAATGAAAATATGACACTAAATGGGACGCAATGGAGAAAAAGGATTGATGTAGCCGACCCCACTAAGTGGGATAAAGGCTTTGTTGTTGTTGTATGCTACCTTGATGGCGGGGCTTTGCAGTAAATAAAGATCGATCATCTAATTTGGATGAGTTTAAGGATAAAATAAAAGTTAGTCAAACTCAAAATCAATCAGTTTTTGGTGGATTTATTGCTAATATTGTGAGTATATTATTCACATTATTGTATGAGAATTGAAAAGAAAGATGTAAGTACTAGCTTGAGCAGAATTATAACATCAAACATATTTGAATAAACGTTACTTTGGCCTCAATTTAGATTGCAGGAATACGAAACAAATAAGGATAGAGCTTTTCTTACAGTTATGAGACCACATTCACTCATGAAGATTATTTGTGAACATATTCAATGTAAGGATTGAAGAACAAATTGTCTTGTTACTATATACACTAATACATAGTATTCATAATCCAATTAGTTGATTAAACTTTCAATGGTATAAAAATATTGTCAATAGACAATTCAATGCAAGATTAGAATCTTTAGAAGATTTATGACATGAAATGATTGTCACTATTGCTACTAACTCTCTTTAGAATACAATTAGATAATAAGTTCATGGCCTTTTTTTAGGTATTATATGATCCAAGTTTTAAATTATTCTCCTACTTTAGTCCTCCTCCTAATATAATTTATGAGAAAATAATATTGTTTTGGCATTTTTTATGGAACATATGTTAAAGCAAGAGTGATTAGAGATGTTAAAAAGACTTGTAGTTCGCGAATAACTCGTGTTCGGCTCGCTAAGCATATAAACCCAATATAAATAAATTTTTTGAGTTTCATATATTAATGAGAGTGTTATGAAATTTGAGCGAGAAGAACCGATACAAGAAGAATAACACACGAAGATTTAACGAGGTTCGGCGAAGAATTGCCTACGTCCTCGGGAGCGAGCGACGGTTTCACTATTTCAGAGGAGTTACATAGCGTAGTTCTTTGCCGAACCTCGTTAAATCTCCGTGTGTTATTCTTCTTGTATCGATTCTTCTCGCTCAAATTTCATAACAATTGGTATCAGAGCGAGAAGAATCGATACAAGAAGAATAACACACGGATATTTAATAATGGTCGGCAAAGAACTGCACTATGTAACTCCTCTGAAATATTGAAACCGCAGCTCGCTCCCGAGGACGTAGGCATGTCTATGCCGAACCTCGTTAAATCTTTGTGTTCTTTTTCTGGATTTGCGTCTTATTTCCTGAATTTTCATAACAATAAGGCGCAAATCTAGAAAAAGAACACAAAGATTTAATGAGGTTCGACATAGACAATTTGTATCAGAGCGAGAAGAATCAATACAAGAAGAATAACACACGGAGATTTAACGAGGTTCTGCAAAGAACTGCACTATGTAACTCCTCTGAAATAGTGAAACCGCCGCTCGCTCCTGAGGACGTAGGCAATTCTTTGCCGAACCTCATTAAATCTCCGTGTGTTATTCTTCAAGTGCAAATGGAAGATTCTATTTGTAACGAGTCAAACAAGAGCTGAGGTTGGGCTTGCTCAAACTTAGCTCGTTTACACCCTATTAATAGCAAATTAAAATGAAAGTGTTAAGCTCAAATAGGGGCGGTTCAGGCCCTGAATCAGAAGCATACAATCTGCAAATTCACAGGAATGAGCGCGGACCTGAACCGTAAAGTCCTTGGAGTGCTGGAGAAATGCGCTCGGCTGTCTCAACTCAAGCAACTCCAGGCCTTCCTCACAATCCTCGGCCATAGCCAGACCCAGTTCTTCGCCTTCAAGCTCGTTCGTTTCTGCTCCATTGAACTTGCCGACTTCTCCTATTCTCGCCTCATCTTCGACAGCTTTCTTACCCCCAATGTCTACCTCTACACCGCCATGCTCACCGCCTACTCTTCTCTCTCCGACCCAACTCCAGCCTTCAATCTCTTCGCTCTCATGCTTCGCCGCGGATCCCCCAAGCCAAACGAGTTTATCTATCCCCATGCCCTCAAAGCCTGCTCCGATCGGTCTGCTTTCCATTTTGCAAAATCCGTTCATTCCCATGCGTCAAAAACGGGTTTTGATCGGCTTGCCGTGGTGCAGACCTCTGTACTCGATGCGTACGCGCGGTTCTCGGATCTAGATACTGCCCGCAAGTTATTCGATGAATTGTCCGACAGAAATGTTGTTTCTTGGACTGCTTTGATTTCTGGTTATGCTCGAGTGGGGAGGGTAGGGAACGCCATTGCGCTGTTTGAGGAAATGCCTGAGCGGGATGTCCCGTCCTGGAATGCCATGATTGCTGGTTGCACCCAGAATGGGATGTTCTCAGAGGCGGTGATTCTATTTCGGAGGATGCAGAAGGAGAATGTCTTCCCCAATGATACCACTGTAACCTGCATGCTTTCAGCTTGTGGACATCTTGGTGTTCTCCAGCTCGGGAAATGGATCCATGGCTATGTGATGAAGAACAAGATCAAAATCAGTTCTTTTGTCATGAATGCTCTCATTGATATGTATGGAAAATGTGGAAGCTTGAAAGAAGCAGGATTTGTTTTTCAGACATTGTTTGAGCCAAGCTTGACATCATGGAACTCCATGATCAACTGTCTTGCACTTCATGGGCATAATGAGGGTTCAATTGCAATATTCAAAGATATGGAGCACCGAGGAGCCCGACCTGATGAGATTACCTTTGTTGGGCTTCTGAATGCTTGCACTCACGCTGGATTGGTTAATGAAGGTATGAATTATTTTAACTCCATGAGAAGTGAACATGGTATTGAGCCCAAGATTGAGCATTATGGATGTGTGGTGGATCTTCTTTGTAGAGCTGGGAGATTTGAAGAGGCAATGGGGGTAGTGAGGGATATGAAGCTTGAGCCTGATGAGGTGATTTGGGGTTCATTTCTGAATGGTTGCAAGGTTCATGGTAATTTCAACTTGGCAGAGTTTTCAGTTAAAAAGCTTATTGAGATTGATCCGAAGAATGTTGGTTATGGGGTGATGTTAGCTAACTTATACAGCAAATATGGGAAGTGGGAAGAGGTGGGGGAGGTTAGGAAGATGTTGAAAGATGGTGGAGGGAAGAAGTTGCCCGGGTGTAGTTGGATTGAGTTGGATAGCTGGGTTCATCAGTTTTATTCAGGTGATAAACTTCATCCGGAAGCTGATGAGATTTGTGTATTATTAGAAGAGTTAGCTGGGCTGTTTGAAACTTCACATGAACTATTTTAGTGGGATTTCATAATTCTGAGTTGATTCTGGCCTGCAAGCTGAGTTTTACCTGCTTGGTTATCTCAGTAAAAGATTAACTTCTTCTAAAATATGACTGTTTGAAGAATTGGAAGGCATCTTCTGCACAACAAAAGGCCATTACGAGAAGTTTGTTTTTCCTTATGATATTTACAGGGCGCGGTATTTGGCGTAAGATCTTGTAATTATCTTCAGTATCTCATACTCATTAAGTCAAGTTTGAATTTTGACACATGATTCATACGTTGAGAGCACACCTTCACTAAAAGAATAATGTAATTAGTTGTAATATGGCTTGCTTGCTCATATTTCTGCATTTGTAATCAAACTATAGAGCATTTATTTTATTCAATCTGACAAATGATTTGATGATTAAGATGAAACTTAGATGATTTGAGGAAAAAGTGCATTTAATTTGATCTCTATTTGTTGAATGCCTAGTTGTCTCTTTGTGAACACGCCTCGAGAGTTAGAATTGAGTGAAGGAGAAAAGAAAATAGAATGGGTCAAGACTTTACTGTTGAGGGAACCTGGGGAGAGTCCAGATGGTCAGCCCTCCTTTTCGTCATCCTTTTATCTCTTATTTATAGGAATTTTTTTTGGTACAATTACAAAAAGGAATGAATAGTTATAGTAATCATTCTTTAATTAATGCTTCGATTAATTATATAGATTTTATGTCGTAATGTAGTTGAATTCTAGCATGATGGTAATGAGTCGGTCGATTTGCTTAACTTCGACAGGTTGAGACGATCGGCTGAGTGCAAACCTTGCCTTGCCTTGGTCGGCCTGTGCATCCAGTTGAGTGTTGATCTCACCCACCATGACGAAAGGTGGGCAGTGGTCGAGATTTCTCACCTGCGCTCTGGTCGGTCGATCGACTGATGGGTTGATTTGTTTCATCGATGAGTCTTGGCTCGTTTATCATTTCACTTAAGTCTTACAGGGCTTGGGTCTTCGTCTGCCTTGTCGGTTCGTCGCCTAGGCCAAATACTCATTTTCACAAGGTCTTGGGTAGTTCTTGTCGTTGACTATGCGAGATATCCAATGAGACTCATTGTCATGATGATTTGTGTAAGGTCTTGGGCGGATCTTGTCACTATTGAACAAGAAAACTTCTCCAGGGCTTTGACATATCCCGGGTTTACAGACGCGGCTTCTCATGCTTGGTGTATAGATATTATTTCCTCAAATTTTCCTGCTCCTTGGTGGCGACAGCTGCGATAAAGACAGGGAAATTATCATTTCAATAATGCCACAAAAATCTAGAAAATTTAATGATTAGTTCTCTCTTTATTTTTGTGTCCGATGTGTTTTATAAACAAAGCCAGGAGTTGGGGCGTTCATCTTTTACCAATGTTTCCTAGGTTGCTAATTAGGCGTTATGTCGAGTGGCACGAGCAACAAGATGATCGATCTAAGCCTACTGGTCTTGGCGGGGTATCCACCTACTATGACATCTATTCTAAGAAAGAAAAAGGTGGCCAGAAAAGAGAGAATGCCAGAGGCGGTCAGTTTCGACCATGTTGCTTCTTTCAAGGGGCCCAAAGCACGGTCGCCAAAGAGGCTCCGGAAACCCATGGGTTCTGGTTTGAGCAAGGTCAGGGTTGTGGTTTATCCGTCGACCCCGTTCGGAGAAAAGGCTGTTGACGATCGCCGTAGCACAAGGGCAGAGGTGGTGGTTGACCCTTTGCTATTGCCCCCGAGGGAAAAGGGAGAAGGCACCGTAGCGGGAGAGAAAGGTCGTCCCTTGACTGGATCGGAGTTCGAGAGGCTCATTGGTATGTAAGGAATTTATTTTGACTTTGGTTGACACAGTAACTTAACCTTCCTTCTAAACTCATATGTATCGATCGAGACGGAGGATGTCAAGGGTGGCGGGCTATCGAGAGATGTGTTCGACTCGATTTCTCTCGTTGTCACCGAGTCCCTTGATGTGATCATCTCCCCTCCATCGACTGATGCAGGTGAAAGCTCTCAACAAGATTAGCCCGTGTGTCGGGGACTCCCTCCTTGGTAGGTAGCATGCCGGGTGCAAAAGATGGCAGAGATTATGCACCAGACAACCGAAAGCCCTACCGACTCATCTGTGCCGAGATGGATGGCTTATTACGAATGTCTGGAGGTCGCCTTTCAACAACAGTTGGCTATCATCACCCGACTGTAGGGAGAGATCGCATCACTGCGAGGTTTCCTGAACAACGTTTGAGGTGAGATGGAATCCATCCGCGGTTCGGTAGTTCTAAGTCGATTCCATAAAGAGGCCGACCGGATGGAGCAGATTAGGCTTGGTAGAGAGATGGTCTTTCAGAGGTGCTTGATAAGGGGTATGCCCCGCCTGAAGCCGTGGAGGACCCATTTGTCAAACACTTCATCTAAAACCTGTAATAATATTATATATAATAAAATGATATTTTTGAGGAATTTGAAATGACAATTCTTGCAACTTTTATCTTTTTTGCAACTATTCAATCTGTGTGCCCACCCTATAAATAAGGTCAGGGGTCACTTTATTTTTCCAGCTTTTGCATTCTGCTCTCCAAGTTTTTTGATTCCTTCTCCATTTTTTTCTGTTCTTTTCATTCGACTGCAATGACTCTAAAGTATTCTTTGGTTCTCATCGACACCGTGAGGACGACAGATTCCTCTTCTTTAATAGATCGGGATGAGAAGAGTCTTCAGGAGCACAATGTGTTAGGTGCCCAAATCACCCTCTGTAGGATGTCCATAGTAGGGCGCCCGACGGACGACGTGGGCCATGATCTGGTGTTCTACCGGGATCAGTTTACAATCTCCGGTTGCTCCTATGGCCGGAGCTTAGGAGGGTGCTTACTAAATATGGGGTCATTCCGGCCCAAGTTCTCACGAAATCTATCGCGGCCATTGTGACTTTCGTCATGTTTTGCCTTTGTTTCATTATCCCTTGGTTGATCGACACCTTCAGTTACTACTTCTTCAAGGTCGACAAGGAAGAGTTTTTCATGTTTTTGCCTGGGCGAAAACTTTGCTTGCTCAGTGTTGAGTATAAGATCCAGGAGCGGCGTAAAAAATTATTGGTCAGCTCTACATCCGGCGGCCAAAGAAATTCACTATAAACTAGATATTACATGTACAGTCCTTTGTCCACAAGCAGGAAAGGGTCGAACACTCTTTGGTGTTACAATGTCGGTGTATGAATAAACTTGTTGTAAAAAGTGGCGGCGCTGATTTTGATCATCGACAACCAATTAGAGATAGTCTACGCGGTCGGCAACTGCTGGTCGGCAGTGGCCTGAGGCGATTGGTGATATGGTAATGTTGGACTTAAGTTCCGTTAATGTTCAAGCTCTTCTTCAGGCTTCAAGCTCTCATTCTCTCTCATGGGAAGGGTAGGACTCTATTTTATAGAGTTTGTGTGTGATTAATGCAGGAATCAAACCACATTGATCAGACTTTTTGGAGAGTTTCTTTTAATCTGATGGTATTTGAAAGACCTTTGAGCGCCTTAATGATATTGGAGTTGATCGATCTTAGGCTCATTGGATTTTTCTTGTCGAGAAGCTCAATTCGACTATAAACTCGCCGGATTCGACATTCGTTTAACCTTGCAAATGTGTCTAGAAAACTTCCAAATAGGGTGTAACATCTTGATCGGGGCTTGATTTGACTCGGATTTGGCCAAATTTAGTAACATTGGGTCATTCTCGTCAAATCGATCTATAACCATATGTTTGTTAAAATAAGACTTGGATGACTTTTTATCAAAGTTTAAATTTTTTTTATTATTTAAAATATTATCCGGAGAAATCAGTTATACCTCGAATTTTGTGGGAGGATGAAAATTTGTTTGGTGGCGTCTCAATAATTGCTTTTGTCTCACACAAAAAACAAAATCCAAATTCAGCTTCATCTAAGAAATATAAAATTATACGTGCCACGGAACACAAAAAAAAGACCAAAAATGCATCATTTTCATGATTATGAGTTGAGAAAATGACATTACCTTTGCCTCTTAGTTTTATGGCAGCTATTAATAATTTTTCTGTTAGTTAGTTTTGATATATAATATTTCATTAATATTATTATATCTAAAATAAATAAAATAATAATAATTGCTTAATTAAACATGTTTAGATTGTTGATATATTGATTGTAATTAGAGAATAACTAAAGTCTAATTAAATTTTGAGCCTATGATATTTTTATTGATTAACCTTTCGAATAATAGTTAAATATTTAGCCTTTTTAGCAATTAACTTAGGATTTAATAAAGATTATTAGCATCAATTATAAAATGCATACTAAGATGAGAATACAATTAAATAATTAATTAATAATAATAACTAAGGATAAACAAGTTTTTAAAGTTATTTAAATTTTAATCAGTTGGTTAATAACGTGCACTATAATTTTATTTATATTTATTATAATAAATCCAAGTTATTATAAATTGCATAATTAACTAGAAATAAATAATTCATGGTTTGATTATTTTTTTTAAACTCAATTTAGGTTTTATTATGAATATTGATATTGTATTCCTATGAAATTACCAATTTAAGCACTGAAATAATTGATGAATTAATTATGCATACTAAACTGTAATCAATAATTCAATAATAATTAAGTGGAAAATTTTTCTCTCCGGACTCCGGGCGATGTGCTATATTGCAGAGGTTATTGGAGATTATTGAAGTAAAACCATAGAGTTTATTAGGGATAGGGGTGTAAACGAGTCGAACACGAACGAACAGAGCTAGTGTTCGTGTTCGAAATGTTCGAACACATCACTGTTTGTGTTTGGTTCGTTTAACAAACCAAACGAAAAAAAATTGTTTGTGTTCGTCTCGTTTGCTTATCAAATAAATCGAACACGAACTTCTTGGCGAACCGAACACGAACTGTTCGCGAACAACGAGCTTTTTTGATAGCCCTAGCTTTGATAGCATACTTCCTCAAAATGAAGCAAATTGATCAGATATTCCGTACACATCAGGTAATCCATATTTCCTTAAAATGAAGCAAACTGAATAAGGCGTTTAGTGGTTTGTTTAGTGTTTTATTTTAATATATAAGTATAATATATTAATTATAATATTATAATATTTATATTAATATAATTAATACTATAATATTATTATTGTTATTAATAATTTATCATATATTATAATTTATAAAAGTTTAATTATTTAAAATATGATAAATTTTTATAATATATAATTATTTTTAAAATATCATAAATTTTTTATATATAATTATTTTAAATTATTTTATATTTCGAACAATAACGAATCGAACACAAACGAACACATCACTCGTTCGTGTTCGGTTCGTTTAACAAATCGATCGAAAAAATTGTTCGTGTTCGTCTCGTTTCGCTTATCGAACGAATCGACACGAACTTTGGCGAACCGAACACGAACTGTTCACGAACAACGAGCTTTTTTGACAGCCCTAAATAGGGAGTTAATGCAGAGGGTTATTTGCATCATTGATGAAGCATTAGTATTTAATGATATATATATTAAAAGTTTGGGTGTGATATATATACATATATACATATGCCTATTTTTAAAATTCTCTCTCTCTCTCTTCACTCAAATATTGACCAACCCTTATTTAATGTAAGCATTAATCAAATAGAAAATTTTTTGGAGCACTCATTTTCATTAATTAGTTTTAATATTTCTTGTGAACATTATTCATTCTACGCAATCTCACAGAGTCAAAGCAAACGAAAACCAACTTTGAATTTCTATCCAATCTAAACGCCTTTGACGACCAATTCTCAGTGTCATTGGGGCCCATCTCTTTAAAAATTGCAAGTTTTATCCAACAATATTTTTTTAGAAAAAAATTATGATCTTCTTACAATTTGTGCTCAAAATCAAAATCGACGGCTCCAAATTTATGTACCTATAAAAAAATTAATAAAAGATATGCATAGGGCTGTCAATTTGGCTCGTTATTCGTGAACAACTTGTGTTCGGCTCGTTAAGCAGCTCGTGTTCTGTTCATTCGTTATGCTTAACGAGCCGAACACGAATAAATTTTTAAGCTCGAAATATAAACGAGCCGAACACGAACAAACATTTGTTCGCTCTTGTTCGGCTCGAATTTGCGCGAAAAGAAATTGTTGAGAAATTTAGGGCAAAGTAAACAAGAATCGACGCAATCCAGAAGAACACAAAGATTTAACGAGGTCCGCAAAGATGCCTACGTCCTCGGGAGCAGAGCGGCGACTATCTTTTCACTATTCAGAAAAGAAGTACGTATCACGTGATTCAACCTTTAGCATAAGTCCTAAGGTTACAACAGTAACCTATTTATAATCATAGAAGCACAATATGTAATTACCAAATTACCCCTCTACTAAACCGCGGGGCGTAGGCCCCGCACCCCCAACCCACATAATAAACTCCTCAGATTCGCTCGCTCCGCTCCAACATTAATTCCATATTAGGTATATGAGTCATACCTAACAAATCTCCACTCTGCGAATATCCACTCCCTTACGAGATAAATACCGCGAGTTCCTCATGCGCCAATGTGGGTCGGGCCACCATGCTTCTCTAGCAATCGCGAATGTTCAACAAGTCCAAGCAATGCAAGAACTTGTTGATAGTAACTCAGCTCGGTCAACATATCACTCGCATTCTCATCGCATGAACCTTCGTAACAAGTATCTCTCCGTAAGTAATCAATTCTCCGATCTTGTGATACCCGGCATCAATGTGCTCGGTCCTCGCATGATACACCCGGTTCTTAGCCAAGTAATAAGACTTCGACTATCACAATGCAACCGAACTCCAACTTGCTCAATGCCCAGCTCCTTCACTAGCCCAAGAAGCCATAAAGCTTCTTTAGCAGCCTTCACACATCGCTATGTACTCGCTTCGCCTAGATAATGTCACAATGGATCGAACTCGTCGATTTCCAAGCATATGGCCCTCCACCAAGAGTAAACACATACCCAAATGAGACCTTCCGCCATCCAAATCACATGCATATTCCGAATCAACACACCCCACGTACTCGAAGGATCATTATGCCGATCGCCAAAGATAATTCCATGTCCTACATTGCCCTTCGTATACCCGAAAATCCACTCGACCGCTTCCCAATGTCGCCTTCCGGTTTAGACATGTATTTGCAGACTCGACTAACAAAGCATGAGCCAAATCGAGACGAGTACATATCATTGCATACATCAAGCAACCAACTCGCACCGGCATAAGGAACCTTCGCCATATCTTCGATTTCCTCATCCGTCTTCGACACCGTTCCGAAGAAAGTTCGAAATGATTCGCCAATGAAGTGCTTACAAAGCTTAGCATCGCTCATCTCAAACCCGTCTCAAGCACTTTCTCAACATAGCCTCGTTGAGATAGCACTACGCCGTCTCGAGCCTCTATCCCGCCGAATCTCCATTCCGGAATCTTCTTTGTAGGACCCAAATCTTTCATGTCAAATTCCCGGCTTAACAAAGCTTTCAAACCACGGACATCATTCATATTCTTTGCAAAGAATCGAATATCATCAACATACAAGAGCAGAAAAATAAATGTACCATCATCAAGGCTCTTAACATAAACACAACAATCATACTCACATCGCTCGTAGCCAATCCGAATCATGTAGAGTCGAACCGCTCGTACCATCGTCTCGGAGATCGCTCAACCCATACAGCCGATTTCTTTAACTCCGCAAACCGGATGCTCCCGTCCGTGTTGAGTGAACCCTTCCGTCGCTCCATGTAAATATGCTCCTCCAAATCACCATGTAAGAAAGCGCTTTTAACATCCATCCGCTCCGGATGCGATCCCAAATAGCTACCAATGCAAGCATCGCCCGATCGAAGTATGTCCGACTACTGGGGAGAAGATTTCATCATAATGTATCCCCTTCGCCGAGAAAATCCCTTTGCTACCAATCGAGCCTTCGAACTTTTCCCCTTCTTTTCCGATACCGATGGCTTCCTTTTATAGACCCACTCGCACTCAATAGCCTTCTTTCCCTCGGAAGCCGAACTAGCTCCCAAGTGTGATTCTTTTGCAAAGACTCCATCTCCTCAACCATTTCACCCATCCACTTCTCTTCTCCCGGCCGTTGATAGCTCCTCGAAAAGTGGCTGGATCGTCACCGCCGGCGAGAAGTTCAAAAGAGACCAAGTCTTCGTAGCCCAATCTGTCAGGAGGCATTATACCGGTGCGTCTCCGTCTATCTCCGGCTAGATCGTAATTCCGCGGATCATCCGGAATGGAATCACCAGGTGTCGGATCCGAACCTTCAACTCTCTCGACCGCTATCGAACGCCGCTCTAGATCCATCCGCACCGTCTCCGAACCGGAACCGTTCCCCGCACCTCGTCTCGATTCTCGCCGCAACATGGATTGCTCGTCAAAGATCGCATCTCTCGTCGATCACCGCCTTCTTTGCAATAGGATCCCAAAACTTGAATCCTTTCACACCTTTCTTATAGCCTCGAAAGATGCACTTCGGATTTTGGATCAAGTTTTGATCTTTCATCTTCAGTACATGCACATAGGCAGGACAACCAAAAATTCGTAAGTGATCAAAATTAACTGGATTACCTGTCCATACCTCTTCTGCAACCTTGCCACCTAATGAAGCCCGAGTTGATCTATTGATGAGATGGCATGCCATATTCACAGCCTCTGCCCAGAAGCTTTTGGGAAGCCCTGCATTCAGCCTCAAGCATCTCGCCCTTTTAGCTATGGACTTGTTCATCCTTTCTGCCACGCCATCTTGTTGTGGTGTCTTCCGCACTAAAAAATGTCTCTGAATCCCATGATCCTCGCAAAACTTCTGAAACTCGTGAATCCGTGTACTGCGTGCCATTATCGTATCTCGTATACTTCGATCTTTCTACCGCTCGTTCTCCACCTCGACTTTCCACAAACTTGAATTTGAGAAAACTTCGCATTTCTCGCTTTAAGAAATACACCCAAACTTTCCTAGAAAAATCATCAATAAAGGTAACATAATACCTAGATCCTCCCACTCGATGCTTCCCCGGTAGGCCCCATACATCAGAATGTACATAATCAAGAATCCCTTTAGTTTTATGCTCTCCGGTCATAAAACTCACTCTGGTCTGTTTTCCAAGAATACAGAATTTACAGAATTCCAGCTTGCAGCTTTTTACACCATGCAACAAATTCCTTTTATGCAATTCCGTCATCCCACGTTCACTGAGATGACCCAGACGCATATGTCATAGCTTTGTACTATCATCATCCGACTCAACGTAATGAACTCCACCTACAACCGTAGTCCCTAACAGCTTGTAGATATTACTCGCAGCTTAACTTTCCTTTCATCGCGCCGTTGCACCCTTCACAATCCTGATGGTTTCCTTATCCTCATCTGCCTTAGGAATAAAACCATTTCGATGTAGAGTGCCCAAGGAAATCAGATTCTTTTTCAAATCTGGAATGTGCCTGACATCACATAATATTCTAACTGTGTCATCATACATCTTAATTCTGACTTCTCCAATACCAGTAATATTGCAGCATCTATCATCACCAAGATAAACTGAGCCAGAATTAGTTGACCTGTATGATGTAAACCACTCTCTGTTAGGTGTTATGTGATAAGAACATCCTGAATCAAGAATCCATGCATCCATGAACCGAGTTGCCGAAACCGAAAGCATATCACCATCACCGACATCCGAATTTTCATCCCGCACCACATTCACGTACTTCGATGATACATCACCTTTCTCATCGGTCCGTTTCTTCAGCTTTAGACAATCCCGCTTTATACGACCCGACTCCTCGCACATGTAGCAACGAATCGTCTTCTTGCCTTCGGACTTCGATCCGGAATTTCGCCTTCCGCATCCCTCCTTCTCTTTCTTCCTTCCACGATCCCGTTTACCCTTAACATATAAACCGTCGCCACGAGAATTTTCCCCGCATTCTCGCTTCCGCCGGTCGTGAGCCAACAACGCCGCAATAATCTCATCAACTTTAATAGTTTCTTTCCCATATGTCGAGTAGTCACTGCGTGTTCATAGGAAGAAGGCAACGAACACAATAGAATCATCGCTCGATCTTCATCCTCAATAAGTCACATCAAGTCTTGATAAATCCGCGATTATTCGATCGAAGACATTAACATGCCGCGCCGCATCGGAACCTTCTCGCATCTTCACCCATACAACTTCGCTTCGTATACAATTTATTGGTCGAGATTTTGCCATAAATCGAGCTTCCAATTTCTTCCAAACCTCCCCGGAGATTTCGCATTCATCACGTGGTACATAACTTCATCTCGCCGTACATAATCGTATGGTTGCCGCCGCTCGTTGTTGCAATTCCTCTCAATCTTCATCCTCCACGGCATCCGGTTTCGTTGTTCGCAAAGCCTTCGGATCCTTGTTGTGCCAACAAATCATTCACCCGTGTTTGCCACAATCCGAAGTTACCAGTTCCATCGAACTTCACCACCTCGAATTTCGTACCAGAAATCGCCATCTGAAAATTGATCCTGCAACAAAATTTTCCGCAAATTCTTCTGCTAAATTGTCAAATTGCTGAAGCCTGAAATCTCTTACACAAAATCTTTCCAAGAAATTTCTATTTCGGCAAAATTCTCTTAATTAAATTTTCCTTAATTAAGTTTTCCAAAAAAGAGAAAATATTTCCCTTTATTTCCTTACAGCCATGCAAAAATGGAAATCCTTCTCAACGATTCCCTGATTAAACCCGCTGATTAAGTTTGCCTTAATCAATGTTTCTTATTTCGGGAGAATATTCCTCCTTGATTCCACGCCTCTCCGCCTCCGGAAGTTCTGGCTTAATTTAAGCCTGGGAACAACTTCCCAGAAAAGCTTGATTAAGCTTCTCAATGATACCTTAATTAAACTCTTCTAGAAAGGCGAGAAGAAAATTTCCTATCAGGGATCCGTTTGCTCCTCCGCGTGAAGCCTCTCCCGCTGCGTCGAACTGTTTGCGCCCAGTCGCAGACCGAACTTCTCCTCTCTGCTGGACTATCGTGCGCCTCCGTTGGCTGTCGTAGAAAACTCTCACGCCTGCTCTGTCGCCCGCGATATGCCGCGAACCTGGCAGCAAAACACACGCCGCGAAACTGAACTGCGCCAAACTTCTCCAACCACGTCGAGAACCTTCGTCGTGCAACCACCGAAATCCCTTCACGCCTCTCGTGAATTCGATCACCCGAACTCGTCGAACTGTCGAAGCCTGCTATGATCTTCTCTTCCCTGCGCCGAAATCTTCTAGGCCCCCGAACCAGGCTCTGATACCACTTGTTGAGAAATTTAGGGCAAAGTAAACAAGAATCGACGCAATCCAAAAGAACACAAAGATTTAACGAGGTTCGGCAAAGATGCCTACGTCCTCGGGAGCAGAGCGGCGACTATCTTTTCACTATTCAGAAAAGAGTACAGAATACAGGATTCAGCCTTTAGCATAAGTCCTAGGGTTACAACAGGACCTACAATATGTAATTACCAAATTACCCCTCTACTAAACCGTGGGGCGTAGGCCCCGCACTCCCAACCCACATAATAAACTCCCCAGATTCGCTCGCTCCGCTCCAACATTAATTCCATATTAGGTATATGAGCCATACCTAACAGAAATAAATAAATAAATATGCACACACATATATAATACATATTCATAAAATTAAATATTATAAATTATAGTTAATTAAAACTTTTAAAGTAAAAAAAATTATCAAATTTTATAAAATTAAATCATATAAATTATAATATATAACAAATTATTAATAAATATTAAATATATAAATATTATATATTTAAATAATCTAAGTTATATAATTAATATACTATAATATATAAGTATAAACTAAAATAACCCTAACGCCTAAGCCCGCACCTCCCTCTCGATTGTTCTTGGGTTCGGCTGCCTCTCACTCTTCCAACTCTTTTCCTTCCTCACAAAATTGCGAAAGGTGTTCAACT
This sequence comes from Papilionanthe hookeriana x Papilionanthe teres, assembly GCA_022702705.1. Taxonomy (NCBI): domain Eukaryota; kingdom Viridiplantae; phylum Streptophyta; class Magnoliopsida; order Asparagales; family Orchidaceae; genus Papilionanthe; species Papilionanthe hookeriana x Papilionanthe teres. The sequence goes on from CM040425.1 coordinate 84,333,895, forward strand.
GTGAGAGCATAGGGTTTGTCGTTTGTGTTCACTGCTCTCAAAAATTATGTTTCGGTTCTCCTCCTCTTCAAAGTCATTTCATTATCCTCTCAAAATCGCGAAAGGGTTTGGCGGCAGGAGCTTAGGATTTGCTCTTCCTCTTCCTCTTTCGAGTCATCTCCTCCAATTTCGAGTCGAACTCGGGCCAGAAAATATTACTCTTTTACAGCCCTAGATATGCAATCAAAATTCGATCATGATAGAGATTTGAACTGTTGACTTATATTTTGCTTTTGCCGATATAAATTTCTGAACTTAATTTAACTATGATGTTCTCACTCAACAATTTTCTTTTTTAAGCTAATTGATTTAGTAATTTCTAAATTTTTGGAGGAACATTCAAACCCAAATTAAAAGTTACCCAGAATTCTAATTTCAATAAATTTATAGTCAAACTGACTGGTTCAATGAGACGGACCCAAAAACACTAAAATTGATCCAACACGAGTTAACTCGAGCCCAAATCAACCTGTTATGCTAGGTTTGAAAGCTGTAGAAGTCTAATTTGAAAGTTAAATGGATTCCAAATTTGACAAGTTTATAGCCATATAGCACATCTCGGCGAGACGAATCTAACAAGCTCAATAGCACTCAATTCTGACATCGTTGAGACACTCAAATGCTTGCAAAATGTCATCTGATCGAAACAATCTCTCTAGGTTGTTCGATGAATTGATCCAGATTACTTTCTTATTTGTAAGGAGATCTCTCCTAGACTCTACAAATAGATCCTTAAGAGTTGGTTTTTGGGAGAACAACGAGCTGGCTTTTAGTGTCGTTTAGGACCGAAGACCTCGCAAACTCTTCCTACTCATGCCAACCTCCACTCATCAGTCACCTTCAATCTTCTCTTGCTTGACACAACAAAGCCACGTGCAGAGCCACGACGTATGTTGCAGAGAAAAGAAGCATCTTACAGAGCCACGACATACACTGCAGAATATTGAAGTATTCTTTAGAGTTAATTCATACTTTTCAGAGTAACGAAGCACCGTGCAGAGTAACAACTAACATTTCAAAGAACGAGCACTCAACTGAGCAATGTATCATCCAGAATACTCCGTGACGACACAATTCGAGGACGATATACTGAAGTTCCAACAACTACTCCCAACTGCAATCACCCCAGACCTTTTGGGCAATGAGTTCTGCACACAACTTTTATACTTTGATAAACTCTGTAATCCTTCCTACTTATGAGACAAGAGTTTATATATGTACTTAACAACTTATAGTGGATCGTTCTTATTGGGCTAGGCTCAATCATTTTTTTCAATTTTTCACATAAAAATTTATATTGTTTATTTCTATCACTTAATTTGTCTATGTTTGTGTTGAACTTTTCTGTAACGCTGAGATACTATATAATCACTCTACAATCATAAATCATCTAGCACACATCACTAATTTAAAAGAATACTAATTTGTTTATTATATTTATATATATATATATATATATATATATATATATATATATATATATATTATTTTTCTCTCAACTTGAGCTCCCAACTTTTTATTTTCTTTCGTTGGATAAAGCAAGTTGTCACGGTTGACGTTAACCTGAAAACTACCGCCAAATTTGATTCAAATCCAGGATTTATTTATTTATTATTAGTTTTATTTTTATTATTATTTTACAGAAAAGGCCGTCCGGTCTTTTTCAAATCCGGATCGAATGTCCCTGGTCGGCTAACTAGACCGAAAAGTTAGATTAACTCAAATTGGTTTGGTAATCCCTTGCGAACAGCTTATCGATAAAACAAATTTTCATAAGATTTGCAATAAAGTTTTGTTCATATATAATTATAAAAGGTGAATAATCAATAAAAAATTATATTTCACTAAGTATAAGATAAATTAAATTGCTAATTTATTGTACACAAAATTTTAATAGAATATTCAAAGTTAATTTTTTTATATTATATTTGATACATAATGAGATAATTTGTTAGTTCTGGCTCATATATCAGAAATTTAGAGCCTCTTAAGATGAAGATGATATCTCTTGGTGAAGAGGTGTGTCTCTTGGTAAAGAGCTATGTCTCTTGGTGAATCAAGTGGGTTGGGGGGAGCGAGGACGTTTTAGTAATTTTATCTTTGTTCTTCTTCTGGATTTGCGTTTTGTTCGCCATAAATTTCTCAACAATTGGTATCAGAGCGAGGTTCTAGACTAAAGGAGCTTCACACAGGAGGAGTTCCGGATTGTTGTTAGCGGAAGTGTGTCGTGACAGGGAGCCATTATTCCATACGGACAACGTACGCATCCGCACGCATCTCTCCCTAATACCCTCCAATACCCATCTAGTACCCTCCAATACCCACCAATACTCTATCTAATACACATCCATACCCATCAATACCCATTCATACTCATCCAGTACCCAAAAAAATCCGCACCCAACTCTTGCGTACGTACTCCGGATGGAATAATTCGGCCGTGACAGGGGCTTCGCGCGGCAGGCAGACGGCAGGAGCTTCGCGTGGCAGGCACATGCGAGTTTGGGGAGAAGGTGAGTCGGCATAGGAGTTGCAGAGCCAAGAGTTCTCGTTCACGACAGGCTTCTGGTTCTCGTGACAGGTTCCTAGAGGAGTTCTCGTTCATGCGAACAGGAAAAGGCTTCGAGCAATGTGTTTGCAATAGTTTGGTCGAATTTTTGCGCAAACATGAAAAGTGTTTCGTGTGAAGAATTTGATTCAAGAATCACAGGAGAATTACGGGAAAATTGCTGCTATTAACAGAGAGAATTTCAAGTTTATTTGAATGTATTTACGGTGAGTTTTTTGTTTCGACAAAAAACATGAAAAATTTACCGCAGGATAAAATGACAATGTCTGATGCAAAATTTGAGATTTTGAAGTTCGATGAAACCAATAGCTTCAGATTATGGCAAATAATGACGAAAGATTTGTTGGCACAACAGGGAATTTTGAAGGCTTTGCGAGCTACAAAACCTGATAATATCTATAAACTGTTGAGGAGTACAGTTGTAGGTGGAGTTCCTTCTGTTGGGTCTTATGATGGAAATATAACAGACACGATGACCAAGCCAGGTATTATCCACAAGTTCTTACATTACTTGAACTTGTTAAATGTTTACAACTGTTAGACGACATGGTTGCCCAACCCACTTTGGTGTAAGAAACCCGTGATGTATTTCTCCTAACGGCTGATATTCGTCAAGGAGGGAATTTGTTAAGCATGACTCATACACCAGAAATTTGGAGAATCTTGAAACGAAGAGGAGTGTCACTTGGTGAAGAGGTTTGTCTCTTAGTGAAGACGTGTGTCTCTTGGTAAATAGGTGTGTCTCTCTGTGAGTTGAGTGGGTTGGGGGGAGCGAGAGTGTTTTAGTAATTTTATCTGTGTTCTTCTTCTGGATTTGCGTTTTGTTCACCCTAATCAATTTCTGAAAAACACATTTTAAGATATTTTAGATAATAAATTTTTAAAGAGTTAAATTGGAGATCATTCGAGCTCTAATTTGAGTAATTGTATAGGTTAAACTGAACATCTCAATAATACGAATTGAGTGATAAAAGTAATTTGGTTCAAGCTTGGAAAAGCCCAAACCAAGAACTTTAAGAGTAGATAGAAGCTTCTAAGTATTAATTGAAGTGTTAAACGGCCTCAAAATTTGATATATGTGTAGTAAAATAAAGTAGCTCGATAATAGGAAACAGTGAGCTTAAGATGATTCAATTATGAGATCATTAAAATATTTAAATACTAAAAATTGATTAGTTATCAACAGAACTGACATGAACTATCAAAGTGAGTGTTTTTGGAGTTCAGAATAAATTTAATGATACATATCGAGTAAATCTGCATCATCTGGCATGAATCTGCGGGCATGACATAGATCTCGAAGCGACATTTTGAGCAAGGAATATTCAAACCGATAAAAACTCATCCAGAATTCTGAGTTCAGCAAACTTACAGACAAACTCACCGGCTAGACAAAAAGAACACAATGTTACAAAACTTAGTCCAATCCGAGTCAAATCAAGCTCAGAGTAAGTCATTAAACCAGTCTTGAAAGTTTACCGGACATATTTAGAAGGTTAAACTAATGTCGAATTTAGCAAGCCTATAACTGAATCGAGCGTCTCGATAAGAGAATCCAACGCGTCCAAGATTGCCTAATTATAACATCGTTCAAGCACTTAAATGTCCATCAAATGTCTTATGATCGAAGGAAGCCCTCCGCACTATTTGATTATAGTGGTTTATATTCTTGCGTTCGTTACACCAAAAATATTATAAATATAGTCTCAACCCTTTCATGAGGGGAGGTGGGAGGCTTGAGAGAGAACTTAAAACTTTGAGAAAGATCTGAAGTCTAATACCACCTATTTCACAGTCGATCGCAGCAGAACGCCGTCTACCGCCACCGACCGTCATTAATCACCACTGACCTCCATCAACACCCACCGATCACTGTCGACCACTGTCACTTAATACAACTAAACTTTAAACTCATGAAGTCGAAACCCGATCTTAATTGAGAGTTTTCTCAAGTTACTTCAATCACTTAAGATGTAACTAACTATAAGGGTTTGCACCTATATGAGAATTAGTACCCCAGACAATCTAAAGTCTATCTAATTTTTACATTAGTTAAATGAATAATCTGTTGAAAATTTCGCAGACCAAATAAATATCATAAATCTCTTTGTTTGAATAATTGAGACTATTATCAAGTGATATTCTTATCTTCTAAGAGGAAGTGTTACTTGTAATACAATACTCGATTATTTAAACTATTGAATAAATGAGATAATTTCTCTCATTTTAAATATATAAATATATATATATATATATTAAATTATTTTCATCTTCAATTAAAACTAACGGATCACATAAATCTTGAGAAGATCTGACCACACACAGAATAAGATGTGTCAAAAGAGGTTCCAACAAAAAGGAACTCGGGGGCCCATGTGTGAGAAGAAAAGAATCAATATCATAATTAAACGAGACAACCAAGAGATTCAAACAAAAGCAGTTCAGCTAGCCACCAAGTACACGAGAATATATGAACATTCTCGTGATATAACCATCATAAGGGGAAAAGATAACCCCTAGAGCCTTACGAATCCATCGAAGATACTCAACAGCCTCCCACCAAGAGTTAGTGAGATGAATCTCAGTCATCCCCCAGGATCTCTTCGTCAAATAGTGATTACTTATCAAATTATGGTGATTTACTATTTGTATGATATATTAGCTTCACACAGTCGACATAAACCGTTTGTTGGGGATTGAGGGTCAACGACCATGCCTAATTAACCTCTTAGTCATTCGAGGCAAGAATGTCAACCTCTTACAAGTAAGAATATAGCCAACCAGCTGCAACCAACCTAGCCGATCACTAGTCACCAAACTTGCCAGCATAGCCAACCAAACCTTAGAACCATTATATTCGGGACTTGTGGGCATGTAAAATACTTAAAATAACATGTAAGCAGAGACATTTAAATTCACACTTGATATCCCATTTCTTCATAACAAAATGTTACAAATCTCCATTAAATTACTGTTAATTTATCTCTCTTCTCACGTCTTACACTCTAATTCACAGACAAATCAAGATTTAACACCTAAACTTCAATTTCATATAAATAATGCTTTAGCTATGGATATAAAGATATATTTTATCTTTTTGAAGGTAAATTTGTGCTGTACTATTTTATACGAAATAAAAGATGTGAGGGTAAAGTTGTGAAGGACATAAATGCAAAAAGGAAAAGTTAGGTGCTCCAGATGTGAAGACGTGGATTGGTAATCATTGTCATTTTATAATACTAGCTTGCCCCGGGAAAAAAATAATAATTTTATGGCGGGCGTTTTTTTTTTTTTAAATAACACGTGCATTTTAAATTTTATTTTAATATTATAACGCTAATGAAATGCTTCGTTAGCTTTCCCCATAAGCGATAAAGCACTAAAAAAAAGCACTTTTATGGTCGCGACACTAAACACCTAAAATAAAGGCACTTGCAATGTGGCATCCCGTCATTGATCTTCGCATGCATGCGGAGTCGTGATGCAATATTTTTTCAAAATAAAGCCTCGGATGTCAAAACTTGACTGACACGTCAATTAAACTAGGAAAATTTAGGTTTAGGACTTCCTGAATTGATTTTTTTGGGTTGGGTTCAGGTAGACTCACCAATCTAAAAATCACAAGCCAACTTAAAATTTACTCTAATTCAACCAGCATCTCCAAAATTTGACCCGAGATTGACTCGAAATCGACCCGAGATTATGTTGATCTTAACTCAAATTATTGTTATCCCTTATGTTAAATAGGTTATACGGGTCAGGTTTGGGTTGAGGGAAATCGGATTTGGGTTGGAATTTGTGCTCTTTTAATATTCAGGGCAACTTTGGGTCGAATAGTTTCAGACTATGTCTAATTTGAGCTAGACCGAACTCAAGAACACGGTTTAACGCCCTAATGAAATTCATGCCTCCCAATTTTAAATATAAATTCATATACTTAGGGGCATTTAAGATTATTTTAATATTTATTTTTATTTATTTTTAATTTAAAATAAAAGGAATTTGATATTTTAAATAAAATTAATTTTAATGAATAATGAATAAATTATCTTTTATATTATCAAGCCAATAAGGAAATTTTAAAGCTTTTTAAAAGTAAGCTGTATTAAAATATACAGTTGGTAAGTTTTTATTATAATTTATATATGTTTAGAATTGAAATATAATATATTTAGTATTCTAAAATAAAATATAATCACTTATTAAAATATTCATAATATTTATAAATTATTTTTAAGTGTCTTTAATAAATTGATTTAATTTAAAATAGCAAATACTCAAATATTAAACAAATATATTTTTATAAATTTGATCAAGTTGAATTTAGAAGCTCCAAACCACAATAATTGCTTTATATTATAATCCATATAAAAGCTTAAATAATTGTATTGTCGGTTTTCTTAGAGGCTTTTACATACAAACCACACAATTCTTATAAATTTGCATATCAAACTCTTAGGCTTTAATATGTAATTGCACACCACTCGAATCTCTTTCATCGCATTAAAAATATCACTATTATTAACTTTTTTTTAATGAAATACACGTGTCCGTGTATAAATTTGTGATACTAAAGTGTACTATTAGTATAAATATCAAAAGTTTGGGGTTAGATATGTAAATATATAGGAATTGTGCGCTAGTACATTTTTCTTTTATTTATTATTTATTAGGGAGATTAACATACATATCACTCAATTCCTATTTATTTATATATCTAATTCCTAAACTTTAACTTTTACATACGAAAAAATATTACATTAGAACTCCGCACGTAGAAGTACGTGCGGAGTCCAATAAAATGACTCCACGTGGAAGCGACGGAAAAATGAAAATACGGCGCGGTAACACGAGAGTAACACGGGGGAATATTCTCCCTGTGTTTTTCGACATTATTAAGTGTTATTATAACAGTTTTGATTTGTTATTGTGTTATGAGAATATTTTTCGTGTTATAATAACACAATAACACATCAATAACATATGAATAACAAATAATAACACCTGAATAACTCGAAATAACACTGGAAAAATATTTCTTGTGGCCGATAGGGGAATATTCCCCCGTAATGCTCAGGTATTATTGTTTATTATTCGTGTGTTATTGTGTTATGAGAATATTCCCTATGTTATAATAACACAATAAAACTTCAATAACACATCAATATCACCACACTAACACTTAATAATGCGGAATAACACAACAGAAATATTCTCTTGTGTTACTCCCTTATTACTGCGTAAATTTTTTTATTTTTCTATCACTTCCACGTGAAATTATTTTATTGGACTCCGCACGTAGCTTTACGTGCATAATCCTGATGTAATATTTCTCCTTTACATACATATGCCAAATGAGAGGGTGTATTTCAATTTTCTTAAAAATTAAAATAGCGTGCGGATTTGAGCGATATAAATGTAAAAATAAAGTTTAATTATTAGATATGTAAATATATAGAAATTGAGTGATATGCATGTAAATGCCTTATCCATTAACGATCCGGATGCAGTAATGTCAGTGGTTTCAACGCAATTCAAGAGCTAATAATGAGTCAAACTGACTTGAGCTCAGCTTATTAGCTCAGCTGCGGCCATGAAACAGATCATATGGCCCCACATCATATGGCCCAAATCCAATCAAGACATAAATTTATAATATCAGAGCAATAAAACAAGACCAATTAAAAATATTATTGTCCCTCGCTACACATCATGATTCATAGCTTTGGGCCCCTTCATCATAAACCCGGCGTTCTTCTCGCCGTCGCCGCCGGAATTCTCGTCGTACACGTAGGCGGCGCCGCCGTGCCGGGTGATATCAAGACCGGCCAACTCATCATCCGCCGATATCCTAAGCAGATCCATCTTCCGCAGCCCGTAAAACAGCAGCCCCATGGTCGCGCTCACCCACCCGCAGATCACCACTATCTGTACCACATGCGCCGCCAATAGCCTCCCTCCGCCACCCATGAAAAGCCCATACGGCCTCCCCGGCCTGCCCGGATACGCCTCATTCACGAACTCCTCCTTCGCGAACAACGCCGCGAATATCACCCCCCATGCCCCGCAACCGCCGTGAAGCTGCGCGGCTTCCAATGGATCGTCGTAGTGGAACTTCTCGGCCAGTAAATTGCATCCGAGGAGCACCCAAGCTGCCACGAAGCCGCAGATTATCGCCGCCCATGGTTCGACTACGGCGCAGCCAGCGGTTATTGCGGCGAAACCGCCGAGCAGCCCGTTGCATACGTCGAACACGTTCCAGTGCCCTGTATGGAACCGTTTTGCGAACAGTGTTGTGAGGGCGGCGGAGCAGCCGGCGAGAGTTGTGGTGACGGCTGCGCGGCCGACGGCGGACCATTGTCCGTCGATTGGGGAACCGATTGGGCCGTATGATTTGACGATCGTGATGAAGGAGCCAGGGTTGAAACCGTACCAACCGAACCAGAGCATGAAAGAGCCGAGGACGACGAGAGTGGCGCTGTGGCCGCGAATGGCGACGGGGCGATCGTTGTGGTCGAATCGACCGATGCGAGGGCCTTCGATGAAAGCGCCCCAGAAGCCCGCAATGCCGCCGACCATGTGGACGACGCCGGAGCCGGCGAAATCCATTACGCCGGAGCCGAAGAGAAGGGAATCTCCGGGATTTCGATTAGCTGATCCCCAGCCGTCGGATGACCAGAACCAGTGGGAGACTACAGGGTAGACGAATCCGGTGAGGAAAGAGGAGTAGACTAGATAGGCGACGAATTGGGTGCGCTCTGCAATGGAGCCAGATGTGATTCCGGCGGCGGCGATCGCGAAGGCCCACTGGAAGAGGAAGTAGGAGTAATCGAAACCGGGAGATGGGATGGACTTCAAGGAGAAGAAGTGTTTGCCGATGAAGCCGTTGGAAGGAGACCCGAAGGCGAAGGCGAAGCCGAAGAGGTAGTAGAAGAGGCCGCCGGCGGCGGCGTCGAGCACGTTGGTGAGCATGATGTTCATGGTGTTTTTAGCGCGGACGGAGCCTGCGCAAAGCATCGCGAAGCCCAGTTGCATGGCGAAGACCATGTAGGCGGAGAAGAGTAGATAGGTGGTATCCACCGCCGTCGTGATGTCGGCGCTCGTAAGTGCCACCGTCTGCAGCTGCGAGCAGATGTACTCTGCTGCAGCAGATGCGTTCCCCGTTACAGCTCCGCCGGCGAGAAGTGCGGCTAACGCCGGCGACGAACACGTCTGTCCGGCCATCGCCGCCGGAGAAGGGGAAAGCGAAGGTGAAGGGCAATGGTAACGCGTGTAAAGCAAGGGGCGGGGCTAACGATAAGTAGTACGGTTTAATGTGGTGCTTCGCGGTTTATTCGAGTGAGAAAGCTGTAATGTTTATTTGTTTCTGCATCACAACGTCTGTTTGTGAATGAACGGTTATGATGTTACGAGGATTTTGCGTCGTAAAAGAGCGTGAGGTACAGAGGAATGGGGATAGCTGGCTTTATTGGAATCTGAATGCCTAATTAGTTGATTCGAATCTGATAACCACGAAAACGTAACGTAAGATTTTCGGTTAGTTGACGGAAAATATGTGGCCCAGCGTGCAGTTAGGGAGATTTCTGGAAAAAAGAAATTGTGTGAATATTTTGACTTATTGGCTATTCTTATTTTTTAAAATAATAATTAATGGCATTTAGCGTTTTTTTATTAATTTATCTTTTTTTTTTTTATGATTTAGAAAAATATGCATATTTTTATAATTGCTAGCGTTGAAATGGATACAATGATGAAGGGATAATTGTTAAATAAATATCTTATATAATGTTAGAGAAGTGATGTACATATTAATTGTGACATTAATGTATCACAAGTGAACCCATTAATAAATAATCGGGCCAACCATAGTGTAAATTGGTCCTTTTTTTCCACATTTTAAAGACCTGATTTCTTTATGATTGTTGTCTTTGTTCTCTATGTTTATTGTTTACAATCTTTTTATTATTTTCTTTAATGATGTGAATTCACTCATAAATTAAGATCCAATAAATATATAATTTTACATGAGAAAGGATCTATGAATTAATAGCATGTGTAGAAATTATATCAATAATCAGCAAGAGTTGACTTTTGGTGTAGCAGTCGTTTTATGGTCCGTTTGAGGCGGTACGATATGGTGGCAGTGCGGTGCCCCGCCACAATTTGAGTCATTTGGGTAAACTACATTTGGACAGTTTTTTCGAAAAATTGCAGCTGAAATTTGCATTTTCTCACCGATCCTACATGTTAAGTGCTTGGCAAACTTTTCAACTACGTGCCTGACTTAAAAAAATGAACATCGAGTCATTTTTCAAAGAACTTCATAACTCTCTTTTAATAAGTTACAGCTGCCCCAAAGCAATTTAAATTACTGCAAATGAGAGTGATTGAAACCAATGATAATTGTTAAAAATTAGTAATAGTTTTGAAACCATCGTTAGCAAATATTGCTTTATTTGCCTAATTTTGATGGTGAGTACTGATTATATTTGGCCATTAGATTGCTTCATTTTTCTATTTCTAAGTCTAGAGGAACAAATATTTGAAGCAATGCAACAACTTTCCTTCTAACATTCTCAATTAAAAAGGGAACGGTAGTCACACTGAATTGCGGCCAGATTTTCAAATGGCATTGATGATCGTTCATCAGAAACTCCAAATGAGACAGAAGCAAAAGCTGCCTGACAATCATTTATAACGTTGGGTAGTCAAAATTAGCATTCATGACCCTCTTCTTCAATTTTATTTCTAATTATTTCGTACTTGTTGGGAGTTGGGTTCCATTTGGCTTTGAGAATCTTATTAATAAATTATCCAAATAACACATTAAAATGTCATTTATTAAACGAAAAAAAGTGTAAAATATGTATTTTAAAATTGAGCTCTAATAACTATTAGGACCTCAATTTAAATAATTTGAGAACTATTTTGACACTTCTATAAATTTTAGTATTAAAACGGCCCCGCATAAATGATCGGGGATCATTTTGAAACTTTACTCTTTCGTAAATCAATGCTACCTCGCCCAAAGCCTCAAAAGATAATTTGACATGTTTGCATATTAAATTGACATTAAAATTATTTGAATAATAAAAAATATGTCAGACTTGATCTTCGGAGGAACGACTAGCTGCCTGAAGACTCATCCTGGACAACCAACCCAATTTAGCTAACTCTACAGATTAGAAGCAAATTAAGCTTAGTCAAATGAGCTAGAAAGCAACCAGATGACAACTCATATATATATATAATATCAGAAATACCCCCAGTAATGCCCCCACTAAAGTAAAATCAAACATACAACTTCAAATGTTATACTATCTCCCGTAAAATTAGGGGATTATTTTATGGAAAAAACAGATGGAGGCCCAAGAACACCACAATTACCTCATATTAACGTTCATTTCACTGTATATTATTCTCCATGTCTCTCTTCCTTTTTTCTTGAAGAGATGAGCAATGTTACTTTCATTTTTATAATTATTTTATTGTTTTCATAGTTACACTTTAAAGAGATAAGATAATCAATTAGCTAAAATGCATATAACACAAATATGTCAAATTAAATGTCACAGGGGAACAACCCTCAACCTGGACGAACCGGGAAGACCCCATTTACCCAGACTACCCCATATTAATATTCATTTTATTATGCATTAATCCTTGTCTCTCCCTTATTTCTTTCTTTTGCTCTATTCCTCGAAGTTTGATTTGGATATAAGTTCAAATTAAACTTGGCTATACACAATACATAAACCCTAAATTATTAGACTTGTTATCTCTATCTTTCTCACTATGCACTAATATTTCGAGATCTATTTCAAGTTTATAAGTGCCACAACTGCAAAAAGTCCAATCCAAAATGATTTTATGCATTGGTGAGTTTCAGGCCAAATTTAATATACGAGGAATTCGATTCAGCATGTTGACAATATTTACAAACATATTTACCAAATAAAATGAGTAATTAACCGTTACTCTGACGCAAGAATGATGCTAAACGGGGATCTGTCCTATAAGGCAGCCCGGCTCGAGCACCCAATGCCCGGCAAGATATGGCCGCCTGCAAGAAACCAAAATTAAGTCAACCAATTAAGCCTTTTTTTTTTTTATAAAATAATCACAAAACTGCTAATGAATGGACTAATAACTAAATTATTCTTAGGATAAATTTTTAAAAATTTTATTATTTAGATAAGCAAACTCTATATTGACATTAAGGGTATAATACTATTTAATAGTCCACAAAATAATTTATTAATAATAGTTTTCATTATCTGATTTCATGCTTATGTAAATTACATGTTATTATATAATATATCACACCATTGAGAATAATACTAACTTTACTAATCCTATAAAATTGCTAGCAGTGATGATATATATATATATATATATATATATATATATATATATATATATATATATATATATATATATATTGGATATACTAAAAATACCACCACGAATCTCAAAGAGAACGAATGATCAAGATGAAAGGGTCTTCTTTAGAAACAAGCAATCAATCCATGATCTAATGCCGAGCATGAAGCCGCATCTCCCCGTGATAAGTTCAAGCTCGAGAGATGGTTCCTCGCTCGGTAGCAACAAGACCAGCCGAAGGTTAAACGTGAATCATCCTGATAGCAAATCTTGTCGGATACCTTATTTGGGCTGCAACAAGATCCGCTTAAGACCTTTTAAGCTTGGGAGATCTGGCCGCGGCGACGAACCAACCATGTAGACGAGATAATAACATTGTAAGACTCGAGTCAAAATGAAAATAAGCCACGACTCACTACGAAAAAAGTCGGATGATCACATTAGACCGACCGACCTCACGTTCAGACTGAACAACAACGTCACAATCGATCGCTCTGATCAACCGTGCCAAAGACACCGAGCAAGATCATCATACAATCGAAAATCTCAATCGACCAACGCATACTCCATAGATGGTTTCCAGCTTTGTAGCTGAACCTCTCTTTTTTTTCCATGTCCAGTGGCATCCTCACCACTTAGTGAGTATAAGACCTACCTCTTGGAGCTCCACCTGATAGTCATGAGATAGAGTCGTTCCCTTGACCTTAGTGCTGACGAGGTTCCCATGGATGAAACAATTCACGAATTACTGATCGGGGATCTCAAGACGTCTTGGGTTAACTATCTTCATGACCAATAGACTTAAGGACCTAGTGGCTTGCAATAACGGGTTCATGGTATCCCCGACCTGACTACCTCTACCTACTAGGGATTACTCCTCTCTTACCTTGATTACCCTTATTGAGCCATGTCTCTCCTTTTGCCTTCATTGGTGTCATATCGACGGTTTGATTATCGATGAGCAGTTGCTCATTTCGGATACGAAGATTTGTCTTCTGTTCTTATGGCTCGGATGCGCTTTAAATCATTAGGAATCTTTGTCAGGACGATTCAATTATTTCGTAGGCTCCATATACCGGTGAGTCTATTACCATGTGGGGACCGCGAGAGAATCACTCTCTGCCCCGTGGCTTATCGGGAGTTTTTAAAGCATCAGCGTAATCCCATGTGAAATAACTGTCATTTGATAATAATGTGCTAGTTGTCATTAGTAATGTCAGCAAAACTCTCTAGATCAAGAGTATTCCTAAGCATCTCTAAAAATGACATTAACCAAGTGGGATATATCTCATTAGAAGCACTCTAAACCTCAGAACAATCAAACACACATCTCTGATTATGGATAGTCTATGTAGATATTCTTTCATGAATATTAGTTCAAGGTGCCACCGTCATATCTTGTTCTGGGTGGACATGCTTGAACTATCCCTGCGATGTTTATCGCACCTAGGCTCTCCTTGTTTTCTTTCTCTTTGTTTATATTCTTTATTATATATCCATTCTTTTTTGGTTTCTTTATTCTCTAGATCATTCTTATGATACGGAAGTGAAACCTATTCGGAAAAGAAAATTACAAGACCATAGACAAGTTGATGATTCCTTTAAAAAAAGTGAAAAGAACAAGAAGTAGATCGCCCGATTTTGTTTAGACGGATATACTTGGAGTATCCTTGCGAAGTTTATCGCATGTATACTCTAAATGTTTTCTTTTTCTTTATTTATCTTCTTCGTTGTATGTCTCTGTTTTTCTGGTTTTTTTTATATTCAGATCAATCTTATGATTCATAAGAGAAACTTATTCGGAAAATGAAATTATACGACAATAGACTGACTAACGATTCCTTAAAAAAAAAAAAGATACACCAAGTTGTTCTAGAAGTTTCACGGCAGTGCAATCGATGGGCATTCTAGAGTGCAAAAAGACATATAGTCATTTAGCGACAGAGTTGTATTGAGTGGGAATGCACAGATACGTATAAGACATTCCTGCACGGAGTGATGTATGTCAGTGATTGTCAGTCGCTAAATTGGAAAGACTGTCGGTTGCCTTAAAATTTGATTTAATTTAATATATATAATTTTGAAAAATAATATTTTAATTTTGAAAATATGAAATCAAACCGATCTCATATATATGATAGTTTAAATAAACGAGCACTACACTTCAAGTCGTGCACCTATTCGTAAGGATAAACACATTGTTTGATAGTGAAACTCGATTAAATAAACTAAATAATTATAACATCCGTTTTTGTCTTCGAAAATCTTTTATGTTGACCGACATGTTTATCCTATATAATATAGAAGATTAGACAGAGTTTATATTAAGTCGAGTTCTTAATGTTTCCTATAAGTGCAAGCTTCTATAGTTAATTACATCTTAGACGACCGAAGTCACCTAAAAAAAAACTCAATTTAGATCAGAGGTATTGTCTTCATGAATTTCAAAGTTTAGGGTTCTCAAGGTCAGACATAGGAAATTCAAAAGAGAAAAGATCAAATTGGAACAATTATTGTAGAATCCAAATGAAGAAAAGCTAGAGGACGTCACGGATCCTTAGGAGAATATCAGTGACTTCTCAAACTATCATATAGTTTGGCTTCAATTTCGAGGAGATTATTAGTTGTTTCATCATGTCAATTTTTATTATTTACGGCTTACATCTGTATGATATCGATCATACAAATAGCCTAAAAGATATAGGGTTTACATCGTATCGGACGATGGCATCGAAATCCTAAGACGAGTTATTGTTATATTGTACGGTGTGTAAAAATCTAAAAGATAATGTGAGAATTTATGTTGCACTAGATAAACAATCTCGAAGTCCGATGATTTGTTGTTTAATTCTAAAGAAAGGTTTGCTCTTATAGACATGTTGCTCTCTCGAAGATGTTCTTCTGTATGACTTCGTTGTGCTGCCCAGGCTCCTTATTGTAGTTGTAGTCGTTCCGCAGTTTCAAGGTTTACGATTTATAGTTTTGTTGCTGCTTTGGTGTCGTGTCTTAATTTTATTTTGATTTCGGTTTTGTTTTGACATGTAAAGTGAACAGATACATGTAAATAAAATGTACTGAAAAATAAAGTGCAATAAAGTAAAATGATATAAATAAACTGTAAATGCGTAATTGGGCATCTGTTACTGCTGCATAGTTAGCGCGATAAAGCATAATATAACTTGCAGGAATTTAAATAAATTGTAGCAAAAAGTAAAGGCAACAAGTAAAAGGCAGGAAACCCGGTACAAAAGTCAGAAAAGCAAGTCGTAGAAAACACGAATAAAATTTCGTAGTCACATATGGAAGACCAAAACTAGGTATAAGGCATTGGTAAAGGTGGGGGCACAGAGCTAGACTGTGTGTATCCCGACCTTCAGCAAAAGCTACCAAACTGACAACCTACAGAGGGTAGTCCTAACCTTGATCCAACTGACTAAACACGGACCTTTATAAATTTTCATCAAAATCTTTTAATTTTTATTTAAAAAATTTCACGTAGAGTTTGTTTTATCAAGCAAAAGAAATTTGTTTTAATTTTGAAAATATTTTGTATAGTGTTTTCCACAAGTTAGTCATTTTAATCAAGTTGGGACTACTAACAACCTAAGAGTGTCGGGGCAACAATCCCACCAAGAGTCGGCGAATATTATCATCGGCTCGTATCCTCTTCCTTATTAAAGATCCTTAAGGTAGGAGATACTAGTCTAATAATCTCAAATTGTATCCCTCGTTTAAGCATACATAAGTTATGTCGTCATAGGCCTAACCACCTAGACCTATACCTCAGATTTATACAAGTTTGATGATACATATGTGACAAAAATAAATGTCCCCAGTTGTTCTCAAGGACATAAATGCCTGAGAGAAGACTCAAGTCCTTGAGCACGGGGTTATAATGTGGGATAAGTAATTTAGATTATTTCTATTGATTTAGATGAATTAACGTGTCACGCTTCATAACTTGGTGGTTAGGCATTGGTAAATGTGAGGGCACAGAGCTAAACTGTGTATATCCCGACCTTCGACAAAAGCTACCAAACTGACAATCTACAGAGGGTAGTCCTAACCTTGATCCAACTGACTAAACACGAACATTTATAAATTTTCATCAAAATCTTTTAATTTTCATTTAAAAGTTTTCACGTAGAGTTTGTTTTATCATGCAAAAGAAATTTGCTTTAATTTTGAAAATATTTTGTAAAGTAGTGTTTTCCACAAGTTAGACCTAAGAGTGTCGGGGCAACAATCCCACCAAGAGTCGGCGAATATTATCATCGGCCCGTATCCTCTTACTTATTAAAGAACCTTGAGCTAGGAGATACTATTCTAATAATCTCACAACTTATCCCTCGTTTAAGCATACATAAGTTATGTCGTTATAAGCCTAACCACCTAGACCTATACCTCAAATTTATACAAGTTCGATGATACATATGTGACAAAAATAAATGTCCCCAGTTGCTCACAAGGACATAAATACCTGAGATAAGACTCAAGTCCTTGAGCACGGGGTTATAATGTGGGATAAGTAATTTAGGTTATTTCTATTGATTTAGATGAATTAAAATGTCCCGCGACATAAGTTGATGGGTCCTCGTGGAATTTAAGGATGATTTTCTTGAGCAAAGACATAATAGGTTCAATTGTCCTTCCAAATGTCCAAAAGACTATAAAAATGTTCAAGGCGTGGACCCAAATAACTTGTAACATCTTTTGAATCATTTTGAGTTCATTTGAACTTATTATGTTGCTAAGTCATTCGTCCGAGTTTAGTGTTTAGGTTATACTCAATGTTATATCTCAATTAACCCATGAGAGAGGGGACAAGACAACATGAGCTTGTAGTGTTTGAGAGAGATTAATTATAATTCATCTTCAAACTAACCCTCAAGTATTTTTAGATTAAACTGAGCTCACTGCACAGCTCAAAAGGCATTAGGGGTAAATGTATAATATAGGAAAAGTCATATTAAGAATTTTTTATTCATATTGAGAAATCAACCTATAGCTCAACCATTGGTTTGAGACTTTAGGTCAGGGAATTATTAACTTCCTAATTCATGGCTCAAAAACATTTAAATCATCCAAATTGGTTTATTCTTCCAAGATTTAATAATTGATAATTGTAATTATATCATTCTTTTCTAAAAGTGAAAGATAATTGGTTTTCACCTCCTACCCTCATGTTTTAATCACCCTAGAATATTGTTTATGATCAAAATATTATCCTTCAAGTTTTTAACCTATCCTAAATTCTAATTAGGCGTGAGAAGGTGAAAATTACAATTTCGCCTCTATGGCTCCTATCTTCATAAATCTTTTAAATTAATTCATATAGGCTTGAACACTTGCTCACCTATCTCTCATGGGTTAATTGAAATACCAAAAAAGGAATTATGATTTTTTTTTCTTTATTTTAATTTATATAATTATTTTAATCCAAAAATAGAAATTTTTAAGGTTAATTCATTTAATCAATCAAAGTAAAATTTCTGGCCTTAGGAAAATTATTGAAGATTCACCTAGGTCAGAGGACCTCTACAAATAATTTTTGTGAATTTTTTAATTATATTTTAATTTTTATAATTATTTGTTGATTTTAGAAATTAATTATATGAAAAATATATTTTTATTTTAGAAATTATTTTTTTATATTTTTCTTTAACTCTCCTGAGTCCAGAGAGCTCAAAGAAACAAATTTTGCATTTTTATGATTTTTATTTTATTTATTGTAATTATTTTAAGCAAAGATTATAGAAAATACATTTTTGAGCCTTTACAATACATAATTATATTTTGAAAATTAGGAAAAGTATTTTAAAATGTTCCAAATGGTCAGGAAGCAATTTGTGACATTTTGGTGTAACTTTTATATTTTTATGATTTTTCATGATTTTTTTAATTATTTAAAAATTAGAAAATAACCTAAAAATGAACTATTTATTTAACCTTAATTTTATTTTTCCTAGGTTCCTCTGGTCTTAACGAACACTCAAAGCCAATTTTTGTATTTTTCTGATTTTTATTTTAATTTATATAATTATTTTAAACAAAACTTCATATTTATTTATAAAATTGATTTCTATATTAAAAACTTTTTTTAATTATCTTGTGATTTTTACAGGAGCCTCATGAAGAGGAGAGCTTCAATTTAGCTCAATTTGGTGATCATTTTAATTAGTTTGTATTTTTTTTTTTTTTGTATTTTCTTAATTTTAAAATAGACAAATATATTTAAATCTATAAAATTCCATTTTCATTTTTCCTAAGTTCTTCTGGCCACAGTGAACCTACCAATCCTATTTTTATAATTTTTTGACCTATATTTTAATTTTTATAATTTTTTAAAGCAAAATAATGCTTAATACCATGAAAATTGAGGCTTTTGATCATTGAGATATCCTTTGATAATGGAAAAAGCAGAGAAGCTCCCCATTCTCATTAGAAATGGATCCCCATAGTCTCATTAATTTTGGTCATGTATTTAGTTATTATTTAATTACGTTCTAAAGTATTTTATTTATTTAAAATAAAATATACGACAAATATTTTTTATTTTTAGTTCATAATATTTTTCTGTTTACTAAGCATTATGTTATTTTCATTTTATTTTTATCATTTTTTTACACCAACTTATGATTTTTTTAAAGTTCCTGGAATTAAATAAATCAGAAATAACCTATTTTTCTACTTATCCATGTATGCAACAGCGCATCCTCGTATGCTCCAAGCTTTCCACGTGGCATGTTCTAATTCGACGTCGACATCCGCATCAGCTGCCACGCGGCTCCTCGTTAACGCTCCACCCTTCCGTCCGGCGTAATCTGGATCGTCCAATACACGCACGATCGAACGGCTCCTGACATTCGTTCTCATCTGGTGTAAACAGATAATCTCATGTTTTCTAAAGTAATTTCTCACTCGATTCTCAATCAAATCACATGGAGTTTGTTCCTACACCATCATCTACTCAAGACGAAGCTATCTATATGGTTGATCAAGTATGAAATACAAGTTCACTTCACAAAAGCCCAAACCAAGCTCATATTTTAGTGTTTTGATTCATACCTTAGTCTGAGAGATGAACCCTCATCAGATGCTTGCATAAGCATCAGTGGAATCCAATGAAGGTGCCTGATGAGTTTGTCCAAATGGTGGTGCAGCCTTCGTGGATGTATGGTGCAAAGAGCTTAATCGATAGGGATTTCAGTGGGAAGCTTCTTCTCTTGCTCTGGTGAAGCTCAAGAGCACTTCAATTTAAGGATTGGTGGAGTTTTATGGGGTGGTAGTGAAAATGTTCTGTTTTTAAGCTCTAAAATTGAGCTCAGGCAGGGAGAATGGGGGCTGGAAATGATGGGGATGAGCTTCTTTGGGCTATGGGAAGGTCTGTGAGAATTTGACAGAATTTCCTTAAGGTTTGAGCAATCTCCCTTGTTTGCTCATGAGGGGGCTCCCTTTATAGAGGAGGCCGTGGCTGCCATCAAGGCAAGCCATGGTCGCAGGGGAGTCGCTTAGGTGGAGGGAAGAAGAGCTCCAGTGGCCAATGGCAGTGAGACACATCAAGGTAGTTGAAGTTTGGGTTTTGGCCATTTGGGCATTCTCAGGTGTGGTGTTTTCCGGTAGCTGTGGTGGCTGGCCGGCCCAGGTCAGGTCACCTCCAAGCTCAGGTGAGCCAAGGAGGCTATGAGGTCAAGTCAATTTGGTTCAATGGTGGCTCCAAGGTGGAAATCCAAAGTGGAAATGAGGTTTTGGCTAAGTTGGTTATGCTTGGGTTTAACCCCTTGGTCAAGTGGCTAGGCTTTTTCCCAAACCCTCAAGAGAAGCACAACACATAATCCTGACCGATGGCCAATTTTGTTTTGGATAGGTCGAAGCTTTGGGTTAAGTAGCTTGCGTGGGCTGAATATTGGTATAGTACTTTGTACTATACGACAACACAAATCACTCTTTCAAGACTTTGTATTGGCGGGACGCACCTCATTTGATATATTATGGGCATAGTGCTACAACGGTATTCCGTGTCGACCAGTACTTGAAGGAGAGGGACAGTATATTTGCGGAGCTCAAGGGGCATCTACTGAGAGCTCAATAGATCATGAAGAGGCACACAGATGGGCATAGGAGGAGGTGCAGTTTGAACCAGAAGACATGATTTACTTAAAGCTGATACCGTACAGGTAGAAGACGGTTAGATAGAGGAGCGAGAAACTTTCACCATACTATTTGAACCTTATGAAGTGACGACACGCATCGAGAAAAAGGCCTACAGTTTGAGGTTACCGTTGTCATCAACACTACATCCAATCTTCCATGTTTCATGACGGAGACGAGCAATCAGAGATCATACATCCTCATCGTCACTATCCCCGAGAATGACAGAGAGCATAGAGCTGATTCTAGAGCCCTTAGGAGTTGAAGGAGCGCGCCAAGGAGCGATGCGAGCAATGGAGGCACTTATTAAGTGGAAGGGTCTCCCCAGGTATATATCAAAGTGGAAACCGTATGACGTGATCCGAAAATAGTTACCATCATTACACTTTGAGTACAAGGTCCTTCTTTGGGATGGGAGAATTACTACGGTCGGTCAGTAATCGGTCCATGCAGGACTAGTCAGCAATCAACCGATCGACCCACCCCAACCCTCTAAGGGTTGAGCAACGAAGCTTGGCGGGTAGAACGCAGTAGGAAAGATCGGTTCCACAGGGAGCAAATCAAAGAAGTCCAACGAATTAGGCGGGCGCACACAATAAGGAGTAGCGGTTCATCGGGGAGCGAGGCAGCGAGGTCCAGCAAACCAGGCGGGCGAATGCATCAAGGAGGAACGGTTCGGCAGGGAGCGGGGCAGCGATGTTCAGTAAACAAGTGGGGTCCACGAGAGCTTTAATCATGTATGCAAGGAAAGATTAGAGTTTTTTTTTTTTTGTGGGTGAGGGGGGGGGGAGTTTGGGTGGAAAGTTTGAAGTGTTGTGAAAGGATTATACTAAGGTTAATAACCTAGAGTTTACTTTTTTTAATACATGTTTTGTTGGCTGCAATTTTCTTTTCTTTCTGCGGTGTTCCTAACGTTTAGGGTTATGGGAGAGACAATCTACCTCTCGAATAGTATATCATCATTATATCTTGTTTGTTTTCCTTTGATTTTTGTAAGAACAACCCTCATTCAAGTTTTTCTACCTAGCTAGTGCACTTTTGTTTGCTCTTTTTGGGTTCCGAATGTATCAATATCATTCTTGTGGATAAGATTATAGCGAGAGTTCAGGAAAAACATGAATTATAGAGGTCAATTTTAGAGTAAAGGTTTTCGCATGAGTATTTCTAAAACTGAATACATGGAATGTAATTTTAGTAATAGTAGATATAGTGGAAAAGTTGTAATAATGAGTGATCAAATCATCAAAAGGAGTGAACATTTTACATATCTCGGGTCTATTATTTGAAGTGATGGTAATATAGATGGGGATGTTATTGGTAGAATTCAAGTTGGATGGTTGAAGTGCAGGACTGCACCGAGTCTATTGTGTGATAGAAAAGTACCGCTTAAACTTAAAAGGAGAATTTATAAGATAGCGGTGAGACCAGCAATGACTTATGGAGCAGAATATTGACCTTTAAAGGAGAAGCACCAACTTAAGTTATGTGTTGCTAGATGAGAATGATAAGGTGGATTAGTGGTTTTATACTTAGAGACAGGATGTGAAACGAATATAACCGCGAAAGGGTTGGAGTAGCTCCAACGACAGACAAGATAAAAAAGAGTCGCCTTAGATGTTTTGATCACATTAAACCTCGACCATCTAATGATCATGTTAGGAGAATATATGTTTTAGATTTGAATTTTGCTACAAAAGGTAGAGGTGGACTTAAAAAGACTAGGGCATGTTGTATAAAACATGATCTTAATTTACTAGAATTAAATGAAAATATGAAACTCAATAGGACACAAAGGAGAAAAGGATTCATGTGGCCGACCCCACTTAGTGGGATAAAGGCTTGTTGTTGTTATTGTAGTTGGCCACATTCCATCACTTTGTCGCCTAGGGATAAACCAATTTCTAAAGCGTTATTTTGTAGCTTAAAATTTGAAAACATGCTTAAAAATCAATCAGGTTTGACAGATTCACTACTTGGTTTGTCAGATACTAGAGACCAATATTGATTTCAAACATCATAAACTGACTCAAAGTTTTTTCAAATGCGATGATTTAATATTCACACTTACAATGAAATAAAAAAAAAGAAATCTCCATTTTTTTGAAGTTGCTATATAAATACGTGCAACAAAATGAGCCCTGCACATTCAGTCTCTAGGAAAGAGTTAATTTATTATGAGGCTAAAAAACTTTCAGACTATAAGATAGTAAACCTTACCACCTGACAGGCAAACGGTAGCATTATCTCAGGAGGCATTCCTGCACATAAAGCTGGAAGGAGTGATAAACTGAGGTCAAATTACATCAAAATATTTTAATTATGTGTATTTTTAAAGAAAAACAGAACAAAATGGAACAGAAAGTACCACAGCAGTCCAAGAGATGATTAACATAATTTCTATTATTTATGTTTTGTAGATTATGTGAACTCAAAATGTAATAATCAGAGATAGCAACAGATAGAATGTCCAACAAAGAAATTCTTAGAATAAATGCAATCTCTGATGTGTTTGAATGATCTCATAGCCACTATCAATAACGAGGAAAGAAAAACAAATAAAGTAGAAACTGACCATAAAGCAAAGATTTAATAAATGACCAACCATTAAAATGCCTTGTTAAATGAAATGAAATGAAAAAACAAGCAAGGATGAGAAGGCTACCATTTTAAAATAACTTACCGGTAATATCTATAACCAATTTACTATTTTCAGTTACACAGTTAGTGGCCTGCTCCTATAGCTGCTGCAGAACCTTTGTCCACTCTCCCACTTGCATACATAATTTCAGAATCCTAACTACCCACTGTGACACATCTTCTATAATAATCTTCTAGTAGCTATATATAGAGGTTGTAAGTCTTGTAAGCTTAAGTGGGAGAAACTGTATGCTTTATCATATATGCGATTGCTGTTTTCCTTCCCCTACTGCTGCTTCCGACTTTCTCTACTCTTCTCTATTCTAGTTACTTTAACAATTAGCAGATGGCAATCAAATTTTATTAATGGAAATGAAAGAGAATCAAAACACAAAGTCTATCTCATTTGAAGAACCGAAGGTTCGCTCGATATTGTTGCAGGGGAGGTAGGGATAATTTCCACTATATAGCCATACAGAGATCACCACAAATTATTTCAACAAATTAACCATTATTGCGATTGTATAATACATACAAATCTGCAACGCACTAGCAATCAAAATAAATTTTAAATGGGGGCATTTACATACATAGCACACAATTCTTATATATTTACATTTCTCACACCTAAAGTTTCATATTTACACACAGCATTCAAATTATTAATATCACATCCAAAATAGCATTTTTACCCCTTTTAAAACGTGAAATACACCTTTTCATGCATAGGTTCAAAGCACCAAAGTGCTTTAAATATGAAGGTTTACATGTGAGATACATAAATACACAATAAGTATGTGCCATGCATGTAAATTTCTTTTTAAATAAAACGAGAATGCAACTCGAACTAACAAAAGAAAAGGGAAAACGCTGCTAAAATAGAATCAACGTACCATATAGAACTGCTCCAATAAATGCATCACCAGCACCAGTAGTATCCAGAATTTCTGAGGGAGGAATCTTCTCAGCAGTCCCTAAGAGCAATTTTCCATCTAATGTGCCAATTCCATTTGCCTTTAGCCTTACGCTTGACTAAGAAATAAGAGAGAATTTGGGACATTGTGAACTTTCACATGCTCAATCCTCCAAAGCAATGAGTGGGATTAACAACCAGCTTCTTTAGAAATGCATAAATGATTTATAAAATTTGAAGCGATAAATATAAGAACAACAAACCTAAATGTTTTGGAGGAAAAAATAATATAAATTAAGCAAACAAAAATGAAAATTTTGAATTTGATGCCACCAATATAAGCACAGAGAACTAAGACAGGCCTCGTCTTCTCTGGTTAGAAGCAATATAGAGAATTAAGAGATGCTGAGAAATAAATGAAATGCCCAATGTCTAATTAGATTAGCTTTAGAGATACACATACGTGTCTCACAATGCTTATGTCTTTACATATCTCACAACTAAACTTTCACATCTACATAAATAGTAATTTGGTGCTTTAGAGCATGAAAAGTTGTATTTCATTTTCAAAATGCGATAATAGTGCTTTTTTTGTGTAAATATTAAGTTTTAAGTGTTGTGTGTAAATATTAAGTTTTAAGTGTCGTGTGTAAATATTAAGTTTTAAGTGTTAGACAGGTAAATGCATAGAATTATATGCTATGTAACTGTCCCTTTGTTTTATATGCTGTTACACATAGGAATAGCAGTTCCCAGATTCCATGCTCATAAACAATGGCTACGAACAATACGTTCAAACCTACCACCGAAGAAACATAAGTTGGAGTGGTAACGTTTTCATCAATTCTCAGCTTTAGTGACTCAGTCAGGCGGTCTGCGTCTATGGCAACTAGATGAGGGTCTTCACCTATTAAATATTAAGGTTTTAATTAGAACAAGAACGATTATTAATTAGATCAAAAGAGGTTTAGGCATTTACAGATATACCACCCAATTCCTATGTATTTACATATATAACAACCAAAATTTACTTCTTTACATTTATACACCCAAATCTTTCATATCAAATTAAAAATACCACTATTTTAGTTTATAAAAAGTGAAATACACATTTTCATGTACAGGTAAAGTTGCAAATGTAAAACTTTGACGTTTAGAAATTAGATGTAAATACATAGGAATTAAGTGGTATATATGTAAATCTGCCTTCAAGAAAATACCACATGCTCTTCTTTCAATCATTAAGCAACCCTTTTCACCAAGGGTCACAATTACAAATTTGACGGTTGGGTATTTTAGAAGAATGGATACAAGTGCTTTTGGCGTGGAAGAGACTGATGTCCAAGCCTGCCATTTCCAATGAAACGCCAAATTAAAGAAAATCACATGCTTAACTATGAAGGAATGCTGATCTATCAGAAATGAGACCACCCATAAAAATACCGCAATTGGTTGTTATGTAAATAATCCATAAATAAATAAATATTCTTCATTATCATCATCTTCCCTTTTTTATTTATAAAAAGCAAACATAAATAAATCAATAAATACCGTATGGTTATCCCTATTTTAGGTGAGGAAATGCAATGTACATAGACAAGTCAAAATCTATGTAAACACATCAAAGGACCAAAAACACTTGCAAACTTGAGCTCAAAATATATCACACTAAAGTTCATCATACAAAGTTAGAAAATGAGGTTTCTTAGAAATATAAGAATTTCAATGCAACCTGAGGAAATTTTTCCGAACATATGATGTAAGTTGCCAAATCAAGGAGACCACCAAGCCCTGCTTTTTTACGTTCTGCTTCAACTAGGATTGGTATGCTCAAACGAACTGCCTGTATGTGAAGAAGCTTGTTATTGCTTATGTGAATAACGATTGATTCAGCTATTCCCCATTGAAGGCATGAGAAATAAATCACAAAAAAGTGTGAGAACTTTGCTCCAGGTTAAGGATATCCTAGCATTCATTGATTATTTCATACATGACAAGCTTAGAATCATAGAAAAACCTTAAAGCAAGCATATTTGTTAATTTCAAACTTCATGACTTTATCTAAATAAAGTGTTGGCCAAGGTAGTAATTCCTTATGAACAAATTTCTGAGAAGGTACATTTCCATTAAGACATTCAATTAGAACTATTTGGAAAGAGCAATATATAATAGATGTTATCACTGGCTATAACCAACGATTTAGTCAAAGCCCTATTATATCCAAAGATTTAAGGAATTTAATTGAAGGAACACTTAAAATACTAAACATTATTTATGAGTAAATACAATAAGAAAAACAAATAGGAAACCCAATGACATCTTGTAGAAACAACCAGAATCAAACATAAGATGATAAACAAAAGGATCTAACTCAAACCAAAAGGCCTCCTCTGGATGGTTTTCAAAGAAGCCCTTTCTTTCTCTAATTCTCTCATTATTTCTATTTTTTCAACAGCAACGGTCAATAGGCACCACCAGCTCCTGTTTTACTCCCTCTATTTATACGAGTTTAAGAAGATGAAAATTTTAATCTAAATTTTGTTAAAATTGTTATTTGGAGATAACAAAAAATAGTTAAATTTGGATGAAAACATACAGCCGACTATTATCTAAAAAAAATGGATAATTTGAATTTATCTTAAAATGACTTGTTTTAAAATTTGTGCGTACCGTGACAATATCCTAAGAGCTAATATCAAACAAGAAGCCCACTTTTGATTTTATATATATTAAAGAAGTGTCATAACCATTGGGTCATTGGCTATGTATTGTCAAGAATCAAATTATATACAACCTTTTTAAAGGCATCAGGCACCCTAAAGGTGATATGTTGCTCAATCCTGAATATGCTACGCATAAGAATAGGAGCTCTCCCAAGTGGGCACTAAAAAGAAAATAGCTATGTCGCTTACAAATATATTTAAATATAAAAAGCGACATTAAAATATATAGAGTTATGATCATCACACTATGTTCTGCTGGGTCACATAATCAATTTTCAAGCTTCAATATCAAATTTAAATTTTTTGCTAAATAAATTTTTAAAATAAATAAAGTAAAACTATTCAATCTAAAAGCATGTATAGACTAATGAATCTATCTTTGCCATCATCATATTGATTCTTGTCAATCCCTGTAATCTCTACGTCGTACTTGTAGCCCTCTTCTTCTCAATCTAGTTCCTCGAACCCATCCTCTCCATCTTCAAGAAGTTACAACTCTAGCACCTGAAGTTCTTGTACCAATATTCAATCAACAAATTTACAATGGCACATTCTTTTTTCTTCCACTTTTAATGCTCTTTTCACATCATTCTATGTTAATTTTTTTTAAAAAAATTATTATTATTTTATTCCATGTCAATTCAATATCATAAAAACATGAAGCTTACCTCTTGTGCAACAACCAAAGCAGGTTTGGTTGATCGTCCATCAAAATATGCAAGTTTTGCATCAGTCAATGCAGATATTAACTTGGCTTTTGGTAGATCATCAGGCACCATTGCAGGGACGCCCAATGTGTAGATACACGTACGAGTTTTCCTAAAAGGATGTCATTTAAATTGATCAATAGAGCAATACGCAAGAGTTTATTACAATGTCCTGAAAGTAGTAAATTAAATTTAGCACAAACATCCTCAAAAACTAAAAGAACATAGAAGGATTCAAATGTTTTAGAGATATTTCAGGTTTGTAGAAAAAAAGCACCGACCTCTAGATTATATATAAGTTGTAAGCCACTGAAAAAGTCTTTGTTTATCAGAAACATCATTAATTGTTCCCTCATAAGATACGCTATTTCTCTTTAAATATTTTCCTCTTATGATCAGACTTATGATGCACGGACATGTTAGAGTATGGAGCCCGCTTAAGGCAGCAGCAGAAGAAGGAATTAAATTAATTAATTCCTTGATTAGAGAAGGAATTAATTCCATGCCATATATGGAGCACGTCCAAGCGACGGCGAGAAGATGGAATTGAATTAATTAATTCGCTCGATTGAAGAAGGAATTAATTCAACGTCATATATATGGAACCCGTACCTCCTTCCTAAATAAAATGTCATTAAGTCTACTTATTCTACATGCAGTAATTAGACTCAGCTCCGTGGTTTTTGTTTTTTGAGCTTTAGGTGAAGGCGAAAAGCAAGTTTTTCTTTCCTTTCGGTTTTTTATGATTTCTTGCTCTCGGATAGAAAGTAGAGAGAAAGAAAGAGAGAGAAGGTGAGGGGAGAGAAGGAGAAAGAGAGAGAGAGAGTTAACAGCTTCGTAAGTCGACGTGGTCGACGTTGTAATTCATAGCCAGTAAAATCTCTGCGAACTTCCGTGGACGTAGACAATTTGCCGAGCCACGTAAATCTACGTGTCGTATTTTACAGTGTATTTTCTCGTTCGATTTCGACTTATTGTCGTCGTTTTTCATAACAGCCAGTATCGAGCGGGTTCGGATGCGAAGAAGAACGATGACGGAGACGCAGTGAAGATTTCGGGGATCGAGGAAGTCGACTCGGCACGAGACTTTAGTTCTTGCGCGGATGCGAGATGGAGGCTGCACCATGGGAAGAAACTTCATCTTCCATTGCCGGGACGTTGACCGGAGAAGATGGACGAGGCCGGTTGGAATCCGTTGGATCGACGGAGTTACGGGGTTATTCGATTAACACCGTCGAGATCGGTTGACGCAACGTTATCGAAGAGAGGCATCGCGGATCTCATGGCGAACTTTGTCAAGTATGTACGAATAGCCATCGGCGAATAACGAGTGCGTCGATGAAAAAGTTATTCGATCAAAGATGGTCGAAGGTACGTCCGTTGTACTAACATCCGAATGAACTATCTAACTATCACAAATCGATTGTCGTCCGTCGAAATTGAATTTGATGATGAGATACGACGACGATATTATTAGGCTCGTTGTCGAATAATGCAGGAAGAACTATGAGGATGGCATCAAGCAGTCTGCGGAAATAAATCTAAGCTAAAATATGATGATATTCGTGATTTAATTTTGGTGCGAGGAGTGCGTGAGAAAGATTCCAGCGAGACTTCGGGTTCGAGCTCGGCATTGAATGCTTGATTCAGGAGGAAGATCACGTGACGGAACTGAAACGAGAGGAAGATCAAAATCAAAGCACGAGACGAGTCAAGCACGGTCGACAAAGCAACCTCTTTGGAATTGTGGCAAAAGCTGATCACATAAAGAAGAAGCGCAAAAATCTAGAAGATAGAGAACACCGTGCTTAATGCGGTAACTAAAGAAGTTCGGGATGCATTGTTCTTTGCCGATTCGCAGCTTCAGGTCTGTTGAATCTTGGATTCGAGGCGTCTTTTCATACATATTCACCGGGAGTTAATGCAAAACTATGTTGCGGGTGACTTTGGGAAGGTGTACCTCGGCGATGGAGCGGCTTTCAGACGTAGTGGGGATGGGAGATGTTGAAATTGCGCTCACTAGCAAAAGAAATGGATCTTGCAAAGGTCGGACATATTCACGAGCTGAAAAAAAATCTAATTTTGTTAGGCGGTAGATGAAGGAGAGGCATACGAGTAGTATTCTCGGATAACACTCGGAAGGTAACTAAAGGAGCACCGTGACTTGGCTCGAGGTGAGAAGGCGGTACGTTGTATGTAATCTCTTGGTTTAATTAACGGTGTTGATCTTGCAGGTGCGAGCAGACGAGCGGACATGTGGCGTTGCGAGTGGGACACATGAGTTCAAGAGACGTGAAAGAGCGTCGGTCAGGAGGCGGCTGCGCAAGCGAAGTCGGTTGATCTTGGCATGTGTGAAAGTTGCATCATGGGAAAACAGAAGAAGGTCGGTTTACGAAGGTGGCGGAGCGCTAAAGCGGGAAAATTAGAACTTGTACTACCGATGTGTGGGGACGCTTCGATGGCGTCTCTTGGAGGCTCTCCATTCTTACGTCGCATTTATTGATGATCATAGCGAAAGGTATGGAGTCTATTTCTTGAAGCATAAATTTGATGTATTGAATATGTTCGGGACTTGGAAGGTCGTGGTTGAGACGAGAACGGGCTTAAAATTAAAATGTACGAGATGCGATAATGGTGGTGAGTACGTTGATGGTGGATTCGAGAGTCTTGTGCGACTCGGGGCATCGGAATGGAGAAAACCATTTCGGGGACACCTACGACGAAATGGTGTTGCGAGAGCGCATGAACGGGACCATCGATGAGAGGTGCTAGAAGCGTAAGATTGCGCGCGGGACTCATCGACAGCCTACGGGCGGATGCGGTCGGCCGCTGCGGTCATTTGATCAACGGGGGGCCATCGAGTCCCATTGGTATGAATTACGAGGAAGTCCGGAGCGGTAAAGAGGTCGAATTTTCTCATCTTAAGACTTTTGGTTGTCTTTCATATGTTCTTATTAATCAGGATCTTGGAAGTAAGCTGAGGCTAAGTCGAAAAGTGTTACTTCATTGGTATGGAGATGATGCATTTGGGTATCGTTTACGGGATGATCGGGATCGGAAGATCATAAGGAGCCGGAACGTGATCTTCGATGAGAAAATTATGTACGGGGACGAATCCGAGTACGGTTCCGAAACAGCACTACGAAATGCGAAGCTTGGTAAAGTTTGATGATTTACCGGGAGGTCGCGTGCATCGATCAAAATGTGAATGACGACGAGAGTGGGTCACGGGCACCCGTTCCGATGTTCCGCGATCGGGTTTAGAGTCATTCATCTACTCCGACTCTCGTTCGCAGGTCGAAAGGGATGTGAGCGCTCTCCACGGAGGTATTCTCCTACTTTAAAGCTACGTTCTGGCGACGGATGGTGGAGAACCCCGGAGTTATGAAGAAACGCTCGCAGAGATGAAAATTCGAGCGAGTGAGAGTTAGCCATGAAGGAGGAGATGGATTCTACGCTGAAAATCGGACTTAGGAGCTAACGAATCTTGCGCAGTGGAAAAGGCTTACATGACAAGTGGGTGTATCGGGTAAGAGCGAACATGATGACGATAAAAGGTACGAGCGAAACATTGTTAAAGGTTTCAGTGAAGCATGGTATTCGATTACTCCGAGATTTTCTCTCACGTAGTGAAGCTTACAACTATCGAATAGATCGTCATCATGGTAAATCTTGAAAATCTCTTCCTGAGCAGTTAGATGTGAAGACGGCCTTTCTTCATGGAGACCATGAAGAAGACATCTACATGCACCAGACCATGAAGGGTTCGTGGTACGAGGAAAAGGAAGACTCGGTTGCGGATTGAAAAAAAAGCTTGTATAGCTGAAGCAAGCTCTGAGCAGGTGGTACGAAATTTGATAAATTCAAATGCATCGATGCGGGTACTGACGGATGTCGAGCGGATCATTCTTGTTATGTCGGATATTTTACTTATTCATATATCATCCTATTGTTGTATGTGGATGATATGTTTATTGCGGAGATTAGCATTGATGAGATCGATAATCCGAAGAAACGGATGTCGAAACGACTTGCGATAAAGGATTTGGGAGCGAAGGCGAAATCGCTCGCATGAAAATTATCGAGACGGAGTCGAAGGTAGAGTTAAGACTTTCGCAAGTCGAATATGTGAAAAGGTGCTTAGCGTGTTCGATATGGACGAGCATCAAACCAGGTTTAGCACACGCTTAGGCGACCATTTCGGACTCGGCAGAGCCGGTCACGCGTCGGATGAGGAACGAGGCTATATGAGTAAGGTTCTTTCTGGCTTAGTTATTGGTTCGACTTATGTATGCTTATAGTGCACTCGCAGGGCCAGGATATTCTTCATCTGGAGTGGGAGTTGTGAGCGGATACATGAGTAATCAGGAAAGGAACGTTGGGAAGCTGTGAAGTGGATCTTTAGATACCTAAGAGGCTATACTGAAACACCGCTTGTGTTTCTCGGGAAAGAGCTTGGAAGTATGTGACGTATGTTGATCTCTGATCTGTCGGAGACATTGATACTGGAAGAGGCACTTCTGTGTATATTTATACTTTCGGTGGCAGGCTGCGATATCATGGTCGCTCCGATCTACGGGAAGACGGTTCGTTGTCTACTACTGAAGCGAGTACATGCCATGATATCGAGAGTGCACGAAAGGAGATGATATGGCTGACGGAGCTTCTTAGAAGAATTAGGTAAGGAGGTTCGGAAAGGCACTCTCTACGGTGATAGTCGAGTCTTATATTTCGCTGCGGAATCCAAGCATTTCGGTCCAGGACCAAGCATATTCGGATCGAATGCTGCTTCATACGAGTTATTGTTGGATGATGGACGATTCTTCTTGCGAGAAAATTTGTGGAAGCAAAAATCCTGACGACATGTTGAGTAGGAGTATTCTCTTAGAAGCGAGTTGTGCTCGACTTCGGTTGGTGCTTCAGCGTGAAGACAATGACTTTGAGTTGCGGAGGTGGGGGATATCGGTTTGAGGAAGAAGACGTCGTAGTACGTATGCAGGTCTCCGAGTGGGAGATTTGTTAGAGTATGGAGCCGCTAGAAGGCGCATGGCGAAAGAAGGAATTAAATTAATTAATTCCTTGATTAGAGAAGGAATTAATTCAATGCCATATATGGAGCCGCCTAAGGCGACGACGGAAGATGGAATTGAATTAATTAATTCCTTGATTAGAGAAGGAATTAATTCATACCGTATATGGAACCCGCCTCCTTCCATTCCTAAATAAGCTATTAATGCCTCTTATTTACATAGCCAGGTAATTAGACTAGCTCCATGGTTTTTGTTTTTGAGCTTTACGTGAAGGCGAAGAAAAGCAGAGTTTTTCTTCCTTTTCTTTCGGTTTTTTTTTGGAGTTCTTTGCTCTCGGGTAGAGAAGTAGAGAGAGAAAGAAAGAGAGAGAAGGTGAGGGGAGAGAAGGAGAAAGAGAGAGAGAGAGTTCTTCTTGTAAGTCGACGTTGTCGACGTTGTAATTCCTCAAGCTAAGTAAAATCCTCCGCGATCTCCGTGGACGTAGGCGATTTGCCGAACCACGTAAATCTCTGTGTCGTATTTTCTGGTGTATTTTCTCGTTCAATTTCCGCTTTATTGTCGTCGTTTTTCTTAACACAGACACTATTAATTAAAGAGTCGTACATTGTCGGATGTCAGACACGAACACAGCTCTAACACGTGTTGAATGTGACATAAATATGTCCAATTTGAATAATATTTTAAGAAAGAGGATACTCGTGTCCTTAATTAATGAATTTTCTGAAAATTATTTTTAAGATTAAAATTAAAAAATATAAATTTTTTATGTAAAACTTAAGATCTACATACATACCAGTCAATTTTTATGTATTTACATATCTAATACATAAATTTCAATTTAGACATAGATGCAACTTTACATGTATATGAGAAGGTGTATTTCACTTCTTAAAACTGAAAATATTGGTAGATTAGATGTGATATGAAAGATTTGGGTGGCATAAGGGTAAAAAGAAAAAAAATATAGGTGTTAAATATGTAAATACATAAGAATTCAGTGCCAAAGAAGTTGGTGATTATTTTATTTATTTTAATGAATAGTGATTAATAGAACTTAAATCTTGATATCATATAAGATAACATATGATTTTATTTTGTATGTCATAAATTAAAGCATTATTTATGGAAATCTTAGTTTTTGAAATCTAATGTTATCAAATTTCTTAATATTTTATTTTTTAAATTTTTATATATATTTTAATATTTTTTAATATAAAGGCGTGGCTGACACGTGTCTGTCTCAAATAATCTTAATAATAGACATGTCCCGTGTCCTGCATTCGTGCAGTTTCCGTGTATCCGTTTTCGTATCCGTACAACTTACGATTAGACAACTTGCAAAAACAACACTATGTATCCAAAATCACCACATGACGAGGTCATATATAAACAAAGTCCTGACCTTATCATACAGAGAAATATAGCACATCTTTTATCACTCAAAAAACATGCATAATTCTTATGTTGAGAAATAGGTGATATGTTGTGTTGCTTACTATACAAACCAATATCAAAATGAATGCACAAGTCAATCTTTTGTATACATAAACCTTATACAACTTTTAAATAATTACTAATCAGTTTATAGGAAACATATCGAATTGTGCAGATATAACTTTTATGAAATATATAAATTAAGGTCTACAGTGAACATCACACATAACTCGATAAAACAAGAAGCAAGAACTAAAAAATTAAACAATATAACATGGTTAGAGTACATATAACTCAAAGTTCATCAAGCAACATCAATTAAATCTTTTTATTGAGAAATATGATGAATATATACAAACGATTTACCAATTGATTTTTGGTTTCGTAAAGAGCGCATAAATCAATCAACCCCTAAACAAAAAATGAAGGACGTACATATTTAAGCAATATAAAATTCATAAGAACCACATCCTCATACATCTTTATCTCTTACAGTTATTAAATCCAAAGATCATAAATTTGATTCAGGCAAAAAAACCAAGAAGAAAGAAGTCAGGAGGAACCAAGAAAAACTTTGCAAGTGATTTACACCAATGGATGCTAATACTTGCGATGAAACACTGTGGAAGCCCTAAAATTTTTTCCCATTTCCCCAAATGAGAAACGATTGGCTCCTTGCCTCCTCTTGTGATTTTCTTTTCAATTTTTTATTCATGAGTTAGGATCCAAAGAAAAATATCCATACAAGCCTTGCTTACTGTAACCATATAATTCACAGAGAGAACAAAAAACAAAATAGATCTCAATTCAATAACGTATCTTAAGAATTCACCAATCCCTATAGAATCAATAGAGATCAAACCAATACATTGCTAATACTAAAATATAGAGGAAGAAGAAGAGCATTACAAATATACTTTTAGGCATTTGCTACATAAGATTTACAATTATATTTAATAGATGTATTATACTTGAGTTTCACAATTTTCAAGAATTAATCAATGTAATTAATTACATTTAAAGAGAAAATGCTAAGTAGGAGCTTTAATTATTCTTCCCTTTATATATAAATATTTATTCCTTGTTGTTTTTATAAATAAGGGTATTAGTGTGCTTTTATAAGAAGCAAAAGAGGAGAAATCGGTCCATGAGTTGTTGGAAAGCTTCTTAGATCTCCTTGTTTTTTTGGAAATTTTTTAATGGGATTCTATTGTAAAACTCTTAAGGTGGATGACACTTTAGAAGTATGAAAAGTTTTCACGTAAATCAAGACTTCAATTGATATGACTAATTCAATTTTAATGGTCTAAAAGTATTATGGTAATACTCTCATTCTTCCTCCATTCTTTAATAGTAGCAAGTGTTTGATTTACAGGATTGATCTCCACTGATTATAAAGAAAGTGGTGGCCGGGATCTTGAGTTCAATTTTCTTATTTTATATCTGTTTTGTTTTTATTATTCTCATGGATTATATTGTTACAGTTTTCGTTCATATAAAAAACAAAAAAAAAAAAAAAGAAATTGTATAGATTTTTTCTTTGGAGCCCTAGCCCATAACATGAAATCAAAAAAGAATCTCAAGGATGAGGAGGCGGCGGACAAAACTGTGGGTCTCTCATTTGGAGAAATTGGAAGAAACTGTCGAGATGTAACGGAGTTGTACATAGCTATAGAAATAAATTGGGAGAATCAATTTGTAATACTTTAATTTAAGGTAATTACAATTAATTTGGAATCCCTTAAATTAAGGGAATCAGAATTAATTAGTAATTCCTTAATTGAGAGAATTATTTTAATAGTTTCCTATTTTTTTGTCTTGTAAAAAATCCTATTTAATACCATGTATTATCAATGTAAATCAAGGAAATACAAAATTATTCTCCCTCTTCTCTGATTTCCCACATGGTATCAGAGCCCTAAGAATTTTTCTGGGGTTTCTCATCTTTCTTCGAGCAGCCTTCATTGTTGCGTGTCTTCTTCCTGCGATATGCTTCATCAGAAGCTGTGTGATCCGCTCGCGTTGAGTGTTTGTTTGGCTCATCTACTTCCCGCACCGCTCGGTATTTCGTCTGCTTCTTCCGCGTCGTCCCGTGCTTCGGTTTCGATTCCTCTGCTTCGGCTTCGGCAATCATCGTCGATCTGCATCGTTAGGAGCCTTCTCCGCCTCTTCCAAATTTCTCGCAGAAGCGGTTTTCGTCTCGCGTCGACCTCTGCCGCGACTCCAGAAGCCCGTCGCACGCATATTTGTCCAGAATCATTCCTACGTCGGACCGTCGAAGCCCAAGTCATCTCGTCTTCGTTCTTTTGAGGAAGAACGAGGCCTCGACGCTGAGTCTCTGCTCGACAGTTTGTTCGACGTTTCCTGCACGACGTCTCTCACAGGACAGTTTTTTTCTGAGAAGGAGCGCGCTTCGCAGAGCAGCCTTCATTACTGCCGCCCAGAAGCTGTACGATCTCCTGCGATCCGCGTCGTCTCTTACCCGCGTCATCCAGGAACAGGAACAACCTTAATTGCTCTGAATTTCTCTTCTCCACCATGTCGATGTTTAACAGTGAAGAAATTGAGAAGTTGAGAAGCTTGTTGGGTTCTCTTGAGAAACCTTCTGGTACAGGTTCGATGGCTCTTTCAGGTAAACCTGTTTGTATGAATGTCTTAGACAAATTCTATGATCCAAATTCTTGGGTCATAGACTCCGGTGCTACAGACCATATGACCCCCACACCTCAACTCTTCCATTCCTATACCCCATGTCCAAGTAATAGAAAAATTATCGTGGCCAATGGCACTTTAGCTACTGTTGCAGGGATTGAAGATATACATATCACACCGAGTCTTATCCTTAAAAACGTTCTCTATGTACCCAAACTGTCAACAAACATTGTGTCCATTCAAAAGTTGACTCATGATCTCAAATGCTATGCTATTTTTTACTCTTCTTATTGTGTTTTTCAGGACCAGGACTCGGGGAAAAAGATTGGACTTGCTAAGGAAATGAACGGTCTTTACCACCTTGAATCATCACAGAAAAGTAGGAGAATTTTGCCTTCATCTTTCCTAAGTTCCTCGAACAAATACGTCTTTTGGCTATATCACCTGCGTCTTGGTCATCATTCTTTTAGGGTTTTAAACACAATGTTCCCTCAGCTTATTCGAGGATTAGAAATTCATTGAATTTCATTGTGACATTTGTGAATTTGCAAAACATAGTCGTATATCATTTCCTATTAACAATAAAAGAAGTTTTCATCATTTTCATTTGATTCAGTGACATATGGGGACCTTCCACTATACCTAACATTTCTGTGGCTCGTTGGTTTGTATCCTTAATTGATGATTGCACCCGTGTTACATGGCTCTTTCTTCTTAAACAAAAATCAGATGTTAGCACTATTATACCTAGTTTCCATTCAATAGTTCAAAATCAAATTGGGGTCAAAATAAAAGGTTTTAGGACAGACAATGCTATAAACTACTTCAATCAGATTTTATCACCTTACTTTCAATCACAAGGGATCATCAATGAGTCATCATGTGTAGACACACCCCAATAGAATGGGGTAGCTGAAAGAAAGAATGGGCATTTACTCAACACCACCCGAGCCTTATTATTTCAAGGGAATGTTCCTAAATCCTATTGGGGAGAAGTCGTTCTTACTGCCACATATATGATCAATAGACTTCCCTCTCATGTGTTAGAAAACAAAAGACCCATAGAGGTCATTAATAGCTTCTAACCCCACTTCAGAACCTCAAATGGTCTCACACC
This sequence comes from Papilionanthe hookeriana x Papilionanthe teres, assembly GCA_022702705.1. Taxonomy (NCBI): domain Eukaryota; kingdom Viridiplantae; phylum Streptophyta; class Magnoliopsida; order Asparagales; family Orchidaceae; genus Papilionanthe; species Papilionanthe hookeriana x Papilionanthe teres. The sequence goes on from CM040425.1 coordinate 84,372,250, forward strand.
TAGGGTATTTGGGTGTACTGTCTTTGTCCATGTCCACAAACAACATAGAGGGAAGCTAGACCCCAGAGCCATCAAATGTGTTTTCCTTTGGTACTCCTCCACTAAAAAAGGATACAAGTGTTACAACCCCTCTACCGGAAAATCTTACATCTCTGCAGATGTCACCTTCATAGAAAATAAATCCTTTTTTTCCAAATCTGCTCTTCAGGGGGAGATTTCAATGATAGAAGATAGTACTTGTGAATCCTTTGAACCACTTAAAACCCTTGACCTTCCATGTGTGTCAGCCCGTGTTGTTGAACCTAAATCCTCAGAGCCAAACCCTCCTTATGTTCCAGCTGAACCCGAGTCACCCGATCCCGTCATCGAACCCGTATCATCTCCTACTCAAGCCAGGTGTCACTCACAATTTCTCAAGATTTCCTCGAGGTGTACTCGAGGAGAAAGGCCGTTCGGAACCGACACAAGTCGAGAATCCGATCCATATTCGGAAATGAAATCACGATAAGACTAGACCCACTATATCCATTATCTCACTATGCTCTCTTGAGCGCCTATCACCGACCAAAAAGGTTCATTGTGAGTTTGAACACAATTTCCATTCCTAACAATGTGTCTGAGGCTTTGTCAAAAAGGGAATGGAGGGATGCTATGAGAGAGGAAATGAATGCATTAGAAAAAAGCAAAACCTAGGTGATCGTTGATAAACTGAAAGAAAAAAATATTGTTGATTGCAAATAGATCTTTATATTGAAGTACAAGGTTGATGGATCCCTTGAAAGATATAAAGCAAGGTTAGTAGCCAAAATGTACACTCAGACTTATGGGTGGGTTGTCAGGAAACTTTTGCTCCGATTCCGAAAATGAACAACTGTGAGGATCTCGTTATCACCTGGTTGCTCACTTCGATTGGCAGCTATCGCGGTATGATGTTAAGAATGCATTCCTCCATGGTGACTCTAAATGAGGAAATCTACATGAACATCCCACCGGGATTTGAGGGACACGAGTACAAGGTGTCAAGTCGAAAAATGCTCTTTATAGGTTAAAACAATCTCAGAAAGCATGGTTTGCAGATTTGCAAAAGTCATGAAGGAATCTGCAGGTATAACAAAGCCAAGGTGACTATGCTCTTTCATTAAACATTCGACTGAAGGGGAGTGACTCGCTATTTTAATCATGTGGATGACATCATAAGTAATAAGGAAATGATGAGAAAGAGAAATGAATTGAGTCGAAGCTAGTAAAAGAATTTGAAACAAAAGAATTGGGGAAGTTGAAGTACTTCCTCAGTATTGAGGTTGCATATTCCACACAAGGGATCTTCATATCTCAGCAGAAGTACGTGATTGATTTATTGGCAGAAACAGGGAAGATTTGATGTAAGTCAATCTCTACTTCAATAGATCCAAACTATAAGTTGGGAGAAGCTAAAGAAGAACCAACTGTGGATAAAAGAATGTACCAAAGACAGGTTGGCAGACTCATATACCTTGCTCACACTCGACCAGATATAGCATATTCTATGAGTGTGATCAGTCAATTCATGCATGATCCAAGATAACCTCATCTTCATGCTGCTTACAGGGTACTGCATTACCTGAAAGTCAACCCAGGGAAAGGAATCTTGTTCAAAAGAAATGACACTTGTACTCTGGAAGCCTACACCGACGCTGATTATGCTGGCTCCTTAGTGGATAGAAGATCAACTACATGATATTCTACTTTTCTTGGAGGTAACCTAATAACATGGAGGAGCAAGAAGCAGAATGTAGTGGCAAGGTCATCTGCGGAATCCGAATTCAGGACTATTGCTCAAGGATTATGTGAATTACTTTGGCTGAGAATCATTTTAGATGATTTGAGAGTCCAATGGGAGAGTCTCATGAAGTTTCATCTTGATAACAATGGCCAATCTATTAATATAAGCTCACAATCCTATACTGACGTGATAGACAAAACATATTGAAATTGATAGACGTTTCATCAAAGAAAAACCTGGAGAAAGGGTTAGTGTGTATGTCACATGTTCAGTCAAAGAGACAACTAGTCGATGTTTTAACAAAGAAGTTCGAACGGTTCGAGCTTACATGATCTTATATTCAAGCTGGGAATGGAAGACATCTATTCCTCAGCTTGAGGGAGAGTGTCGAGATGTAACGGAGCTGTACATGACTATGGAAATAAATTGGGAGAATCAATTTGTAATACATTAATTTAAGGTAATTACAATTAATTTGGAATCTCTTAAATTAAGGGAATCATAATTAATTAGTAATTCCTTAATTGAGAGAATTATTTAAATAGTTTCTTATTCTTCGTCTTGTAAAAACTCCTATTTAATACCATGTATTATCAGAGTAAATCAAGAAAATACAGAATTATTCTCCCTGTTCTCTAATTTCCCACAGAAATATTAGGGCTTCAATTAATATAACTTTGCGACAGTGTTTCATCGAAAGCGTTAGCACCCCTTGATGCAAATCACCTATAAAAAAATTGCTTAGTTCTACCTTACACCGGTTCAAGTTCTTTCTTCTTGGTGCTTTGTTCGAATCAAAGGTATAATCTCTAGTTTTTATAATTGTAAGGGACGAAGATATATGAATATGTGATTCTTGTAGATTATACATTACTTAAAGTTGTAAATCCTCTAAGTCGTTTAAAAGGTGATCTATTTTTGTGTTCTTTACAAAACCATAAATCAATTATAAATCTCTTACATCTATTCTTCACATTTTTTTAATAAAGAGATTGATGTTGTCCCGTGGATGTAGAGTTCGTAGGAACTTAAATCACATTGTTTCGATCTGTCTTCTTGCTTCTTGTTCTATCCAGTTATATGTGGTGTTCACAATTAAATTCATTTATATATTTTTTAAGATTTTTTTCTTTACAATTCGATATGCTTTCTATAAACTAATATTTATTCTTCAAAATTTGTGTAACTTTTATGTGTACAGAAGATTGAATTGTTGTGTATTAGTTTTGATCTTGGTTTAGTATATTAAGTCAGCATGATAAATCACCTATTTCTCAACAAAATGTTATCACTACTCTCCAGCAATTATAGAATTGCAATACACCTGGTGGCTCGATCAAACATTCTTCCATGATATGCAAAGGCACATACTAGCTGACACCAACACATTTATAAAAAGATAAATACATGAAACAAATACACCGTGCCTTCTTAAGCCAAGTTTATTAAGATATCGATGAAAAAATAAATAAATAAATAAATAACTTACATTTGTTTATCAACAATCACATATGTAGATGTTGAAGTTCCCCCATTAGAAATCTGAAAAGTGCATAAAGAATGTTGAGCACTGACGAAGAAAGGCAGAAAAAAATATAAACAAAATCATGCCAAAGAATGAAATTCCTCTGGCAAACCATCAACACAGGACAAGAGTATCAATTAACTGTTACAATTAAGTTTGGAAGTAACATGGTGGCCACCAAGGCCATAAGGTGCATAATGAGACAAAAAACTTTACATCAGCCAACCTTGACTAGAGAAGTATCCACCCCGTCTGCTTCAAGCTCTGCCAAGGCGCTTTTCCCCAGAGAATCATCACCAACCTAGTTGCAGTTATACAATTACAAGTGGAATAAAGGAACCACACATAGAAGCCAAAGATTTATTCAGCAAGCGCATCGTCCAGGATACCATGGTGATGAGTTTAGGCGTCAAACCCAAGCGAGAAGCACAAGTCAAACCATTAGCAGCATTCCCGCCACCAAACACCTACACAAAGATTGCAGAAAGAAAATTTACTAGTCTCAAGAAATAAAATAAAATAAAATAAACACATTCGTAGTAATCATGGCCTCCACCAAATATTACCTGCAAACTCCTGCCACGAACCTTCTCATCGGGCTTAGGAAAAGCATCTACTATTGCGACATAGTCCACAGAAACCATTCCAAAACCCACCTAAGCCGATCAATTAAGTTCATTGATTTCAAGGAAATACGAACGCAAGTATCACAAGCAAAATTAATCAGAAATACAAGTGGAGAAATGGACTAAGAGAGAAGACGCACTACGATGCGATTCTCGGGTAGGGGGGGAAGATCAGAAGAGAACAGACCGTGCGTTTCAGACATTGCCAGTTCAGCCATGGATCTCATTTGTCAAGATTAGAGAAGAAGAGAATTGTCGGGTAGGGTTTATGGCTAGTGACGGTAATGCAGTTTACTGACGCTTCCTTCACTTCCTTCTGGTGACGATACCTCCAATGATTGTTATCCAGCTTGTTTTTGCTCTATCTGAAAGCTGAAAGCTCCAAGCTCCAAGCCTCCTACCACCCAATTTTTATTTTATGTCTAACACCTATATTTTATTTTTTGTATTTATACCCCCTCTTTCATAGTACAAGAAAAATATCCCAACTTTAATTTTTAGAAGTAAAATATATTTTTTTTTATGCGTGAATAAAATGATATGTAAAAATTAAAATTTTGTTGTTAGATATGTTATATTGTTGTGCAATTTAGGGCGAAGAAAATCAAAAATCGACACAAACTAGAGGAAGACATGGGGATTTAACGAGGTTTGGCAAAGATGCCTACGTCCTCGGGAGCAGAGTGACGAATTCACTATTTCAAAAGACTTACAAGTTCGGTTACATACCTATAGGGTTACAGATCTATTTATAGATAAAACCTACAGGTAAATTACTAAAACGCCCTCGTTTCTCACAACCTATTAAATTTCAAGAGATACTTCTTTTCACCAGCAGACCTCTATTCCAAGAGACTCCAAATTTTCGGTATACGAGTCATACCTAACAAATCTCCACCTTGGCGAATATCCAACCCTTTATGAGAAATACATATTTGAGTTTCTTACACCAAATTGGGTTGGGCAACCATGTCATTTAGCAACTACAAATATTTAGCGAGTTTGAGTAATGCAAGAACTTGTTGATAATACCTGGTTTGGTCATCGTACATGCTGTATTTTCATCATATAATCCAACAGTTTATAGAAACTATTAGGTTTAGTAGTTTGCAATGTCTTCAAAATTATTTGTTGTGTCAACAAATCTTTCACTCTGTTTATCACAATCTGAGGTTCTCAATTTCATCAAACTTTAATATCTTGAATTTTGCTTTAGGCATTGCTAATTGAAATTAATCCTATAGTGAATTTTTCTTGCCTTTTATTGAAACAAAAAACACACCGCAAATAAATTCAAATAAATCTGGAATTTCCTCTGTCAAATGCAGCGATTTTCCCCTATTTTCCTGTTATTCGTGAATCAAATTTTGCACACGAAGCATTTTTCCTGTTCGTGGAAATTCGGCCGAATTATTGCGAACACCTTGCCCGAAGCTCTTTCTTGTTCGCATGAAAGTCTCAGCTGAACTTCATTTGTCACAACTCCTCATGCGACAAACTTGAGAACTTCGTTGGTCGAACTCCTCTGTTCGCAAACGAGGCTCTTGTTCGTGGAACCAAACTCCAACAAACGCTTGCGCGAACACCTGCCGAACTGCTCCGCCCGAGCCTCTTCCTCAGTTGCGAAGAAGACCCGCAATCCTTCGCATGTTCGTTCTTGTTTGCACGCGAAAAACACCTTCGTGAAATCTTTGCACCTGGTCGCACGCCAAAAAACACCTTCGCGAAATATTCACGCCTGGTTGCACGCGAAAAAACGCCACCTCGTGGAACGCCGCGAACGCCTCTGTTCGCACCTAACTCCTCTGCTCAATTGCTAATTTGCTGAAGCCGAAAATCACTATTTTCCTTGATCAGATCTGCTCAAAACAGAATCTTAATTAAGTTTCTTTAATTAAGTTTATCTTAATTAAGTTTCACTTAATTAAGTATATACCTTAATTTAATTTCTCAGAATTTCAAAACAAAATCTCTTAATTAAGTATTTGTCTTAATTAAGTTTCACGAAATTTCAAAACAGAATACCTTAAATGAGTTTCCTTAATTAAGTATTGCCTTAATTAAGACTCCCGAAATTTCAAAACAAAGTCCCTCAATTGAGTTTCCTTAATTAAGTATTGCCTTAATTAAGTCTATCGGAATTTCAAAACAAAATCTCTTAATTGAGTTTTCTTAATTAAGTCTCACGGAATTTCTTCTCCACGGATCAGAACAGGAAAATTGCAAATCAGGAAAGAATATTTCTCATGACAGAAATAAAAGATTCCAAAATTTTTTCCAGCAAATTCTTTTCAGATTTCCCTTCTTGATGAAAATCAAATATTCCAGATTTATTTCTAAATTTGCTGCCCCGAAATTCTTTTCAAATTTCCTGAAGAGAGAATATTCCCTCAGGTGCAAAGCCTAAGTTCTAATTCCCTAGCACCTCTTTCGAGAATTTATAGAAGTCGCGACTCGCGCCGATTCTCGACTGGATTTCTGCCTGCAACGACCTGCTGCAGATCTTCCTGTGTCGCCGATCCTTCTCGCCTCCATAAGAATGTCGTCCCGAATGCCTCCTGCGCTAAACATTTCTGCAGGTCATGATCTCCTCCACGTCCAGTTCTTCCCGCCTCACGCGAATGTACTGTCGCACCTGGAAGCCCAGCTAGGCTGAATGTCGTGCGAAGCCTGCTCCTTATTACTGCGATTTTCTCGAAATTGTCGCAATCTTCAAGTTCCACGAAGCCATACTCATCCTACTTTCTGCGCCAAATCGCCCAAAAGCGCCGAAGCCCTGCTTGTGATCTTCTTCCTCCTTGCGCTGAAATCTCTAGTCGAACACAAATCTGAGTCCTTCCTGTGCCTATTTTTTCTCCTCGGCTCTTGAGCCTCGCTCTGATACCAATTTAAGGCGAAAAAACCAGGAATCGACACAAACCAGAAGATGACACAGAGATTTAACGAGGTTTGACAAAGGAGTTACAGAGTTGCAACTTCACTATTTCAGTGGAATTACAAGTTCAGTTACATACCCATAAGGTTACACATCTATGTATAGATAAAACCTACAGATAAATTACTAAAACGTCCTCCCCCTCCCCCCCCCCCACTAAATTCCAATAGACACTCATTTTCACCAAGAGACACACCTCTTTATTCCAAAAGACTTCAAATTCTCGGTATATGAGTCATACTTAACAAATACAAAAGAATTGACTGGTGAGCTCTAACATGAATTACACTCTCAATTTGTGATCTATTAGAATGATCCATTTCACAAATTCACATCAATTGTCTTGAGTGGTTTGAAATACATACATACATACATACATACATACATACATACATACATACATACATACATACATATATATATATATATATATATATATATATAACAGTGTTTGAAAAAAAAATATAATTATTTAACTATTAAATATTAATAGATTTTTTAAAATGTCGATGAGATAATTTGTGTCAGTATAAATATATTTCTGCAAATATATTCTTTTCTTTTTTTCTAATTGTTTTCATCATAGCATTTTAGAATCTAAGTAATATTTTATAATTATTTCAGTTAAAAACTTTTGATGGTTGGATTTATAATAGAATTTATAAGACTTGTATTTAAAACTAAAATATTAAAAATATTATAAGAATGCATTTTACTTTGATTTATTATATAAATGAAAATTCTTATCCAAAACACATCATTATTTGCCCTTTTCCCCATTCTACATTATGGAGAGTTAGGGAGAAATGTGAGAGCAAGAGAGGAGCGAAGAGTGGAAGTCTTAAGGCCAATTTTGCCAAATAGGCTAATTAAAGTAATTATTCAGCTTAAAATAGGTTAATGTTACACTAACTCTAGTGATTTTACATTTTTGTGAAATGATTTGGGCTTTTCTTTTGAACATGTGGATTTAAAATGTGAATCTAATTTTGAACAAAAGTAGTGGTATGTGTTTGATATGGATGAGCTAATGGGTTAGGAGTGATAGATTCTATGAGTAATGTCACTTGAATCTCTTTCTCAACTTATGTATTATTATACTATGTTATGCTACTAATAAATATCATATGATATATTATATTTAGCCAGACATCTAATACGTGCAATACGTTTGTGATAATAAACAATTTGTATAATATTAATTGATAAAGTAAATCATATAGACTACTACTGCTAGTTGTGACTGTGATATTTTATATGATACATAATATTAAGATGATACTCTTTAGTTGTGACATAAACTTTGTACTTCATATTTATACATAAGTGGTTGTATGAGAATTTATTATTTAATTTGTATATAGTTATTGTCTTAAAAAGATAGTTTTTTAGCATAAATATTATATATATATATATATATATATATATATATATATATATATATATATATATATATATATATATATATATATATATATATATATATATATATATATATATATATATATATGTATACACCTCTATTATATTTCATATTTTTAAGAATATCTAAAGCTACATGGAGTGAGGGTACATATCTTATTAATAGATGTAACCTTTTGTGAATAAAAATATATTTTTTTTTTTATTTTAAAATAATTTTTTATCATTGAATTAATCAAATTATTTTGGTATTATGCTTTAATAATCATAATATTTTTATTTTAGAGCATATATATACATGTTGGATAATGATTTTCACTTTATTCTTATGCTTTATGAAGAGCTCTTGATTATGAAATTTTGATGCATAATAAAAGAAATTCATTCTAAAAATGAGCAAGAACATTATTTGTTGCGCATTCAACATAATATGAACCAACCAGTTTATATCTTTTTTAGTAGACTTTGCTCTATTAGAGTAATAATTTTGAAGGAATTAATAAAGTAGTGAGCCATAGAATTAATCTTAACATGATTAATAAAAAAATAATCATTGTAAGACTATTCATTTTTTAATCATGTATACATTTTTGTCTTTTGAATTATTACATATGAATTTTCAAAGTGTGGGAGTGTTGTGATTTTTTATTTTTGGATCTCCAAATATAAGGAATAATTAATAGAAGAATACTACTTTAACATTGCTAATGCATAGTATCTTAGAGGCCACGATATTAAATCCTTTAATGCAGTTTATTAATGACATTTCAAAGCTAGTGGGTGATGCATAGAGTAGAATGTGTACAAACAGCGCAGATGAGAGAGCAAGACATTTATATATTCGCTATAGATTAAAGCTACTTTGAAATGAAATTTTTTTTTAAGAAAAAGAGTCGAGAAAAAATAATAAAGTGAGTATTGAAGTTAATGACTCATAAACATTTTGTCATAATACTTGGGTTGATATGAAATATGAATATTTAGATGCTACGTTCACATGCAATAATCGGGTGACAATTTAGAGCAAATACTAAGGAGATTGATAGAATTGAGTGGAATCAATTCATGCTATTGTGAAGGAATGTCATACAAGCATACATCAATTGACTAAAAGGGTTGGGGCCAAAGAAATAAGTAAAAGGTGGTTGGTATGGTTCATACAAGCACACATTGAATAGTTGTAGGGCATAAAGAGGTAGTTATATGATGATGTTGAAGAGAGGGAGCTAAGGCTATGAAGTTGGGAAGAAATGGCTTACACGATGGAGTTGGGCTGATCACTCGTGCATTGATTGTAGATAATCTTTAAATAGCATTTGAACTAATGATATTAATAGAATATTATAGAAATAATTAGGGAAAACTGACAAGTTTCAGAGTACAAAAACAAATGCTACTTAAGAATTTATAATTTAAGAAAATTTAATATAATCATATGACTAGTTAGTTTAAATACATATCTAATTAGAAAGATTCATTAAATTATTGATTATTGAAAGAGATTAGAAGATAAATATTTTTTATCGACAATTTTATTAATCTAAAAAATGCACTTAAGAATTTCAAAATTAATATAGATACATTATAAATTAAGGTGTTATCTCATATATTTGAATTTATAATCAATTGTTTTAGTTTAATTGCTATAATTAATGAATAATGGAATAAAAATTAATCAGGGAAGTACATATCAATAATTATCTTATAGATAATTTTTTTTGAAATTTTTATGAGAATGATGTTCTACACTAATCTGATTATTTGTACAACACATATAATTATACGACATATGCAATTGTACGACACACGTATTCACGTGCATTCGTTATAACTGATCAATTGACCACTCTAATTACCTACCAAAGGACCAAATCAATCATCCTATCTTAGGCAATTTACTAATGACATTATAAAGCCATGTGATCTCAAAGAGAATCAAATTTGAGGTAATATTTATAACTATGTTATTGCAATATTTAAACACAAGTATTTTCCTTATTAAAAAATGTTATTATTATAATAGAAGTATAAGTTCAACATTTAAAAATTTTAATAAATCTAAAGATAATATATTTTCTTTTAAGGCATTAATGATCTTTAAAAAGATAAATTTTAGCATCCTAAGTAATCAAGATTATATTATTATAGCATTTATTCATTTGAAATCTTCAAAATCTTATATTAAATTAACCCAATTCCTAACAAGACTCCTATAAAAAATACTTGAAAGCCACATTCAAAATCAATACTAAACATGATTTCTCAATCAATTTATATGATGCGTGCTAGCCAATGTGATTGAATAATGTCATCACAACTCTCACGATAAGGTCAACAATGCAAGGGTGCTGGTCTACCTTAGAGGACTTATTCAAAATTGAAAAATATAACTCTTTTTTTTTTTTCTCTCATGCTTTGAGCTAGCTTAAAGAATATTTGAAGAATCACATGAATTTGAGCTCGTCATAAGCCCCATTATATATTCTGTCAGATCCATTAAACCTACCGGCTGGATCGAGGATTGACCCAGTGGACCGACTTGTCGGATTGAACCGTCAAATATTACCTTCGCAGGAGTTACGAAGCTCCTCATACCCCGTTTTTTGATTGTGCATCAACAAGTGGTCCTCGTGATTGACAAATATTCAAAGTACATAGCAGTGTTAAAGGGACTGACATGTGTTCCATCATAAAAACATCAATGTTGTGATCATTTCAACAAGACATCGCTAATATATTTTGTATCGTACGGTTTGTGATTGTAATTTTTTCTTTTTATATATTGAGGGAAGTAGATATTCTAGATCAGAGGAATAATTGATATTTTGGTCTCTCTCTCTTGATTCTTAGGAAGAGACTAGATTGTCCCCTCCATCCTATCGACTATCGAAGAAGGATTATCAAAAATACAAAGAATTCAGATCTCGAGAATACCTCTATTCCCTTCGTTCACTCTATTTAACCAAGGCTCTGTTTGATGAAGCTGTTGATTATTTATAATCTGCTGATAAGCAACTTATTCTGATAATCTGTAGATTATCAGGGAGAGCTTATTTAGAACAGTTTATTGACACCTGTTGCTGGATAAATTACCATTTTGTTTCTATTTGATGAAGCTGTTTGCGACATAACTATTTGGAGAAAAAAATAGACAAAACAAAAACAACAAATTTTTAAAGATCAGTAGTTAATTTTTCTCCTTGAAAATTCGAATTAAAAACCTAAATATAAAATATAAAAAACACCCCATTATTCCCTTACACACGATTCCTTATAACAGAACTGCTGCGCCAAAGACAGCTGAGGGAATCTCCCGCCCACGCGTTCTAGCAGATCCGAATCACCCTACTCCCCTCTCATCCATTCGCCACGTGTCCATCGATATCATAATCCCTTGGCATTATCAAGTATTAACACCTGTCCAACGTAGGACACGCGGCTCAATCTAAATCGTTCACGATCAAATGGTCGGCAATCCGCGGGCGTTGAGACACGTGAGCCGGTCACACGCGCGTAAACCAGACCGCTTGTTTGGTCAATAGCGAAACCCAATCACAGCCGTCGATTTCCTTCAGCACGATTGTTTGCCTTTGCCTATTAAAGCGCACCCCTCGCCCTATCCCCAATTTCACAAATCTGAAATAAGCTCGAAAACTGTAAGAGGAGATCAAGAAGCAGTCGAAGAGTAAGTAGAACGATGGCGCTGAACATCACTCCCCAGCTCGGTTCCCTTCGCGGTTCCCCGTTCCCAGAGCAAGCCGGCGGTGGAGATCAGCCGACGGCTGTGTCGGCTTTATGGAAACCGGCAGCGTCTGGGGGTAACCTCCGTTGCAGGATTCGGCAGTCTGGAGGGCAAGATATGGACTCGCTGACCCCGCCGGTAAGCCCTTGCCGATCGCCGGTGTTGGGTGCCTTGCGACCGGATTTAACTGTCGCGTGCCGGGCTCTGATGTCGGACGCGGTAGTGGAGGAGGGTGTGGAGCTCGAGCACGGTGTAATGGGTACGGGGGGTAAGGGAAAAGGGGTTCCGGTTTATGTGATGCTCCCGCTTGATACGGTGAAGCCAGGTGGCGGCATGAATAGGAGGAAGGCGATGGTGGCGAGTTTGAAGGCGCTGAAAACAGCTGGAGTGGAGGGGGTGATGGTGGATGTGTGGTGGGGGACCGTGGAGAGGGAGCGGCCGGGGGTTTACGATTGGAGCGGATATGATGATCTGATGGATATGGCTCGCCGGATCGGCCTCAAGGTTCAGGCTGTGATGTCCTTCCACCAGTGCGGCGGTAACGTCGGTGATTCTTGCACGTACGAACCATATCTTATCTTCTTCTTCCTTTCATTTTCTCTGCTATTTGGTTTTCATCTGATTAGGTTCTTGATCATATTGCCGTACAAGTGAATACGTATTTAGGTTTTTGGTTAGTCGGGCTTGAATTTGAAATGGAACTCGTTGCATATCTACTGTTGCAATTAATTCTTAGTTCCTCGAAAATAAGAAAAGGATTTCAGTTTTTGGATAGTTTGGGCTATATGGTGCTATGTATGCTAAAAGTGAAAAGCTCCTTTTTTATTATGTGAAATAGAAGATATCTTGAAAATTTATATTGTTTAGTAGCGGAAAAAACAAGACTTTTTATTGGATTCTTTGTGGTGCAGTATACCGTTGCCGCGATGGGCGGTGGAGGAGATGGAGAAAGACCCGGACCTATCGTACACAGATCAATGGGGCCGGCGAAACTACGAATACATCTCGCTAGGCTGCGACACTGTTCCGGTGCTCAAGGGCCGAACTCCGGTGCAGTGCTACGCAGACTTCATGCGCGCATTTCGAGATCGCTTCGACGCGCTTCTGGGATCCACAATCGTTGAGATACAGGTAGGCATGGGTCCTGCGGGCGAGCTCCGCTACCCCTCCTACCCCGAGCTTAACGGCACCTGGAAGTTTCCCGGCATCGGTGCTTTCCAATGCTACGATCGCTACATGCTTGCCAGCCTCCGCGCTGCCGCCGACTCAATTGGTCATCCAGAGTGGGGCAATGGCGGCCCTACGGATGCTGGGGGTTACAACAACTGGCCTGAAGATACTTCTTTCTTCCGTCGTGAACATGGAGGATGGGATGGGGAATACGGAGAGTTTTTCCTCTCATGGTATTCCGGCCTCCTCCTCGACCATGGAGAGCGTGTTCTCTCCACCGCCGCAGCTGTTTTCGCTGACACCGGCTCAAAGATCTCCGTCAAGGTAGCTGGAATTCACTGGCACTACGGCACGAGGTCACACGCGCCGGAGCTCACTGCCGGGTACTATAACACGCGATTCCGCGATGGGTACAAGCCCATAGCTGAAATGATCGGACGGCACGGCGCAGTGCTAAACTTCACTTGTGTGGAAATGAAAAACTTTGAGCAGCCAGAAGATGCGATGTGTCGGCCTGAGGAGCTGGTAAGGCAAGTGGCCGCAGCAGCGAGGCAAGCCGGCGTGGGGCTGGCAGGAGAGAACGCTCTTCCGAGATATGATGAAGCTGCGCACGAGCAGATCGTGAAGACGGCTACGGTGGCGGAGGGGGAGGAGGGAGTGAAGATGGAGGCGTTCACGTATCTGAGAATGGGGCCGGATTTGTTCCGTGAGGATAACTGGAGAAAGTTCGTGGCTTTCGTGAAGAGTATGCGGGAGGAGGAGCGGTGTCGAGAGATGGCGGAGAGAGAGGCGGAGAGCTTTGTTCATGCCACCGTTCCGCTCGTCCAGGAAGCCGCCGTTGCGTTAATCAGCGGTTGAATAGGCGCCGGCGATATATTTATAGTCGTCCGTCAATTTATATAGGGTACTTCGATCCCTAAAGTAGAAAGAGAAGGCTATCGTTTCATCTTCATCGTCGAATCAGCTCGAGTTTGGCTGTGGAAGGCAATGGGTTGTTCTTCCGACGCTGCTTACGCGAACTGTAACTAGTATAAAGTACGGGTAGTTTACCTGAGCTTATATGGAACAAAATGGATTTATTTTTGAGTGGTTAGGTTTCTTACTGATTATTATTGAATAAGATTAGTTAAATGTACTATGTATGGATCTTAGAAAGTTAATAATATGTTTAATTGTGTTGTTTATCATAAACATTAGATTGATGCCACACAATTCTTATGGTCTACTTATCTAATATTTAAATTATAGTGTTTATTTTTAAAAACAAATTAGAAGCGGTATAATTTATGACTATTAATGATTTTGGCGCTTTGCATGTCAAAAGAAAAAAGTTTTGATATTATATGTGCGACATGTTTATAAAAGCTCCTTATATTTATTGATAAAATATTTAGTTATTTTTAAAACCATATTATTTAGTATGTTTTAATATATTTTAACTTATTTTTTAAATAAATAAACATGTGTTTAAAATAATTTATGTGTGAGTGTTTTCAAGAGCAAATATATTGTAAATAAACATAAATATCTTTAAACAAAAAAGAAGAAAAAAAATGATCACAAATTGCCCCTTCGATGTCATTAATATTTCAAAATTAGCATTCTTATCTTCCTTGACCCGGTTTGTTTTTCGTCACAAACACTTCCTTCTTCTTGCCTGTGGTTGTACCAGTGTGCTCCCAGATAGGTGTAACTAGCATATTCTCATCGAATCTCGCACTTGGACATCTTAAGGTTCTGTTTGGGGCAGCTGCAGTTTATCAAGATAAACAACTTATCCTGATAAGCTGGTTGGTTGTTTGGGACAGATGTTTGTAAACAACTGGTTTTCTGCCCCTGTCAAGTAATGTTGTTCGTAACATAACTGTCTTCATAATATATTCAATACTGCAGAAGCAGAAAAGTAAATTGTATTTTGAGTGTATATCTATATTTTGAATCTTCTGACTTTTTATCCCTGAAAGCCTCATCAGAACACTTTCATCATGCTTAATTAGTTAGACACTGTTTTTCATTATGATATATAAGATTGGAAATCAAAGATACAATTTGATACATCATTGGTCATTAAAACTAATATCAATAAGTAGGGAGAAAATAAATGCAGCTGAAATAAAGTTACAACTTCAAACACCTAAATCAGCCATAATAACGAAAAAAAATGCCAAAGTAATCTTTATAAAAACAACAAAAGCCTCTAGTGGGTATAGAGCTGCTTCATATGCCTCATAATATGTGAAATTATCCATACATTCGCACAATCATTTTTTTTTCAGAAACCTGCCTAAAAATTTATTTAGATGAAACTACAACTAATAAGGGATAACCTGTAATAATGAAGGGTTGGTTTGCAAAGTTCAGGCCCTATAAAATTGATCCAATCCCACATTTGAACTGGTTTTAAACCAATATAACTAGCACATTGGAGAATTTCCCCGTTTATCCCAAAAAATTTATATATTTGCATATCGAACACCCAAACTTTGATCCTCAGTGCAATATCACTGCTAGAGGTTTGATCTCATCATTGACGAATCTTATAAAACATAAAAAATGGCAATCAAACATCTCCGACCGAACATCAGAAATCTATAAACTTCTGCAGAAAGGCTGCAGTGCATTCCTTCTAAATCAAATTCTGCCAAACAACAAAAATGCCTCCCGTAAATCCCAAAGTGGTGTTGATTCACAATATATTCTGCGAATCAGCGGACGAACAAAGAGGAGGTAAGGCGCGATGCTTACCTTGGTCGGAGCGGTGTGGAAGGATGAGAAAGATGGGAGTTTCGGGTGTTCTATGTAAGGAGTGATCCATTCGTTGCCATCCAACTATGTTTCGGTGGTCTCCCAGCTATGATTTTTATCACGTGCGAAAAGAAATTAAGAGAGGCAGATAGATGCGAGAGAGACGAGGACACGAGGGGTAAAAGTCGCGAACGAAACGCGGGTCATGGGGTCGATACTGCGGCCGCGGTTATTCAAGAATAAAAAATGCAGTCTAAACGTTCTTACCAAATGAGATAACAGCGTTTTCACAACGCCATCCGCACTTATAAGCTGCCCGAAACGGGCCCTAAGATTGCTTAGCACAATCGCTATTAATTATTGTTCCCTTAAGTTGCTTTCTTCATCATTGAACTTTATGCCCCGTCTTTGCCTACCAGTAAACTCTTATGTCATCATGCACATATCAATGCATTAACAATCCTATTAGAATCTTTGCATTCACAATTGTTGCACATATCTATTTTATTAAGATTTTAGTCCATGGATTACTTTATTTTATTCTTTTCTTATTTACCTTAAGATTTCCTTAAAATTGCATAGTAGTGTTTGTTTAGTACAACTCCAGGATCATTTAACGTGGGATATGGCATCTTAACATTTATTTCTTTGTGATTCTTTACTCCCCTTTATTCCTCTTCTTCCCTCTCCTTTTGCGTGTGTTGTTACATATCATCTAACATGGAAATCTTCTAAGAATCGTTTGGGTCGTTTCCAGCCTTGGAAATCTCGATTCTCTGTGGCAGAAATGAGTGAGATTCAGAGCCATTATGTTTCTATCTATCCATCTTCGACCGGTCGCCATCCATGAGCGAGGGATGGGCCATTTTTCTCTAGATTTGGTTTTTTATAAAAATTAGTTTTAAATGGGTATTCGTCTGCTACTCTGTAAGGAGTTACGGTCTATTTTCAGATGGTACAGGGTTATTCCTGCCCAAGTTCTTTCCAACTTGGTGGCTTCCATATTGACTTTCGTCCTCTTTTATCAAAGTTCGACAATCCTCTGGTCGCACGAATTGTTCAGCAATTTCTTCTCCTTTTGAATCGGCCAGGACAACTATGTTTAGTTTGTCGCCGGCTCCAAGATACATTTGGTAGGTTTTGAGAATAAAATAAAAGATTGGGAAGAAAAGTTTATTTTGGATTCTTGGGCCAGTGACTAGGGGATCGACAACGTTCCAGCAGAAAGCGAGGTGAAAAGGTCAAGACACTTTCTAGTAATACTAGAGATCATAAGATGTTGATCGAGAATCAGCGCCTCTCATTATTTCAATACCTTGATCTAGATGTGATAGAACACATGATTCGGCCCGATGGTAGTGAGACCATGACTAAAAGGTTATGGGTGTCATCTGACGCTCAGGAACTGGCCAGAGAAAAGGCCGCCGAGAAGAGGTTGGCCTTGAAGAAGCAGCGGGGAAAATGATCCTGCTTTGCTTGGGAGAGGTGAAGTTCGATCTGCTCCCATTGGTTCGACCGAAGAAGGTGTTCAAGGTAAAGAGATTTTTCTAGATTTTGTTGCTTATATCTATAAGTGTGTGCTTATATTATTTTGTTGTGTTATTTGAAGGAAGCAACAAAAATGTCTTCGAGACTCGTGCGAGTCCAATTTTGGGGCTTCTCCAACTAGCCCTTTGATTATAGGTTTTCATGATCGGACAGAGGCAAGTTGCACTTCTCGTCCATTCTCAATAGGGATCATTTTGGAAAGAGATAAAAATATGTTGAAAGGGTGGAGGGTGTGTTCCTTAGAGGAAAGGAAAGCCTCCTATTTCAGAAGCTGAGTTGCCTCCTCCTCCGGGACGAGGGATTCCATCTGAGTGGTTGTTCTCTCATGACTAGGGGGTTGGATTTTGAGGTCATTACGCTCTCTTTGATAGGGATACTGAGTGATACCCTTCTACCCCTTGGAATGCGGACTACCCGTCAAACTTGATGGAGGCATTCCAGTCTCTCGCCTTTGCAAAGCACCCGAGGACAATGGAACAGATGTATCTGAGGAGTATGTACTCAACTTCATATTCCCTAATGCACTTTAGGTATGAGGACATGACTGAATTTCTGAAGAGTTTTCCTTCGACTAGTAGGCATTGGTCAGGCTTATATTTAAATGTCTTGTGATTAGTGACTTCTTCGCTACTCTCCATCCTGCTTAGGTACCAGATGTATGATGTTATCTTGCTTATCTTCTCCTTTTGATGATTCTCCATTGCTAGTGGTTATTCAATCGAGGGTCGACTGTGTCTTTAAGGTTTTCCTTCTCCTAGGTGAAGGCTCAGGGATAAAAGGTTTATGACCTGATTTTCCTCTCTTCGAGCATGTTTGATTCTGAAATTGCAAACCGGCCGATCTCTGTCTTCACCTTCCCTAGGTACTTCGTCATAGTCTCGTCCTTTTTTCAAATTCCCAATTGACCTGATTCACTAGTAGTTGTGAATTATCCCTTACGATTATGTGCAATACTCGCAGCTCAGAGGCTAGGTGAAGTATTGCAATCAAAGCTTCATATTCTGCTTGATTGTTAATCAACGGAAAGTTTATCTCGATTGAGTAGCAATCGTTTTCTCCTATGGTGTTGCACAATATAACTCCATGTCCAATACTTGTTTGTTTGGATGCCACATCGATGAATGGGGTCTATGCCGATATGTCAATCATCAGATCCTCGTTTGCCCCTCTCGCTTCAGAGAAATCCACAACAGCCCGTGCCTTTTTTCTCCGAGGAATATAGGAAATGTCAAACTTGCTGAGTTGCACGACCCATAAGTGGTTGACCAAAATGCTTTGTCCTAGTGAGGACGTATTTTAATGGGTGATCTAAGATAACTTGTATGGGGTATGCATAGTGTAGTCTCTCGCTTTTGCAAAGCACCCGAGGACGATGGACCAAATGTATCTGAGGAGTATGCACTCAACTTCGTATTCCCTAATGCACTTCAGGTATGAGGACGTGACTGAATTCTTGAAGAGTTTTCCTTCGACTAGTAGGCATTGGTCAGGCTTATATTTAAATGTCTTGTGATTAGTGACTTCTTCGCCAATCTCCATCGTGCTTAGGCACCGGATGTATGATGTTATCTTGCTTATCTTCTTCTTTTGACGATTCTCCATTGATAGTGGTTATTCAATCGAGGGTCGACTGAGTCTTTAAGGTTTTCCTTCTCCTAGGTGAAGGCTGAGGGATAAAAGTTTTATGACCTGATTTTCCTCTCTTCGAACATGTTAGATTCTGAAACTGCAAACCGATATCACCTTACCTAGGTACTTCACATGGTCTCGTCCTTGTTTCAAATTCCCCATTGACTTGATTCACTAATAGTTGTGAATTGTCCCTTACAATTATGTGCAGTACTCCCAGCTTAGAGGTTAGGCGAAGTATTGCAATCAAAGATTCATATTCTGCTTGAATGTTAATGAATGGAAAGTTTATCTTGAGTATCAGTCATTTTCTCCTATGGTGCTGCACAAGATAACTCCATATCCAGTACTTGTTTGGTTGGATGTCGCATCGATGAATGGGGTCTAGGCTGATCCGTCGATCTTCAGATCCTCGTTTGCCCCTATCGCTTCAGAGAAATCTGCAACAGCCCGTGCCTTTTTTGTCCGAGGAATATATGAAATATCAAACTTGTTGAGTTGCATGACCCATAAGTAGTTGACCATAATGCTTTGGCCTAGTGGGGACGTATTTTAATGGGTGATCTTAGATAACTTGTATGGGGTGTGCCTAAGGCCCCGTTTGTTTCGGCGTTTAGGGCGACTGCGCTGTACCGCACCATGATTTTTTCGCGAAGCACCGGAAAAGGGGAAGGGATTCGCGGCAGTATGCCGTGAAGCTGCGTGAAAGCCGGCTTCGGGATAAACCCCGCGGCTAGGACTTTCAATCCGCTTCGAAGAAATTCTTTCCTAGGTTTGCCCTCGTTCGCTTGCTGCGCCCCCTCCCAAACTCCTTCTGTGCCCTACAGCTTCTCGCGCCCCTGAACTCCTTTTCTCATCTTCCTCCTTGACTGCGAAAGAATCCAAGGTAACTTCTTCTGATCTATACTCTATCGAGACCCCGTCCCCCTCTCCTTCTCTATTTCTCGTTCTGCAGCTAGGGATCCGATGGAAAAATCGCCATTTTCTTCCTATCTTTGCCCTCAATCTGGGGCGAGGGAAACGATCTTATGAGAAATGGAAAATTGAATTCATTTTGGGTTATTATAGATTTAGGAACTTTGGTTTACTGGATTTGGAAACTTATGCTCTCTGATTTTCGTTTGATAGCCTTACGATATTGCTATGGATCGATTGAGAAGTTGGTTTTCTGCTATTGCATATATTACAGTTTTATGTTTGATCATTCATGACATTTTTTTTCTTTTTGTTCAAAATTGATAAGTGCTCTTTGGAGAGAATTTATAAGCCGTGCTCTTCTTAAATTTCTGCAAGGGTTGTATGGAGGGGATTTAGAGCAGTGCTTCATTTTTTTTGAAATATATATCAATAAGAATTTGGTTTAGTGCTATTGCAAATATTTTCAGATCTTGTGTATGGTCAGTTTTGACACAGTTTTGACATTTAGGAGCACTACTAGTTAATTTGAAAATATATGCATGGGAATTGGGCTTTCGACTATTTCAGATATCTTGGAATTTTAGAAGCGGTGCAAATATCTATGTTTACTAGTTAAATTAAGGATAAGGTTTGTTGAGCAAATACAAATATCAACATTTTTTGATGTTGGATAGCTAGAAATGCTGTTTCAATGCTTTGAAATGGTTGGGTAGCAAATATCTATGTATGAGAATTGGGCATTCAAATGTATATATGAGCTTTATGCAATTGAAATCTCCCTATTATGTATGGAACTTTATGGAAGGTAGCCTCATCACATATGAAGAAGTGGTCCTGAACTCTTTATTTGTTGTAGTCCAATATTTTTGGGTCCTGGATAATTTTTGGGTCCTGTTTCACTTATCTCTATTAATGCTTTGATCGTTAGTTACTAATTTGTCCATTGTTTGCCTCATCTTTATTTCTGACAGTTAGCAATGGTAAATTTTGTATTTATGGTTAGCCCAAAGTTGCGGTTGGTTTCATTCATTTTAACCTGGAGCATATAAACTGATTTGTGAAAAGTATTTTTGCACTGCATAATGCATCAATCCCATATTATATTAGTGAAAGCTTCATGTATTTAGTTCAATTCTGCTTTATACCGAAAGTTTTATGCCTGCTCCTCAGTAGTTTTATTCTTTACGGGCAAATAAGAAACACTAGCAAGGATTCTTCATGGAAGGATCGAAGGGCAGTGGCAATCATACATGGAATTCCTTTGATTCTGTCATTTTACTTGTTGTTTAAGCAAAATAAAGTTAGGTTTTGGTTGGCTTGTCATTATCCAATGGTTCATGCATTTTGTGTATATCATGATTCCTGGCTACCTGCTTTCATAGTTAAGCAATTTTTAGAAGTGACTCTTTGGGTGATTCTATGTGATTGAGTGGGCTCTTCGTGAATGATTTATAATGATCTTATATTTGAGGGGAAATTATAGGCCGTCCTAAAAAGCAAAAAAAAAAAAGAAAAAAGAAAAAAAAGGTGATTGGTTTCATACAGAAAGATGGAGAAACTATGATTGCCTATGGTGGCTGCTTCATATGGTGGCATATGATTTTTAGCAATTATTCTTGGTGGCTGCTCTATGATTATAAAGCTATGATTGTCTGTCAGTGCAGTCTTTTAGCACCATTTCTTGTTGGCTCATTGGAGTTCTTATTGCATTAGAAATTGTATCTTCATATGTTCTGTAACATCTGGTATAATTGGTGTGTAACTCTAGGTAAATTGGAGTTGAGTGTTTATGGTACTTTGAAATTCTTTGTACATCTACTCTATTTCAGCAATAAAGAAATATCATTTCTTTCCCGTGGATGTAGGTCAGTTAGACCGAACCACGTAAATTGTTCTCTTCTTTGTGTTTACCTGTGCTGGTTGGTTAATTGCAATTTATAACTGTCAATGCTAATATGAGTAAAGATATAACTAATATTTGTGCTATTCATAGTATGACTAATAAGAACAAAGAAGTTGCTACTCCTGCACTTTGGGAGAAGGATATAAAAATAATTTTCTGCGATCTATGCGTAGCGGAAGTCGAGAAAGGGAATAGCCAAATTCTTTTTTCGACAAAGAAGGTTGACAAAACATTGTCACAAATTTTAAGGATGTCGCGAGCGAGAGATTATGACAGGCTACAGCTAAAAAATAAATGGGACCAACTCAAGAAAGAGTGGAAACTTTGGAAGGACCTAAAACAAGGATCGACTGGCTTGGGTTGGGATCCATCGAAGCGAACAATTGCGGCATCAGATACATGGTGGGCTGAAAGACTTGCGGTAAGCTATCATTCAATTAATAATTGCAATGTAAATCATTTTTTTGTTTTTAGCCCTCCTAATGAAATATAATTTGATGTTACAGATTTTTCCTACGGCCAAAAAGTTCAGAACAGCTGGGATAGAACCAGAATTGGAGGACAAACTGGATAGAATGTTTGGTGGCGTGGTAGCTACAGGGAAATTTTCAGCTGCAGCGAAGCCAAATAATGATTGAAACAACCCCTGAAGAGGTTGCCGTAGAATTATCAAACGATTCAGCAGAACTCTGCGTTTACGAACAAACTGAAATGCAATCAACAAATCGTACGAAGCGGCCCCGGATCGAAAAGAGGAGGAAAAATACTGTTGCAACTATGAAAGAGCAGCTCTCACTACTGGTGGAATCAACAAATGATGCTCCACACAGAGTTCAAAAAACCGACGTCCAGCATGTTGTTAGTCTTCTACAGGAAGACCCAGACATTATAGGGGATCATGATCTTTTCTTCTTTGCTATCGACCTCCTTCGGGACTCTCTCCACCGAGACTTCTTCACTACAGTTGACAGAGAGCTACGAGTCGAATACATACGCTATTATTATAACCGTCGCACATTGTGATTTGATTTGGAACTGATGATTTTATTTCATCTATCATTAGTACTGTTAGCGATGTTGTTGTTTGGAAAATTTCTATTTGAATTGTGGAATGTTTGAGTTATTTCGTCTCTAAATATAGTTTGTTCATTTGCTTCTTTTAGTTAGTTGTTGATTTCTATAGAAAGTAACTTGTTTAATCTGAAGGTGCAGTTTATACTGTCATGAATCCGGAGGAAGTCCGACGGCGTAGGAGAAATGCAGCGATAAATATAATGCTACAATATTATAATACGTACGTCGATCGTGAACCTTGCTACACTTCATCTCAATTTGGAGAAAAATGGATGTGTGAAATGATATCAGGACACCCAATGAGATTTCGTAACATCTTCCGCAGGTCACATGATGTTTTCAGAGATCTGCTAGTAGACCTAACAACATCTCATGGACTTCATGGGTCTTCAAGGACAACATGCCGTGAAGTATTGGGCATCACACTCTACATATTATCACAAAATGAGTCGATGCGGGGAGCCATGGAACGATTCCAAGCATTCGTCCGAAACAATAAGTCGATATTTCTCGCTTGGTTTAGCTTCTCTTCTCGCCTCAGCAAAGACATAATAAAATCAACTGATCCGACTTTTGCAAGGATCCCGACGAGAGATTCTTAACGATGACCGATATATGCCATATTTCGAGGTACACATGTTTACTAGAATAATTTATTAATGGATTGCATTTTGAAATAATTTTTTCTCGTTTCTATAGGATTGCATCGGCGCGATCGATGGAACGCACGTTCATGCTTATAGTACCGGATAACGAGAAAGTTGCTTTTATCGGCGGTTACGGGAGGACGACTCAGAATATAATGGCTGTTTGTGATTTCAACATGTGCTTTACATTTGCATTGGCTGGATGGGAGGGCAGCGCACATGACGATCGACTCTTTAAAATTGCAACAAGGAAGCCGGACTATAATTTTCCTCACCCACCGCACGGTAAGGTCATTTGTAATATAAAAAGTTGATGTTTGTGGTCACATAGCTTACTAAATTTTCTATCATTACGAGCAAGTATTATTTGGTAGATGCTGGCTACCCGATACGGAGGGGGTATCTTAAACCATATCCTGATACACGATATCATATTCCAGATTTCGAAAGAGCTAGTAATCGAACAAGAACGAGAAAGGAGTTGTTTAATAAGAGACATTCATCCTTGCGAGGCGTTATTGAGAGAACATTTGGAGTTTGGAAGAAGAAATGGGTCATTCTTCGAGATATGCCACCCTATCCGTTCCCCAAACAAGTGCAGATAGTGTTGGCAACTATGGCACTGCATAACTATATCAGGCGGCATCCAACTCGAACTGATGTTGATTTTGACCATGCCGATCAAAATGACGAGGTTGCTACAGTCGAAGGTTTTGAGGACCGCATTGAACCGTCTCAACCACAGGAACAGAACAATAGTGCACCAATCTGTACAAAAGAAGGGGAGGGTGCAAACGAAATGGCAGCCCTTCGAGAAGACATTACTCGATTGTTAGTTGGAGAGTGATTTGGTCGAGCAATGCAATGTATGTCTTTTACACTCTCTCTGAGTAGTTTACTTAACATTATTTACAATTCTACACTCTAGCTTGATTCTTTTCATTTTGTTTGACTATTTCATACTCAAATTAATTAAGTTGCATATGTGCTTCAATTTCAGGTAAACATGAGCTCCAGCACGTTGACTACCTCTCGCCGATTGCTATGTCACTGTGGGCTGCAGACATCTCTTTTGGCATCACGTCAGCCGCATAGCTTTCGCCGAAAGTTTTATGTCTGTCCTCGGAACATTCCAGATCAGTGCGGTTTCTTCCGATGGGCAGATAGTTTACCAGATTCTCACGAGTCCGACGCTGGGGAGTGTACGACCACAACGGAAGACAGAGTGACACGGGAGTTACAACATCTCAAAACTAAAGTGAACATTATTATATTGTTGGTTGTTGTTGGAATAGTCCTACAGTTTTTTTTCACTCTACTGTTGCTACCACGTGCTTGAGAGGACTATATGTTTTGCTGTAGAACTCTATAACTTTTTTGAGATATGCAATCGTTCTCTTGATGTGTTTTCGTTTCAGATCTTGTGTAGACATATGATTTAAAAATAAAAAATTTTTAGTGCTCTTAATATATATAGATATCTGAACAATATGAAACTAAAAGAGTTCTTTTATAGATTAAAAAATTTTAATACTTTTAAAATATGTAGATATATTATTTAGTTACATATTTTTTAAAGCTCCTAAATGTTTCATTAATTGGAACAGTCTATTTAAAAAATAAAAATTTTCAAATATATATTTTATTAAAAATATGATATAATAAAGCTCGTAAATATTTTATTATTAAATTAAACTAAGATATAATAAAGATCGTAAATATTTTATTAATATACTTAAATAATTTCATTTATATAGTGAATTATTGCATTGAAGCAATAATTCACTATATAATCTAGATACAATAAAGCTCGTAAATATATATTTTAAATATAAAAATTAAAAAATATAATTTAAATTTATTAGTTTGTATATTTAAAATATAAAATTTTTTAAAAAAATTTCATTTGCAAATACTGTATACTATATAAATATATCAAAATTTTAAAACAGTTTTAATAAACAGGGGCAGTCTGGTCATTTTCTGGCTCCATAACGTAATCAAACAGACGACTAGACTTCCTCATGAATAAGTTGTGCAAGAGACAGCTAGCAATGCAAAGTTCGGAAGTCTGTAGCTCTACCAAACAGGCCCTAAAACTATGGTCAGAGTCTACGTGCAGAAATGACAAAAGCAAAGAACAGTTATTCCATTATTGGATAACAGAGTTCAGCGCTTTTGAGGACCCAACTAGTGTAGTACACTAGGTGCTGCTTTCCGTGTTCTTCTCTGACCAAGAACGAACTGACGCCTTTGGGGCCAAGCTCGAGGTATAGATAAAGTTCTTGCTTTGGTTTCGGGCTCTGAAAGCGAGGAGGAGAGGCAAGAAACTACTTGAGGTTCCTGAATAACTCCGTGCATTCCGGTGTCCATTCAAAACATTTGACCTTCCTGAGTACTTTGAAGAATGGGACACACCTAAGATCTTACTTGGAGATGAAACAACTCAAACCAACAATCTAACTGATTAGTTTCTGGATTTCCTTAGTGTTTTTAAGGGAGGACATATCGAGGAGCACTTGGATCTTTTCTGGCTAAGCCTTATACCTTCAACGGTTAGTAAATATCCCAGGAATTTTCCTGTCGCGGTCCTAAGGGTGCACATTTATGGGTTTAGTTTAATGTTAAACCTTTTAAGTGATAGAAATGTTTCTTTTAGATCCTCGATGTGTTGTTTAGGTCGATCGAATCTTAAACAGTATATTATAGACATACATCTTAATGTTCTTTATTTTTTATCAGTAAAAATTACATTCATGATATGTTGATAAGTTGACCCAACGTTTTTAAGCTCAAAGATCATTACATTGTAACAAAAAACTCCCTCATATGTAATAAAATCAATTTTTTCCGTGTCAGTTGGGTTCATCTTGATCTGATGATACATGGAGAATGCGTTGAGAAAACTTAGGATTGAATGGTTGACCATCGAATCCACCAGAGCATCAATCTTTGGTAGAGGGTAAGAGTCCTTTGGGCAAGCAGAGTTCAGGTTGGTGAAGGCCACACATATCCTCCATTTTCCATTAGCCTTCTGCACCATCATGACATTGGAGATCAAAAGTGGGGTATTGCACTTCCTGAATGTACCCTACCTCATCATGCTTTCGTACTTCTTATCGGACGAGCCCCACCAATGTCATGGTCAAGCTTCTAATCTTCTACTTCATATGTCGAGCCGATGGATTGCCATTCAATCTGTGGCAGAGCGGTGTCGATCGGCACGCCCAACGGGTTTAGACTAGCAGCTCCTTGTGACTTGCATCAAAAGTTTTACTTATCAGAAAACATCAACCTGATTCTCCTTCGACCGCTGGAACTTCATGGGTTGTCTCGTTGGTCTCGAGCCTCCTTCCCCTGTAGACCGGGATTGTTCTTGTTCAGCTCCGACCGCGATAATTTCTCCATTTCCAAGAAACTTAACAACAACATAGTAAGTAGAGACAAATACCCTGAAATCATTCAGTGGTGGTAGGCCGATTATCATTATATGTTGGGGGTGGATCCGCCACGAGGAAATCTTTCATGAGCGTAAAATATTCTAGTTTTCTCTCCAACTTTCCAGGAGCACGACCACCCCCCACGATCACCGCACCTTAAATGATGTTAAATATGAAAATGCCTTTGAAACATGCCTAATATATAGAACATTCAGTTAGTAAGTGGTTAGAGAGAGAGGTAGGGCACAATAGGAAGCAGTAAAAGGTTTTAGCCTTTATTCGTGACATGGATCCCCTATTTATGGGAATAAGTCATAGTTATTACAAAAGCACGAGTCAAACCTCCTTATTATTAGGTTTTTTTTTTTTTTTTGGGGGGGGGGGGGGGGGCGGCTTTTAGTAATTACAAGAGTATAATAAGACCGATGAAGATATTTGGTTGATGAGAAGTCTGCCGACCGCTTGCCACGCCTTAACTCCATGGGTGCACTGCCCTATGTAATTCTTTGATCGACTTTGCAATTAATCGTCGTTCTATATGAAATTCTTTGCCGCATTCTTCTGATCGCTCGACCTCAACGCCTTCTTCGTTTGCATCCAATCCTTCAGTTATCAATAAGGCGTCTGATCAATCATTCTTCTCTCTATAACCGTCAGTTTGCCTTGAGATTCGTGCTGACATATTTTTCATATACAAGTTTATTGAGTTATTTGTTAAATTACACTTCATTGCATTATAAAAATTATGTTATTTTCAAATTGCACTTTGTCTTGTTCTCACTGTTTGTTCTCTTAGATGTTCAGTCTGTTATGCCATGGATGTTTATCTTATCTCCTAAATTTCATTATATTATTTCATAGATGTTTGTTCTATTTGTCAGTTGCATATAATGTGTCTATTCATTATATTCAAATCATATTTGAATTATGTTAGAATCATAATCAATCTTTGCTTGAATCAGTTTATTCAGATAAGGTCTCAGCTCCCTTTGAATTATATTCCAAGTGTCTTCTAATCTCATTCTATCATTATTCAACTCATTGTCACTATTCAATTCATATTTGATTAAATTCAATCAATGCTTGGAAATAGACACAGATCTTTTTTTTTAAACTTTAAATATGTATTATGTAGTAAAAAATGTTGATATTCTTATAAGATATGAACCTTCATACATATTTCTCAAAAAAAAAAAAAAAAAAAAAAAGCCAACATATTTTGTAATTTTTACTTATAAATATTACCTTTGTAGCACACAATTCCTATAAATTTACATATCTGAGACCTATACTTTTATATTTATACACATAGCACATTTATGCTTTAAATCTATGCATAACAAAGTACTTTAAATATATACATTAAAATATGTATTTAGAGTTTATAAAGTGATAATATATGTGGTACTAAAAATTGGCGCTATGCGTCTAAGTATGAAAGTTTAGATGTTAGATATCTAAATACATAAGAATTAAATTACTCTAACTATAACACAAAAATATTTAGATAGCCCTCGTACTAATATAAATTCAATTATTATTATTATTTTGTGGATAATTACATACAGACCACCCAAAATATTAATGTTTACAAATAAACCACCCAATTAAATTTTTTTTAACCATCGAATCCATGTATTTAGGCATGTCATAATCAAGCTATTGAAAATTTAATAAAAATAAAAAATATGGGTTGGAGTTTTACCGTAAAATAAAATTTGATGTTTGGACGAAAACTTAAAAAATGAATGAAAGAAAATGATTGATATTCATTAGGGCTGTCAAAACGGCTCGTTATTCACAAACAATTCGTGTTTGGCTTGTTAAATAGCTTGTGTTCAATTCGTTTGCTAAGCAAAAAAACAGAACACAAATAATTTTTTTTCGCTCGATATATTTGTTTGTGTTTGACTTGTTTTGGCTCGAAATTATATATATATATATATATATATATATATATATATATATATATATATATATATATATATATATATATAATGATTGTTATTTTTAAATGATTTAATTGACTACACGCTACAAAGATTTATAATCAATTAAAATTACTAGCTAAAAATATAATAAAAATATATTAAATTCTATTTAAATGAATATTTTAATATAAATAACGAGATTAAATCTCGCCCAACACTTAACATTTTATGACTTTGTTATTAGGGTCGTCAGAATAGCTCATTGTTCATGAATAAGTCTTATTCGACTAGACAAACAGGCGAGCCAAACACAAATAAATTTTTTGAGCTTGTGCCGAACACGAACAATGATATTCTTCAACAAATCAAGCCCGGATTCGCTCAAACTCGACTCGATTATATCCCAAATGACTCCATGCATGACTAAATTTATCAAAATAAATTTCTGTCCGAAGGAAATAAAATTTTTTTTATTTTCAATGACGGAGCCGAACCGGGGGCTGTTGGGCTCGTTTACACTATTCATCTGCGAATAGCATGTTGCGGGTGACGTGCATGTCCATCTCCCGAGACGTTTGCCGACTGTTGTCCACTGAACTTGGGGTTCCCATTGAAGATTGCGAAGGCATCTCAGAGCATATTACTGAAGCCATCCTGCCTCGCCGCCTCTAAAAAGTTCGCGCCTTCTTCTTACCAAATCACAGCTTAGTCATCCTCTGTCTTCTTTCTACAAATTGCGGCCGCAGTTCAGTCCTTACCAATGTAAGTGTAGAAAGAATTTCTTCAATTCCTTTTATCTATCCTCCAAAAGTTTTTATGGTAAAGAAACCTCTTAGCTGCCAATTATTCTTTCGAACTTTTTGAAATGGTTCAAGGGAAAGCTGTTTGAAGCCCATGGACGCGGAGCAGTTGAGAGAGAGTGCTCATATGATGGTGGATTTCATTGCCGATTACTACAAAAACTTGGAAAGCTTCCCCGTCCTCAGCCAGGTTAAGGTATGAGATAGTTCTTTTGACCACCCCTTTGATGAAATGAAACCTCTTGCTTCTGTGGTTTTAATGGGTTTCTTTCGTTCTCTCTATTGTCTAATTGTAGCCTAATTATCTTCGCGAGCTTCTTCCTGATTCCGCCCCACAACAGCCTGAAAGTTTGCAGGACATTCTTAAGGGTAAGTTTTGTGCTCGGCTGATTTTAACTTGCGGAATTTATGTTTTTAATCTCTGTTTTTAAATAAGCTCTGTTATTTAGTGCTTCTGTTCTCATTTAGGTTGAGGAATAGTTAAGCTTACTGAAGTACCGTGCATGCAGATGTTCATGAAAAGATCATTCCGGGTGTCACCCACTGGCAGAGCCCAAACTATTTCGCTTATTATCCTTGCAATAGCAGCATTGCTGGATTTCTTGGAGAAATGCTCAGTGCTGGCTTTAATATTGTGGGCTTCAGCTGGATAGCCTCTCCTGCTGCAACAGAATTAGAGACTCTTGTCTTGGATTGGGTTGCTAAAATGTTGAAGCTACCAAATCAGTTCCTTTCATCAGGTAATTGGGATAATTTTTTCCTTTTATTGTTTTGATGTATATATACCTCCATAAATGATTTTGAGTTGTTCAGATTTTTCATCCAGGATAAGCATTATATGTTATGAAAGAGAGGGCCTCAAACTAGGAATAAATACAATGAACTACAAAGTAATTGGATAGGCGATTAAACACCATAAATCAGCCAACATGCATGATTGCATGGAGATCAAATAATTCACTAAATTTTAAAGAATATATGAAGGAATATATTTCATACATAGTTGGAGATATGAACTAAAAATAACCACTTTGTCTAGTTCAAAGAAATTATTGTGACATATTATGAAAATGAGTTAGATGTGGAGAATTGTTGTTGCTCCAGCTACTTTTCCCCTTCTATTGCAGAAGTCCGAATGAGAACTACTCTTTACTGAGACTAAGAGTTTCTTCTCTTGCTAGGATTATAAATTGCAATAATTTTTTTTAATTAAGCCAAATGACTCTCTTGTGAGCACTTAAAATAACTTCTTTATTTCTTTCTTGGATGACACACCTCTCATCTCCCTTCATTTTTCCTCCTTGCTTTGTTGCTTCTTGTTCTAGGATGCATATAATCATTATTTTCTTCTCCTTTTAAGTTTTTAATAGTTGCATTATGATGTGTAATTTTGAAAGATGAAGTGTGGACATAACATGAGTTAGGTGACCACCATCTTAGACAATAAGTTTGAATGAATATTGAGTTGATAGCCAATTATCTTAAAAATTAAGTATGAAAGAATCTCAAATTTGATAGCCACCAATCTAGGAAATCAAAATCAAATTTGTTTTACCCAAGATAATTAAGGAAATTTATGCTTTAGTCTTAAGATTAAAATGGAGGCATGATTTTATTATCTTATAAATCTCATATCATAGTAGTGTTGTCAGTTTTTTTCTTATTGGAGTTCTTCACATTTAATTATTATTATTATTTTTGATCATTTGCTGTCACACTTAACATCCATATTTTTCAGAGTTATGCTTTCTATATGAAAGCTCCACTACTTTTATTATCAGTGGAATAATATCCACTTATATTCACCTAGGTCAGGTGCACTAACTAAAAAGTGCAGGCTCGAACTAGTTGGTTTTAGGAGCGAGAAATGATTGAATAGGCTTTGATTGAGTTAAATTTGTAAGTTGCACATTAAGGCTCATTTGGAGCTAAGAAGCACCAAATTTCCTAAACAAGTAACTCCATGTCGTACTCATTTGAATCAATTTGGTAGAAAATTGATTCATAGTTCTCGGTGAAAATAATCATCTTGTTTCTGATCTAAACATACTCATTTAAGGCACTCATATTAGGGGAGATGACTACTTGATAACTAAAAGTCCAATTAAAGTAATTGTTCGACTACCATTGTGTAGTCTCAGACAAGTGCAGCCATTCTATGGCAATGATCTTGACTCTCACCTATAAGGTGTAGGTAAGGGGCTGAGAATCTCAAGTGTAAGCCAAAATCATGCATTTCTCTCCCTTTCTCACTTTGAATCCATGTGCTATCTCTAGATTCAACTTGTCCATACTTTGCAAAGGTCTGATCGAGTTTATTGCAAAGATTCTCATTAAAGACCCTAGAGATTTAATATAATATTTTTGCCCCTCTCTTATATTGGATTGCCTAGTGGTACCATATGGGGTTTAGCTACTTTTCACTAAACTACTTTTGACTAAACTACTTTTGACTAAACTACTTTTGACTAAACTACTTTTGATCAAGTTTCTTTAGGATGTTGCGAGTGTGAAAAATGGTTCAAACCAAAGTCATTCTATTAACAATCATGATGATCTTGAGAAGATGTCTCTAAGTGAGAACTATGAAGATTTTGCTACCATCAAACATCTTCTTCGACAGATGGAAGATTGTCTCATTAATATGAACATTTTCTACAAGCTTTATCGAGTCAGATTAATGATCTTGATGCATTCTTACTTTGCAAATGCTTTAAATGTTAACCTTCAGAAATTATCTCGAATATCTATTTAAAATTGAATACATTGAATTGTTACAAATTTCCTATATAATTGAATTATTTTCATAATAGCGCTGAAATTAAAGCCTGAGACTATGAAGGAATATCTTTGCAGGTCTTGGTGGTGGAGTAATTCAAGGTACAGCAAGTGAAGCAGTTCTTGTTGCTTTTTTGGCTGCTCGTGATAAAATACTGAGAAGGGTTGGAAAGGAGTGTCTAAATAAACTCATTGTTTATGCTTCTGATCAAACCCATTCTGCATTGCAGAAGGCATGTCAGGTATTCAAAGATAAATACATTTCTAACTCTTTTTTTCAAGGAAGCCAGAGGCTTAAATGTTATTTGTTTATTATTTTTGCATAACTAGTTGCTTCATGTTATTTAGTAAACAAAATATGCTTGCTACTTATCTTTATTATTTATATATGAAGGTAGCAAGCTAGTTTTTTACTTATGGATCATATTTTTTTGTAGTTCGAGTATATTTATTTAGAGTGCAAACTAAGAGAAACTAGCTCGCTACCATTAAGACCATAAATAAGGTCCAATTCTCAACACTCTCCCCCAAGATGGGCATCACATGACCTGGAAAAATGTAATGAAATTAGTCTTTTAGTGAGGCAGACAACCACATGCTCTCTAGTGGCTACATTACTTACCTATAATAACCCGTTATTCAGCATTTCCTTGATGAAGGATCTATCTATCTCCACATGTTTGGTTCTATTGTGTTGCACCAGGTTGTTGGCAATGCTGATTGCTGACTTCTTGTCGCATCAAAACATTTGAGCTCCTTGGTCCACCTTGATCTCGACCAACTAGGCTTTGAACTACATCATCTCCGCAACTCCTAAGGCCATGACCCTGCACTTTATTTGCTATTGACCTCGCCACTACAGACTTTTTCTTGCTCTTCAAAGAGATCGAGTTGCCCCGTCACTAACATACTGTATCTTGAGGTGGATCTTCTGTCATCTCACAACTCGCCCAATCAGTGTCACGAAAACCCTATATGTCTACATGTTGATTCTTCCTAAGGATCAATCACTTCCCTGGTGTACTTTTGATGTACCTCAGAATCGATACACTGCATGGATCCATGTTCTTTCCTTAGATCATGCATTGTTATGAAAAAATCGGAAAGAGAAACAAGAATCGACACAAACCAGAAGAACATAAAGAGATTTAACGGGGTTCGACAAAGAATTGCCTACGTCCTCGGGAGCAAGCTGGCGAATGCACTATTTCAGAGGAGTCACATACTCATAGGTTACATATCTATTTATAGAAAAAACCCACGAATAAATTACAAACACGACCTCGCTCCCCCCAACCCACTAACTTCCAAAAAACACTCCTTTTCACTGAGAGTCACACTCTTCACGCAAAACTCCAACTCCCTATATACGAGCCATACTTAACAATTCTCCACCTCGCGAATATCCATCACTTGTAGAGAAATGCTTCACTGCAGTATATGCGCTCTACCAAACAAATCTCCACCTTAAAGAAATATCCAACTCTTTAGAGAAAATACATCTGCGAATATCCGACATTCTCAGAGAAAATCTCCACCTTGCGAATATCCAAATTCCTTTAGTGAGAAATAGATCACGAAGTTTCTTACACCAAAGTGGGATGAGCAACCAAACCATCTAACTCGGTTTGGTCAAAGTTCCCGTTGAATTCCATCATATGATCCAACAGAGTGAGCTCCACCTACAATCGTATTCCCCAACGTTTATAGGATGTTACTCGGCAGCGATCTTCCCTTCGTCGCGCCGTGCACCGTTAACAACTCGATGGTTTCCTATCCTCATCCGCCTTAGAATGAAACCATTTCGTGTAGAAGTGCCCAGGAAATCAAATTCTTCTTCAACTTTGGAACATGTCTGACATCACATAATGTTCTAACAGTGCCATCATACATCTTAATTCTGACATTACTTATACCGGTGTCGGCCAGCTTTTGTTTCGATTTTTGAAAGAATATAAAATTTAGTGATTTAGTTTAATATAAAAAGGTATATAATTTTGGAAAGTAGTTTTGAAAGTAGTGTATTTTAATTTTGAAAGATGAGACCGCCTGGATCTCATTTGTCCGCATAGTTCGCATAATCGTGCTCTAGTGTCACAAATGATACACCTTCTCGAAAGATTAGTGTATCCCGCGACGGTAGACACTAATTATACGAACTAAAAGACTCGCGACATCCGTTCGATCCGCGAACCTTTTATGTGCGATCTGACAAGTTCCCCTACCTAATAGAAAAACTAGGTAGGGTTTATTTTATCCTGGTTCTAAGTTCCCTATGTAGCAAACCCCTATAAGTCAATTACATCTCAAATGACCGGTGTCACTTGAGAAAACTCTCGATAATGATCGCTGGTTCCGTCTTCGCGAATTCGAGGTTTAGGTTTTCACTGTAGAGACGTGGAAAAACAAGTGGGAGCGGCTCGAATGGGAACGATTATTTCCGGAGTCCAAAGAAAGAAAGGTAGGGGATGTCGCGGATCCGAGGCAAACCCCAGCGACTTCCCAACTATCCTACGTGCGGTACCGCATTTGGAGAAGATATTATTTAATTGTTTAATCCCGCCAATTTTATTATTTGGGACTTACACTCGCATAACACTCAATTATGCAATAACTCGCAGAGATAGGAGGCTTTACGTCGTACCGTACGACAACCTCGAACCTAATGCGAGTTGGACTACGCCGCGCAACACGGTCGCACGAAGCCTAAATGGGAAGTGAGGGTTCGGCGCGCGGGCGAGCTACCTCGAAGTCCTATATGTTGTTATTTAAACTAGGAAAGTGTTTCATCAAGAAGATCCTCTTGTTGCTCAATCCAAGCTCCTCATGTGCTCGCCCACGGAGTCGCTCCAAGCTTCTTCATTGATGAATAACCCTAATGTCTAAAGTTCAAATGATTATCATGCTCGTATTCCAATGTCTTGGTGTCGTAGTTTGATTTTTGTTTTGTTCTTTGCTTTTGTTTCGTTTCGTGTTTCGCATGCAAAATATATAGATTGCAAGTATGTAAAGGTACTTGAAAAGTAACTTGCAGAGAAAGAAATCGCAGATTGAAGAATTTGCAAGAAATAAACTTTAAAAGCGTACTTTGACATCCAGCTACCGTTGTATGACTTGTATTTCAAGCATGATACCATCTTAGCAAAATAAACTTACAAGCAAATTATGTAAAAGAGAAAACCCAAGATAAATGTCAAAAAGAACGAGTCGTAGAAATAACAAATAAAATTTGTAGTACACATATTAAAGACTTGAACTCAAGTGTGAGATGTCGGTAAAAGCAGGGGCTCGAATGCTGATCATGAAGCTTCGACCTTGGATAAGAGTTACCGACCCGACGCTCTAAAGAGGTAGTCCTTAACCCAATCCAAGTGATTAACCATGGACCTTTATATATTTTATAAGAAATAAATTCTTTGATTTTCATGCAAAAATCATCGTTTAAGTTTTTTATGCGTAGTTCTTTTTAACAAGCAAAAGATTTTTGTTTTATTATTATTTTCCTTTTTATAAATATTTTGTAAAATTATATACCATTAAGTGCTACCACTCTAATCGTGCTATGGACTACTAACGACCCAAGATCGTCGGGAAACGATCTCACGAGTGGTCGGCGAATACGTATCATCGGTCCTTTCCTCTCCCTTATCAAGGTCCTCGAGGTAGAGATACTTATTATAATCATCCCTCGAATCTCTCGTATCCTCAGTATAAGCACACATAAGCATTATTATCATCGCCTCGCCACACTGTACCTCGTACTTACACCACGTCCGATGATCCATATGTGGCAAACAAATGTCCCCAATCTGCTAGGAGGATTCGAGCGTAAGCGTTCAAGCTCATTCATTATCGGTTAAGTCATTTTGGGGAATTCCACAATCGATTTAATTAGTGAAGTGTGAACCATGCTCTCGTGCGTCCCCGTGTCTCAGTGTCTTAATCGACCTGCGACCAGGGTCGGTGCTCAGCCTAGCTGTGCATTCGAAGGTTAGATGGACGGGCCCTTGACCGGGGTGTGCTCCAGGGTCTAGGAAGCCTATGTCGAGGACAGGTGGGTGACTCCACCTAGTGGTGTGCTCCTAGCGTTCAGTGAAGCTCTGCGTCGTGGATTAGGTGGGCGACTCTCACCTAGGTGTGTGCTCTAAAGTCTGGAAGCATATGTCGAGGACAGCGGGTGACTCTCACCAGGGTGTCCTCGCGGCTTAGGTGAGCCTTACGTCGTGAATTAGGTGCAGCGACTCTCACCAGTGTGTGCTCCTGGCTGCCTGGTGAAGCCCATGCGCGCGGGTTAAGTAAGCGGCTTCATATAAGGTGTGCACCTAAATCCGACGAACCTACACTCCGACTCGTGCTCGAAGTGATTAAGAGTATTTTACCCTTCCCCAAGCCTAAATCGAAATCCCTTTTTGTGACTTAACCGTTTTAAAAGAACAAAATAAGTCAAGAGAACAAAAGAGGCCGACTCACTTCCAAGAACTAAGAAAGCCCAAAAAAGAAGAAAAAGCGAAGTGTAGTCGGTAAAAATAAATGTTCAAATGGTGCGTTGAAGTATTGCTCGGCAACAACAGCAAGTCTCACGCGATAACCCTGCAAGCTCCTACGACTCGGGGCAGCAAGTTAGACACTCCAAACAACAGTCCTAAGCGTTGGACGGCAATCCTACAGCTTCCAAATAATCCAAACAATGCTCAAACGGCTTTTCTAAATCTCCAACAGCTCATAAGCAGCTCCAAACAACAATTATAAAGTTCAAACAGCATTTATAAGACTCAAAACAACAATTATAAGGCTCCAAACAGCAACTATGAAGTTCACCCAGCTCCAAACAGCAATTATAAGGTCAAAACAACAATTATATGGCTCCCTACAGCGCTTTGCAACTCCAAACAACAGTTAAATGGTTTTTCTAAGTCTCCAACAGCTCCAAACAACGATAAAAAACATTACACAACAGTTTTAAAGTCACCACAGCTTCAAACAACAATCTTACACTTCCAAACAACTCTCACAACAATTATAAACTTCATATAGCACTTCTACAGAGATTTGCAACTCCAAACAAGCACTCCCGAGCACTAGGCAGACTCTTCCAAACAACACTTAAATGATCCAAACAAGCAACTATCCTCCTCCAACATCATCCTATAGCTTTCCTATGCCTCAAAACAGACTCTTAATTAGCTCCTAATAGCAACATACAGCTTCCGAACAGCAATTATGAAGTTTCCCAACTCTAAACAACAATTATAAAGTCCCAACAATAATTATAAGACCCCAAACAACAATTATACCCTTCTCCCAGCTCTCCTACAGCGAGTATACAACAGATTAATGACATCCTACAATGCGGCCCTAGGCACCCTTGCAGTTTCAATAACACCAAACAGTCATCTTAAACACAAAACAGCAATTTAAAAGCTTCCAAACAGCATTTAAAATGATTCCAAACAGCAATGAGAAGGCTCATAAATGGCTCGAACAGTGTGAAAATTAACATTTAAATGAAGCAACAAAACTCTCCAAAACAATGAACAAATAAGCATTTAAATGGTGCACAAAAATTTCCCAAAACAGTGAACACAATGACACTTAGAATGAAGCACAAAGCTTTCCAAAACAGTGAACAAAGTGGAATTTAAATGGTCAAAAAAAAAAAAATCTTTCAACAGAGAATAGTGAAGATTCATTGTAAAACCAAAGTTTTAAGTGCTAGGCATGTGAATACATACGAGTTGAGCAGCATGCATGTAAATCTTCCAATATTTTAAAGACAAATCATCACAACAGATTATGATTTATATTTAAGCACCTTATGCAGAAAATCAACTTAAATCCAAACATCTCAATTCATTGCAAAACAAAAAAAAAGTTGATAGAATCAGATAAAATGAAGAGTTAGAAGAATACGACCTTGAGCGGCGAGTCCAAAAAAAATGCTACAGGATGGCAGCAAGGGATCTGGCGAGGTTTCTGGCAAGGCAGAGGAGTCGAACGGCTATTTGGCGCGAGAAGGAGGAGCAGGCAGTGCGGGCTTCGGTGCAGAGGCGGAGGAAGCAGCGGGATCGAACGGTGGAGGTGCAGCTAAGATCGACCGCAGGGAGTAGGGGTCGACTTCGGTTTGGCGTGCGAGAGAGACGAGCCGAGCGAGGGGTTTCGTTCGGTGCCGAGGAAGGCGTCGAGCGCATGTTCGTCGCGAGGGAACAGGGAGGCCGACGGGCTTCGTGTACGAGGAAGGAAGAGGCGGGTGAACTGGCGAGCGGCTTCGTGCTGAGGAGAGGCGAGCGAGATTGGAGCGGAAGAGAGGAGCAGAGGTGTCGAATCTATCTCCCAGCGCAGAGGCGAGCGGGCTTCTGTTCGGTACAGAGGCGGGATCGAGAAGGGTCTCGGTTCGCGCAGAGGACGAACTCGCGGCGAGGAGCGGGCTTCGTGTTGAGCGTCCGGGAGAGGCGTGCGGGTTTCGCGCGCGATCGTGAAGGAGGAGCGGGAAGAAGGCGGCGGCTTCGGTGCGAGCGAAGTGCGGGAGCTCGGGCGAGCCGATTCGGTCGAAGGTGAAGCGGCGGGAGCTGTTTGGGTCGCGCGAGAGAGGCGCAGAGAGGAGCAGGGCTTCGGTCGCGAGGAGGAAAGGGAAGAATCAGCGGGTCTCGGTGCAGAGTCCTCGAACAGAGGAGGGCTAATGTCCAATAATGAGGAGCATCCCGCCTGTCGTATTGCCCCGTTCGTCCGTTGGGCGCCAAATTAATTGCCTTCCATACAGAGGACCATTTATTTGGCAATGATTAATTTCAAATCAAGCTAATTAATGTCAGATTAGTTGAATTCAAAATTTGAATTTTAAAAATCAAATGGGCTGGGGTGTGCAACCCAATTTGGACCTGAATTAAACCTGAGTCGAGCTCGGACCCGCATTCCGCAAATTTAAAAAAAAACGTGCATCGATTTTCGTGCCGTTCGCGCTAGCACGGAACCACAACAATATGGGTATGCTTCCAGCTAAATTCGACGTCCCAGACGCATCCATGGGGTCTGTTTCGTCATCCGGGGTCGTCCGTACATGTTCGCTGACGGTCGGGTCAAAAGTGTCAAATTGTGATATGCGCGAATTTGAACGTCATCAAGGGTTCACCTAAAGTCGTCTGATCCTATGAGAACTCATTTTCGAGCCCTCGCATGCAGTAGCCCTAGCCACTTCGTAACTGTGGTCGAGTGCTTGGGACTCACCTACGCGTATGCTTCACAAAAATGAGTCTAGATGTGGTTCGAAGCTTTATGGGAGGTGGGCTCCATTACTAGGCCGCTAGGATGGTCAATAAGGAACTCCTAAAGCTAGATCCTAGGGTCTAAGAGGAATATCCTAAGACCTCACTAAAATGAGGTCAACAACCGACAATATTATAACGTCTATTATCACCCAGATAGACTGAACTAGAATCAGATAACCTGTGTGAAGAAAACCATTCCCTGTTCGATGTTATGTGATGAGAACATCCTAAATCAAGAATCCATTCATCCTTTAGCTGAGTTGTCGTAACTGAAAGCACATCACTATCACTGTAATTTGTATCACTCTGCACCATATTCGCAGCCCTAGAAGATACATCACGAGTCTTCTTCTTGAGCATTGGACAATCTCTCCTCATATTTTCCTGTTCCTCGCACTTAAAGCAACGAATCTTTTTGCCTTTTAGGCTTCGACTTGAACTTTGCCTACACGAATTCTCCTTTCTCCTCTTTACTTTCACGATCCCGATTACTCTAGCATATAAACAATTACTATTAGAGCTTTCCTTCGCATTCTTCTTCCGCCTGGTCGTGAGCCAACAATGCTGCGATAATCTCATCAACTTTAATTGTTTCTTTCACTATACGTAAGAGTAGTCACTAGGATGTTCATAAAAAGTAGAGCAACGAACACAAGAATAATCTGCTCGGTCTTCATCCTCAATATTCACATCAAGCCGTGCCGAATCACGCGATTATTTGATTGAAGACATTCAAGTGCTCGAACCGAATCGCTCCTCGCTCGCATCTTCGATCCATACAACCTTATTTTAGATACGGCTTTATTTGTCGGAGATTCGAACATAAACGAGATTCCAATTTCTTCCATACTTCTTCCGCGAGATTTCGGATTCATAACATGCATACATAATCTCTTCGTCAAACATAAACGTATGGTACATGCCGCTCGAGTCGTAACTCTTCCCAATCTTCATCTTCCATATTATCGGGCTTCGTAGTGCCGTAAGCCTTCAAAATTCTCTACGCAGTACTAACAAATCTTTTACCCTTGTTCTGCCACGATTCGAAGTTCCGGCTCCATCGAACTTCACTATCTCGTATTTTGCACTGAACATTGCCATCCGAATTTAATCCTGCACCGTATTTTCCTGCCTTGCTTCGAAAAACAAAAGAAAATACTCCGCAAATGAATTCAAAGAAACCTGAAATTTTTCATGTTAAATGCAACAACTATCCCGCGATTATTCTGTGATTCGTGAATAAAATTTTCACACGAAGCACAATTCCTGTTCGTACCAGTACCTCGGCCAATTGCTGTTTCCGCGAGCCACGAATCCTTTCGCACTTGTTCGAGGAATACCTCAACGAAACTCCTGTTCGCAAAATAATCATGTCTGCTCGCCACCTGCCGAACTCTACTCGTCGCAAAATCTTCTGCGACGAACCGATGAATTTAACTGATTGAACACCACAATTTCCCGCAAAACGAGGCTCCTGTTCGCGGTGGACAGCCTCTGTTTCCCACGGATTATTGAATCGGCTGAACTCCTCTGCACGAATTAAAAAATTCCCCCAGCACGGCTTTTTCTGTTGGCATCTCTTCCAGGAACCAGACAAAAAATTTTCTTCTCAGTCCGGCCAATGCAAGAAAATTTGAGGGAATATTCCTCTAGTAGAAATGGAAGATTTTATTCCTTTTCCTCCTTGATTTGACCTGGACCTGCCGCAACCGCGCGAACCGTCACATGTCTTCCTGCCTGTCGCGACTCCTGGCTGGCGAATCGTCGGAACTGGCGCTCCTCCAGGTTCGTGCGCAAGACCAAGAACTATCGCGATCCAAGCCTTCGCGAACTCCCGCTCCCAAAATCCTCCTGCTGCCGCGAAATTTCTGTCACGAGTCGCGCCTGGAGCCTGTCGCGATGCTTGGAACAAGCGAACGAAACCGCTCCGCCTGCACCCGCCGAACTCTTCTGCATCGCATGGAGCCTGAAATTTCTTCCTCTGCTTCGTCTTGTGGCTGCAATCTTCCTGATTTCCTTCGCGATCGTCACCGAAGCCCGAAGAAATACCCGTTCGCTGTTCCTCGCCTCCCCTCGCCGCTCCTGAACTTCTCGCGAACTCCTGGACTCGCCTGTCTCAGCAACACCGCAATTCTTCGAATCTCGAAATCAAATCTTCTTAACTTCTTCGATCTCCTGCGTCGATCTCCTCCTGTTCCCTCGAACGAGGCTCTGATACCAATTGTAATGAAAAAAATCGGAACGAGAAACAAGAATCAACACAAACCAGAAGAACACAAAGAGATTTAACGAGGTTCAGCAAAGAATTGCCTACGTCCTCGGGAGCGAGCCGGCGAATGCACTATTTCAGAGGAGTTACATACTCATAGGTTTACACATCTATTTATAGAAAAAACCCACGAATAAATTACAAACACGCCCTCGCTCCCCCCAACCCACTAACTTCCAAGAGACACTCATTTTCACCAGGAGTCACACATCTTCACCAAGAAACTCCAACTCCCTATATATGAGCCATACCTAACATGCATGTTGCTGCTCACCACACTCATTGCAAAAGAGATGTCATATCGAGTGTCACACGAATGAATCAGACGACCACCAATCTCTGGTACCTCTCTCAATCAATTGGTTCTCACTTTTGCACTCAGCTTGGCCTTCAGTCAAGAGATACTGCAGGTTTGCACCCAACATGCATGTTTTCGTGAGGAGATATAGTATATACTTTCTCTGGAACAAAATCATCCAAAATATATGAGTTGTCCAAGATACTTGACCTCAAATTCATTGCTCAATCTTACATTTAGTTGGACAATCTCCGTTTTATCATCACTGGTGACAATGATGTCATCAACATATACAACAAGTATTGTCTGACAATCATGTTCTTGAAAGAACACCATATGAACTACATTGATCTGTTGATATCTCATTATCACCATAACCTTTGTAAACTTATCAAACCATGCTCGAGAAGACTGCTTCAAGCTTTACAGTGACTTCTTGAGCCTATACACATTGCCCAGAATCTGGACTATAGTGAATCTTGATAGTATCTTCAATACACCTCATTCAGTAACTCACTATGAAGAAAAAACATTATTCAGTTCAAGTTGGCATAATCTTCACCCACCATATACTGCCAGAGAAACTAGTGTTTTCACTGTTCTCATCCTTCCTATTAGTGAAATGATTTCATCATAGTTAATCTCATATGTTTGACCATACTCTTTTGCCACCAGTCATGCTTTGCACTGCTTTACATTCCTTCTGGAGTTTGCTTCACGAAGAAGATGCACCCAACTTTCTTTTTTCGTGTTGATAGGGGCACTATCTCTCATATTCAATTTTTATCGAGAGTCTTAAGCTCTTCATGCATAATCGTTTTTCCCTTGGTATCCTCCTTAGCAACCTGTCAACGCTTAGGTATAGAGACAATGCTCGAAGATGAAATGAATGCTCAATGTAAATGTGATATGTTGTAATATGAAACAAAGTTATCAGTCATTTTCCCACCCAATATGATCATGAGGCTATACCGCATTGTTGCGAGAGGTCCTTCTTAAAGTTAGGGGATTAGTAGGAGGAGAAATAATATCACTTGGGAGTTCAGAGTCGAAGGTGGATGGTGTAGATGTATCAAGTGTCGGGAAGACCGGGACAAGGGACTAG
Organism: Papilionanthe hookeriana x Papilionanthe teres; assembly: GCA_022702705.1. Classification (NCBI taxonomy): domain Eukaryota; kingdom Viridiplantae; phylum Streptophyta; class Magnoliopsida; order Asparagales; family Orchidaceae; genus Papilionanthe; species Papilionanthe hookeriana x Papilionanthe teres. The sequence goes on from CM040425.1 coordinate 84,415,779, forward strand.
CTGACACAAATGGCAGTGCAGGCACCGTTGCCTCATTTTGTTTTCTTTTCTGTATATACTTCACTCTTGTCATTTTCTGGTTCTTCAACCTGGATTGATCTATCACCCTGTTCTACTGCTTCTATCTCACGCTAAATCTGAAATACTCTCATGTGGTTCTCCATCCTAACAAAAATCCTCTTCAAATTTTCCCAGATGTCTCTCAACATTCGAATGTCATCTATTGAGGATAAAATTGACGGAATTATCGAGTTTAACAACCAGTTGTAGAATGTAGATTAAGGTGTGTGTGGTCCTCTGCTTTTCTCCCTCAGCACCGTTACTCTTTGGGTCATCCTCGGCTAGATATCCCTGCAGTCTCTGCTCTACTAGAGCAGCCTTGATCCAACAGGACCAACTCAGATATTCGGCCGGTCTATCAAGCTTCAAATCCACACGAGGAGGTCTAACTTCACCTGCGTTGGAGCTCGTGATGAGGTAAGGGCTTCTGTGGAGAGATTAGATCCCTGTATGAGTTTGATCAAGGCCTTCAGAAATTTGGGATCTTTCTTCCCCTGAAACTCTAATACTTTACCTCCCGCACTATTTCCATCTCCTAACATCCTTAATCACAACGATCCATGCCTAGATCACACAGATCAAATAACACATTCTTTGCATCAGTGCGTCGTGATCTTGCTGTTGCCTTCCCGAGTCACGCGAACACGGAGAAATCGAGAGATTAAGGATTCAACTGGATGGGTTATGCACGATAAAAATTTGAACCGGAGTTTTAAAGATATTTGTATGCCACGGCCATGATCCCGTCATTGCCTTCCTAGTTAGCTCTAATTGTGATCGCATTGTTGAGATTTCTTCATGGCCTCTCTGGATAGCTCTCATCGCGAAGTTTCAAGTAGCGATCTCGTTTTTGTCCAGCTTCACGATGACGAAGAGGAAGTGAAATTTTGGGTCGTTGTACGCTCGATCGCGAGTGATTCCATCAAGCTGCGAGTTAGTCTTCATCCAGCCTCACGAGGACAAAGAGGAAGGAAGAGAAGTTTATGGTCTTCGCACGTTGGTTCCCGACTATCAAGGGTTAGGGCTTTGATACTATGAAGAAAGAATTGTTCAAAACTTGCTTTCTACATTTATAACATGGGCATAAATAGGGTATTACAATATTTTACAAATATATCCCTAGAGTTTTTCAATATTCCCTTTTTACTAATATGATGACCCTAAATAAGGTTCAATTCTCAACACTAAGCGTACCTATACCTTTGCTTAACAACTTGGCTATGTTATGAAAATTCAGGGCGAACAAACGCAAATCAAGAAGAACACATAGATTTAACGAGGTTTGGCAAAGACATGCTTACGTCCTCGGGAGTGAGCCGGCGAATGCACTATTTCAGAGGAGTTACAATAGTTCGGTTCACATACCCATAGGATTACACATCTATTTATAGATAAAACCTACGGATAAATTACCAACTCGTCTTCGCTCCCCTCAACCCACTAAACATGAAGAGACACACCTCTTCACCAAAAAAACTCCAACTACCGGTATATGAGCCACATACCTAACAGGCTAAACGCTTAGAAGATTGGCTCGACCAAAAAACATTGGCTTGACCATAAATCATCCTCATGAATGATTTTTAAAATATTAGTATAAAACTATAATAGTCAAGAACAGGATAAATTGATAATTCAAAGTATAATAGTAACAATACATAATTATTGTGTCATTTAAGCCTATTAAAGATTAATCAATATTTTAACTAAGTTAATTAATAATTTACATGCATTAACTAATGAAAGCCGAGAATATTTCATAAATACATTAATAATTAGAAATCAATAATTAATTATTCATTTAATTCAAATAAGTTTTAATTAGGGTTTTGTTAAGAAAATTGAGTTATTAAAGATTATTAAATTTTGTAGTATAAAATTATGAAATCAAGTATAGGATAAATAGCTCAATAAATTAATTAATGATGTTAATAGGTAATTATTGAGTCATTTAGTCTAATTAAAGATTAATCAATATTTTAACTAATTTGATTAATATATATATATATATATATATCTATAATAACTATTATAAAATTTTAATAATTCATAAATACATAATTAACTAAACTATAATTTGTTATTTTTTAATATTAATTGAGATTTTATTAGGGTTTTATGAAGATAATTAAGTAGTATAACTATTAAGTTATAATAATTAGTCATGTGATTATTTAATTAATCCTTTAATAACTTTTTAAAATAAAATAATCATGAAAAAGACGGCTTCTAGTTAAGGTAATCTTGGCATACTTAAAGGAGCTTAACTAACTTAAATTAGTCAATGTTTAAATGCTATTTACTAAGATAAATTACCTAATTATAAATTATGACACCATGATGGGTCAAGCAAATTAGTTCAATTCAAAATAAACAAAAACAATACTCTCAACCCATCTTTTTCACTAAACAAATAGTTTAACCCCACTTAAAACTTACCTTATTTGGCTTAACGTAAGCACCAACCAAACAGACCCAATCTCTGTTATCCTCTCATACCATAATCTCCTCATCTTTCATGGGCGATTATGGTTTGTGGACTATCATGGTCTTCCTTCTTCATTATTTAATGCGTGCTAGCATCCAGTTAACTGAAAAAAATGATTTAATTTTATTTTGATGTCCAAATCTTGATCACTTTTTTATTATTTTTTTATTATTTTTTTTTCAGGAAGAAAATATTTCCAGTGTCCTTCACCAGCTCACTTAAAAATCTACATTTTATCGCACAAGTTTTAATTTTGTATGCCAAAACTTATAAATATTGTTAGATTGCAGGAATTTATCCAGAAAACCTTAGGCTTTTAAAGGCTGAACCAAGTTCAAGCTATGCACTTGCTCCTGAAGTACTCTCTGAAGCAATTTCCAACGATTTTTCATCAGGCTTGATACCCTTCTTCCTCTGTGCTACAGTGAGAAACACTTTTATCTTCTTTATTAAGTATTTTGACATAAAATTTCCTTAAAAGGTTCATATTTATATACATTACATTAATAAAAAAAAGACTAGAGAATTTTGATTCCTAAACATTCATATGAAAACTAAATTTTTCTTAATGCTTATTTGTAGGTTGGGACAACATCTTCTGCCGCAGTTGATCCTTTATCTGCTCTAGGGAAGATAGCTGTGGTAATTCACATGCTGATTCGGTTTCTTCCTCCATTTTGCATGCTAAAATACATGTTTATTCTGTTTCATGGGAATTTTTTTGTCATGAATTTTAACCATATAAATTTTTTTTTTCTTTTTTCTCCATTTTTTTAATTGATTTAACCTCCTTTTTTCGCTTATTCTGCCATTTGTTATGCATGTCTACATCACTTTTAAGTCTATTTTCCAGTGGATTTTGTATTAATGTGTTTCCTTCATAATCTCTTTAGAGAAATAATTTCATTCAATGCTTCTTATCTATTATATAAATTTTGCTTTTGATTTCTACAACACTCAACTTGGCTTGTACTGACTTTTGTATTTTCCAACCTTTAGATTTATATATTGTACCATAGTTTGTCTTCTTAATGATATTGTTTAAATACACATTGTCTTCTTTTTGTCGTTTCCTTACTAATTTTAGCCAGTTTGCTCCTTTTATTTCATTCCTTTCTAATCTTTTCATGTGAATGTGTTGTATTAGGGTTGAGATGGGAGTCTTTTTGCGTGTGTTTGTTTAGAACAGCCACTAGCATCTACTTTCTCTCTTCGAGGGTTGTATCCGAGGGATTGCGTGGTGCTCCAGTATGTCTCTTTCCCGAGGTGGTGATTATCTTCCCATATCCTTTCTACATCCTCTCAAATCGCTCCCGGGCACCCCTTCTTTGCTGCAATCGCCCGAAACAACTTTTTTGGTTGTTTTCTATAGTTTCTGCTTTACATTTTCCCTTCCCTTCCTCATTGCCATTTCGAGACAGGGACATGGAGCGAGATAAATTCCATAGAAAAGAAAAATCACCCCAAAACCTTTCCCCAATTTCTCCTATCAAATTACCTTGTTTCAAAATTTATGTTTGAAAATAACACGATTGAATGATTCCTGCATCAAGATATAAACTGAATCCCCAATGAAATTTACCACATTATACCGAGAATCTTGCAGCATCATTCTTGCCTTTAAACCCATTTTAAGTGAATATGGGCTTTCACACAAGCTCATGGTATGATTTATAAACCATTTCAAGAACAACCAATTTGAATAACTTGTCTATTTTTTTTATGAGTTCCACTAAGAGCATTCAAATTTCGTACAAGAAAGAAAAGGAATGAAACCATAATTTGACTGATTGCTAACATTAACATGTACTTAGTGGAATTTAAAAGAAAATGATGTCACATTAAATGAATTCTGAACACAAGTAGTCATCAGATAATCCTTTAAACATGCTTAACCATTTCAGATAATTATATAAGCATTTTAACCGAATTCCCATCACAAATAATTGGAATTGGAGGTCTAGCTATAATGCAATACATAATAAAACCCAAGAACAGTAACTTGAAAAGCATAGCTAATCTTCTTGCAAGATAATTGGATGATACAATTTTAATATATCAAAAAAAAAAAGAAAAGGAAAAAAAAAACAAGGCTATTAAGTAACAGAAGATGGAAGCTCCTACTACAAAGCGATCCAAACTTCAGTTATGTAAAGCAGAAGAGAATCAAAGAGGAGTATGTAAGATTCATGTAAGGTATGTGAATTTAAACTTTCAATTGAAGTTTCCTTATAAATACCCCATATCTTTAAGGATGTACACCACATATTAATCAAATATCTAACAATAATATGTAAGAATTATCATATTTGATATAACTAAATGATATCTTCAAATGATTTCTAAACTTGTTTATTAATTTCAACAAATATATTTGTTGAAACAATAAGCGGAAGCGAGATAGGATCATACATACCTCCAGCCATAACTTACACGTGCTGAATCGACACTCTCTGCTTACACGATAAATTTTGTATGTATGGTTCTTCAAACTTTTCTCACTCACAACCTGATGGTGAGGAAAACAAAATTATGAGGAGCAAGCTTAGAGACCAAAACATCACATCTATTTATAGTGCTCTGCTCATCCCAGAGATCTACGGTCGTGATCCCATCATAGAGATCAACGAATGTGAGCAGGGCATACGAAAGGGTGACATACGAAAGAGTTGAACTTAGATTAAATATGGACCACATTATAAAATTCATCTCCCTTGAAAACACAAAGGTTTTATTTCTCTTGAAAACGCAAAAGTTTTATTTCTCTTGAAAACACAAAGGTTTTCAGTGAGAATTGTAAAGGAAAAGGAGAATTAATTATGGAAATGAATGAAAAATTCCAACATTTTCCCACTTGGTCCATATAGTTCAACACACACCGTATAGAGAAGCAAAATATATGAATTATGGTGATAGGTCCTCTTATAGTGAGTATTATCTTCCATGTATTACACTATATACTAGCCCATATAACTTAATGAATAAACCATATGTCTATTTTAGGTCCAAACCAAATGATATATCTCATAATAAACAAATAAATATGTGCATAAAACCATATGAGAAAACATCAAATGAACAAGAGTTTCATTAAAACAATAAATCACATTATGGAACCAAGTCCCATTCGTACTACATGATCCTTGAAATTCTTTGGTGGCATGTCTTTAGTTAAAGGATCAACAATCATCAACTCAGTGCTAACGTGTTCAATGACCATTTTATTTTCCTTAACACGTTATCTTATGGCTAAATATTTGATGTCGATGTGTTTACTTCGACTTCCACTTTTATTGTTCTTAGCCATAAATACTGCAGCTGTGTTGTCACAGTACAACTTTAATGACCTTAATAGAGTCCACGAATCTAAGCCCAGATATGAAACTCTTCAACCATACACCATGCGAGGCAGCCTTAAAACATGATACGAACTTAGCTTCCATAGTGGAAGTAGCAGTTAAAGTCTGCTTAGCACTTCTCCAAGATACAACTCCACCAGCTAGCATGAAAATATAACCAGATGTTGATTTTCTTGAGTCAATGCAACAACTAGATAGTCCGAATCTGGAGTAGCCAATCACCTCCAAATTATCAGTTTGTTTGTACATGAGCATGTAGTCATTTGTACATTGAAGATATCTCATCACTTTCTTTGCAGCTTTTCAGTGGTCGATACCTGGATTACTCTGATAACTTCTCAACTCTTCAAAAGCAAATGCAATGTCAGGTCTGGTATAAAGCTGAGCATACATAAGACTTCCAACAGCTGAAGCATATGAAATGTTCTTCATGTGTTCCCGTTCGAAATTATTTTTCTGGCACTGACTCAAATCGAATCTATCACCCTTCACAATAGGTGCTATACTTGGTGAATAATTCTTCATGTGAAATCTCTCTAGAACTTTATTGATATAGATCTCTTGAGATAAACCCAAAATACCTCGAGGTCTTTCCCTATAGATCTTAATGCCAATGACATAAGATGTCTCACTCATATCCTTCATATCAAAGTTCTTGGAAAGGAATTGTTTTACCTCATAAAGTAAACTCCTATCATTGGTTGCAAGTAAAATATCATCCATATACAATATAAGAAAACAAATTTTACTCCCACTAACCTTCTGGTATATACATTGATTCACGACGTTCTCTTCAAAACCAAATGAAGTAATAACTTCATGAAATTTCAAATACCACTGACGGAAGGCTTGTTTCAAACCGTATATGGATTTATTTAGCTTGCAGACTAAGTGTTCACTGTCACTAGAGGAGAATCCTTCTGGTTGTTTTATGTAAACCTCTTCCTCTAGATCACCATTAAAGAATGTTGTTTTCACATCCATTTGATGTAACTCAAAATCAAAATGAGCTACCAATGCCATAATTACTCGGAGAGAATCTTTGTTAGATACAGGTGAAAATGCCTTCGTGTGATCAATTCCTTCCCTCTGAGTGAACCCTTTGGCAATAAGTCTTGTCTTATGTCTCTCAATGTTACCTTGCGAGTTTTTCTTTGTTTTAAAAACCCATTTAGATCCAATGGCTTTTACACCATTAGGCAACTCAACGAGATCCCGACTCGATTAGATGCCATAGAATCCAACTCATCTTTCATGGCATTATGCCATAAGTCCGATTCCTTAGAACTCATGGCTTGTGAAAACGTTTCAGGATCATTTTCGACTCCAATGTTGTAGTCCGATTCTTGAAGATACACAACATAATCACTAGGTATGGCTGATTTTCTTTCTCTAGTAGACCTTCTTAATGTTGTTTCAACATGTTCAACTGGTTGTTCAACAATATCTTGTTGTTCCTCATTAACAACTTGATCTACTTGATCATTATTAATAGCTTGTGGAACTTCAGCAATTGGTTGTCTAACATCTGTTTGTCTTTGAGGGGTGTGAATGACAATTAATCTGTCACTTGACCTAGAGGGTTGAGCTTCACAATGATCCTTTTCAGAAACAATATCCTGAAATTGATTACTCCCACTGATCAAGTCATACTCAAGAAATTTTGCATTTCTTGATTCCACAATCCTAAGTCTATGAGATCGGACAATAGAATCTATACCCTTTAGCACCTTTCAAGCATATCCAATAAAATACTCAATAATGGTCCTCGGTCTAACTTCTTTTCTTGTGGGTTGTAAATTCTTACTTCAGACGGGCAACCCCAAACGCGCATTTGTCGCAGACTTGGTTTCCAACCTTTGAATAATTCAAAAGGCGTCTTTGGAACAACTTTGGTTGGAACTCTGTTTAATATATACGCAGACGTCTTTAGAGCTTCAGTCTACAAGAATTTAGAGAGTTTCGTGTTACTCCGCATACTTCTCACCATGTCCATTAAAGTTCGGTTTTTTTTTCCTGCCACACCATTCTGATTCGGAGAACCAGACATAGTGTGCTGGGCAACAATCCCATGTTCTTGAAGAAACTTCGCAAATGGACTAGGTGCTTGTCCACTCTCTGTTTATCTTCCATAGTACTCCCCACCTCTATCTGACCTCACGATTTTAATTTGTTTTCCACATTGATTCTCCACTTCAACCTTAAAGATTTTAAAGGCATCCAAAACTTCGTCCTTAGAACGAAGTAGAGATACATATACCGTGAATAATCATCTATGAAGGTGATAAAATATTTTGGACCAACTACATCCATGTCTGGACAACAAATATCAGTATGTACGATCTCTAATAGGTTTGTACTCCTCTTGGCACCCTTTTTAGACTTATTAGTTTGCTTACCCTTTATGCAATCTAAACAAGTCTCAAAATCAGCAAAATCCAAAGTACCCCTTCATTTATCAAACTTTTAATTCTCTTAATGGAGATATGTCCTAATCTTCGGTGCCACAACATAGAGGATTCCTCATTCATAACACATCGTTTTAACCCAGTAGTAACATGCATACAATTATAAGCAGCATCATTTTGCAATTCAATAGAGTAAAGACCATCAGATAAAGTACCTAACCAATAACCTTAGATTCAAAAGATAAACTAAAACCAGAATCCAAGAAGTTAAAGGAAAAACCCAATGGTACAAGTCTTGAAATAGAAATTAAATTCTTAGAGAAACTTGAAATATAAAAATTCTTTTCCAAACGTAAAACGAAACCACAACTTAAAACCAAACTGCACGTGCCAATGGCTTCTACATGTGAACTCATCTTGCTTCTTGAATAGATGCATAGTTCACTTCTCACTGGCTTCCTTAGGTTTTGCATACCCTGCAAGGTATTAGAAACATGGATTGTATAACCATAATCAATCCACCATGTGTTATGATTAACACTAATCATATTAGACTCATAACAGAAGAATGAAAGTTGAGTATCTTTCTTGTCGAGCCAGTTCTTAAACTTAATGCAGTCTTTCGTCATGTGCCTCTTCTTCTTGCAGAAGAAACACTTTGACTCTTTCTTTATGTCTGGCTGAGTAGGAATCTTGCCCTTTTTCTTATTTTTGGCTTAATCCCTTGTCGGCGTTGTTTTGTGCATGAAGTGCCCGTAAGAAGCTGTCGGTCGCCGGAATCGAAATCCCGTCTCCCGCTTCGGAAGGATCCTTCAAGAAAAGAAATATGAAATCAAACTGACCCCATATTTTTCATAGTTTAAATGAAAGAAGTCTACATCTCAGTCATGTATTTATCTCGAAAGACAAACACAAAACTTGAGTGTGAGGTTCGATCAAATAAACTAAGAAATATATGACGCCGTTTGGTCCGTGAAACCATTTTATTTGTCGACAGAGTTCCCTATTTAATATGAAAAATTAAATAGGGTTTATTTTAAGTTGGGTTCGAAATGCTTCTATAAGGGCAAGCCCCTATAGCTAATTACATCTTAAATGACCAAGTCACTTAGAAAACTCTCGATAAAAATCAGAAATATTATCTTCAAGGAGGTCGAAAGGATTGGACTTTTCAACGTAATCGGACAAAGAGGTGTGAAGGTGATTGACTCAAAATCGGAACATTTTATCGTAGAATCGAAGGAGGAAGAACTAGGGGATGTCAAAGATCCAGAGGCGAACCTCGGTGACTTCCCAAGCTATCCTATGATTTGGCTTTGATTTAGAGATATTATTTAAAGGTTTCATCCTGCCAATTTTATTTAATTAGAACTTACATTCGTGTGAAACGATCACACGAATAACTAGAAGATGTGAGGATTTAGGTCGTAACGAACGACAACCTCGGAATCCTAAAGCGAGTTGGGGCTTATATTGTACAACAGAGCTATACAAAGGCCCAAGAAAGGTTGAGGATTTATGTCGCGCTAGGCGAACGACCTCGAAATCCTATGGTTTGTTGTTTAATCACTAAGGAGTGGTTTAGCTGACGTAGACATGTTTTGCTGTTAAAGATGGTCGTGCTGCCCACCGTGTTAGCTCCAAGCTCCTTGCCGTGAAGAGGTCGAGTTTTCTAAGGTGACAAGTCAAAATGTTCAATCGAGTGACCCATAGTCGAGTTCATCTAAACATCCCATGCAGAGTATGTTTAAATGTTGTGCGATGTATAGAGAATGTATGTAGCACGAGAAAACAAGAAAACATGCAGCAGAGATATGGTACAGACATGCTATGTAAGGAAAGAAGCAAGTAGCGAGGTAGCGATAGGAAGGTAATATGCTATCAATGTAAAGCAAACTCCGTATACCCGGAGGTCCGTTATTTCCTTGAATGCAACGAAGTCGGAGTGTGTCACACGAGTGAAAGCCGAGCGAGAAAATAGAAGTGTCGTCTGAAAGCTCGAGAAAAGACGGCGAATGACTCACAACAGAAAGCCCGGAGAAAATAAACAAAAAATCAAAATCAAATCATCAAAACCTCGGGAAAGTCCCAGAAAAAAGACCACGAGTGCTTCATCAAAATCATAAGAAAATCCGAAGAAAACCGCAAGCACTCGGGTCGGTGCTAGGCTCGAAGCCGTGTAAGTCACGCTCGAAGGGTCGTCGAAGGCTACCTCGGTCACACGAGTGTATGAGCCCGCTATTCGGCTAGAAGGTGTCCAACTAAACTCGACTCGGAGAGATGTTCTCAACCCAAACCGATAATCAACAGTGGACAACCAGATTTTATAATATAGCTTTTGAAATTTATATTTTTAGCGATGCATACGAGTTTCGAGCATACGAAGAGAGTTTTATCAATTTTTGATTGTAGTGGAAATATATATATATATATATTTATTTCAAAATGTAATATCATTTTTTATCGATTTTGAAAATTATGATTATCCACGGGTCGATCATTTCGTCGGGTAAAGGATTACTAACAATCCTGAGAAGGTACGGGTGCCCGCTTGCATATAGCAGTGAATGATACCGTCATCCTACGGTTGCTCACCAAGCACTCGGAGCGAATCCTGATGTCATAGGGTGGGATATCATTCTACTCTACCACTGGCGTGCCTTTTGCATCATCGCCGTCATTGCCCCAAAACAAAACAAAATCAAACTCCGAGTGGAGCGGGGAAAACATGTCAAGCAACAAGGAGGGGAAAAGAAGACTAAACCACCTTCGAGTTCGAAGGGTCAATTCGACGGGTGGGTTATTCTAAAATTCCCCTAAGCCGTGTAATAATCAAACACTGAAAGCAAAGCCCAAGCTCCTTGAATCGACCCCGAGAGTGTCATTTTCTCTCTTGGGTGCAATTAGATCGAAAAAGAGTTTAAAAACGAAATCCGAGAAAATCGTTCAAACCTCTAAAATCAAACAAAGAGAAAATGGCTCGGGAAAACATTGACTGCTAACATTTCCAAACCCATGCTAGAGTCAAACTCTCCAAACTTCAAAGAAATCAACAACTTCTTGAAATCTCTCCTCACAAGCAAGCAAACGAAGACCCCATATCATCACAATAGGTTCCAAAGGCAAAGATGGCTAAAAGTAAGACCACTACCAGGCTCAGGACCAAGTCGTCAACAACAAGAAGATCCCTAAACTCTCAATGAAAGGACAAGCTTCCAAATTTATGAGAGAGTGAAAGGACAAGCTTTTCAAAATTAATTTAACTCCAATTTCATCAAATAAAGTATGGTAAAGCTATTCCAAATATGGTGCTCGATTCCTTCCCACGACCAAACCGAAGGGAAACTCTCAAACCATTTCAATCAATCTCATAGGTAAGAGTAGTAAAAGGTAAGACGCCCACTTAAATCACCACATTAAAGCTCACGGCCAAGGGGGCTACAAGGGTCAAGGAGGCTCACGGCCAAAGTGCTAGCTCAAGATAGAGAAGAAAGGGGTTGCCCCAAATATAACTTTCAACACATAAGAAGATGAATGGACAACTTTTGACAAAGCCACCCAAACCAATTTTCAACCTCACATAGGTAGAATACCCCACATACAATCATTAATCATCTCACTTTATAAGCAAGCCAACATAAAGCATAAACCTGAGCCACCATGAGGCAAGAACCGAGCCGACACCAAGCTCGCAGCCCACCCACGACACAACCAAGGAAGGGAACAACACCACAAGGGCAAAACCGAGCCACTCGCGAGCCCAACCCGAGCCATAGCAAGGCTGGGAACAAGCCTAAAATCAGGTTACAACAATCTCAACTCAAAGCCAAAAACCAGAAATACCAAAAGAGTCAAAACCGAGCCACATGAGGCTAAAATCAAATCATGGATTAAGCCAAAACAAAGGACACAACAAAACTCCACAAAAATCGAGCCACATGAGACTAAATTCAAGTCCAGCATAAGGCTACAACAATTTTCTTTAAAAGCTCAATTAAATGAGATACATATATATTTAAGCATTGCCTTGGCTTGAAACTAAGAAAGAGGTCGATCTTAGGCCACAATAACACCTTTATGCCTTTCATATATCAAACTACAAAACTATCACATACTTGCAAGCAAGAATGAGCATAGAAGCTTTTCAAATTAGTTAATCATGTTTCATGAAGGGCTAAGATACAAGAAGCCCAAGAATTAAGCTTCCAAATATTCAAAACATAGAGCCACAATATGCTTTATATAAGAACAAGCATGAAACTTCTCAAATTGAACTAAGCTCCTTTCCAACATGTCATTTTGATAAAGAAAAGTTACAAAGGGGCAAAAGCCGAGCCCCACATGCATATTGAAAAAGCCAAATGAATCCTTCCATGCTTCATACCAAAGTAAGCAAAGAAACTATTCTAATATTCATTTCAACATGCTTGCAAAAGAAATTATTCATTGCCTCAAGCTTATGCTTTTAATATATCATAAATAAAAGACCAGCACATGCTTGAAATAAGAACACGCATAGGATCTCCTTCCCAAAATTCCTAGTATGCACTTTCCTTTTTAAAGAGTGAAGCTTAAAACATTTAAACCCAATCTTCTCATATGCTATCAAGAGAGGCTAGCTTTACCTCAAAACCATATTCCATCAATCTCAACTTGCTTTAAACAAGAGAAAATAGAAGCTAAAGCTATGCTAAAACTTCACCATGTTAAGCAAATAAAGCAAAAGGAGGACCTAATATCATGTCATATCCCCGACTCCCACACATGCTTCATGTAATAAACCCCTCAGATTTTCATATAAGAACAAACTAGCATGCTACTAAAGAGGGGGAATAAGAAAACACCATTTAAGCAAGTAGGTAAAGCTCTCCATGACATATAAATGCTTAGCCGAAACCATAAACAGGGCAAATCAAGCTAACAACGCAAGTGACAGCCTCCCTGGGCCAAAACTGAGAGTAAGAGAGGGGTAAAGGGAAGCTACCAGACAACAGGAAGGACACAAAATGAATAGCAAGCTCAGGTAACAATCCAACAGCACCTCCCCTTCCTCACAAGGATTTTCGGGCCAACCCTAAATCATCCCGTAATGGGGTTTTTATAGGCGAAGGAGGGAGAGGAGTGCCGCTACTCACATTACAGGAAGGTACGCAAGTGGCCCGGCACACGGCATGGAATGCCGCAGGTGATAAGAGTCACGACAGGGATAAGATCCGACGACAGGTAAGAGCATGTGTATGCGTGCGACTCGAGGAAGGAGCCGCAGGGAATGGGTCGCCTGCTGCTGCGAAGATGAGGGAGAGAGAGGGAGGGCTCGACCCGGCGTGCGAGCAGGAGAACGCGAGAGAAGGACCGAGCGGGAGAATGGGGAGCCCGCTGAGTCGAGCGTGAGGGGGATTAGGGCTTAGGAAATGTATTATATATAAATACATATATTAACAATAATAATATAAATATTATTATTATTATTATAATAATTATAATCATGTCGTAAGTTTCATCCCCGGCGTGCTATCGTCGCAAATTTAACGTCCATTTTAAGTACAATTGACGTTCCAGACGCATCGGCGCAGTCCGTTTCGTCGTCCGAGGTCGTCTGGGCAACCTCATCGACGGTCGCGTCAAAATTGCGTCGAAATTTAGTATCGTCGCAAAATTTTAACTCGAGCTCGATTGATCAGAATGGTGCAGGTGTGTAAGATGTGCACGAGGCTGTCCTAATGTCCAGGGGTCCTATAGGGACTCAATTTGAACTCCTGACGTCAACTTCGGCCGGCTATAGACTAGCGGTACGGAATCTCGTACAGAATTTCAAAGAGTTATGAAGTGACTTCCAGACACTCTAAAATGAGGTGGGTCCCATCGCTAGGAATCTAGGATCGTCGGGGAAGCTCCTGAGGCTAGAATCCTAAATCTAGGAGGAATACTAAACCTCGACAAAAAGTGAGGTCAACAAAAGGACTCCCAATAGGTGTGGTGTGCTGGGCGAGCACACCGCGTGTATTGGCGTTGACCGACAAGATCAACAAAACCAACACAAACGTTCCAAGCCAACACACTCAGAACAAAACAAAGAAAGAGTGACAAAGATTTCCGCTGGGGAATGTCGAGTAACTCTTCGAAGCTAAAGATTCCGGTAACTCTCGGCCAGGGCAAGAACAAGTGGATATTCGATCGAAATCGAGGAGTAGAAACTCTCACTGAGGATTGGAGAGTGGAATTGGTGTTATCAATTTTCAAATGTGTATCGAGAATGGGACATAATATCAGGTATTGATCCCGAGGTGTGGATCGAAATATAGATAAAATTTGTGGTGGAAGGAAGAGAAAGGATGCCATATTCCATTTAAGGGGGTCTTATACCGATCTCGAAAGATTGGGATAGGATGCCTTGAATTAATCGAAGGTCTTATTCCCTCAACCTCAGAAATATCGTTTGAAAGATTGCAATAGGAGGGGCTCCTAAAGCAACGCGGAATCAGACATAAAATCCTCATCCTCTAGAATATCGTAGGATTTAATTTGAAAGATTGCGATAGGAGAAGGTCCTAAAGCAACGCGGTATCGAATGTAAAATTCTCAACCTCTAGAATATCGTGAGAAAGTATAGTGTGAATCATTGCTAAGCAATGCGGATCGGATATGGAATCCTCATCCTCTAAAATATCATGAGAATCACTGCAAAGCAATGCGGTATCGGATGCTGAGATTCTCCACCTCTAAAATATATAAGGAGATCATTGCAGAGCAATGCGGTATCGGATGTTGGGATCCTCTACCTCTAAAATATATAAGGAGAACATTGCAAAGCAATGCGGTATCGGATACTGAGATCCTCTACCTCTAAAATATCGAAGGAGATCATTGCAAAACAATGCGGTATCGGATGCTGAGATCCTCTACCTCTAAAATATCAAAGGAAATCATTGCAAAGCAATGCGGTATCGGATGCTGGGATCCTCCACCTCTAAAAGATATCGGAAATCATTACGAAACGAATGCGGTATCGGATTTGGGATCCTCCACCTCTAAAAGATATCGGAAATCATTGCGAAACGATGCGATATCGGATCTTGAGATCCTCTACCTCTAAAATATATAAGAGTCATTGCAGAAGCGATACGGTATTGAATCTACGGGATCCTCACGTCTAAAAGATATCGGGAGCTCATTCAGAAGACGATGCGGTATCGGATGCTTGGGATCCTCTACCTCTACAAATATAAGAGTCATTGCAGAGCAATGCGGTATTGGATACTGAGATCCTCTACCTCTAAAATATATCAGGAGATCATTGCAAAGTAATGCGATATCGGATGCTGAGATACTCAACCTCTAAAATATATCAGGAGAATCATTGCAGAGCAATGCAGTATCGGATGCTGAGATCCTCCACCTCTAAAATATATAGGGAGATCATTGCAAAGCAATGCAGTATCGGATGCTGGGATCCTCAACCTCTAAAGTTTGAAAGGAGACCATTGCAAAGCAATGCGGTATCGGATACTGGGATCCTCAACCTCTAAAACTTTATAGGAGACCATTGCTGAGCAATGCGGTATCGGATGCTGAGATCCTCTACCTCTAAAACAGATTAAAAGGGAATATGAGAGTGTTTCATATCTCACTCGAAGAGTTTATCGAAAAGGATCTTGTTTGGGAAGGGATGTGATTCCACGCCAACAGAACCAATCGAAACTCGCGGCTTCGTGTCAATAGAATCAGTTGATCCTTTCTCAAACGATAGAGAATTAAAAGGATATCAATCACAGCCTCAGACTGGAGAATCAGATTTGGAATTTGGTATTTAAATTTGGGAGAAATTCATGAAACTTGTGCAGTGCAGAAGTTTGCTGAAAGCATGTGAAGAGATTTTTGAAAAAGAATTTTTTCAGAATTTTTTTTATTTTGTTTAAATGTTGACTTTTATTTTATTGTATTTTTTTTAAGGATTTGGACCCAGTTTTAGACAGACGCGTCATTTGAGCTCTAAGAACGAGTTTTTGTCTTTTGAAACACAAGGCATAGTGCTTCCTGAGGTATCGTCCACTGACTAAGAACCAGTGCTTGAAAATAATTCACTCTTTAAGGTGTTATCAGAATTATATTCTTTTAAGTACCTATAAAGGTGCGTTATCTCTAAGGACGCCACAACTGAAGTGCCTGCAACTTTGCAGCTTTGTTTGTAGTAGTCATCATTTGATTTGTTGCAGATTCTGTAGATGTTGTTGAAGTTGTCTTCGAAAATCTTTCTGACGTTCTTCGAGTTGAAGTTGGAGTTGTATTTGAGAAATCTTTCTGACATTCTTCGAATTGACATTGAAGTTGTAATTGTTGGATATTGAAGGATACGACTTCAGGGTCGAATTTCCATTAAGTACTAATATCATCATCATTCCTTTAATTCTTTCTTTCTGGGCCTAAGCAGACTTCAGAATTTTCGCTCATGTGATCAAAATATTTTTCATTTTCCAAAGATATTTCTAAGTCAATTAATGACCAACCAAAAGACGTAGAATCACTTGACTCTCTCCAAAGCATAATATCAGAGGAAACTTCTTAAGATTGTCTTTCAAGTTTCATTAATCAAGGGAAGATTAAGACACCAATTTTTGATTATACGCTCACCTCAAGCTTCTTATTAGGGAGCATTCTTTTTTTTTTCTTTTTTTTTTCATTGAGCTTTTCGCTCTCCTTTTTTATTGAGGATTACTATATCTGGTGGAGCACGTGTTAAAGATTTTGAATGTCTGAATTGGGACACCAATTTTTGATTTTGTAATCACCTCAAGCTTCTCCTCAGGAACACTTCTTTTTTTTTGCTTTATGCTCCTTTTGTTTTCTGAGAATTACTGTATTTGGTAAGACATATTTCTGTTATAGATTTTGAATGTCAAAACTCTCCCAATTAATTATTCTGAAATGTCTCTTAATATGAATCCTGGGATATTATAACTTATTCGAAAGTCTGGACCCGACTACATAGCGAGAAAATTAAAAGGCCTTGATATCCATAATCAATTACTCGTATTTCAAGCCACTGCTTCATTTTGAGATCCACTTAGGACCCAGTTCGAATTCCTTAAAGTAAACAACTCAGTTATTAGGGCATTAATTTCATTCTTCTCTGAAGTCATATTCTTAGCAAAATATCCAAATTTGAGCTTTCCAAATATTGAACAATTCTGGAAAAAAACAAACTCCATTTTCTTTCATTCATTGCGATAGAAGGGATGTTATAGATTAATACTAATCATGCTAAGCAACAAAAGTAATACAATAGTAACCAAAAAGTGTCTCGTCTTTTGTCAGTTGCGTAGGAATCAATTGAAGCAAACAAATCACCGAAATCATATTGATAGAACCTCTTCAAGCTCTTTTCAAATATTCATCGGGGATTGTTACGCTTCCACTCTTGAAGTGCTCCTCGAGCCAGTCTTTGAAGCTGCAACAGTCTTCTATGGTGTGTCCAACGAACCTGTGGTACGGGCAATATCTCGGATGTCCTTTCTTGTTGACCTCGTCTGGCTTCTTCGGCTTGGGCAACCTGAACTCGGGATTCTTGATCAGAATACGAAACATCTTTTTTGCCGCTTCATCTTTAAAAGAGTACATTCTGTGGGGTATTATTGAAATTTGTCCTTTGTATTTCTGGTAAGGTCTCTGCTGAGATGATTGCTGCATATTCTGACGAGGACGTCGGAAGGTCTGTTGAGGTTGTTCGGCCTGTATTTGCAACTATCGCTTTCCCCTGTTAACTACTGTAACTGTTCCAGATTTCCTTTCATCTGTCTTAGTTATCCTGGACTTCTCGGCCTTCTCATAAGAATCCATATGTTTGATTTCTTCTTGCAGATTGTTGGCTTTGCTGAGTAATTTCTCGAAAGACTTGATGGTGAGTCCCTTGAGCATGAAAGCTATTGGCCATGGATGCTTTTGAGCGAGATCTCGATCGCATGATGTTCACTGTAGTCGAGGTTCACACTTCATGCTAAGGCTTCTCCACCTCAAGATATAATCCACTAAAGTCTCGTCGGGCTTTTGTCTTTCAATCACGAGATCTCCAATAGAAACAAGATGCTGTGCTCCGGCAAATCTTTGCACGAACAATTGTTCTAACTCATTGAATGTCTTCACTGATCCATTAGGTAATTCGGCATACCAATCAAATGCTATTCCTGACAAACTGCTAACAAACTGACGGCAAAGCAAAGCTTAGTTACTTCCGGTGTTGCCACAACTGGCTCGGAAATGTGCTATATGTTGTCTGGAATTTCCAGTCCCGTCAAATATCTTAAAGTTCGGCGACACAAAGCCTTTAGGGTAAGGTACGGCATCGAATTTCTCCGGGTAGGGTCTACCCTTTAAAATCAATGCACCACTTTTAGACTGGGCTATGGCCTCCCGAACTTGTTCGACCATTTGTTTAAATTCCCTTTCTGGTATGATGCTCTGAGCAGAATCTTTCGGTTGTTCATCAGAGGCGAACTCTCTTCTTTCATCTGCATCATTAATGGTTTCTGGTTGGTTTGTTTCTGGAAGTGTCTTCTGCGGTAATTGTAATTGTCTTTGCATCGCAATCATGGCGGTTGTCAATTCTTCAATTTTCTTTTCGAGACAACTGATCTGTTCGTCCCTTTGCTGGATGGCCCTCTGCCACTCATCTGCGGGGTTCTCCTCACGAAGAGGAGTGTCACTCGCAGCTAACATGGCTCGGGTCTCGACGACATTGATTTCTGCAAAGTCACCTTCCATGTAATCTGCTAGGTCGTAATATTCGTCTTCGATATCTCCTTCTCGATCTTTAGACAGTTGTCATGATGTCGGCTCGAAGCTTTTCCAAAGCGACTCAATCGAATTTCCTTTGAGAATTTTAAGGTCAACTGAAACTTTTCGAGAAACATCACTTATTTCCCCGAGCATCGGCATCGTGTAGGAGTCGATTGAATCCTCCGAAATCATATTTACAGAACCTTCTTCCGGTTTGTTTAAATATTCTTTCGGGATTATCACATTTCCACTTCTGAAATTCTCTTCAAGCCAATCCTTAAAAACAAAGCAATTTTCTATCGTGAAGTTCCCGTAAGAAGCTGTCGGTCGCCGGAATCGAAATCCCATCGCCCGCTTCGGAAGGATCCTTCAAGAAAAGAAATATGAAATCAACCGACTCCATATTTTTCATAGTTTAAATGAAAGAAGCGTTATACCTCTAATCATGCATTTATCTCGAAAGACAAACACAAAACTTGAGGGTGAGGCTCGATCAAATAAACTAAGAAATATATGACGTCCGTTTGGTCTGCGAAACCATTTTATTTTGCAGACAAGTTCCCTTATTTTGATATGAAGAATTAAATAAGGTTTATTTTAAGTTGGGTTCGGAATACTTCCTATAAGAGGTAGCTCTATAGTTAATTACATCTTAAATGACCGAAGTCAACTTAAGAAAACTCTCGATAAAAATCGGAAATATTATCTTCGAGGAGGTCGAAAGGATAGGACTTTTCAACGTAATCGGACAAAGAGGTGTGAAGGGGATTGTCTCAAAATTGAACATTTTATTGTAGAATCCAAAGGAGGAAGAACTAGGGGATGTCAAAGATCCAGAGGCGAATCTCGGTGACTTCCCAAGCTATCCTATGATTTGGCTTTGATTTATGAGATATTATTTAAAGGTTTCATCCTGCCAATTTTATTTAACATTCGTGTGAAACGATCACACAAATAGCCTAAAAGATATGAGGATTTAGGTCATAACAAACGACAACCTCGGAATCCTAAAGCGAGTTGGGGCTTATATTGTACAACAGAGCTGTACAAAGGCCCAAGAAAGGTTGAGGATTTATGTCGCGCTAGGCGAACGATCTCGAAATCCTATGGTTTGTTGTTTAATCACTAAGGAGTGGTTTAGCTGACGTAGACATGTTTTGTTGTTAAAGATGGTCATGCTGCCCACCGTGTTAGCTCCAAGCTCCTTACCGCGAAGAGGTCGAGTTTTCTAAGGTGGCAAGTCAAAATGTTCAATCAGGTGGCCCTATGGTCGAGTTCACCTAAACATCACTATGCGAAGTATGTTTAAATGTTGTGCGATGTATAACGAATGTATGTAGCACGGGAAAACGATAAAACATGCGACGAGTATGGCACAACATTCTATGTAAGGAAAGAAGCAAGTAGCGAGTGCAATAGGAAGGTAATATGCTTATGAATGTAAAGCAACACTCGTATACCCAGGAGGTTCGTTATTTCATTGAATGCGACGAGTGGAGTGTGTCACACGAGTGAAAGCCAGGTGAGAAAACGAAGTGTCGTCTGAAAGCTCGAGAAAAGACGGCGAATGACTCACAACAGAAAGCTAGAGAAAATAAACAAAAATCAAAATCAAATCATCAAAACCTCGGGAAAGTGCCGGAAAAAAGACCACGAGTGCTTCATCAAAATCATAAGAAATTCCGAAGAAAACCGCAAGCACTCGGGTCGAGCTAGGCTCAAGCCGTGTAGTCTTGCTCGAAGGGTCGTCGAAGTGCTACTCGGTCGCACGAGTGTATAGAGCCCGCTATTCAGTCGAAGGGTGTCCAATAAGCCCGACTCGGAGAGTGTTCTCAGCCAGACCGATAATCAACAAGTGGACAACCAGGATTTTATAATATAGTTTTTGAAATTTATATTTCTAGCATGCACATGAGTTTCAGGCATACAAAAGAGAGTTTTATCAATTTCCGATTGTAGTGGAAAGATATATATATATATATATTTTTTTGTTTCAAAATGTAATATCATATTTTTTATCAGATTTTGAAAATTATGATTGTCCACGGGTGGATCATTTCGTCGGGTAAAAGATCGCTAACAATCCTAAGAAGGTACGGGTGCCCCGCTTGCCTTGTAGCGGTGAATGATACCGTCATCCTACAGTTCACCAGGGCCCTGGAGCGAATCCTGATGTCGTAGGATGAGATATTATTCTACTCTACCACTGGCGTGCCTTTTGCATCATCGCCGTCATTGCCCCAAAACAAAACAAAACCAAACTCCGAGTGGAGCGGGGAAAACGTGTCAAGCAACAAGGAGGGGAAAAGAAGACTAAACCACCTTCGAGTTCGAAGGGTCAATTCGACAGGTGGGTTATTCTAAAATTCCCCTAAGACGTGTAATAATCGAAACAACGAAAGCGAAGCCCAAGCTCCTCGAATCGACTCCGAGGGTGTCATTTTCTCGCTTGGTTGCAATTAGATCGAAAAAGAGTTTAAAAACGAAATCCGAGAAAATCGTTCAAACCTCTAAAATCAAACAAAGAGAAAATGGCTTGGGAAAACATTGGCTGCTAACATTTCCAAACCCATGCTAGAGTCAAACTCTCCAAACTTCAAAGAAATCAACAGCTTCTTGAAATCTCTCATCACAAGCAAGCTAACGAAGACCCCATATCATCACAATAGATTCCAAAGGCAAAGATGGCTAAAAGTAAGACCACTACCAGGCTCAGGACCAAGTCAACAACAACAAGAAGATCCCTAAACTCTCAATGAAAGGACAAGCTTCCAAATTTATGAGAGAGTGAAAGGACAAGCTTTTCAAAATTAATTTAACTCCAATTTCATCAAATAAAGTATGGTAAGGCTATTCCAAATATGGATACTCCCAAACCATTTCAATCAATCTCATAGGTAAGAGTAGTAAAAGGTAAGACGCCCACTTAAATCACCACATTAAAGCTCACGGCCAAGGGGGCTACAAGGGTCAAGGAGGCTCACGGCCAAAGTGCTAGCTCAAGATAGAGAAGAAAGGGGTTGCCCCAAATATAGCTTTCAACACATAAGAAGATGAATGGACAACTTTTGACAAAGCCACCCAAACCAATTTTCAACTTCACATTGGGAGAATACCCCACATACAATCATTAATCATCTCACTTTATAAGCAAGCCAACATAAAGCATAAACCTGAGCCACCATGAGGCAAGAACCGAGCCGACACCAAGCTGCAGCCCACCCACGACACAACCAAGGAAGGGAACAACACCACAAGGGCAAAACCGAGCCACTGCAGGCCCAACCCGAGCCATAGCAAGGCTGGGAACAAGCCTAAAATCAGGTTACAACAATCTCAACTCAAAGCCAAAAACCAGAAATGCCAAAAGAGTCAAAACCGAGCCACATGAGGCTAAAATCAAATCATGGATTAAGCCAAAACAAAGGACACAGCAAAACTCCACAAAAATTGAGCCACATGAGACTAAATTCAAGTCCAGCATAAGGCTACAACAATTTTCTTTAAAAGCTCAATTAAATGAGATACATATATATTTAAGCATTGCCTTGGCTTGAAACTAAGAAAGAGGTCGATCTTAGGCCACAATAACACCTTTATGCCTTTCATATATCAAACTACAAAACTATCACATACTTGCAAGCAAGAATGAGCATAGAAAGCTTTTCAAATTAGTTAATCATGCTTCATGAAGGGCT
This sequence comes from Papilionanthe hookeriana x Papilionanthe teres, assembly GCA_022702705.1. Classification (NCBI taxonomy): domain Eukaryota; kingdom Viridiplantae; phylum Streptophyta; class Magnoliopsida; order Asparagales; family Orchidaceae; genus Papilionanthe; species Papilionanthe hookeriana x Papilionanthe teres. The sequence goes on from CM040425.1 coordinate 84,438,562, forward strand.
AAGATACAAGAAGCCCAAGAATTAAGCTTCCAAATATTCAAAACATAGAGCCACAATATGCTTTATATAAGAACAAGCATGAAACTTCTCAAATTGAACTAAGCTCCTTTCCAACATGCCATTTTGATAAAGAAAAGTTACAAAGGGGCAAAAGCCGAGCCCCACTTGCATATTGAAAAAGCCAAATGAATCCTTCCATGCTTCATACCAAGGTAAGCAAAGAAACTATTCTAATATTCATTTCAACATGCTTGCAAAAGAAATTATTCATTGCCTCAAGCTTATGCTTTTAATATATCATAAGTAAAAGACCAGCACATGCTTGAAATAAGAACACGCATAGGATCTCCTTCCCAACATTCCTAGTATGCACTTTCCTTTTTAAAGAGTGAAGCTTAAAACATTTAAACCCAATCTTCTCATATCGCTATCAAGAGAGGCTAGCTTTACCTCAAAACCATATTCCATCAATCTCAACTTGCTTTAAACAAGAGAAAATAGAAGCTAAAACCATGCTAAAACTTCACCATGTTAAGCAAATAAAGCAAAAGGAGGACCTAATATCATGCCATATCCCCCACTCCCACACATGCTTCATGTAATAAACCCCTCAGATTTTCATATAAGAACAAACTAGCATGCTACTAAAGAGGGGGAATAAGAAAACACCATTTAAGCAAGTAGGTAAAGTTCTCCATGACATATAAATGCTTAGCCGAAACCATAAACGGGGCAAATCAAGCTAACGGCGCAAGTGATGACTCTCCACTGGCCAAAGGCGAGAGTAAGAGAGGGGTAAAGGGAAGTTACCAGACAACAGGAAGGACACAAAATGAATAGCAAGCTCAGGTAACAATCCAACAGCACCTCCCCTTCCTCACAAGGATTTTCGGGGCCAACCCTAAATCATCCCAGAATGGTGTTTTTATAGGTGAAGGAGGGGAGAGGAGTGCCGCTACTCACATTACAGGAAGGTGCGCAAGTGGCCCGGCACACGACATGGAATGCCGCAGGTGATAAGAGTCACGGCAGGGATAGAGTCCGACGACAGGTAAGAGCGCGTGTATGCGTGCGGCTCGAGGAAGGAGCCGCAGGGAATGGGTCGCCTGCTGCTGCGAAGATGAGGGAGAGAGAGGGAGGGCTCGACCCGGCGTGCGAGCAGGAGAACGAGAGAGAAGGGTCGAGCGGGAGAATGGGGAGCCGGCTGAGTCGAGCGTGAGGGGTATTAGGGCTTAGGAAATGTATTATATATAAATACATATATTAACAATAATAATATAAATATTATTATTATTAATATAATAATTATAATCATCTCGTAAGTTTCGTCCCCGGCGTGCTATCGTCGCAAATTTAACATCCATTTTAGGTAAAATCGACGTTCCGGACGCATCGGCGCAGTCCGTTTCGTCGTCCGAGGTCGTCTGGGCAACCTCGTCGACGGTCGCGTCAAAATTGCGTCGAAATTTAGTATCGTCGCAAAATTTTAACTCGAGCTTGATTGATCAGAATGGTGCAGGTGTGTAAGATGTGCACGAGGCTGTCCTAATGTCTAGGGGTCCTATAGGGACTCGATTTGAACTCCTGACGTCAACTCGACAGGCTATAGACTAGCGGTACGGAATCTCGTACAGAATTTGAAAGAGTAACGAAGTGGCTTCCAGACACTCTAAAACGAGGTGGGTCCCATCGCTAGGAATCTAGGATCGTCGGGGAAGCTCCTGAGGCTAGAATCCTAAATCTAGGAGGAATACTAAACCTCGATAAAAAGTGAGGTCAACATCCCTCTTACTCTTTCCTTGAGTAGTAAAATTCACTTTTTCACCCTCTTCCATTGCCAACCTACTTTCCTCTTGGACACACATGGTCAACGGCTTATTAACCATTTGTCTTTATGTGTGTTATAAGAGATTTTGAAGGGTCCATATTGTTGGGGCAGAGTGTTCAGAATGAAATGAACCAGGAAAGATTCTGACATTTTAACTTCCAACACTTCAAGCTGAGCTGCTATGTTCCTCATGTGCATGATATGATCACGCACGCCTTTAATTCTAGTGAACTTCATGGATGAAAACTGCATAATTAAGGTGCTTGGTCGAAAGCTCATGCGGATGTAAGCAACCGCTTATCGATAACTTTCGAAGGTCTCGACCTTATTATCGTCGCTCGACGGAACCACAGATACCAGCAGATATCTTAGTCTTTATGAACATCACAGAGAGGCGATTAGATCACTCCCATTTTTCATAAAGATTAACAGCATCCAGAATGCTGGTTTCAGTAATGGCCGGTGGTTTGTCTTTTATTATAGCATAATCAATATCCATCCATCATAAATGGAGAAGAATTCTCTCTTTCCACACCTTATAATTATCACCCTTTAATTCGAGAATATCACACTTAAAATCAGAAATGTTCATAAGTTGAATAACTGCAAAATTTTTCAAATATATATGCTCATTAAACAAAATTTTTGAGTCTTAAAAAACGAAATGTCATATTTTACCAATGTAAATCATGCTCAAATTGATGAATCTAGTGACATAAAATTTGCTTGTGAGCTAAAATCCTACTCTAATAGATTCATCTAATAACTTTATGATAAAACTATCAAATTATGTTCCATTTATTAATTCCTGTGGGTAGATTAATAAATATAAGTTGATATTTCATCCTAATTAATCATACAAATATAACAAAATACTTGTGGGTAAATTTCATTATATTTCCTATGATTAATTACAACTAATGTTTTAATGTGATTCTTAAACTTAATATATAATTTTAATTAATTAAATATGCTGTGGTCATTCCCTAATTAATTAAAATTATATGAATCAACGAACATTAATTAATTCTTTATTAAGAGCTAAACATTTGCATAAATAATGCAAATAAATGAATAACAATGCATAAATATTATTTAACATAATTATTTGCATGTATAATAATCATAAATTTATACACATAAATTTCAATAAATAATCAAGTAATATATGCATAATTGTTATTCAACTTTTAAACCAAATAAGTTCTTAATTATAATTTTAATGTGCATAAATTACTTCACTTAATATTGTTTGCTTAATCTAACACAAACATACAATTTTAAAAAATAACTAAGTAATTTAGACACATACAAAATTAACTCATAATTAATCTCAAAATCAATTATGTGCCAAACAATTCATATATAAAATCATTTAGAACTTGATTTCAACATGATTTTCGGTTTTACTTTGGATTAAAAACGTAAAAAATTCTAATGCTAAAAAATTAAAACGTTTTCTCCAAAATCTGGCAATAATGTCTCAACCATGATTTAAACTCGTGTAACAACAATTAGATATATTAGAAATCAATGTTCTAAGGATTTCTAATCATAACTCAATTAATCAATTGCCCTGAATCGAAAATCACGTATACGGGTATATAAACAGAGTGAAATAGACAGAGTAAGCAAGACAGAGGTTAAGCTTGCTCTAATACCAAATGTAAGAATTATCATATTTGATATAACTAAATGATATCTTCAAATGATATCTAAACTTGTTTATTAATTTCAACAAATATATTTGTTGAAACGATAAGCGAAAGCGAGATAGAATCATACATACCTTCAGCCATAACTTACACGTGCTGAATCGATACTCTCTGCTTACACGATAAATTTCGTGTTATGTATCTTCTAAACTTTTCTCACTCACAACCCGATAGTGAGGAAAACAAAATTATGAGGAGCAAGCTTAGGGACAAAAACAGTAAGCATCACATGTATTTATAGTGTTCTGCCCATCACAGAGATCTACGGTCGTAATCCCATCATAAAGATCAACGGATTTGAGCAGGGCATACGAAAGGGTGGCATACGAAAGGGTTGAACTTAGACTAAATATGGACCACATTATAAAATTCATCTCCCTTGAAAACACAAAGGTTTTATTTCTCTTGAAAACACGAAGGTTTTCAATGAGAATTGTAAAGGAAAAGGAGAATTAATTAGGGAAATGAATGAAAAATTCCAACATAATAATCGTGTTTTAACCCATTTCCTTTCTTGAAAATAAAATTAAATTCAAAATCCATAATCAAATGTAAGAGAGGAAAAAAAAAAAACTCAAATCCTGTAAGAAAACTAGAAGCAGTCTTTCACAAATAACCCAGTATAATCCTAAAGAAATTAAAATTTCTGTCTACTTCATGCCAATATATTGCAAACCCATCAGATGAAGATAAATTCACATATGAAGACAATCCATAAATTAAGAGTTTCTTAAGGCAGCAAAGAAGAGAATAAAGAAAGAGCGGCTTACTCACCAAAATCGTGAATCTCAGGGGAACAACGAACAAATTCTCCAAGTCAGAAAGGAACCCAAAAAAATAATCCCCTACTTCTTTCCCCAGGGGGATAATATTAAATGAAACACTACCGTATGCTTAAACCAAAGATTTCTATAAATCTTAATATATTAATGATCCGATTAGCTCAAATGTTCCATATCAAAGAAATATTTCAAGAATCACCAAGAAACAATTCCTATATATCCCATTGATTTTAGATCAAAAGTCTAAGTATAAATTCCTTGCATATGGTGACGCAATTATCATTCACCAAGAGCATAAAGAGATATCAAGCCCTTTTCTAGTCTCAACAATACTCAGGAAAATGTATAATACAAGTGTTACATACGGGATCATTTCTTCTTCTTGAACATAATTCTAACTGGAATATTCATTAAAGTAATCTCAAAATTGCAAAGTACTGTAAAATCTTTTAATTCGTAACCAATGATCTTCCAATATGAAAATAGCCATCATATTAAGCAATTAAAAAGGAAGGGAAAGGGAGAAAAACTTACTCACAGAAATTGTAAAACTCGGAGGAAGCAACAAGCTTAAATCTCAGATATAATAAAACCGCCCTCTCCAAACTTTCCCCCTAAGGGGAATTTATAGCTGAATAAGGGGAGAAGGTATCTTACCAAATAGTCTACTTGCGGTGAAGAGAGAAGGGATGGAAGAATTAATTCGTTCAAGGTTAAGAGAAGGAAGGTGTATATACGAGTTTAGGCGGGAAAAACCGTTATGGGAAGTGACCGGAAGTTACAACCGGTGAAGAGGGTTTGATTAGGGCTAGTGAGGAGAAGAGTGACCGGAGACCGGGAAGAAGGATTTTAGCAATGTTACGAAAGGAGTTGGGAGTTATATATATATATATATATATATATATATATATATATATACATATATTAAGAAGTCTTTTTTTTTAAATGCTTATTTTACTTGAATTCGTCATTTTACGCACAACTCAGCCCGACTCAAAACCCTATCAAGTTAGGTATTCTTCCTGGCTAAATCGATGTTTTGGACGCATTGAAGCGGCTTGTTTCATCATTCAAGGTTATTTGGACAAATTCGTCGACAGTCGAGTCAATTTAACTCCAATTTGCGCAACATGACAAATGAAGTTATTTTGATTCGACCAGAACCAAATAACGAGCAAAATATTGATCGATTCTTGTCTACGCGACAACCAAAGTCAAGAACTCAACATAAGCTTCAATTCGTCTGCTTTAATCAACTCAACTCAACTGGATGTTGAGGATTGGGAACCGTCCGTATGAAACTTCAAAAACTGAAGAAAAGACTTGAATTTCTAAATGTTGTGGGTCCCAGTTTAGTCTTCTAAGTGTGTCCAAATAGGAAAATCCTAGGCTAGATCCTAGACTCTAAAGTGAAAGAAAGACCTCAAAATTGAGGTCAACAACGCTGATCACTATTGGCCACCGCCTTCTTCTTACGACAAGTTCATCCGTGCGTCAACGTTGTAATTCAGAAGACTTTGTAACACTTTTTCGCCTTTGGGATAATAGGTATCTATAATCATTAACTTATAGTGGATTTTTACAACTGGGCCTGACCCAGTGGTTTTTTTTCCCTTTTTTGAGTTTTCCACTCTTATAGTATTTTTTGTTGGTTAATTTCTTTCATCCGAGTGTATGTTGATTCTTGTGCAACGCTAAGACATAATCTATTACCCTACAGCCGTGTATTTTGTAACACGCATAGAAATCTATATCAATATGGTTTTATAGAAAATTTGAACAAGGGTTGTTCCCGAGTGTTACTCCCATCGTGAAAAGGTGACATTAATTTTATTGTAGGCATGTTAGGAAGATATCATAACGACTTAGGCGTGAAATACTGGTGAGCTAGAAGGAAAATGTCGAGGTATCTTCAAGGAACAAAAACTTATTGTAAAGACATTTTTTTTTGTTTTATTTTGTAATTCTCTGCTTTATGGCATAGCCTTTTTAGTTTCAGTGAAATAATTTTATTAGTGCTGCATCAAATCCTGTGAAACTTTTATCTTCCTCTCTCTTGTGCATTGTTAGCCTATTCTATTTCTCCTCATTTTGTAAAGGTTTACTAAACTCCCTCACATCCTTGGGTCATAGATACTTCATGATTTTGAATTCATCGGGGCAAATGTCACGAGCATTTCCTATTGCTTTCTATAGTTTCTGTTTGATTCATAGTTCTTATAAAATTAGGGACATTTACATGCATACCACACAATGCTTTTGTATTTACATATTTAAAAACAAAACATTCATTTTTACATGTAAACCACTCAAAATTTTAATATCACATAAAAAATACCACTATGAATATCTTTTTAAAAGTGAAATACACATTTTCATGCATAGATTGATGCATCAAAGTGTTATAAATGGAAATATCAAACATTAGCTGTTAGATTTGTAAAGACATAATAATTGTGTGGCATATATGTAAATTTCCCTAAAAATTAACATTACAACAAAATTTTTGACACTTGTACAATGTCCGTTGTGATAGGCCAGAGACTTGTGGTTCCATGTTGATGCTGCATATGCTGGCAGTGCTTGTATTTGCCCAGAGTACCGTCACTTTATTAATGGCGTGGAAGAAGCTGATTCATTTGGAATGAATGCACATAAATGGTTGCTAACAAATTTCGATTGCTCCTTGCTTTGGGTTAAGGTATCTGTACTTAGACATCTGATTTAAGCCTGCGGATAACAAGCATCTTCTCTTGTTTTATGCTGAGAAATCTAGGAAAATAATATTCTATAAATTATGGATATTCTTTGCATTAGATTTTCTATTCAGTATTGTATTCTTGTTATGATATCCTAGTTAAATTGCCTGGTTTATTCTGATGTTCTTCGTAGTATATATTGTTGGTCCTGGATAGTTTGAGGTTTTACACCACTTAGGTAAGAGCATATAAAATGAAAAGCGGATGGACAGAATGAGAAGGAAAAAGATTTACTCAATCTTATTCTTCCCTTTATTTCTTAGGCGGTCTTTAATGGTTTGAGTTGTCCAAGAGGGAGCTACATACATGATACATGGACATAGATGGCTACATAAAAGCAGAGAAAATAGATTGAACTGAATTATAGTGTGTAGTGTAGTAGCTCCCTGACTTTGACTATGAAACAAGTTAAAAGCCATCTTGGCTTGTCTAGTTAGCTGGAAAACTAGTTTGCCTAACCAGTTGGGTGAACTGGTTGGCCAGGCAAGTCGGCTGATTTGCCAAGTTGGTTGAAGTCGGCTATCACCTTGCGTTTTGTTCAAAAATGCTTATAGAATATTCTGGTCAGATCTTGATCTTAATCAAATGTCAAGTGCGGGCCATTGTGTGTTTGTGTTTTTCGATTTCAAAGAATATATCTATATCTATATCTATCTATATATACATATATATGTTTATATTTGCATTCTTTACTTGATTTCATGTGGGTCATACATTCTTCTATTCATGCGTACAGGACCGAAGTGCTATCATTCAATCCCTGTCAACTAATCCAGAATTTCTTAAAAATAAGGTAAGTTCTCTCTGCTACGAATAATGGACCGTTCAATTCATCTGCAAAGAATTTTTACAGTGCTGCAGATAACATTTTTCAATAGATAATTCTCATGTTGACCGAAGCGTTTATGTTATGAGCTCTGCTGTTGATTTCTTATAGATGTCCACTTCTTCAGGCATCTCAGGAGAAGGAAGTTACCGATTTCAAGGACTGGCAAATTCCTTTAGGACGTCGTTTCAGGTGAGCAAAAAAAAAAAAAAAAAAAAAAAAAAAAAGCGGAAGGTTTTGAACTTTGGACTCAAGAACATGTAATATGATTAGGGTTGTAAATGAGCTGAGCTTGACTAAGCTCATGCTTTGTTCATATGTGGTTCGTTCGAAATTAATTGTGTTTGAAGTTGACTCGTGGACAGTGTGTTCATGTTCGGCTCGAAATTGACTCTTTTAAATTAAATAGAAAAATTGATGTTGGATGTTGGATTCAAACTTGCATCATTTCATACAATAAAAGACATAAGACCACATGACTACACAAGTTGTAGTGATTTAGACTTAGATATAAATACATGACCACACAAGTTGGCACTTTACCTCTGGCTTGAATTAAAATTGAAAGAATGAATAGTAAGCTTAAGTTTATGTTGTACTTGTCTCATAAGTATCGAACATTAATATAGTGGGCCATTTGCACACATTGCACACTTTTCTTATGTAATTACATATTTCAGGCCTAAACTTTCATATTTAGTTATTTACACACATAGTTCTCAATTCTTTAGTATCATATAAAAATCACTATTACCACTTTTATAAAGTGAAATACTTTTTTTCATGCATGGCTATAAAATATCGAAGTGATATTTATGTAAATATGAATTAGGCATGAGATATGTAAATTCATAAGAATTGTGTGTCTTCGTATTTAAATTTCCCCAATGTAATTTGGTACCAGTGAACTACGAGGAATAAGATGATTGCTTTCCTTGACTGAGTAGTACTCCATCTTCTTTAACTCTGCTCCAAAAGCTCTCTCTCTGTTTATTTCTTGTGTTTCTTTGCATCTTATAGTGCTACTAACTTAGTTCTTGAAGTGCATGTTAATTGCAGATCATTAAAGCTATGGATGGTTTTGAGAATGTATGGCCAGGAAAATCTGCAAAATTACATCCGTAATCACATAAACCTTGCAAAACAGTTTGAACAACTTGTCCAGTCTGATTCAAGGTTTGAGGTAATATATATATATATATATAGATATTTCTTGTTTTGCTTATACTCTAGAAAGAAAAGGTAAGTATTTATGAGTTTACAGAGTTTATACTACTGCTAAATCGTTATTTCTAGCTTTTTAGGCTATTTTATTTTAAGCTCTCGTACATATACATATGTGTTGTGTTTTAAACTCGAGACTTTATAATTGTAAACAAAACACCCAACCCCTAAGCCAAATAGGCTGTGTTTTTTAAGGGCTTATTTGGGATCAAATTTATTTTTATTTTTATTTTTATCCTTTTACTTTAAAAGCATGTTTGCTATTGAAAGAAAAGATAATTCTAATATTAACTTCCATGCTTTTCTCTAGATAAATGAATTACATCATTTCGTCTCCCATTTCTCAACTTTCTCACTTGCACCGTTTCTTTCCTAGCTCCCTTCCTTATAGTATTTCTTTGGCGAGAAGCTCACCCGTGCTACAATGCTTTTGGCGGGATCTCTGCACGTGTGTGGGAGAAGATGATACTCTGGTGGGGCTATGCTGCCCAATTCTTTTTGGGTGGTTATCGGTGGGGACCAAGTTGTTGTTTTCTCTCTTTACCTCATATTAAGTTGATGAGCCTTAATGGAGAGTCAGCTTGTGTCAAAGTAGAGTGTGTATGGAGGTCAGTAGGGATTTGGTAAAAGATGTCAGCGATCTGATGAATAGACATGATGTGGTGAAGAATCCAGTGGTTGATCTTCTGTCATCTGGATTGGTGGTCCAATCAACATTTGTGTAGGCTGTAAGTGACAGATCACCTGACACAATTGGTACTCAGTTGCGTGTGCCATTGAGGCAGCGAAGTAGCCATTTGAGGTGTTGATGGTGATGTGAGAGTGGTTGATGCATGTATTGGCTGAGGAAGTTTACAGTGTATGTGATATCCAGAAGGGTTACTGTGTGGTATTGAACAGACCCAATGGTTTGAAAAAATGAGGAGGTTCGTTGTGGGGGTTGGTGTCTTTGAAGCGATCAGTTGAGGAAGGTAGGGGTGTGAGGAGAGGTTCTGATTTTGCCATGTCGTTGGCCTGAAGTATGTCCGTGATATTGGTGTGTTCAATAGAGTATCTGTTTGTTATGTGGTGGACGTGAAGGCCTAGGAATTCGGATATGGGTCCAAGTTTAATGTGACAATGGTTGCTTAGGTGTTGGAGTGAAGAGGCTAGGTGTTGGAGTTTCCTGTAATAAGAATGTTATCTACGTATGCTAGTAGAAATGTTTGTATGTTATTTTTTGGTAGAGGAGAAGGGAGTGGTCAGATATGTTAAGTGTAAAATGCTTGCAGTAAAACGTTGGCTATAAAGATATGTACATAATGTGGAATACCATTGTCTCGGTGCCAATTTTAGCCAATTTTAGCCCATAAATTGTCTTGTGTAGCTTGCAGACGAAATCTGGATGTTTTTGGTCTTTGAGTCCTGGGGGTTGATGCATGAACACTGTATCAAAAGCATTTGATTCGTCATGTTGTTGAACCTCCCATTTGTGTGTAGTTGCTAGAGTCAAGAGCATGCAAATGGTGGGAACTTTGCTACTTGACTAAAGGTCTATGTGTTGTTGCTGCCTGGTTTTTGAGCACAACCTTGGGCGACTAAGCATGCCTTGTATCTAGAAATTGTGCTATCATCATGAGTTTTAATTTTATATGTCTATTTGCAACCTAAAATGTTGTGATCCGGTGGTGGTGGTACTAGGGACCAGGTCATCTGTTGTTGAAGTGCGAGGAATTCCATAGACATGGCTTGAAGCCACTACGGAGTCTTACTGGCTTGAGAGTAAGAGGATGGTTCAATGGGATTGGTTTGGTGAGTAAGGTCGAGGATCTGTTTGGGTTTGAGATGGCCTTTTTTTTGGGTGGGGTTATCATGTGATGGTTTGGTGGTTGGGGTGGATTGGTTCAGTTGGTTGTTGTGGTGAGATGTGGTGTTGGGTTGAGGAGGATTGGTGGGTGGTCTTATTTTTTTGTGATGGAGGTTCTATGTTTATTGTGATTTCGGGAAGAGTGTAGGTGGGAACTAGCAGTGAAGGTGGTAGATATGGTGTGTTTTTATGTTTGGTTGATGAAATGCAAACAGTGTTTCTATCATTTGTACCGTTTGTATTGGGGGCTTTAACCAATGAATACACACGTGGGTGCTTTGGGTTGTAGTTTGTTTGTCATTTGACGTGCTTGCCAAGGAATGCACGCACAGTCGAATTTTCTAAGGTGATCGTATGTTTGTTTTGTTTTGTATAGTAGTTTATGAGGTGTTTTTGGTATTTTTGGAGGGCAAGATGTTGATGAGGTAGATGGGTATTTGAATGGCCTCCATCCAGAAGGATGGGGGGAGATGGGGCGTTTTGAGTATGGTTCTTGCTGTTTCAATAATGTGCATGTGTTTTCATTTGGCTAACCCATTTTGTTGTGGTGTGTATGGGCATGAGAATTGATGTTTTATTCCATAAAGTTGAAGGTATTGTTGTAAGTGCAGAGATGTATATTCTCTACCATTATCTGTTCAAAGCATTTTTATTTTTGTATTAAACTAATGTATGATGTAGTTATGAAGGTTGATAAAGTGCGTGGTGATTTTAAATTTATTTTACATGGGAAATATCCAACAGAAGCAAGGGGAATTATCTATAATGGAGATATAATATCTATATCCATTAATTGAAGGGAGGGGAAAGGGTCTCATACATCAAAGTGGATTAGTTCTAAGTATTTATATTTAGTATTACAAATAGGGAAAACTATTCTATGACTCTTGCTCTGATGACATTCTGAGTTGTTGTGGGAAAATCAACTTGGCTAGAAGAAAAGTAAAGAACACAAGCAAACACAAGAAGGAACACAAAGCGATTTGCGTGGTTCGATCCAAATGGATCTACATCCACGGGAGGGAAACGATTATCAATATCACTAATACAAAGGCAAGAGAATACATAGCTTTACAAGATGAGCCCTCATCTTCATGGCCTCACTCTTTGCTCCCAAGACCCTTCAAGATGCTCTCATCTGTTGGGTAATGTGGAGACCCGGTCCACCACATGTTAGCTTCCTAATTAAGGGATACCTACCGCTCACCTACCATATACCACCTACCGCCCACCTACCTCCCACCTACCGCTCACCTACCTCCCACCTACCGCTCACCTACCTCCCACCTACCACTCTCCTTTATTCTAAAAATAGTCTCTTTTGGCTATTAGATGATGCACAACCAAGTTCTCCAAGAGAGAAAGAGAGGAAGATAGAAAGAGAGGAAGGGAGAGAAGAAAATAGAGTTTTTCTTGTAAACGTCGAGGCGCTCGACGGTATAATTCCTCGAAGAAATAAAATCTTCTGCAACTCCGTGGACGTAGGCAAATTTGCCGAACCACGTAAATCTATGTGTCGCTCTGGTGTTTATTTTCTGCGTGCATTTTTCGTTCGATTTTACTTTATTGTCATCATTTTTCACAATAATTGGTATCGGAGAGCCGGTTCGGATCCGAGGAAGAATGATGGTCTGAGACGAAGTGAAGGTTTCGGGGATCAAGAAGTTCGACGACGATCGATTTTGGTTACTTGGAGAATGCGAGATAGGGACTACCTCATGGGAAGAAACTTCATCTTCCGTTACTTGAGCAAGCGACCGGAGAAGATGGACGAGGTCGATTGGAATGCGTTGGATCGACGGGTTCTGGGGTTATTCGATTAACCGCATCGAGATCGGTCGCACACGACGTTATCGAGGAGAGGACGATCTGCGGATCTCGTGGCGGGCTTGTCGGGTATGTATGAAAAGCCGTCGGCGAATAATGAGTGCATTTGATGAAAAAGTTATTCGATTTGAAGATGGCGGAAGGTACGTCCGATTGTACAACATCTGAATGACTTTAATACTTATCATGAATCAATCGTCGTCTGTCGAAATTGAATTTGATGATGAGATACGGCGTCGATATTATTGGCTTCATTGCGAATAGGCTAGGAGAGCTATGAGGATGATGATCAATGATCTACGCAGTAAATCTAAGCTAAAATATGATGATATTCGTGATTTAATTTTGGGCGAGGAGGTGCGTAGGAAAGATTCAGCGAGACTTCGTGTTCGAGTTCGGCGCTGAATGTTGATTTCGGAGGAGATCACATGACAGGACTCGAAACGAAGGAAGATCAAACTCGAAGTACGAGAGGCGAGAGCAAGTCGAAGCTCGGTCAACAAGCAGCCTGTTAGGACTCGTGGCAAAATTGGCCGCATAAAGAAGAACTGCGAAGTCCTAAAAGACGGAGAACATCGGTGCTTAATGCTTGTATGCTCGAAGAAGCTCGGGATGCGCTGTTGCTTGCAGATTCACAACTCCGTTGATGATTGGATCTTGGACTGCGGGGCTTCTTTCCATACATCTTCCCATAGAGATTTAATGCAAACTATGTTGCGGTGAGCTTTGGAAAAGTATATCTCGCAGATGGAGAAGCTTTGAATGTGGTTGGAATGGGAGATATCGACATTGTACTTTCAAACAATAACGGAGTTGACACCGTAAAAGGTCGGACACATTCACGAACTAAAAAGAACCTCATTTACGTTGGGCGGCACGATGAGTGTGGACGTTCGGTAGTATTCTCGGATGGCACACGGAAGGTTACTAAAGGAGCACTCATGTCGGCTCGGGGCAAGAAAGCAGTGCGGTATATGTACTTCTTGGTTTAATTAACGGTGTTGATACTTATTGTTGTAGAAGCACAATGAAAGTTGTGGCATTATAGACTTGGTCGCATGAGTCAAAGAGGTATGAAGGAACTTCGATCCGGAGGCAATGCTAAGGCGAAGACGAGTTGATCTTGGCATATGTGAGAGTTGCGTTATGGGGAAACGAGAGGAAGGTCGGTTCTTGAAAAGTGGCGGGACGCCAGAGCGGGAAAGGCTGGATCTTGTACACACGGATGTGTGGGGACCTTCCCAGTGGCATCTCTTGGAGGCTCTCGCTCTACTACGTCACATTCATAGACGATCACGGCGAAAGGTATGGGTCTACTTTACGAAGCATAAATGCGATGTATTTAATGTGTTCGGGACTTGGAAGTCATGGTTGAGACGAGACGAGGCTTAAAGTTAAAATGTCCGAGAGTCGATAATGGTGGTGAGTACATTGATGGTGGATTCGAGGAGTATTGTGCGGCTCGGGGCATCGGAATGGAGAAGACCATTCCGAGGACACCACAACGAAATGGTGTTGCGGAGCGCATGAACGAGGACCATCGATGAGAGGGCTAGAAGCATGAGATTGCACGCCGGACTACCACCGATTTTGGGCGAGCGATCGGCCAAGCTGCGGTTTATTTGATCGACGAGGGGTCATCCGTTCCATTAAGCCGTGAATTACCGAGGAGGTACGGAGTGGGAAAGATGTCGGATTTTCTCGCCTTAAGACTTTTGGTTGTCTTTCATATGTTCTTATTAATCTAGATGCTCGAAGTAAGCTAGGCTAAGTCGAAAAGTGTTACTTGAGTAGGCTATGGAGATGATGCATTTGGGTATCGTTTCTAGGATGATCGAGATCGGAAGATCATACGGAGCGAGAACGTGATCTTCGATGAGAAGATGATGTACGAGACGAAGCCCAGTACGAGTTTACGAAACAACATCGCAGAAATCCGAGTTGGTAAAACTCGATGATTTACCGGAGGTTACGGTTCAACACAAAGATGAAGGTGATGAGAAGAGTGGTCCAAGGCACCCATTCCTATTGTTCCGCAATCGGTTTCGAAGCCATCTACCCTACGATTGCGAGTTCGCAGGTCGAAAGGGCTAGACGTTCTCCACGGAGGTATTCTCCTACTTTAAACTACATTTTATCGACGGATGGTGGAGAACCTCGGAGTTATGAAGAAACCTTGCAGAGATGGAAATTCGAACGAGTGGGACCTAGCCATGAAGGAGGAGATGGATTCTCTGCTAGAAAATCGATTTGGGAGCTAACGGATCTTGCACTGGGAAGAAGGCATTACACAACAAGTGGGTGTATCGGGTGAAGACCGAGCATGATGGCGATAAAAGGTACGAAGCGAAGATCATTGTAAAGGTTTTCAATGAAGCATGGTATTGATTATTTCGAGATTTTCTCTCCTGTGGTTAAGCTTACGACCATCGAATGTAGATGTCTATCATGGTGAGCTATCGAAAATCTCTTCCGAGCGATTAGATGTAAAAACGAACTTTCTTCATGGAGACCTAGAAGAAGACATCTACATGCACCAGCTCGAAGGGTTCGTGGTACAGGAAAGGAAGACTCGGTTTGCAGATTGAGAAAGAGCTTGTATGGCTGAAGCGAAGCTCTCAGACGAGTGAGTACAGAAGTTTGATAAATTCATGCTCGATGTAGGGTACGGAAGATGCCGAGCGGATCATTCTTGCTGTATGTCGGGTATTTTGACAATTCATATATCATCCTACTGTCTTGTATGTGGATGATATGCTTATTGCGAAGGCTAAGCATTTATGAGATCAATAATCCGAAGAAGCGGATGTCAAAACACTTTGCAATGAAGGATTTGGGAGCGGCGAAAGCAAATCCTTGGCATGAAGATTATCGGAGACAGAGTCGAAGGTACGTTAAGACTTTCACAGTCGAATATATGAAAAAGGTGCTTAGCAGGGTTCGATATGGACGAGGCGAAACCGGTTAGCACACCCTTGGGCGATCATTTCGGACTCGGCAAGAGTCGGTCACCCGCGTCGGAGGAGGAACAAGACTACATGGGTAAGGTACGCTACGCTTCGACTTATTGGTTCAACTTATGTATGCTTATAGTACGCAGCTAGACCAGATATTGCCCATGCAGTGGGAGGTGTGAGCAGATACATGAGTAATCCAGGGAAAGAACATTGAGAAGTTGTGAAGTGGATCTTCAGATACCTAAGGGGATCTTCAGATACACGCTTGTGTTTCTCGGGAAAGAGCACTGGAGGTACGAGGCTATGTTGATGCAGATTTAGTCGGCGATATTGACGATAGGAAGAAGTCTTACGAGTTATGTTTATATTCTTGGTGGTATTGCGGTTGTCGTGGGGCTCAATTTGCGAGAAGACAGTTCTTTGTCAACTACGGAAGGTCGAGTGTGTTGCGATATCGGAGAATGCTGAAAGGAGATGATATGGTCCGAAAGTTCTTGGAAGAATTGGGTAAGGAGGTTCGGAAGGGCACTCTCTACGAGTGATAGTCGGAGCGCTATATTCCGCTGCAGAATCCTGCATTTCAATCCAGGGACCAAACGCATTCGGATCAGTATCAGCTTCATACGATCATTATTAAATGACGAACGCTTCTACTGAGAAAATTTGTGGAAGCAAAAATCACTGCGATATGTTGACGAAGCGAGTTACTTTTGAGAAATTGAAGTTGTGCGCGAGCTTCGGTTGGTCTCTAGCACGAAGACGGAGAGCTTTGAGTTGCGGAGGTGGAGAATATCGTGTTTGAGGAAAAGTTTGATACAGTCGGCGAGATGTTGCGGTCGTAGGTGGTACGGTGAGTGTCCCAGTCTCAAGTGGGAGAATTGTTGGGTAATGTGGAGACCGGTCCACTGCATGTTAAGCTTACTAATTAAGTGCTACCTACCGCTCACCTACTATATACCACCTACCGCCCACCTACCTCCCACCTACCGCTCACCTACCTCCCACCTACCGCTCACCTACCTCCCACCTACCACTCTCCTTTATTCTAAAAATAGCCTCTTTTGGCCATTGGATGATCTGACAACCAAGTTCTCCAAGAGAGAAAGAGAGGAAGAGAAAAAGAGAGGAAGAGAAAAAAGAGAAGAAAATAGAGTTTTTCTTGTAAACGTCAAGGCGCTCGACGGCGTAAATCCTCGAAGAATAGACGTAAGCAAGTTTGTCGAACCACATAAATCTATGTGTCGCTCCGGTGTTTATTTTCTGCGTGCATTTTTCGTTCCAATTTTACTTTATTGTCATCATTTTTCACATCATCATCTTCCTCCAAAGCTAACCTCACTCTCTTCAATTCTTGGACAAAATTTTTCTCACTTGCCTCTCACACTCATATCCCATAACATAAGTCTCACCCACCCTCATCTATTTATAATAGATGAAGCCTAAAACAAGAGGCTTAGAAAGGATAGACAATAATACAAAAGTGCCCCTTTGCCTTTAGTGTAACACAAATTTTGAGTCACTATTAACATGAGCATTGTGGCTGTAGGTTGGAGATGCGTAGTTGGAGAGATTTTCTTGAGATTTTTAAGAGCGTATGAGATGGGGATGACCGAATCTTTCATGTCAGTTGATAGGGGAAGTGGATGTGTGGAGAGCTTGTATGTGTAGAGACCTTGCTTAACAGTTCCTGTGAGGAGGGTCTTCAAGGTTTTCCTGTCCTGTATGTAATCTCGATTAGCATCAAAGGAGAGAATGCAGTTATTATCTTGAGCTAGTTTTTGAATGGATATGAGATTGTGTGAAAGATGTGGAACTTGTAGTAGAGACGAGAGATTGACCTTAATTGTGGGGGTGGGAAGGATGCTTGATCTCGTATGGGATATGTTGGTGACCTGTCCATTTCCGACAGTAACCTGATCTGGGCCTTGATATGGATGTGGGAAGTGTAAATTTTCTATGTTTATGTGAGGTGCACAGTGGCACCAGTGTTGGTTGTTGGAAGTGTTGGTTGCAGTGAAGCCCGTGTGGTTTGGCTTTGTGGTGGGCTTGTACTGGAGGTTAGTTATATGCCAGCATTAGAAGGCTGAGTGTCTTTGTTTGAGGAATATTTGGAAGTTAATGGATTTTTTTTCTTTTTTTTTTTTGGTTGCTGTGGTTTTTGGAAGGTTGGTATGATTGTTGTATATTTTGTAGTTTGTTTTGGGTGGGTATGTTGAGTTGGTTTTGGTTTTGTTAGTATATAGGGCTGTAGTAGGTTGTTGTTTGAGTTGTTCAATGGTTAGGTTGCATTCCTCGCTTTGAAGTAGGGAGTTGAATTCCTCAAGTATGATTGGATTGAGCTGAGTGAGTATGGCAATTTTAAAACCTTGATATTGGGGTGGCAATCGATTTAGTGTTTAGATAATGATGTCCTCTGTATCGATCTTACCTCCCGTGGTTTCAATGTTATCAATAATAGTTTTGATGTTAGCCAAGTACTGAGACATGTTGCTTCCCATTGTGATGCTGTGAAGATCATTTTCAGTTGGATCACTCTGGATCTGTTTGCTTATTGAAATCTTCTTCCGGGGATGGCCCATATCTTGGTTGTGCTGTTGAGACTGAGTACATATGGTAGAATTAGTGTGGATATAGTTGATAGCATTGCTGTCGTGAGATTTTGATCGACCAGGTGTAGATTATGAAATCTGGGTTTGCTGAAGAACTTCTTGACTCATCTTTAAGAAATTGTAGTGGAGTGGGAGAATTCTCTGCAAGGAATTCTTCGAATCCATTTGCTTTAAAGAGTTTCAGTATCTGTGTTTTCTATACCCGATAGTTGTCGTATTTTGAGGGGAAAATTTGCTAATGTCTTGATGCTTGACATTAGGAACTTGAGTGATGCAGGTATGTAGATCTCCTTCATGCGATTGAGAGATACTGTTAAATTGGAGTTTGTTATGATCGTGGAACAGTTTGGGGAGTCCATTAATCGATTGCTGCGAAGCTTCACGCTCTGATACCATGAAAGAAAAGATAATTTCAATATTAACCTTCACACTTTTCTCTAGATACGCGAATTACATCCTTTCCTCTCTCATTTCTCACCTTTCTCGCTTGCTCGGTTCCTGCTCTAGCTCCCTTTCTTATAGAGTGTGATAGGCAAGAAGCTTGCTTGTGCTACAGCGCTTTTGGCGGGATCTCAGCATGTTTGTGAGAGGAAGATGATACTCCGGTGAGGCTATGCTACCCGGTTCTGCTTTAGTGGTTATCAGTGGGGACCGGGTTGTTGTTTTCTCTCTTTAGTTATGGTGCAATTTAGTATCATTTTTCTTTTTAGCCTCTTATTTTTCAATTTTATTTTGTTTTGTTTATGTTTTAAAACAAACATATTTGTCATTGTATAATATGTTTAGCTATTTCTAAAAATACTTAAAATAATTTTGAGATGTTTTGAGTATTTTTAAAAATAAGTTAATTTATGTTAAAATTAAAAAATAAAAACATACAAACATGCATTAAATAAACATATTTTTAAAATAAAATTAAAACGAAAAAAATAAAAATAAAAGTGATCCCAAATACGAAAATGAAAAGGATACTGTTATATATCAATATATGCATCCAAAGTTCATGAAAATTTAATAAAACTCATGACAATTATTAGCAATTCAACAATATCAACCGAAGATACATAAAAATTTAAAAACAAAACTGATTAATTAATATCTATTTATTCCAAAACAAAACAAATAAATAATCAATACCTCTCTGATGACTTCCCTTACGATGCTCATTAAAGAGCTTCTTGATCTTAAAATGGTTTCCTCTCCAAACACATGAGAAGCTATAGGTTCTTGAGTGTGTTCTAAAATGATTCAGCATATCTTATTTATTCTTCAACATCCTTGTGGTGTCGTGATCAGCCATGCATGCAAGACAAAGAACGCCCTTCTCTTTAATGAGGGGCTGCTCAATTTTTTCACATTCTCCTCCTTGGGCTGCTTAATTTTCACATGGGGCATTTACATACATAGCATGGCATTCTTATGAATTTACGTATCTAACACCAAAGTTCTCATATTTACATGCATAGTACTCAATTGTTTCATATATCTCATCAAAAATAGCACTAATTATCACTTTTTAAATATTAAATCCACCTTTTCATGCGTGGGTAAAATGCTGTGATTGTAAATATGAAAGTTTAGGTGTGAGATATGTAAATTCATAAGAATTGCATGCTATGTATCTAAATTTTCCCTCTTCTTCTTTTTTTTTTTTCCCAGCTTGCCAATAATTTCAAACAAGCTAAAACAAAAATAAGCACTAGGCTCGCTCAAGCTGGGCTCATAATTGGGCTAAAACTCAACTTTGTTGCCTTTATTGACATCTTCGTAACTACTAAATTTGAATTGTGGATTAATTTCATATAGGTTATGGCCCCTCGAACATTCTCTCTTGTTTGTTTCCGCCTCATCCCACCTTCAGATCACGAAGACAACGGCTATAAGCTGAACTACAGCTTAATGGATGCTATCAACACAGGCGGAAAAATCTTCCTATCTCACACGGTATGAGAGCTTATTGAATTATTGATTTTGTTCTGGCATAAACATTCTGTTGTTCATGCAGTAGTTGTTGTGAAAGTGCTTTAATTTAATGGGGGCATTTACATCCATGCCACCCAATTCCCATGTATTTACTCATCGAACACCTAAATTTTACTTTTTACATTTATATCATCCAAAATTTCCATATTTACATAGAAAATATCATCATTTTAACTTTGAAAAAGTGAAATACATCTGTTTGTGCGTAGATAAAAAGTTCAGGTGTTAGATGTGTGAATACATAGGAAATGTGTGGTATGCATGTAAATCTTCCTATAATTTTATTGGCTGATTAGGTTCTGTCGGGGAAGTTTGTATTGCGGTTTGCTGTGGGAGCTCCATTGACAGAAGAGAAACATGTTAGGGAAGCTTGGAAGGTCTTACAGCAGCAGGCTGATGCTCTCTTGGGTAATATTTAAAGGTGAGTTTAATCTGAACCACTTGGGTTACTAGAAGCCTTGTTTATGATTATATTGGGTAAATAATTTTTCTTTTTTTGGGTTCATTTATTTAGTATTTACGCATGTACTAACTCAATTCATTGGCAATATCCCTATTTCAATGAGTTCATGTTATTAACTCTTTTTATTCCATAGAGAAACCAAATATCAATATTCACAAACGATTTTAACAATCAAGTGACCAAGTAGAAAGTAAATTAAGTTCTCAAGTTAATACAACACTTTTAAATTCAAAACAAAGCTCAAACAATCTCAAATATTTGTCCTATTCATTCACCATCTCAATTAAAGAGAGAAACAAGAATACTACTCAGTATTCAAGATAAATCTTATCAAAGCTAACATAATTTTATGCATAAACATCAAAATCAAAGTCTCTACAGAAATGTTCTCAAGAAAATACAATTTAAACGCACTTATCTCCTTCACAAATAAGTAGTTTGAGGATGTCACTAACAACAAATACTTAACTCTCTCAATCCTCTCAATCTCACTATTCTTCTCTTCTAATCTCTTTGCACAAACTTTGGCCTTCTCCTCCAATTCCTCTCTCAAAAAGATAGAAAAAAATGATGAAAAACCCTTAAATTTTTTGTATTCGTCAAATTTGTATCTTCTCCATATTGAACTAAAGTTTGAACTGCTTAAAGTGTCAAAATTCAAATACAGGCGTCGGGGCACCCATATGTGGCGTCGGGGCGCTGCTATTTATCGTTCTACAGCGTCTAGGCACTAGTGTCGTGGAGCCTAGGCACTCTGCTCTTATGGCGCCCTAGCGCTCCTTGTCCGACGTCGGGCTTCCAAGCATTCGAGAAATCTTCTCCAAAGTCTGGTGACTAGGCGCTGCAAGATGGTGCCCAACGCTTCAAATCCAGTGCTCCAAGTCTAGCGTCGGTTTTTTGCTTGATCTGCATTTTGACTCTACAGAGACTGGTTCTGGCGCCTAGGCGACAGAACACCATTTGCTTCTTTTTCTTCATTTCAATCCATTTCGATTCTCGTTTGTTCCCTTTCCTGCTAGAACATGCAGAAATAACATAAAACATTGCTCAATATGCAGTATTATCATGTAAAATATGAAAATACAAGTAACAACAAATACAAAATTATCAACATATGAAAATCCCCCAAACTTTATAAGTTACTTGTCCCATGAAAATTCCCCAAACTTTGTGAGTTACTTGTCCCAAGTAAACATTTAATCTTGTTAAACATAATAGGGATGGATTTTTATAAGTGACCACCTACAATCAAATATCTAACAGTTACAAAGTTAGTGGCAATATGCCTCTATTGAATTATTTTGTCACTTGTGCTTCAAGAAATTTTGAACTTCTTCAAAAGATATTTAATCTCATATTCCTTTCAAGATATCTAATAGATGCTAAGTTAATACAATCTAGATGTTAAATGTTAAAAATTATAAGATGATCTACTAATAATTCATAAACATATAAACTGAATCAAATTAAAGATTGTTACGAAGTTTTAAATTTCAAGAAATATTAGCAAAATCAATTTTTGTTAAGGCTTTTACTTCATAACTTTTTAAATTCTCTTTCTTTGATTTGGATGATTATTTACAATCCCATTTGTTTTTCTTTCATCTTGAGCGACTTTTGGCTTGAGCTTGATTAATTTTATCGAATTTGAGCTCGAGCTCGCGCTCAAGTCTATGAGTTCAAGTCGGCTTTCTTTAATAAAAAAAAGAAAGAAAATGATATTAGTTTAAGTTAGTTTTATAATAAGAAGATAAATATAATGAATAATTAGGAGATAAATAATAAAAAATCACCCAATATACAATACAAATTAGTGAAATCTTGAAATTTAATATATTTTGAATATATTTTATATTAATATTTTATAAACCTAGATTTTTCGTGAGATTGGCTCTACTGGTGGTTAGTCTAGCACATCGAGTCGACCTTCATATAGCCATTGGCTTAGATATTCTTTCATATAGTCTTCAATCAGATGACTCGTGCTTGGATCATTTCAATCATCTTCTTGTTCGCCTCGTGGTTCAATCAGTCTTGACCTAATTGGCTTGGCTCGTTCAACCGGTGACCCCCACGATCTCCTGGCAATGGGCACACTTTCATCGTGTTCTCCTCCTCTAGATCGTTAAATCTCTTTAAGATCAACAGATATATCTTTTTGACGTATAATATTTTAATAATAAAAAAATCTCCTTCCTATAATATTAGATATTTTCCTGTGCTGAGTGCGCGAGCATATAAATATTTCTTGGATTAGTGAGACATGAGGGAACAGGTGTCGGCCGTGGGGCTAATGAAGGTCATCTTCTCGGGCTCGAAGATTACTATGAATCTCGGTTTCTATAATGACACTCACGATGGAATTCCACGTCAAATCTGAAGAATAATGCGACTTAAGAGATTATAATATTAACCCATGTGGAGATTGAATATAGGCTCTGTGGCCTTCGTAATCGACGCACGCTAATAAAAAAGCTTTCAACCAATATTATCTTTGGAAACTTCTAGTATGTAGAAACTAGTTAGTGCTTCCCACTTAATTATATCTAATCATTTTATCATAATTTTTTTTTTATTAATTTGAAACATATTTTTTAATTTTAGGGTTTTGAAATATGATAAATAGAAAACTTAAATATATTTTTTTATAGGGATAATTACATACATAGTACTCTGAAACTTTGCTATTAACAAGATTTAGAACTGACGTATATTTATGTTTGTCAAGGTTAAATCATTGAGAATTTGATAAAAATGAAAAGTATGGGTTGGGATTTTATCTTGAATTTTGATGTTTCAACGAGAATTTAAAAAATGGATGAAAGAAGGTTTTAGATTTGTAATTAGCAATGTTTGGGGTGAGATGTATGTGAACAATCCATTTTTATAATGTATATTTTTGATATGCCGCCAACAAATTTTCATCATCTGGCGTGGATCTTGGGGTATGACATGAATCTTGAGGCAATCTTTTGAGCAAAAAATATTCAAACTTCAATTGAGATTCACATAGGGTTTGATTTTAGCAAACTTATAGTCAAACTGACCAGACTCACTGAGAAGGACCCAATAATATCAAAATTAGTCTAATTCGAGTCAAATCAAAATCAGATCAAATCATTAAGCCACTATTCAAAGTTTTTTAGATATATTTTGAATGTCAAACAAATGTCGAATCTAGCAAGACTATAATGAATGATGTGGCTCAACAAGATGAATCCAGCGAGCCCAAGATTGCACAATTTGGACATTTTTAAGGCACTCAAATGTCCATCAAACTTTGTCTGATAGAAGGAGCTCTTCGGACTGTACAATCAAAGTGGTTCATATTTCTCCATTAATTGCACCAAAACACTATAAATAGAGTCTCACTCCTCTCATGAGAAGGAGGAGAGCTTGAGGCTTCAAAAAGAATCTGAAGCTTTAAGAAGGAGCTGAACCCCAACACCACTCATGCCAGCGTCGATCGTCATTGACCATCGATGCCTGTCATCAATCACTGTCGTTCGTCGTCGACCACTGCCGATCACCGTTGAACACCGTCGACCATCATCTGCCGACCTTCACCGATCGCCATCTGCTACCGCCCACTTCTTACAACAAGTTAATTCGCATGCGACGTCGTAATTTGGAAGACTTTGTAACCCTTTCCCGCATGTGGGACAAATGGTCTCTGTAATCAACTTATAGTGAATTTTTACAATAGGTTCAGACCCGTGGTTTTTTTTCTTTACAAGTTTTTCATGTAAAAACTTATGGTGTCACTAGTTTTCTTTTATCTGGGCGTGTGGTGAAATCTCTTGCAAGACCAATACGATAATTCATTACTCTACTGCCACAAATTTTTTAGTATGCATCAGTTTGACGCTGTTTGTGGGAACTAGAGCATTCCCATCACTAAAATACTTCTAAGAGTTGTTACTGACCACTAGGCCCAACACTCGCAACAACAGAGTATCTCGCTCGACATCCATCATTCCAAAAAATAGTCACGGAGCTAAAGTCATCAAGCCTCAGCATCCTCCTGCTCTAGAAGGCATTACCCCGCTGAACAAGGCAGCTTGGGTCATTCTCTGGAAGATCTTTCATCTTATATGCGGGAGCAACAACTAAAACCAAATGGAACTTACTTACCACAAGTTCAACATTCAACGGGAAATACCCCACTCATCGGGTTCTCTCCTAGTGATGAAATCATTCCTTTGCCGAGAAACACCGATCTTCTTTGCATTACAAGTCCCAATCATATTTCTCATGCAACTCACATGACACCGCCCCCCTTACTGTCGCTTCTGCTGATATCATACGAGATGAGTTACGACGCCTGATTCAGGAAGAGTTTCCTCTGAATAAAAGGGATCGCTTCCCTGGTCACTGCAAGTTCCAATAATCCTCTCATTTGGCTGATGCAGTTCTCTGACACCCTATCCCAGTAGGTTCAAACTCTCAAACATTGATGCCTATGTAAGGGTAACTGACTCATACGAGCACGCCAGTCACTAGTGAACCATCAAGCACATTCACAGCTCTTCTGATGTGCTTCTCTATCAAGGATTTTCCAGCTATTCTCAAGGTTCAAGCTCACACATGGTTCTATTCTCTTCTAGGGGCACAATCAACACTTTCAACGAGCTTGTCAGATTATTCGTAGAGTAGTTCATAGCAAACAAAAAGATCATTAAAAACTCATCTCACTTATCAAGAGTTCGCTAGAATGAGGGGGAATCTATCAATGAATACTTCAGCAGGTTCTCAACTGAAGCCCGCCAGATTTATGGAGTGGATCTGGAGTTACTGAGAGGAGTCTTTCTTGGAGGGCTTCGCTTAAGACCTTTTTATTCATCACTGATGCGGAATACAATGCGCTCTTATGCTGATCTCATCCATCGCGTCGATATTAAAATCTCTGAAAACGATGTCATTATTGCACATAAGGAACAATTTGAGCGATTGGGTGACAAACGCAATAATAGTGCCAGTGACACCAATCAAATCTCATAGAGAAAAAATTTTAGACCACAGGGGAATTGTAAGCCATGATAAAAAAAAGAACAAGCCACTCAACACGTCACGTGTCAATATCCTAATGGCCATCAATGATGAAGAGATCAACAAGTGGCCAAGGCTGTTAAGAAATTCAGATGGTAGAGACCAATCTCAATATTATCATTTCCACCATGCAAAAGGACATTTGATAGAAAGATTTTTCAATTAAAGGAAGAAATTGAACGTTTGGTATGCCAAGGTCACCTGGGTCGCTACTTTCAAGAACAAGGTGATAGGAACTTGGATAGAATCATCAAAGTTATCGAATGAGAAGTACAACTCAAAATTATCTTATTTGAGTAAAAGACTGACTTATAAACTTTTAATTTTGTTTTAGTACAATTTTCATGTTGCTTTAAAATGTTATTTCAGTGAAATTTTTTAATTTTCTCATGAAAGATTTTTGTGTAGAAAGTCCTGTTGAGGGCAAGCGGTGGAGATGGTTCTCATTCATGCTCATGGAAGTTGAACTCATGAGGCAAGACTTAATGAGAAGTTATCATGCCCTTGAAAGTCGAGCTTAAGAGACAAGACTCAACGAAAAGATCTGGTACTCCTGAAAGTCAAGCGGAAGAGGCAAGACTCAATGAGAAGCTGCCATGCCCCTGTAAGTCGAGCCCATAAGGCAAGACTCGACGAGAAGATACAGTACTCCTAGAAGTCAAGCCCAAGAGGCAAGACTCAATAAGAAGCTATAATATCCCTGGAAGAAGAGCCCAAGTTGCAAGTTTCGATGGGAAGCTAGTAGTGGACAGTCTCTTCACTAGAAAGACTCCACGAGAGCAAGTGGTTGACAGGGTCTCAACTCAAAAACATCAGAATGTTACAATCCTCAGAAGACATTTGTACATCAAAGGCCTCAGAAGGCTACAAGCCTCAGAATGAACAAATATATCAAAGACCTCAAAAAGCGGTAAACCTCAAAAGGCACAACTACATAAAAGACCTCAGAATGCTACGAGCCTCAGAAGGCTACGAGCTCTTATAAGACTTAATCTTGAGACTTCATAACCTCGGAAGGCACGAGCCTCAAAAGATGCGCGATTAATCATTTTATAGTGTGTTGTGTGTGTGCTAACTTTAACTGCAGAATTTGGTATGATTGAGAAGTCATAGCAACCTCAGAAGCAATGTTAAAGACGTACAAAGAAATACATTAGCATTATCTACAAATGTCACATGAGATGATTAAAAGACTATAAAGATTAACAAGAACTGGTACAAAGGCTATAAGAGATATCACCGCTACAAAAGCACGAAAAACTCATCCTCAAATCATGGTGGGAGAACTCTAGAATTTAATCATCTCCACTGAACTGTGCAACAGGAACAAGTAAGAAGATTCTGAGTTACCTACTGGATAGGGATGGAGATAACTTTCTTCATCTCACCGGCACAAAAGAAGATTTTATTTCTCACATGCTACGCATGACGGAGATGACGCCCGCTACTCAGAACGGGGACGACTTTCCTCTTGGTCGCAATGTGAAAGAAGATCTCGTTTCTCACATGCTACTCAGGACGGGGATGACTTTTCTTTTCGTCGCAACGTGAATGCATCTCGTTGCTCACCTCCTACGCAGGATATGGACAACTTTCTCCTACCACGATGCGAAAAAAGATCTCATTGTTCGTCTGCTATGTAGAATAGAGACGAATTTTCACTTCCCTGCAACGTGAAAGAAAATTTTGTTGCTTTCTTGCTACGCAGGACGAGGAGAATTTCCTCTTAGACGCAACACGAAAGAAGATCTCGTTACTCACATGCTACACAGGCCGGAGACAACTTCCTCTTTTCTGCAACGCGAAAGAAGATATCGTTACTTGCCTGCTACGTAAGACGCTCGATTTCTTTTAGAAAATATCGCTAGCAGAAGACCTCACTCTCAACTCTTCGTCTTTTTTCTCCTTCTCATTTTCCTCGCGTGTGGTTCTTCCTCACATCCATTGCCTCTATTTATATGCTAAAGAGGAGGTAATTATTAACAAAATTAAAATTAAAACCTGCATTTATTCAATCTTTCCAGCTCCTAGTTTTTTTGTCCGGCTTCCTCATTTCAAAATAATGACAAAAAAAACTAAAAATTTTTTCATGTTTCCATCTTTTAGCTGTCCAAATTCTCTAAAAAAAAGGATAGCTGTTTTCAAACAAAATTAAAATCTGTATTAATTCTGTCCTTCTGATTTCTAGCTTTTGGCCTTCCAATTTTCTCATTTTAAGTTTTTTTAAAAAAAAAAACATATTAGAATTTGATATTCATAAATTTCTTCTTCTGAAATTTTTATGAATACAAATGCTTCATATTCCCAAACAATATTCTACTTTTCGTCTTCCTGCCAGCTAATAATAATAATAATAATAATAATAATAATAATAATAATAATAATAATAATAATTATTATAAATAAGAGATTAGATTAGTTAATGTGAAATATATACAACATTTTCAATTTCATGCAACCTTTCAGATTCTCATGTTCACGCTTTTCATAAAATCTAATAAATTCTTATATTAACATATAATTCTCTTTTATATATATATATATATATATATATATATATATATATATATATATATATATATATATATAGTCGTTCCCTGTCGCCGTTCCCTATCGCCGTTACCCGTCGCTTCAGATCATCTGATCAAAGTGATTCAGATTCATGTATTAATTGCACCGAAAAAACTATGAATAGAGCTCCATTCCTACCATTAGAAGGAGCGCTTGAAACTTGAAAAAGAATTTGAAGCTTTGAGAATGAGCTGTAGTCTACACCATTCCTGCCACCATTAATCGTTGTCGGTAGTCATTGACCACTGTTGGCCGTCATCGATCACCGCCGACCGCCGTCGACCATCACCTGTCGGCTTCCTCTGATCACAATCGACTGCCACCCACTTTTTTACAACAAGTTAATTTGTACGTCGACGTCATAATTCAGAAGACTTTGTAATCCTCTCCTGTCTGTGGGACAATGGGTCTCCGTAATCAACTTATAATAGATTTTTACAACCGGGTCATACCTCGTGGTTTTTTCCCTTTATGGGGTTTTCATGTAAAACTTCTGGTGTCACTACTTATTAGATATTAACTTTCTCAACCATAAAAATAACTCTCACAAATTACAAAATTAAAAAGGAAAAAAAAAATGAATAAAAAATTGTGAGTTAAATTTTATTAGAAGAGTTTTATGTCAATTAATGTAATTTATGTCTAATAAATTAAAATTTGTATTACACTCATTGTATGTAAATTTATTATTGAAAATCACATGAAAATTAAGATTTAAGGAGAAAAAACTCAGACCTAAATTTTCTCGCAAAATAAAATAAAATAAAATAAAATATAAATTCATTGTTACCTTTTTATTTCATTACTAGTAATTGTCCATCTTCTATCAAGATCAGAATACCCTCCATACCACCAAAAAAAAATATCCTTTTTTTTTTAATTATGGAAATGATTTTGATCCTGATAAATCTTAGAGTTATTATATTTATTTTAAGATATATATAAAAAATTAAACAATTATATTATGTATAACATTTTTTAAAAATAAATTCCATAGTTTTAAGATAAATTAAAATAAAAATATAATAATTAAATTTAAATAAAGTCTTATAAATCAAGACATGAATACACTCTAAAAAAATAAAAATTACTTTCCTGCTTATGTAGTATCGAATATATTGTCAAGACATTTCAGTTACAAACATCATTACTTCAGGGGCAGAATGGTCGTTTATCAATAAACAACTGCAAATTAGTTATTTTCAAACAACTACCTCAAATAAACTGCTGATCAGTAGCTTATCAGAATAAACTGTTTATTTGGATAAACTGGTTATCTAGATAAGTTGCAGCTGCCCCAAATGGATTATAAATCCTAGGAGGGTTAAATCTTTAATAATTATTCGGAATGATAGATATTATTCGCAAACTGGCTAGAGAGGGATTCGAATCCGTGACATACGGAAGACTTATGTCATTCAAAGAGGTTGTTCTACCAAGTAGATCTCGACACACACACACAGATATATATATATATATATATATATATATATATATATATATATATATATATATATATATATATATATATATATATATGATGGTAAAATATAAATTTGGTGGAAGCACTAAGGTCTGTAGATACGTGGACGACTAGAATGGAATCCGTACAGTAGATTATTTTAATAATTTAAAATGTGGTGGAATAAAAAAATCTTCGGGCATTCATGTGAAACACGGCAACCAAAATAACAACTTTATTTTTATTTATTATTTATTATTTATTTTATTCTGATAAGCATGCGTCGCCAATACTGCTTTTTTGCTACCTCACATTACTACTTTTGCTCGATCAATCAAAGTCCCCTGTTTAATCGAGTTAATTTGAAAAATATATATATTTTTTGAATCATTTCTTATATTTTTTGAGATAAATGTGCTATATATATAAATTTAAGGTATGTTCTGTGAAGTTGTTGAAGAAGAAACTGTTGTTCAAAACTTAAAAAAAAAAAAGACAACTTTTATGACATCCGTTGCGTTCTAACAAGTGAGGTTGCAAAATACAGCTTTTCATCGTATTTTTTTGAAAAATCAGGCAAAACATGATTTCGTTAAACCCTTAGGTTAATTACATAAATAACACCCGATATTTCATTATTTACAGATTCTCACTCAAATATTAATAATCATGACGCACATAAATACATCGGTTTAGGAGTTAATGCGTAAATAAAAATAAAAAGAAAATTTAATTATTAATTAATATAAATAAACCTTTTGGGTCCTGAAATTTAAAAATCTTATTTGAAATTAATAATATATCTATCTCAAAATAGATCTATAGAATTTTAGACACATAATGACCAATATTATGATGATAATATCCTAAACCTAATTTTTTTCTTATTATATAAATCATCAACACCAAATTTAGTATGGTCCAATAAAATTTAATAATTCACAACCTAACCTTTTAAATAAAGAGATATTTACATACATAGTACATAAATCCTATGTATTTACATAACTAATCTTTAAACTTTAATATTTATATTAATACCAATTTGGAGTCATAAACCTAAATATGAAAATATGCATTGCACTTTTAAAAATTAAATAGTAATTGTATTCTTGATTAGTATTAAATACTTGAGTTTTATGCCTAAATATAAAAATTTTGGGGGTTTGATATATAAATACATAAAAATTGTGCGGCATACATGTAAATTCTCCCTTAAATGAACTATCTCTTGATTAATAATTAAAATTTTCAAATTTACAAAAAATGATTTATTGCATACTTAAAATCTAGGATGATTTACATAAATATACCACTTAATTCTTATATTTTGTACATATCTAACACTTAGGGCCCGTTTGGGGCAGTTTATTTGGTGCGGCAGCGTTTTGAAAACCCACCTGGTCTGTTTGGGTAAACTGCGTTTTGGCAGCTTATGCATTTTCAAAACGCTGAAAACAGCATTTTCACACCGCACGTACCTAGGTACGGTGGGAGGCTTTCACGGTACACGGTCGACTTTCCAAATAACTAAAAATTATTAATAGCTACCGCACCTAGCTTATCATCAGATTATTTTTAATCAGCTTATCAGCAAATTATTCAATAAGTTGCAGCTCCCCCAAACAGACCCTTAATCCTCAATTTTTGCATTCATACCATCTTATTATGCTGATGCATGGGAAGCATCGTGATATTTTTGATGAGATGCGAAAGATCTGAGTTATATTAATGTAAAAAAGTAAAAGTTAAAGATGTAGATATTTAAATGTCTCGAAGGTACTACGGTAAATTTATGGTAGTTGATCGCAACTCTAAGAAAATATTACGTCCGGAGCCTATACGTAGCCCATACATGGAGTACATATTATCATATTTTTTTATTTTTCTTCAGTACAATCGTGTTGTCCTAAGTAAAAAAAAAAAAATCCAAATAAATATTTCGATGTGAAAGTCATACAATATAACATGATTGTATTGAAGAAAAATTAAAAGTATAATTATATTGTACTCTATGATCGAGCCGTGTTGTAGTCTACTTAGCTTTTTAGACAACGACACGGGTCAATTTTTAATTGGAGTCTTGTCTTAAGTGTTTGATGGGGCCCTGCTACAGTACTGAGAATAAACTCGGAAAAGTATGATTACAGGCACAGAAACTTAAAATAAATGCAAAACAAGTTAGTGGATGGAGAAAAAGCTTCGATGGAGACCTGCAGATTCAATTCATCATATGCATCCATCACACAGTATAAGTACGAAGCCACTCTTCCAACTCCCATTTGTCTCTCACCACTATCACTATCTTTCTCTCTCTATCACTATCTTTCTCTCTCTAGAAAATATGATTGGAATGGAGGGGAAGTACTATGGGTGGGGAAGTGTTACGGATGGATGGAGGAAGGGGCCATGGACGCCGCAGGAAGACCAGTTGCTGATGGAGCATGTGAGGCTCCATGGAGAGGGAAGATGGAACTCTGTTTCCAGGCTAACAGGTAAATATACAAAAGCTGGTGTGGTAATTTGCAGCAATCTGAGGGTTGAATTTGTATATCTTTACCTTAATTCCTGCAAATTTGAGAAGCTGAGGCAGAAGGGAATATTGTGATTAGGGCTGAAGAGGAGCGGGAAGAGCAGCAGGCTGAGATGGGTGAATTATCTAAGGCCTGATCTCAAGAGAGGGAAGATTACACCTCAAGAAGAGAACATCATACTTGAGCTCCATGCTAGGTGGGGAAATAGGTGAGCTTAATTCTCTACTCTTGTTTATAATTTCTTTTTTAGGAACATTTACATGCATACATAACACCTTATCTATGATGAAAAGGTTAACATTTTAACTTATGATGGTATTTTTTATGTGATATAGAAGATTTGGGATAGTATAAATATAAAGTTTAAAACTTTGGTGTTAGATACATAAATATATAAGAATTGGGAACCATGTATGTAAATGCCCCCTTTCTTATTATTAGTAGGAGTCACAATTTGGGCTTATAAATCATTTATTAGATTCGATGAGCTTGGCCTAATTGTATGGTTTGATATGAAATTCAGACTAGTTGACCTGAAGCCAAAGTTTTCATGTTGGGTTCAAGTTGAGTTTATTGACATCCAAAATCACAATCTTTATTGCTAACTTTGAATATTGATGTTATAGATGGTCCACAATTGCAAGGAGCCTCCCAGGAAGGACTGACAATGAAATTAAGAATTATTGGAGGACACATTTCAAAAAGTCCACCAAAAATGTGGACAAGGCTAGAGCTAGATATTTAAAACTGCAACATGAGCAAAGACAACTACAGCAACAACAGCAACAACAACAGTATTTGCTATCACAAAATAATATTATAAAAGATGAAATTACATCACAAGCTCAAGAAGCTATTACGGCACAGGAGATGCAGGAGATAGCATTTATGTGCAACAACATGCCGATGATGTTTAATGAGGGAGGATTCGTCGGAGAATCAACGACCAGCAGCGAAGATAGATCGAGCGAGGAGGAAGCTTGCTACGACACGTGGGAGAGTTTGTGGAATCTTGACGACATGGGATTTGATATGGCAAATGAAGCACTTACTTTCTATTGAAAGTTGGTGTGAGTCGATAAATATTTTGGATGTTGTTGTCAAAATTTTGAGATGGAATCTATTAATCATGTGACTTGGTGTATTATGTGAAAAGCATATTACAATAACTTTCTAGCTACTGATTGAAGCACTATAAGAATAGTCTTATGCCATGTGCTTCAAGTGTACTTTAGTGAAAAGTTATGTAAATTTTTAACAGTTTTGCATTATAATGAATATGATAATTCAAAATATTAAGCTTTATGTGTATAATTTTAAATTTTTATAATCTTTCTCATTGTTGGAGTTTTTATGATTCTTGCTAAATTTTGAGATACTTCATATGAACTAATTAAAGATTAAAGATCATATATTAAAAAAAAGTAAGGCATCTCATATTGTTATACTATTAATAAGTCACTTCATATGGTGCTAAGTCAAATCAATTTCAAAATTGAGCTGATTTCTTAAGCCCAATATCATCTTGTAATTCAAGTCTCTCTCTAAGAAAGGTAGTGCTATTATATACTTAAGAATTGCTTTTTTTTTTATTTGTTATGCTTAACATTTGAATTGAAATAACATGATCTCCTAATAAATAAATAAATAATTGAGTGAAACTCATATTAAAATGAAGCTATAATCTTTAATTAGATTATAAATTGAGTTGGTCATTTAGTCATTATATGACTTACTCTATGTTTGGTACGATATTTGGTCAGCTTTTTTGCTCGAAATCGTGTTGTCATTTATATGTTTATAGCATTTATTATGTGTTTACACGGTTACACGGGTGTAAATTCATCTGTTTTTACGTCGCGATCGATTGCTCTAGGCCACCAATTTGGTAAAGGTAAAATTACATAGATATCCTTTGTCCTAAATAACGAGTGAATGATATGTGATGCCCTAATTGCGTTATCAAGCGAAAACTATGCACGAAGCCGACAGGGAAGCTGGTTAAGAGAGTTTTTTTTTTTTTTTTTTTTTTTTTTGCGTAAAAGGGAGGTAGCTTCTCTAATCTTCAACTTCTTTTATTGTATTCAAAGAATCTCCTTCTATCTTTATTTTTTTTTCTATGAGACTGTTCTTTGTTTTTTCTTTGCCTAAAAGACATGAATTCCATGTCCTACTCAGTTTATGTCTTTGCATTGTTCTTTATTTCGACAAAACATATTTTTTTTTTTAAAGAATGAACTGGAAAAGAGTGTGATAGGTTGCAATTAAAGAATTAGTATATATATATATATATATAAGAAATCGATATTTGCCAGAGGCCCAAATATCGGTTTTCCATGCGCATTCTAGCCTTATGATGAGGATCTCGACATGTGTCTTCACATTCGAGAGCCCCTGCGCCATGGTGGGATCGAATGGTTGACCTAAGGGGACTTACAGTGACCCCACCACCAACTAGGCATATATATATATACACACACACACACACACACACACACACCTAAAACCTAAAGGGACATTTGGGATCATTTTTATTTTTTTGTTTTCTATTTTTTATTTTTAATTAATTTTAATTATATTCCGAGTTGAAATAAAATATGTTTGACATATTTGATTAAGAGATGATTAATTTTAAAAACACTCGAAAAAACCTAAAAATGTTTTTAGGATTTAAAAAATTTTAATTTCTTTTTAGGGAAAAAATAAACAATATTAAGCAAATATATTTTTAAAAGCAAAATAAACAATTAGGAAAAAACAAAAAAACAAAATTGATCCCTAACAACCCCTAAACTTCATATTTTTACATTTGTACCGCCCAAATCTTTCGTATAACATCAAAACACCATTTTCTTAACTTTTATAAACATAAATATACTTTTCCATGCACATGAAAGATGATACATACGTAAAAAACATTTAATTTCAGTGGTTAGCTATGTAAATAATGAGAAATTGAAAGGTATTTACGTAAATCTTCCTACAAATATTGTTGGAGCCCAGTAATTTTCTTTTTCTAAATAAAAAGACGAGTAAATTTATATAATTACAATAAGTGGATTATATTCGAACAATGACCTTACTCTGTTGAATATATTTAATTAGTAAATTAATCTAAGTGCATTTAAAAGCAAGGAGATATTTGTAATTAGTGGAATTATTTATTTATTTATTTATTTATTTTCGGTTAAAATGTGGCCTCAAATCCAACATTTAGAATATTAGTGGATTAATTAAATCAAAGGTTTGGTTCATAATCTGAAAGCGCGTTTAGTGTGGCAGTGAGAGGACGACTGGTCAAAGAGACAAAGACACGGTTTGAGTTAATATCCTTAATTAAGTGCGATATTAAGCATTAATTAATATTAATTTCGCACATTTGACCCCATGCGAACCATTCCGACCACTTTCTAGTCAAAATCAGTTAAACCAACTTTTTGAAGATGTTGACTGAGATTTTGTAAGTTGTGGTGTTTTTGTTTTATTTTAGGGGCCATTGATTACCTACATATCACACAATTCTTTGTATTTATATATATGTAGATTAAGAATGAGTCGGCATGAATTCTGATGAGATCTAACAATTTAGAAGAAATAAAGTACAATAATGAAGGACCCGCCGGCAATTGATCAAGTTACCCCACTTATCTGATTAGATGCATAAATACCAACTGAGTTAGGAGAATGATAAAAAGAACGATCTAAGTCTATGTCGATCAAGCTTGGATAATCATATCAAACTTTAGGGTTTGGGGTCTTGTAATCATCCAGAATTATCTCCATCGTCGATGAATTAGCTATTTAACGAGTTACGGTGATTCACCATCTGCTCCATAGCCTATTCTCGTTCTGCTGACAGGAGATTCTTTTCCATGAAGAAATCGAGGGTTGACAATTATACTTGACCAACCAATCAGTAATGTCTAGAAGAGAGAGTCAGCCCTGCCGACATGAAGTCAATTAAATCTGGCCGACCGGCTGCGCCAACCCAGCCAAGCGAACCAAATGACCCTTATGAGCTCAACCCATCAGAACCTCTGGTCATAGGACAGGCGAGCAATAGGTTGCATGTGTAAACTAGCTAAAATATCCTGTAACAGCTTTATTAAAGAAGGAATAAAAATGCAATGTCACATATTGTATCATCCTCCCCAACAAATAGCGAATTAGAATTAAGGGGCAAATAGACAAGACGTTTTACGGGGTCATTCTCTCTTTATCTCTGTATCTTTCTTTTTTGTACGTTCTAACTCTTGGAGTGTGATTCACGAACAATTCTTAATTCAATATCTCTTGGTAGCATTTAGATGCACACTCCCCCCATCTTTTCATTCATGCATACATGAAGTGCTATTTATGCAAATATTGAAATTTGGTTGTTTGATATGTAAATAAATAAGAATTCGGTGATATGAATGCAAATCTTCCTTTATTTATTTATTTTTTTTAGAAATAATTTTTATGTAATTATAGCAATTTTATTTTTATCGAATCTGAAGAATAAAGTTTAGATTGTTTGTGGGAGAAGAATAAATTGGTCTTCGATTTAAGAGAACAAAATTACTGTGGCGAGAGATCAAGTTCTGAAGGAGCTAATTACTGCAAAACATCATTTAAAGGGCAGATACGCTGATTAAATTTTAATTATAATGAAGCTTAAGATAATTAAATTCGTTTTAAGATAAATATATTATTTTTTAGATGTATTAATATTTATACTGCACTCTCTTTAAAAATATTGGATAGTTTGAAGTTCATTAGAATTCTCATTAAATTTTTGAAAAGAAAATTAGAGCTATTAGGGGCGACTCGTTTTGATTTTTAGCCGGATGGATCTAATTTCAAGCCTATTTTGAGCTCGAACAAACCCAAATATATCAATTTGAGCCAACTCATTTCGATTGCGAGTTGGGTGGAGCTCGTTTTAATTCTGAGCCAACCTGAGCACAACTCGAAGTCTGATTGTTAAGAGCACTAATCGTGAGATGATTGCTCAGCTCAACAATTCATGGGGACTAGTAGATGGCTGTTTATAGTTATAAATGTATACATTTTTTGTGTTATTTGCAGTAAGAAATAAGATTTGATGTTTTATCAGTAACTTTTTATCATCTAACACTAATTTCGATGTATTTTTGAATAATATAAATTATAAATTCAAATTAAGATCATCCATAGCCGATTTTAATAAGTTTAAAGTCAAACCAACTGTCTCAATGAGATGAACCAAATGATATCAAAGTTGAGTTAATCCGGCTCCAATTAAGCCTATATCAAATCATTAAGGTATATTTTGATGTTTTGTATTATCAATTGAATAGTTAAATGAAATCCAAAATTGACATAATTATAGTCAAATCAAGTGTCTCGACGAGAAGAATCCAATGAGCTTGTGAGTTTGAAAATTTGAGGTCATTGGGGTATCTAAATCATTAAAAAAAATAGTCTAGAGCTTGTGAGTTTTAAATTTTGAGATCCTTAAGGCATCCAAATCATCAAAAAAAATAATCTATTATTAAAGGGGTTAATACGTGTCATTCGATCATGTGGTTAGAGATGTTATTTGTCAAAAAACCAAATGCACTTTTCCTCGAGGATATAAATAAGCTCTGAAAAGACTTGGTGATAACTTTCGATCTCTATAGTTGTCGATCACCTCCAGCTGTCACTGCTTGTCGTTTACAAATATCATATCCTATATACAGTTGTAATATGTAAAACTTGCATTGAAGCCCAGTGATAACTTCTAGCATTTGTAGCATCTGGCCGACCTTTATTGCTTGACTCCACTGATCCCTGCTTACAAACGTCATATTTCAAATACGACTGTAATATGTAATACTAGTTTTGAAGACCCAGCAATAACTTCTAACCTTTGTAATCACTGACCATCGTCAACTATCTCCCGTCAGACACTGACCATTGTCAACTATCTCCCATAAGACCCAGCAATACTTCTAAAACACACAGTAACCACCACCTCCACAACCACAACACCACCACTTGCATATACCATTACATAGATATCACTAGACAACACACAAACGCCTCAGAGAAGCCACCCAGACACTACCACCTCCAGCAGACACCATCACCTCTACACACAAGCACATCAAGACACTAAAACATCCACTACACCACCAACACCACCTCCACACAAACATAACCACACACTAACACCTCCACACAGACACCACACATACACCAGTACTTCCATCAGACACCACCACTTCCACACTAACACCTCCACACACCGACACATTAATGCACCAACACATCCGCCACACCACAAACAACGCCTCTACATACCAACACCTCCACACAAAATAGAACCATACACTAACCACCACATCCACAACCACACACCAACACCTCCACACAGACATTACTACCTCAACACAACACCACACATACATCATCAGACACCACCACCTCCACCAGACAGTAATCTCCACATACCAGCTCATTAAGACACCAACACATCCACCACATCACCAACACCATCTCCACACTTTAACACCTCCACACAAACAGAATCACACATTAACCATTACCTCCACAATCACACACCAACACCTACAACAGACACCACTGCCTTCACACACCACCACAAACACCTCCAACACCACCAACATCACACGAACACCTCTACACACCACCACACAGACACTTCAACACCAGCAACACCTCCACACCACCATTTTGAGGCAATTATATCAAGTCATCAAAAACAATGTTATCTAGTGAATGATCATTCAGAGAGTAAAATGAGCTAAAAATGGGGCAAATATTATCTGGTTGCTCTTAATTTTCAAAATTGAACACTTTCGAGACTTCCAAAATATAATTCCAATTTAAAGATTCCA
Organism: Papilionanthe hookeriana x Papilionanthe teres; assembly: GCA_022702705.1. Classification (NCBI taxonomy): domain Eukaryota; kingdom Viridiplantae; phylum Streptophyta; class Magnoliopsida; order Asparagales; family Orchidaceae; genus Papilionanthe; species Papilionanthe hookeriana x Papilionanthe teres. The sequence goes on from CM040425.1 coordinate 84,477,863, forward strand.
TCAAACTATAAATCTAACCACCACAATCACACATTGCTATCAACAAATCAAATACCCTCTTTCAGCCATTTCTCAAATTCTCACTCAAACGCTAAAGGTAAAGATAAAACTTCACCTCATTATTTTTTTTTATAGATTACTGCACACAGGGCACCTGAAACATTGCTATCAACAAATCAAATACCATCTTTCAGCCATTACTCAAAATCACACTCAAATGTTCAAGCTAAAGATAAAACCCCACCCATATTTTGCATATACCGCGAAGTACATACATGCCACTTGAAACATTGCTATCAGCAAATCAATCACACTACATCAACCATTTCTCAAATTATCACTGAAACACCAAAAGAAAAGATAAAATCCCATTCCATCAACCACACATTTGCAACAACCGAATTCCAACTCATAATATGAAAATACAATATGCAAAATCTAAATTACCACTTCAAACCACAATGAGGAAGCCACAAATAGCATAGAGAAAGTCATTCTATTGAAAAAATAGGTGATACCGTGGAAGGACGAAAAACACGGTAAACAGAAGAGATAGCTGAAAGTCGGAGGGAAGAGAAAGAGAGTAGATAACCAATCAATTACCACCAGAGATCGGAGGGAAGAGGGAAAGAACAAATGCAACTAGTTGTCACCAAAGAGAGACGCAAGATAGAGATGAGCGATCGAGAAAGATGAGGGCAAAAAACGAACTGATCAAGAGAGACGAGGGCTGAAGAAATGCGGGGTTATTACAGTAATAGGAGCGCAAGAAATTGCGGGCCGCTGAGTTGAACCTGCAATCCACGTTTAACATAAATTATTTAAATAATCAGTCGCGCCGCAGTATCTAAATGCTTCGGCTCGCATTCTAAGAATGCACCGTGTCAAACAAGCTGCGCCAAAGAGAGCCTTAATAAATTAGTATTAAACGGGGAATAGTTGTGCCCAACTAAAATTTCACTAATATTATACCCAAAAAAAAAAAAGAAACTTATCATCATCAGCCCCACATGTATGAGCTCCATCCAAACCGACAACACATTGATCAGTCGCACGTGCCATCGTTCAATTCACCCCATAACCCTTACCTGTAAACCGCTAAAGGCAATAGAATACACTTCTGGCCCTTATCTACTTCGCCGGCGACAGAACGCTTAAAACAGATTATTAACGGTGGCGAGCCATTTGGCAGAATCAACCAACGCGTGTCGCCCAGTTGTCTGATCCCTAGAAGCCCGCTTCGTTGTCTTCCAGCTTTCATAACCGATTTCTTCCTACACGTGTATGCCATGCACCCACATCTCCCTAACTATATTTAGTCTTCTCCTCCGCTGTGCTACATACAAAGCAAAACTAAAAAGCTCTTCGTTCTTCGTTAATGGTGGCCATGGGAAGACACTTGCTAGCTCCATTACTCATACTGAACTTCATCTTGTACATCATCATCATCGGCTTCGCTAGCTGGTGCTTGAATCACTTCATTAATGGTCAAACCAATGTTGGCGGTAAGCTGACTTTATTTTGTTAGTTTTTATGTTGTTCTCTTAGATGCATACCACATATTTTGTTATGTAGTTGCATATCAAATATAAAAAATTTCATTTTTATGTTAATTATCAATACTTTAATGCTATCACGAAAATGTACATTGTACTATTAAAATGTCAATAATAATGGCTTTATTAATATAAGTGTTCCTCAACCCATTTCATTATTCCAAATACCAGGGGTGACGGGAAATGGAGCAACGTTCTACTTCCTCGTCTTTGCCATCCTCGCCGGAGTGGTAGGCGCTGCGTCAAAGCTTGCCGGAGCAAGCCACGTCCGAGCATGGCGAAACGACAGCCTCGGAGCTGCGGCGGCAACGGCCCTCATCACGTGGGCGATCACCGCACTCGCGTTTGGCTTAGCGTGCAAAGAAATCCATTTGGGAGGTTACAGAGGGTGGAGGCTGAAGGCCCTTGAAGCCTTCGTTATAATAGCTTGTTTCACGCAGCTGTTGTATGTCCTGTTGCTCCATGCGGGGATGGTGAGCCGCAAGTATGGGCCGGCGTATAGGGATCATGACTATGGAGTGGGAGGCCATGGTGCTACGGGTGTGGATAAGGGGACTAGGGTTTAGGGTTTAAGGGAAGGTGATAGTGGGAGTGGTGTGTGATTTGTGTGTGGTTGTATTGCCTTTTGCTTTTCTTTGGGAGATGTTGATATGTTTTAATGATGAATGTGTGCATATGTTTTTCTTTTCTGTTTTAAAATAAAGAAAAATGAAGGTGTGCATATGTGGTTGATTTAAGTTAACTTGGGTTAAGAAAAATTAATTAATGTGCAATTTGACATAATGTTAGAATGATATTTTTGTAAATTAATAATGTGTTTTGATAATCTTGCTTTTATATGAAATGAATGAAAATAAACACATCCAATAATATTTTTAATTTACCATCTCTTATATGAACTTATTCATAACATTTATAGACACATGTTATATGTTATTAATTATATAAATATAAAATTTGAGATATAAAATGAATAGAACATAGACTGTTGGGCTATGGTTAGGGCAACCCAACAATGCATGGTTGGTTTAGTATCCATGACATTGTAAACCATACCAAGGGATTAGAAAACCGAAAGTAGAATAATGCTAATATTTCACATGGTTTCTTTTGATACAATGGTTTGATTTTCATTATACATGTGTCATGTTTGTGTGTAAACCTTCAAGGATGGATGACCTTAGACTTAGAACCTACACTTGACATAAATTATCAAATAAAATATGTGGATGATCCACCAATTAGTTTTGTAAAACCTATTGTAAAAATAGTTTGTAATGAATGAATTTGACATTTTGAATTGAATAAGCATCCTTTTTTATTAAAACATAAAAGAGAAGGGTTTGGGTTTTGCATTATATACAATGCCAAGGATAAGTTTTATAACATATAAATGTTATTAAATTATCATGGTAGAATAACATTTCATGACACCCATCAAAATTAATTCTTTGCTAAAAGAATATTTACTTTGGTGATGTGCTCATAATTATCTAACTTATCAAAGGATTTGGCATGAACTTTATAATAGATGTATCTTGGTGCTAATTTTATTATAAAAAACTAGTTTTTATAAATAAATTTCGTTATTCATGATTTTACACTTGTAACCCAATGGGTATGGGTGTCATAAAGATGGCATTACTAATTTATCCCTCATATCATGATATTTCTTTAGCTTAATTTAATTTTGTTATTACACTTTTAGATGCACATGTGATTCAATTCAAAATATAAATAGCAATGTACATAAATATGCAATTTACAGATATATTTATCTAAAGTATAGTCAACTAACAATATATATAATCAATATGCAGTTAATTGTGAGTTAAAATTAAATAAATTATTTCAAAATCACTTTCACATGAGTAGGAGGATGGAAGCAAAAACATGTGATACATTTATGATTGATACGAATAGTTAAACACGATAGTATAATATAAATGAGTCATTGATACATACCACCAAATTCTTATAACCAAGCTTTGGTTTTATACATTTATAACATTAATAATTTTCATATTACTTCTACAATACCGCTATTTTAACTTTTTAAAATCGAAATACATCTTTCGTGCTTAACTATGCTGGCCTATATGTAAAAAATGAATTTTAGATTTTAGATATGTAAATGCATAAGAATTGAGTGCCCATGTATGAAAATCTTTCTAATATAAATTATAAAAAATAGATAGAAAATATATGAATAGAATATTAAGAACAATAAAGAAGAGGGAATAAGAAATTTAGCATTACTTTCAGAAGTGAAATGATCCATACATATTTTTGATTCATGAGACAGAAAAATTAAGCACTAAATGTCATGTTTTTCATCAATATAACTTTTAACTTTTAAATAAATAATAGAATAATTTCATTAAATTTTTAATTTTAAAAATTTGCATGATTTATAATTTTTTTAGTGATTTTTAATTCATTGGTATTGGTTGGTTTCTTTTTTTAATATTATTTAAATCAAATACTTCTGTACTATATCTTGCGTGAGAGGCGTTTGTATATTGATATGTGTACAAAATTGCATTGCTCCCTGATTAGAGTTGTTTGTGTATCATAATGAAATATGAAGGGGAAGGGTTCCACTCATCACTTCGATAAATTGCGATAAATGTGCATACAATAGACCAAAAAAATTGTATTATGCATTAGAATTTAGGCATCTTACTCATTTGACAAATTACATGTTATGTGTGGAGCATGATTGTGGCAAGGAGGAGGTGTCCCCGCGCTTGCCAAGGGGTAAAACAACACCAATAGGGGCGCTAGAGCTGTTGGTCCTGCTTCCATAATACACGCCAGGAAATTTGATGTCAGTGCTCCCAAAACCATGTTATTGGGATAGAGTCGAAGGAAACTCAACGTCCGGGAAGGGAACAACTGCCCCTGGATTTCTACAGTCTGCGAATTTAATTTTTGGCTTTGCAACTCTTTTCAATGTTAATTTGTGCATTGGAGTTGGATTTTATGAGGTTTAGTTTGAAAGAGAGTGAGAAGCTTCACAAAGTATTTAAAGTTGTAAAGAGACTTGAGTGTAGTGTGATTTATAAATTTTTTCACTTTTATTTATAATGAATTTCTCGGTGTTATGTGGCTATGCAATTTTTCCCTTTTTTAAGTTTTTTCCGCATTAAATATTGTTATTCTTGTGTTTCTTTTTGACTCTCATGTTACATGTTTATGTTCCAACCTTTAATTTTGAATATATTGAATTAGTGTTATGTGTTGTGGTAATTTATTTTTTAGTCACAACAAGTAGAATTAGAGTATGTTTTTGAAGATCTTGGTTTGAGTGGGAGCAATGGGACAAAGCGAGATACAATGTGGAAAAGTTTATTGATTTAAACTTTAATTTCTAGAAAATACTGATCGATAATATTATATCAAAATAAATTATATTTGTCACTGGAGTGAATCACAAAGAAGCCAAAATCGATGACTTCGGAATAAGGGAAGTAATGCTTGATCTAATATCCCTAGGTTTGATCTAACATTTACTTTTCTCATTCATTGATTTAAACATTGTAAATGAGAAAAATATTGTTTATCTCATGCAGACTACACTAAAAAGAATGTATGACTAGTCCTTAGCTTCAAATAAGTTTTTTATGATGAAGAGATTGTTCAGTATGAAGATGACGGATGGTGGTGTGGTGGCCGAATATTTAAATAATTTAAGCACTGCAACTAATGAGTTCTGCAATGCTGCCATTAAGTTTGCTGATGAGTTCAGAGAACAATTAATTTTAACTTTGTTGTCAGACAGTGGGGATGGGCACGGTGAATAACTTTTTAGGTAACATGAAGTTAAATTTTGATGATATTCAGAGGTTAGTGCTGAACGAAAAAGTTTGTTAGAAGACGAGCAGTAAAACTTCAAATTATATTTTAAATGTTGATAATGGATGAATGAATCTTGATTGAGATATTGAAAAGGGAAGATTTAAGTTTAGGAGAGGAAAGACTATGTTAGAGAGAGAAAAAGGTAGAAGTTAATGTTGGAGTTGTAGAAAGAAATCTTAAGGAAGGCTACAAACCGTCTAAAAATGTCGGAGGTGAAAGTCCAGATAGAAAACTCTCTACAAATGTCCCCACAAATAAAATCCAAGATGAATCCTTAAATTTATATCTTGATATTATTGAATCTTAGATAATAGATTCATGAATCTCTTTTTATTCTTGTCCCAACAAAGAGGTGTTTAAAGATTACATTCAAAGTGATTTTCAGAAAGGTGTATTTAAAATATAATAACGCATGCAATATTGTATGAAATGGTTATGTTAATATCGGGTTGTAAAATGGATTAATATAGAAAATTAGAGAATTTAGACATGTTTTATTTTTTAAGAGAAATTTGATTTATGTGAGTCAGATTGCAAGATCAGGATATGTGACTACTTTCAAGGGTGATTAGTGGAAGGTAACCAAAGGGTTAATGATGATTGTCTAAGGTAATTGTTTTCAATTTTTTTTGTAACTCGAAGTCGCCAGCCGGTCTAGTCATCATCTTAGGATTCTCTTTTTCCAATTGAACCTCTTACTTGAATCATATGAACGATCATGAGCAGAGGAGTCATAAAAGAAGGAACTAGTACGAAGACTAGACACACAAACTTAAAAGCACATATAGAGCTTATGTGAGGTAAATCTCGTATAATAGGTCAAGAGTGCACGTCCAAACATGATCAGAACGAGACAACTTGAACCAAATATTTATGAAAGAATTGCCTTCATAAGCTACCCAGAAACCAAAGAACCAAATGGACATTTTCTTCTAGGGTCAAGACTAACTCCCAAGAGAACATATCCACTTGGTTAATTACATCTTGGTGAATGCCCAATAATACTAAAAACTTAGAGAAGTCCTGCTTACACTTAGGAAACAACTAACAGAGGGTTTCACAGATGAATGGTTATTCCACAATAACATATTGACGCTTTCAAAGCTCTCACCAATCCACATAACAGAAAATGAGTCTCTTACATCCTAAATGTGTAGAGGCTTGTAGAATATCGATGCCTATGAAATAATCAGGTTATCTTGTAGGGCCTGCATTATCCTTCCAAGGGGTGAATCATCATATCCCAAATGGGTGGTGGCTTATCTGTAATCGGGGACTACGAGATGACAACGACAAAGCCTCGAGAGAAGCGATAGAGCTCAAAGGGGGTAGCAACGGAATGGTAGAGTGATGTCGGCCACATTTTTCTTTAAATTTAATTTAAGTGTATATATATATATATATATATATATATATATATAATTTTAATTAGTTTGGAAAATAATATTTTATTTTTTAAAAATATGAGACCAAACCAATCCCATATCTTTAATAGTTTAAATAATTGAACGCCACACCATAAACTATGTGTTTATCCCGAGGAATAGATACATTGCTTAATAATGAGGCTCAATTACATAAACCAGTAAATTTATGACATCCATTTGGTCTGTGAACTATTTTTATGTTAACTGACAAATTCCCCTATTTAATATAAATGAAATAAATAGGGTTTATATTACATGAGTCCTAAAGTTCTCTATAAGGGCAAACCCTTATAGTTAATTACATCTCAAATGACTTAAGAAAACTCTTGATAAAAATCAGTGGTTTCGTTTTCAAGAATTTCAAAGTTTAAAGTTTCCAAGGTTGGACGTTGGAAATTCAGAAGGAAATGGATCAAATTTGGAACAGTTCTTTTAAGAGTCCAAAGGAGTGAAAATGTAGGAGATGTCATGGATTCGAAGCAAACTTCGATGACTTCCCAACTATCCTATGTTTTGGCTTCGAATTAGAGAGATATTATTTGATGTTTCAATCTTGCCAATTTTAATTAGTTGAGACTTATATTTGTATGACATAATCATATAAATAGCCTGAAAGTTATGAGGGTTTATGTCGTAACGAACGACGACCTCAGAGTCTTAAGACGAGTTTAGGGCTTAAATTGCATAGTATGATTATGCAAATGCCTAATGGACAAAATGACGATTTATGTTGCGCTAGACAAACTACCTGAAAATCCTATGCCTTAGTTATTTATTTCTACGGAAAGGATTAAGTCGATGAAGATTCGTCTTATTGTTGAAGATGGTCGTGTTGCCCACCGTGCTTGCTCCAAGATCTTTGTTGTTGCAGAGGGTTTAATTTAAGAAGTGACAATCAAGAGATGAGAGAAGTATCATGGTTTAGAGGTTGAGTTTTAAATTCAATGTCTTAAATTTTATTAGGGAAATACTAAAATTGATTAAGCAGAACCGGTTAAGATCTCACAGTTCCGTCATTTCGACACAACTATTTTCATCGGATTCACTTAGTCCAAATGAATTTGCTAAACTCAACTGAATGAGTTACACACTTTCATTTAGACTGTGGAAAATCTCGTCAGCAAAATGTATGTTACATCATCTGATGTATTCTCGATCATCCAACGAGATGTTTTAATTTGATATGATTGCAGTGTTGTTTGTTGTGATTAAATTTTGAGTTGTCTTATATTTTAAATATTGTGACGGTGAATTTTATATTGTTTTGATTTTAGTTTTAATTTTAGTTTTGAGATTATCCTAAAAGTTTTAGTTTTCATGCAGGGCGACATTGTTGTTTTAACATGCAAGCTTGCAAGAAAGCAAGGTACAGTACAATGCAGGAAAGTAAATTGCAATAAAAATAAAATCGTACATGACAGGTTTTCTCGTCATTTCCAACTGCACTTAAAACGCATGGTAAAGCTAAAATATAAATATTTGAAAGAAAACACCATAATTTTTAACTTTTAAAAATAAAACATATTTTTTCATGCATAAAATATAAATATTAAGCTTTAAGCATTGGATATGTAATTACAAAAGAATTGTGTGGCTTTTACGCAAATTTTCAAAAAAAAATGATGTTAAGTGCCACAATTGTCCCATTCCCAACCTTTCCTTAAGGGGCCATTTTTAACCATAGGGTTGATAAAAATATCATATCAACCATAGATATTTTAAATTACGGCTCAATTTAAAATAATGAGAAAATATTTTATTTCTTCTATAAATTATGAACTTAAAGTAATACTATATAAGATAATTATGATTATTTTGACATTTTATTGAAAAAAAAACCTTAGAAAAGAGTGGCTATAGATAGGGGTGTAAACGAGGATCAACTCGTTTACATTTCTAGCTCGAAAATTGTGTTTGTGTTCGGCTCGTTTGCTTAGCGAGCTGAGCACGAGCCGAATATGAGCCTCTTAAGAACAAAGAGTTGTTTTGACAACCCTATCACGTACCCATAAGATGTTAAATATTCGAGCAATATTTAAAAATTATTGTTTATATTTAAATATCATTTGAATCTAATTTAATAATTTTTATTTTATTTTCTTAATTAATAATTTTAATTGATTATAAATCTTTGTAGCCTTGTAGTCGATTAAAATTTTTTTAAAAAATTATTCATAAATATATATATATATATATATATATATATATATATATATATATATATATATATATATATATATATATATATATATATATATATAAAATTGACGAGTAATATTTTGAATTAAAATGAGCCGAAGATAAACAAACAAATTTTTATTCGAACACGAACTGAGCCGTTTTGACAGCCTGGCTATAGAAAAACATTAATTTTATCGTGCTGATTTTGCCATTTTAGCCAGCTGTTAATGGAGCGTATCTTCTGTTTCCTTGCTCTCCATCTGTCTCTCTCTTCCTCGTCTATTGGACTCCGCAAGCAGCCGTTCGGCTTCTGCCTTCAGGCGCTGCGCTTGATCGCTTCTCCATGAACCCTAGCTGATATTCTCACAATTTTCTGATTCTCTCTTTAGAATCTGCGAAGCCTTATAGAACAGGACATCGAAATGACGACTCTGGATGAGCTCCTCGCGGAGGACGGATTCAAGAGGAGCGGTAGAGCCGGGTCGAGTACTAAGAGCTTGTCTAGCGCGCGTCTTGGTTCTGTCTCCGAAGTCCGGCCTGCGAAGACGAGGTTGGATGCTAATCTCCGGAGATCTCTTACGTCGGCGTCGGAGAAAGCCGGATCGAAACAGCCTATGCAGAACAACGGCGCAGGTTGTGGACGTTTGCTTGACTCCAATGGTAGGACATTTAGATTTTTTAATGCAATTGAGAAATTCGATGGGAGCCCTGGTAATAGTCATCGGAGTTCGTCGTCTATCGAGGCTTGTAATGCGAATTCCAAAGAGTCTGTGGTTCTGGAATCGAAACTGAGATATAATGGGTCGTTGAGGAATAACCTGTATGAGAATGAGGAGCTAAATGGTACGAAGACCCAAATTTCTCAGGCGAAGCGTAGTTGTGTTAACGATGCTAAGTTTGGCCGTCCTATGCCTGCACTGGACAACGCTGAGCTGAAAGCAATGGCTTCAATGTTAAACAGTTGCGTTGATCAAATCCTTAATGATGAAAATTTACGGTCATCTTTGCATCAAGCTTGTGTTTCTTCAGTTAAATCGACCTGGTTGCAGTATAGCCAGTCCAAGGAAAATGGGGTGATATCTGTTCTTGTAGAAGCAATCGAAGCAGTAGAAAGAATAATAGCTCAGGGCCCTAATCAATTTGAGCTGAAGAAAGCTTTTGCTATGCTGAGCGTTATCTCCGGTTTGAAGACCATGGGATCGGATAATGAACATGCCCCTGGGATCCCAAGCTCACATCTTGCTGCTTGTGGCCATCTCTATCTCAGCATTCTTTACAAGGTTCAGAAGAAGGATAATATTTCTGCAATGCATCTTCTGCAGGTTTTCTGTGATTCTCCATACCATGCTAGAAAAACTTTGCTCCCAGAACTCTGGAACCACCTGTTCTCATCAAATGTTTCTCATTTGAAGGCATGGTATGAGAAAGAAGAAATATCTATTCCAGTAACATCTGGTGTGATGAAGAAACCTGAGTTTCTGGAGAAAGTTTATAATGATGTTGTGGATATGGTTACCTCTCAATTTGCGTCTTACTACAAGGATTGTCTGATGGTGGACAACAATGGCTCTGCATTGCCTTCCAATCGGATCCCTTCTGCTCCTGTTTCTGATGTAGGAGATGATGCTGATGAGGTTGTTTCATTTAAATCATTTAATTCAAGCAAATCAGTTCCTTCTAGGACTGTGATTAGCAAAAGACTAAATTTTGATTTGAGTCAAGCAAAGACAGATAAAACAACAGATGAAATGGAAAGTAGGGAGAAAGATGAAGTGGATGAGGTATGGGATGAAGCTGAAGAGAGGGAAGCAGATGCTTGGATAAGAAAGTGTGATGAACTCGCTCAAAAAGATAATGAAACTGGCAGCTGCTTTACCAAGTTGGGCGGATATGAAACAGAAAGTTTTCAAGAAGATTATGATTCATGTTCTAAACATTCGGTTTCATCTTTTGAAGTGAGTGATATTATCTGTATCTCGATTTTGTTTGTTTTTTTTATGGTATTTCTCATTTATTCAAGTAGGCTACTCTTAAAATGTTTAGTGCAAGAAAACACAACATTGATATTATTTTGTTAAATGTTCGTCTCTGTTCAATGATGTGGGGTGACGTTTTTTTTCAAAATATTTCTATTTTTTGGTAGTTTTATTTTACTTGGCGTTTGTGATGAAGTTATGATCTATTAACATGATTGTGCAAAAGCTATCATTGAGAATAAAATATATGGAGAAAAAGTGTCGAAATGGTGCCCCGACTCTTTGTCTTGAGTAATTACAGTTCCCACCTATAGTGATTTAAAAGAGTTGTTAAAGCACGTCAAACATATAAAGAGCATGCTCCACAAAAGACAAAATAAGCATAGAATAAGAATTGCAGAATTCCATTAAAGCCGTTTACATGATATAAAGCCTGGATAAACATTCATTCAAAGGCATAAAAGAAACAAAGAAAATTATTCCCAATTATTTAATGCATAAGCCACTAGTTAGCTCACCACCGATATGTGATTGCAAACAAAATAAAAGTATTAAGGAAGGGTCTTTAAATGTATTATGAAAATTCTTTGATATATTGAAGTACTCAACCTTCTGCTATATTTTATGTAGGCTGTACCTTTAAGCAATAGGGAAGAAAGTACATTAGTAGATAGAACTAAAACAAAGGGGGAAAACCTGAACAACTATAAAGATGAGTCTAAAGAAGATCTTATCAAGGGAAACAATAATAAATAGCTAATGTTTTCCTCATCTCGCAAAGGGAACTTAACAGTTTGATTTCTCGACAGAACATGTCTTAAACAGAAAAAAAAGATATATACATTACTTAACAATGAGTATCATGATTACAAGAATTAATAAAAGTACTATTAAAATAATATTTAATAATATGATATTATGTTTAAAATGCAGATGACGAATGTCATGAGCTAAGCCACCTTCCAAGGATACTCTCCATGACATATCACTCTCGGTGGTGGAATTTCCATCTCATCTGCCCACCGAAAAGAGTCACAGTTCTTCGTGATTCTCCGCGGGCACTAATATAACTATTTTCCGTAGCTATGTGGCTGACGTGAAGTTAGCAAGGAACACTGAAGTCCACAGTGTCACTGCAATCCTCGAGAGGTACCAGAAATTCTCGAGCCAATCTTTTTTGAATGATTTAAAAGAAATTTCATTAGATATAGCACAAGTAAAAATTGATAAAATAAGTAATTAATTAGCAGATGTCTCAGAAAACTCAGTATATCAACCAACAAATCTTTCCTTATCATAAGATAAAAGACTTTATAAAAAGGGGGTTATTAGTTGCCTCTAACCCACGTAATACCAAGCTTGTGTGTCACACATGCATATTACCAAAAAGATCATCCATAAGAGCCTTAAAAATTGTTGCCCCGAAAAGAAGAGACGAACTCGGTTGTGTTCATTAGATTTTACATATGACACAAATCAACAACTACTAATGGATCATTCATAAGAACCTATAAGATCAAACGTCTCATCATAAACCTCAAAATCTATCAAAAGAAAAACAAAAGAAATGTAAAAAGAAAAAAAAAACACTTACAAACAGCTTAAAAAATCCAAGCAATCAATATCAATTAAAGAATGAATGAAAACAAATAATAACTGTGAACATTTTATACTTTAGAAGCAAAAATAACTTTATAATAGGATAAAAAAAGATATACAACCCACTTTACTGTTAGTATCATGATCACAAGAATTAATAAAATGATTATTAAAATAACATTTAATAATATGATAATATTATTTTTAAATGCAGGCGACGTATGTTACCTGCTAAGTTGCCTTCCAAGGATACTCTCCATGATAGATCGCTCTCAGAGGTAGAATTTTCAGCCTATCTATCCACAAAAAAAAGTCAGTTCTCCGTGTTTCTCTGCAGGCACTTGCAGAACTGTCTTCCGTAGCTATGTGGCTGACCTGAAGTTAGCAGGGAACACTCAAGTCCACAATGTCACTGCAATTCTCAGGAGGTACCAGAAATCATTGTGCTCATCTTTCTTAATTTCTTTAAAAGACATCCCATTAGACATAACACAAGTTAAAATTGATAAAAGAAATAATTAATTATAGTTTTATGTCGGTGTCTCAGAGAACTCAGTATACCAACCAACAAATCTGTCACTACAAGAATACACCGGACCTTATAAAAATTGTGATTGGTTGTCTTTAACACACGTAATACCAAACTCATATGTGTCACACATGCATATCACCAAAAAAGATTATCCAGAAGAACCTTAAAAATCGTAGCATCGAAAAGAAGAGAGAAACTCGATTGTCTTCATTAGGATTTCACATGTGACAAACCAACGACTTAACAAGTAATTCAAAAGAACCTCTAAGGTCAAACATCTCATCATAGACTCAAAAAACCCACCAAAAAAAAAACAAAAGAAATCTAAAAGGAAAAAAAAAAACACTTACAAACAGCGTATAAAACCCAAATAATCAATATCAAATAAAGAAGAAAATGAAATAAACAATAACTGCATAAAATAGAAATACAACAAGCAGTGAATCTCTTCAACAACCATTACAAATAATAATATAATAAGTACTCAAATCACCATCATACTATCGCATACGTAATTCGTTTTCTCAACTGTCATTTCGTTCGCACCTTCACCGTCTTTAGTACAGGTATCGAGAGCATCATTCTCATCCCGTGACAAAGAATGTCCAAGACGATACTTAAATGCCTCGGCAGGAGTGTTGAAATCTCTCCTTTATTCCTCGTTTTGATTCAAGTTCGGTCTCAAATGTATCTATAGGTGGATTTGAGAAGTTGTACTTCTTATTCCCTGTCATGGCTTTGAAAATTCAACTGCTATGTGCACTGCCCTCCCAACCGGTCATGATAAAGGTGAATCAAATGTTGAAGTCGCATACCGCTATGACATTCTTGTCAGGGACCTACAATGGCCAATGAATGTGATCTTCTCGTTATTTGGAATATGTGCATTATGTGTTCCATCGATTGTTTCAATACAATTCTAAAAAAATAACGATGGGTTACGTTATTACTATGTTTATTTTTAAAAATTGATTGTAATAAATTGAAGAAATTACCTAAAAATGACATGTACGTGCATCGTGTGAAATCTCTACGAGTGTCCGTTAAACGTAGGATCTTGTTCATTTTATGACTTGTGAAGAAAAATTTATAAGTGCATTCAATCCTACTGAGAAGTCTCTGTAATTGTTTCGGAGGATGTTGAAATCGCTTCATTGCTTGTATTGCTTCATTTTGCGATAATATGTAGAGTTATGTCGCCAACATCTCTCACAAAGTCGTCCTGGACGAATCATTAAGTCCATGATTTCTGTATAATTCCTCCAATAGATTGTTGAATACCACCTGTCATTCGGAACATATTGCTAAATCTCGTTGGGTGGCCCGCGAACAACTCCTCAACCCATTTCTCGCCAGCATATGAGGATGTCATGCAAGGGGGCGTTCTATGTACAAGTTATAATATTCGTATATCAAACATATGATAGTTGCAACTCTTCTTTAGTGTTTTTCTCTGATTACATCCATGTAATTCGGTATCGAAGTGACTAATACATAAACATCAATAAATTAGCTACAATCATATAAAGTTACGAACAAAAAAATAAACATAAGCATCAATGAATAAGCATATAAGACATGTCCCAAGCAGTTTAAATATACAAAATAAATTGAAAAACAATAAAAAAATATAAATGTCACATGCGATTGTAAATAAAAAAATAGTCTCTCAAATGTTTCTGTGCTCATAAAAATATCATAGGTACGTCATCCTATGGTCATCGGGCGTATTGATGAAAAAATCTCTCCTAGTTGAGTCTTCAAGGAACTCCATTGAAAACAAGTATATCGGCAAGTCCTCAGAAATTTCTAGATTTGCATTCAGAATTTGGAGAACCTGGTCGATAGAAGTTGTTTGAGATGTGCTGGGTTTATTGTTGCATGAAGCCACCAGTTGTGATATTTGAAATCTAAAGAAAGTGGCTCTCATTTTTTTTTTTTGCACTCGAGTAGAACGACACATTGACTCAATTTCATGGAGGTCTGGGCTATGGCATTCAGCAGAATCACTCGATTGGTCGGCTACCAAATTTTCAGGAATGTCACCAAACTTTGTATTGCTGGGGGCACTTGCATTGTTGCCCATTGTCACAACACGCTAAAACATTCAATCTAACTTCTCCTCCAACCCAGGATCAATTTAACTATATTTAAATTTTTTCGCAGCAGTTACCACATACAAATTCAAATAACATCTGGTTCAATTTAAAAATAAATTAAAAATTGACTAAATTAGGGGAAATTTCAAAAATGCTTACCGCAAATCTTTCTACCCACCACTCCTTTGAAACATTAATCGTTCGCTTTACCGGATCCTACCCCAAGCCCGTTGACCCTCGTTTCAATTTCTTTTAGATTTTTCAATCTTTCTTGTGTTGATCACACTTATATTTTAATTGCATCCTATCATACTCTCTGCTTATGCTTTCCTTGAATTTTTTGAAAATATTTTGTTACTCATCCTTGTTGAAATATGTTGTAGCCTATTTTTCAGATCGATCTCATTGAGACAAACGTCGCAAAATATTATTTTAATTTTTTTTGTCTCACATTGCAGCTGAATCATCCTCTTTGGTCTTAACTATTGTATTACTATGATGAAAGAAAAACTAATTGACATAATTAGGAATGCACAATATCACAAATCAAAGAAAAATCATAACGTCGCAATACCTTCACCAACACATCCACACACCACACACCACACACCACACCACCATCTCCACACCACACACGAATACATCCACAAACCACACCACCACCTCCTCATCACACCACCAACTCCACACCACACAAACTCATCTACACACCATCACCTCCACACCACACAAACTCATCTACACACCATCACCTCCACACCACACAATCACCCGACACCAACACACCTACACACCACACCATCACCTCCACACCACACAACCACCCGACACCAACACACCTACACACCACACTATCACCTCCATACCACACACTAACACATCCACAAACTACACCATCACCTCCTTATCACACAACCACCCTACACCATTGCCTCTACACTATAAACCACCACCTCCATACCACACAACTCTCTCACACCACCACCTCCTCTAGAATTGAAAGTAGCAATATGAAAATCCAATATGAAATTCATGTTATTTCAGTGGTATACAAATCTAGCATGGAATTCCAGTGTAATGCCCATTGAAACTCCCCCTGAAAATGGAAATAAACATCCAATTTTTTCACTGAAATTCCAGTGAAGTTGAAAACAGCAACATACAAATTCAGCATGAAAGTCCCACTGAAATTCAAAATTCATGTCTCCAGCCCATATTCAACACATATACAACACTAGAAATATTGTTATTAACAAATCCAACACCAAATTCTATCCATTTTTCAAATTCCATGTTGAAATATCAAAGTTCATAAAGAAATCCAAATTCCTCACAGCATAAGCACCAAAAGAAATCGAACATACCACATACTCCCAAAGTATTGCTAACAAGATAATCAACAAAAAATCCAAAGATCACCGCAAAGTTCGAACACATCCAACATTGCGTGAAGGCATAAACCAAAACCCATTTGGATGCAACATGAAGCATCAAAATCACATAACCGAGCATATCAAATCGAAAATCACCAAAACCGAGCAAACAAAGATGAAACCAACTAGCATAATGCGCACAGCCACACATAGAAGAGAGATAATATGTGAATAACAGAGAAGATAAGTAGAAATGGGAACATCGCACAGAGCCGGTCATGCACACAACCACCAAACCAAGCCGAAGAAGAGAAGGATGAGGGGAAGAGAGAATACAAATCTCAACGCACTAACCGAAGAAAGTGATCTACCAGACCGAATGACTTCTTTCACCACACAGAGCACAGAGTGCACAAATGATCAAAATTCGAGCGGAAGAAAAGATGGTCGAGGTGGAATAATGTAAGGGTCATAGGAATAGCCACTCACAACCGAAAATAGCCAACCGTAAACAACGTCTAGCCATTGGAGCCACGTATCCACGAGAGAGAGATACTTAGGGTAGAAGAATTGCGGGAGAGGGAGCGGGGTCGAGAGAGACGAGAAGAGGGACCGCGTTTGAGACAGAAGAAACACGGGTCGCAGGCTCGAACGCCCAACTGCGTTTTAACAAATTATTTAAAAGCGTCGCTGCATGCGAAAACCAAATAGCACAAATTGCAGTCCATTGCCGCACCGCCCGAATTCAGCCATGCCAAAGGGACACTTAGTCCCCAAGACTCTTCTAAAGGATGGATAAAATAGAAGACTATTTTAGCCCCTATTTAAAAAAATTTTGGATTAATCTAACACTTTTATAGAATTTCGGCCTAAAATGTCCTTTAGGCAAATAGTCAAGGGACTGTTTTTGCACTTTACTTAAAATATAACTAACTATTTTGTTGCATGTTAAATTGTGAGGGAAAAAGTTATGGTTAGATATTTTACTCAACGCGGTGCTGTAGTTTTACCTTCCATCTTTAGGGAGCTTAGACCTATATGAATTGATTGAACTGTGGGGATTTTGGTGAATAGGTAGTGTGAGAAGATGCTTCATTTATTCTCCCTCTCCCTTCACAAAAATTACTTGTGGCGTCAGTGGTTCATACTGTGAAAATTGAGGACATTACATTGCTTGTTTTGGTGTTCAATGTTTTTCTTCTTGGTCATTACTTGTTTTGGTGTTGAATGTTTTTTCTTCTTAGTTTTTTTAATCATTGTTGATCGAGAGACAATAAGTATTTTAATGTCAAGGCTTTAATGAAAATTTTGATAAATCACTCCTTAGATGCTTGCAAAGTGAATAAAACATGGCAAAAATTTTATTTTATTTTGAACTCAATCTTAAAGCCAACCTTCTTTTGGTGAATATTTGCCCCTCTCCTCATTTCCTCTTTTTTTTTTTTTTGCACATTATATATGAATCCACTTGTAAGCAACTAGTTTCAATTAGCACCCTATTTATTGCAATATTATTACAGATTACACCGGAAAATGACCGGATAATAGAAAACCATTGTTGCTCAAGCAGCTCAGACTTCCTCGAGGCTGAAGAAATCAAACACAGAAGTAAAATGGTTCGTTGTTCTGATGATAATATAAGACATATGCTTTTTAGAAAGTGTGATTCTGAAGAAAATAAAAATGGATTTACGCTGAAAAAGCCGGCTAAAGCAGCCTTTCAGTTACAGGCTGCTGATCATTCTAATGAAGCAAATACCCATACCTCAAAACTTCTTATTGATTCACCAGTCTACAATTCAGAAGCAGATGAGGTGTCAAAATTTTCCATATTTTTCTACCTGCTAAAATTGGTCAAATGCCATTTTTATTAACTGCTTACGTTTTTTTTATTGGGGCTTTTACATGCATATCACTCGATTCTTATGTATTTATGTATATAACACCTAAACTTTACATTTTACATTAATACCATCCAAATCTTTTATATCACATTAAAAATACCACAATTTTAATTTTTAAAAAGTGAAGTACATCTTTTCTTGCATAGATAAGGTGGCATGTATGTAAAAATTGAAGTTTAGATATTAGATGTGTAAAGACATTGAAATTGGGTGGTGTGTATTTAAATGCCCCTTTTTTATTTTGATCTCAGATGACCGAATTAACGCGTACAAAACTTGTACTGGATGAAACTGACACCGCCAATGAGTTTTTTAGTTCAGGCTCTTTGAGGTGCGCACTGTTGACATAGATCATGCTTTTGAAATTTTTTTGCATGCATTCTTAGTGATACATTTTTCTTGAAAAGTGTCTTTTGGGGCCTTTTACATACATGACACGCAATTCTTATGTATTTACATACTAACACGTAAACATTTATGTTTACATGTATACCACCATTATTATCTTTTCAAAAATGAAATATACCTTTTTATGCATAGTTTTTGTCTCCAAGCTGTTATAAGCATAAATATAAAACTTTGCTTGCTAGATATGTAAATACATCATAATTGTGTGCTATGTATGTAAAATTTTCTTGCTTTTGGGCATTTACATGTATGCAACACTATTCTTGTGTATTTACATATCTAACACTTAAACATTCATATTAATATGCATACCACAATTATTAAATATATATATTTTAAGTGAAATACACCTTTCTTTGCAAATGTTTATAACCCCAAGGTGTTATAAGCGTTAATATGACACTTTGGGTGCTAGATATGTAAATACATAAGAATTGTGTGTTGTGTATGTAAAATTCCCTTGTCTTTTGGGACATTTACGTACATGCTACTCTATTCTAATGTATTTACATATCTAAAACCTAAACATTCATATTTGCATGCAGGCCACCATTAATATATTTTTAAAAGTGAAATACACCTTTTCATGCATAAGTTTATGACACCAAGGTATTATAAGTGTAATTATATAAGAATTGTGTGCTATGTTTGTAAACTTCTGTTCTTTCGGGGCATTTACATGCATGCCACACTGTTTTTATGTATTTACATATCTAACACCTAAACATTCATATTTACATGCATACCACCTTAATTATCTTTTTAAAAGTGAAGTACAACTTATCACACATATATTTAAATGTTTATGTATGTTAAGCTTTCCTGTTTAAGAACTGCGATCTCACTTCCCCCTCTTTGTTTTTCTTTCTGGTTCACCCTTTCAGTGATATTTTTGAAGAAAATTACCAAGATTCTTTCTTTTCTAAAATTCCGGAAGAGTTTATCTGTCCTCTGACCAGGCGGTTACTTAAGGAGCCCGTGACATTGGAGAGCGGGCATACGTTCGAACTAGTGGCTATCAAAGCCAGATTTAATCAAGGCAATAGAACCTGTCCTATAACTGGACAAACATTGACGTGTCTGCTTATACCCGATACGAATACGGTGTTACAACACTTGATCTCTGAGTGGGTCGCGAACTGCTTCAGAAACTCCATTTATGTTGCCTCACAAAGCACATTCAGCACATCGAAACCAGCTCGGAATGACAAGTTTGGCTTGTCTTTAGTAATCGTTGACCAGATATTGAGCGGTTTTAGCTTAAAGGAAGAGAAGGAGAACGTCAAACGTCTTATTTCTTTAGGAGGGCTTCAATGTCTTATTAAAATGTTGGAAGTGGGGAGTTTGGAAGAGAAATCTCGAGTTGCTGAGCTTTTAGTTAAGTGTATTCAGGCTGACGGAGGCTGTAGGAATCACTTGGCTAAGAAAATTAGCAAGTCTGCTGTGCTTAACCTCATTCATAGTAAGGAAGTTCGTGCAAGAGCCCGTGCTGTTTCACTTTTGATAGAACTGATCTGTTTGCCCAGGTTTGTGAGTTATAATTACCTTCATTTCACAAAAGTTTTAGGGGTATTTACATACAGACCGCCGAATTCCTATTTATTTACATATCTAATGCCAAAGCTTTACTTTTTACGTTTATACCACCCAAATCTTTTATATCACATGAAAAATTGCACCATTTTAACTTTTAAAAAGAGAAATACACCTTTTCATACATAGGTAAGATGTTATGTATGCAAAAAAGCGAAGTTTAGGTGTTTGATGTATAAATACTAGGAATTTAGTGGTATGTTAGTAAATCTTCCAAATATTTTATACTTAATAAACATCATTGTTGGGTTTTTTTTATTACTTTTTTTAATGTCGTGATTTATCTTTAGAAATAACAAAAAGATTCAAGTGGAAATGTTTACCGGAGGATTTCTCATAAAGGGCTGATTATATTGCACACTATCATTGTTTTCAAAATATATTTTTTTTCTACTGTGTATGGAATCTAGTTCTCATATCTAACTCCCCAGTTCTTGGATTAATATATATTTTTTATTTTTCGTAAATCTAATTGGTATAATCGTCTCTGATTTAATAGTTGCTTTTTTCTGGTTCATAAATATATTCTTCACTTTCCTTTCTATTGGAATTCATGCCTGATAATTGCCTTATTTAATTGTAGCTTTTCTTTGGTCCTTAGACGTACTTAGATTTAGATTCACAAGTATTGCCTTTCCTAACATATCTTCAACTGTTCCCATTTGAACTTTTGGATGCCAACAGAAGGGTGGATAACTTGTCTTTCTTGAGTGCATTGAAAACGGAGGATATTGATAACACCAAAGGCGAACTTCTTTTGTGCCTTCGGAGCTCTATGCCTGAAGAAAGAGTCCTTATTTCAGTTCTTCTTTTACATCTTGATCTTATGGTAAGTCTTCTTTTGATCTTATTAGTTTTGTTCAGTCATCATATCTTTACCTTCCAAATGTTTTCACTAAGCACTAAGAATACTTGAGAGCTGTATTAAACAGACGAGTACTTTGGAAAGCAACTTGGGGGTTGTTTGGTTGTTTGGCAGTAATAGAGCGCTGTGAATCAAATACAGTGAATTTACAAATTGGCGTTTATTTGAATAAAATGGAATTGCTTGTAAAGTTCTGGTGAATTTAGAGTCACCAATGAATTCATATTTGGTATTTTTAAAAATTGAACGAATTAGATGATTTTTAAATACACTACAGAAGCTACCATCTTTAGCCATCGCCAACTGCTGGCTATCCAATGAATGCCATGATGGACACTTGTCATCGGTCTCCATCTGCTGTCAGGTTTTGCATTGATCTATTTTGCTTCAAACCAAGCACAAAAATGTAATCACATGCATTTGTTTTATATTTAGGGGCTGTTTGATTTGCTGAAAAGGAATTAAATATAAAAGAAATACTGTGTAATTGTATTGTGTAATTGAAATACTTTGAAGTTATTTGGTTTGATATAAAATTAAATGCAGGAATTTACATGTTTGTGTTTGGTTAGAAGAAAAATAAAATTAATGTAAAATATGCTCGGCCAAAGCAGCAGCGGCTACCGGTGGGCAGCGACATGCAGCTGCTAGCAGCTGCTAGCAACCAGCAGTGGCTATGGTGGGCAACTGACTGTGGTTGTGGTGGGCAGCGGTCCACAGTGCTGCTATCGATCGGGTGAGCCGCTGTGATGGCAGACATAACAATCTGCAATTTATAGTATATTTATAAATTGTCCGAATCTAACGAATATGAAATGCACCAGTTCTGAACTACAGGATGAATTCTAAATTCTTTAAAATTTTACATTGCATTTCATTTTCATCTGACCAAACATCAGAATTTTGAGAACCCTTGCATTTGGTATACTTTACACCACTAATGCTCGGAACCAAATAGCCCCTTAACCGTAATGAACTATTAAACATTCCAAACCCACTACATTTCAATTACGCTATTCCTTTTTCAGCAAATCAAATGACCCATTAGTGTGTTAAATTTGCAAGGTTATGAAAACACATTTGGAACATGCAAAAAAGTTTACTAATCTTGAAGACAATATTCGAATTATAAATAAATTCAGCTGTAGTGTGATAATTTACGTCATTTTCATCAGCGAGCTCATTTGGTTGGTTGTATTTACAAAATAATTTGAAGCACGCGAGAGTATCAATCTTGTCAATTGATAGCAGAGCCTGCCATAAGCTAACTGACAGAGTCTCATTTATTTATTTGCGTTCATTGCCCAATGGATCAATAACTTATCTTCAATGCATTGGTGTCTACGGTCAATGAATTATAAGCAATTAATCTATAATTAGTTGATTGCCATGTTGTAATTGCTTTGTTGGACTGGATGGCGAAGATGCACCAATAGTGGAAAAGTATAGGCAAATCAAATGTGGTGGATCTTTGTCAGCTATCAAAGAACCATCGTCATATGGAAGTCTGACAATAGCTATTAAGATTTGGTTGAAAAAAGAATTTTAAGGATCAAAATTTATTGGATCGCTAGTAGTTAACTTTGAATTGGTTAATTGGTTAGCCCGCGACCATTGGTCCTTTGGTCTATCGTAGTCGGCTGACTAGCCGTCAATTGGTATGGTCTGTGGCTAAGCTTACTCCATTAAAATAGTAGTTTGTTTATTATTATTATTTATTTGTTTGTTTTACACTCTTCTGACCATCTGTGCTATGAAAACTAGGTAAATCTTGTTCAGGAGGACGAAGCTAAAGGGGTATTGGGAATTGGGCTAAGTAGACAACTTGTCAAGTTTGTTTGTAATTTAAAAGTTTAAGCCATAGGTAAAGACCAATCATTTTTTATTTTTAAACCAAGTTAATTTTCAACAGTTCAATATGGTCAAACCCAATTCTCATACTTCTTAACAATCTCTCCCTCAGGTGAGAGCACTCTACTTTGATCATCACTCCCCTCTAAATAAAATTTTTTTTTAGATCATCGAGTATCATGCACCAAAAGCTCACTCAATTACAAAGATGTTTTGTCATAGTCGGCTGCTTTTTAGACTTGTTGGACCAATGGTAGGTAAATGTTGTTGGGGAGGACGAAACTGAAGGGATATTGGGAATTTGGCTAGACAACTTAGAAGTTTAAGCCATATGTAAATACCAATCATCATTTTTTTTTAAACTGACATATATATAATATACATATTAGGATATCATTGAGTATCATGAACAAAAGCTTACTCAATGACAAAGATATTTTGCTACAGTCGCCTGCTCTTGAGCCTTGTTAAACCATGGCATAGATGGCTAAGATTTATGGAAAATCACTAATCAACTGAATCACTCGATATCGGCCAGACTACAACTCTAATTTCACTTGTTAAGGGGCATGAAACTAAAGAGGAAACATGAGTTAGGCTTATGTTGATGTTGAAAATGTTTCATTTGAGGTACAATGTGATTGATGTGGAGTGTTCTTATGTGATGAGAAGATTATTAAGTTACGGAAGACTTATATTTAGTCTAAAATTGGAGTTGAAAAATATGTTGATGTAAAAATACAGTTGACTTGGCCTACTCATATAGTATTTTAGGTTGAGAGTAGTTTGAAAACCATTATATAAAGCATCCTTATTATTGAGATATGGGGATAGTTTCCCTACTAAGAGTTACATGCTTTTCATGCATTCCTAAAAGTCGTATTTAGTATCTACAAATATGTTACCGAGCACTGAATGCCTAGCCTCTACAAAATTATTGACTAGAATCTATAAGCATTATATGTTGAGACAAAGACAGAGTGTTGGTTCGTCAAAATGACCAGAAATTGTTAATCTTGGTCGGTTTCATGCAGAAGAATTCTTTGTGGGTGGTCAACCAGATTTTTTGACACCAGAGGTGCTAGGCTTTCGTCTATATTTGTTAAGCTTAGCTGATGGAGGAATCATATTTGGTTTCCAAGAGGGAATCCGGGAGGGAGGGAGGGAGGGAGGGAGGGAGAGTGAGAGAGAGAGAGAGAGAGAGAGAGAGAGAGAGAGCTACCACTAAGATAAAAGTGAAATTTTTTTTGAAAGTTTCTTTATCTCCTATCAACTTGAACAATCATCTCTCTATTTATCTATAGAAATAGGTCTTGTCTCTTGATCCCATTACAGCATTTTGCCTTTTGGGTGCAGACTTTTCCTTTACACACTTGGCATTTATGTATCAGTCCTAATTGTTGGCCACTAGCCAGTCATTTTCCTTTATGCAGTTAGCTATAATAGCTGCTGATCAATCGCATAATCTTCCCCTGACCATAAGTGAACATTATAATGCAAAACCTTAAAACTTGTTAAATATAGAAGGATTATATTTAGGTGTCTAATTGCTAATTGTTTTAAAGTATAATTAGATTTAAATTATGCTCTAGCAAACAATGCAGTTAAAGGCCTTCATAAGATTACGATCATTCTATTAGTAATTCATTTAATAACTTCTTAACTACAGTAAAATTGCTACAGATCATATAATTTCTTGTTTCTCTTAAGAATCATTACAGTTAAATTACGCTACACCCATCCATAGAGTTACAAACCTTCATAAGAATAAAACCATCCGAAGTAAAACTGAACTGGAGTAACATTTTTTTCGTTTTAAAAAATAAAGTTTAAAATTTTTTGTGAATTTGATTTCTGTTTAACGAAGTCATCCTCATAGTGAAGCCAGTTTATGAATGCGAATTGAACTATATTTTTTTGTTAATATAAATGGACTAATTTGATTCTGCATTTCTTACTTGGAAGATTTACATACATATCTCTCAATTGTGAGTTTTATGAATTTATTCATGCATAATACACATATATATGTTTAGGCCCACTATAAAACTTCTACTAGGCCAGCTGTGTTACTTGGATGCTATTGGTGGGTTATGAAAAGACCGCTAATAGCTAAGAGCTAAGTTGAGCATAACCAAAATGAGTATGTTAAGATAGTCGTGTGACAAACTAGGAAAGATAAATTAGCGGGTAATTATATTACCAACAGCATATTGAAATAGACAGGTGATTTGGACATGTAAAATGTAATGTAAAAATGTGTCTCTTAGACATGGAGATAAAGTTAGCGCTGGAGGATTAAAAATAAATATGAGTAGATCTAACATTGCAATTATAGGTTTGACATCCCATAGAAAACTAAAAATGACTTATTTTAGGTGTGTACATTTGACATTTGTTGTATGTTATTGAAAGCTATCACTATAATGACAAAGGGCAGACTTGCAATTTTTAGACTAATATCAAAGGTGATTATTACATTCTTATAAACCTTTCCTATACCGCGCTACATCATGTGAACTCAAGGTGATAAATATTTGTCAGGATGAATCCCAGAAGTATAGTGTTTACAAAGAGGAGGCTGTGAAGTGCATTGTGAAAGCACTTGAGTGCTGTCTGTTCAGTAAGAAGTTTATACCAAATTGCCGAAGGGCTCTCCTCATGCTCGGCGGTCATTTCTCCTTTAATGGGGAGATGATCATTGAGTCTTGGCTGTTGAAGAAAGCTGGATACATTCGTAAAACTTGCAATAATGAGGATGATCGAACAATATCGGAGGTATCTTGCTACTTCTCACTCCGCTCTTTTTGTTCTACTTACATATTGTTCTATCATGATTTATTTATTGGAGCATTAGTTAAATACATAAATAGTTCTGTCGTGATTTATTTATTGAAATTTGATACATTCTTTAACAGCATAAATCCTTACTAAAAGATACATTATTGATACTACATAAAATCCTTTGCAATAAGGGAATTGAGAAAACTCACTAATCGAACATGTGCTAACTCTGGCAAAGCAAATTGTGAAATCACATGCTGAATTTTTTAGGGGCATTTACATACATAGCGCACGAGTCTAATGTATTTACATATCTCACAACGAAACATTCATATTTACACACAGATCTCAAATATTTATTATCATATTAAAAATAGCATCATTAACACTTTTTAAAAGTGTGATAGACATTTTCATGCATAAATTTAAATCACCGAAGAGCTATGTAAATATGGAAGCTTAGGTTTTTTATATGAAAATACATAAGAATTGTGTGCTCCGTATGTAAATTTCCTTTGAGAAGTATGCAACTTATCATTCTGGGAATATGATTGTCAAAAAAATTTACCTAATTAGCTAACTTTTAATCTATTTGGTTCAAAATTGAGTTTTTCTTAATTTAGGAAGAATCAAAGATGAAAGAAGAGTGGTTGAAGAGCATGGCTTCGATCCTTCTTCATTACGGAAAGAAGTCGTTCGAGAAGACACTTTCCAGGTGTTGGAAGAACGGAGACCGAGATATGGCGAGAGTGTGCACCGTCACTGCCGCATGGCTTAGCCATGCGCTTCTTTCTCTGTCTGTTCCTGCATTACAGCTCTCTGCTTTTTGGGCTTTCATGCCAAGGCTGAAAGAATGCTTGAAAATTGATCTGGATATTGAGCTCAAGGTGTTGGCTTCCTTGAGTCTTCTCAACTTCAGCAAGATTTTGGGTAAGCATCTAAAACAAAGAGAAATTTACATACATACCACACAATTTTCATGTATTTATATACTTGACACCTATGGTTTGATATTTATATTTATAACACTTTGGTGCTATAAACCTATGCATGAAACAGTGTATATTTCACTTCTAAAAAGTAAATAATTATAATATTTTTGATGTGATGTTAAAGATTTTGTTGGTATCTTTATAAATATCAAAGTTTATGTTATAGATATGTAAATATATAAAATTTGTGTGGTATGTATGTAAATCCCCCCTAAACAAAATGCACCATCTTCATTCGCGTCTAGATGAAGCCTCAACATTCAATTTGATAAATTAGATCCTACAAAAGACTGAATGCTAAAATCTCATAATATGAACTTACGCCGCTGATGGCAAATCCATCTACTGGTTCTAATATGGGGTGTTCATTATCTCCATCCAATTATTAGGCTATATAAGTTGGCACATCCCGTCAAGACAACCTTTTACTTGAATTTGACATATACGTGTCACTATCATGATACATATTATATTATTACTACGAGCTATGTTTTAAAATGTGTAATATAAGGTCCACTTCAATGTTTCTTTGAAAAATTTGCAATGAGATTATGCCTCATTGGGTATTGCGTGAGGCTTGCAGCTCACTTAATGCGAGTCTCTTGCCTTAGTTTTGTTGAGGCACATGCTCTTAGATATAAGATTTTTCTTTAAAATAAATGTAAATAAAATAACCTTAACAAACATTCCTTATTTACCCATATAACACAATTAATAATATGATTAAAATCTTTAAAATAAATGTAAATAAAATAACCTTAATAAACATTCCTTATTTACCCATATAATACACAACTAAAAATATAATTAAAATTGTTACTTGTTAATAGTCATTATTTTAAAATATAAATGGTGAGTATCATGAAATGCATGGTGAATTTCTTTCTACTATTACAGCTTAGTAAAGAATTTACCATATAAAATCTCTTGTGGTGAGCACATAAAGTGTGAAAACTCTGGCCTGATGCTTACAAAATTAGAAAATTGACAATTTATTAAATTGAGCAATGCAGTCTTTTTTCAGGTCATGTATATTCTCTCTCTCTCTCTCTCTCTCTCTCTCTCTCTCTCTCTCTATCTATATATATATATATATATATATATATATATATATATTGTTGGGTAATGTGGAGACCCGGTCCACCACATGTGATTTAGCTTCCTAATTAAGCTCCCCACCTACCACTCACCGACCTCCCACCTACCACTCTTCGATTCTATAAATAGCCTCTTTTGGCTATTGGATGAAATAAAAGCCAAGTGAAGAGCTAAGAAAGCAAAACAAGGATCAAGCCAAGTCCTTTAAGAGAGAAAGAGAGGAAGAAAGAGAAGAAAATAGAGATTTTCTTGTAAATGTCGAGGCGCTCGACGGTGTAATTCCTCGAAGAAATAAAATCCTCTGCAGCTTCGTGGACGTAGGCAAATTTGCCGAACCACGTAAATTTGTGCCGCTCTAGTGTTTATTTTTTTGCGTGCAATTTTTTCTCGTTCCATTTTTCACTTTATTGTCGTCGTTTTTTCACAACTGGTATCAGAGCTTTGGGTTCAGATCTAAGGAAGAACAATGGGCGGAGACGAAGTGATGACATCGGGGATCGAGAAATTCAATGACACAGATTTTGCTTCTTGGAGGATGCGTATAGAGGATTACCTACATGGAAAGAAGCTTCATCTTCAGTTATTGGGAAAGCGACAGGAAAAGATAGACGAGGCGGAATGAAATGCATTGGATCGACGAGTTACGGGGGTTATACGATTAACACTTGTCGAGATCGGTTGCCCATGACGTCATTAAAGAAAAGACTACTGCAGATCTCATGGTGGCTTTATCAGGTATGTATGAAAAGTCATCGGCGAATAAAAAGGTACACTTAATGAAAAAGTTATTTAACTTGAAGATGACGGAATGTGTGTCTGTTGTTCAACACCTGAATGATTTTAACATTGTCACAAATCAATTGTCGTCTGTTGAAATTGATTTTGATGATGAGATATGTGCGTTGATATTATTGGCATTCATCACGAATAATTTGAGAGCTATGAGAATGACATCGGTTACATGAGTAAATTTAAACTGAAATATGATGATATTCTTGATTTGATTTTGGTCGAAGAGGTGCGCGGAAAAATTCAGCAAGACACTCGGGTTCGAGTTTGGCATCGATTGTTGATTCCGAGATAGATCACGAAGACGGGAGCTCAAACGGAGGAAGATCAAAATCGAAGTCTTTTCAATGAATAGCTTCTTTGGAATTGTAGCGAGGTTGGCACATAAAAATGAAGCTAGAGAATCCAAGAAGCAGAATGATGGCGCTAACGTTGTAACAAAAGAAATACAGGATGCGTTATTGCTGGTAGTTCACAGTTCTGTTGATGACTGGATACTGGATTCAGGGGCTTCTTTCCATACATCTTCCCATCGGGAGTTGATGCGAAATTATGTTACAGGCGACTTTGGGAAGGTACATCTGGCTGATGGAAAAGCTCTGGACGTGGTAGGGATGTGAGACGTTGATATTGCACTCCCTAACAAGAGCAAATGGACTTTGCAAAAGGTCAGACACGCTTGAGTTGAAGAAAAACCTCATCTACGTTGGGCGGCTTCGATGAGGCTGGTCGTTCGGTAGTGTTCTCGGATAGCACTTGGAAGGTTACGAAGGAGCGTTAGATGCTTGGCTCGGTGTAAGAAAAGCCGACACACTATATATGATTACTTGGTTTACTCAACAGCTGTTACTTCTACTACAGTTGCAGAGAGCACAAGAGATTTGCGGCATTGCAGGCGTGGACACATGAGTCAGAGGTGCATTTATGGGGAAGCAGAAGAAGGTCAATTTCTTGAAAAGTGGCAGTGTCAAAGGCAGGAAAATCGGACCTTGTACAGACAAATGGTGGAAAACCACAGAGCTATGAAGAAATCTTGCAAGATGAGAACTCGAGCAAGTGGGAGTTGACCAAGAATGAGGAGATGGATTCCCTGTCAGGGAATCAGACTTGTGAGTTGGCAAAACTTCCACCAATCAAGAAGGCATTGTACAACAAGTGTGTGTACAAGGTGAAGACTGTGTTTGATGGAAGTAAGAGGTACAATGTTGGACTTGTTGAAAAGAGCTTTCGACGAGGGCGGGATAATGCTCATGCGATGGGAGTTGTAAGTAGATGCGAAAGTAACCCAAGAAAGAGCTTGGAGGTACGAGGCTACGCCGACGGTGATATGTCGGCGAGGGTGTTCTCGTGAGAAGGCGAAGTTGTGCTCGACTTCAGCTTGGTCTTCAGATTGAAGACGAGGCTTTGAGTTGCAGAGGTGGAGGATATCATGTTTGAAGAAAGAAGTTCGATACAACCAGCAGATGATGCAACCTGTAGGTGGTGCAGTGTGTGACCCGTCTCGAGTGGGAGAATTGTTGGGTAATGTGGAGACCTGGTCCACGCATGTGATTTAAACTTCACAATTAAGAGGGCTACCTACCGCTCACCTACCACATCCCACCTACCACTCACCTACCTCCCCACCTACCGCCCACCTACTGCTCACCTACCTCCCACCTACCACTCTTCTTGATTTTATAAATAGCCTCTTTTGGCTATTAGATGAAATACAAGCGAGTGAAGAGATGCCAAGACAAGAAGGCCAAGCCAAGCTCTAAGAGAGAAAGAGAGAATGTAAGAGAAGAAAATAGAGATTTTCTTGTAAACGTCGAGCGCTCGACGGTGTAGTCATCGAAGAAATAAAATCCTCTGCGAACTTCATGGACGTAAGCAGAATTCGCCGAACCACGTAAATGCGTAGTCGGCTACAGTGTTTATTTTTTGCGTGCAATTTTTTCTCGTTTCATTTTTCACTTTATTGTCATCTTTTTTTCACAATATATATATATATATATATATAGACACACACACCGACACAGGCACTCAAACCCACACACGCGCACGCACCCGCAGTCATGAAAATTGAAAAATCTCTTTTTTCTGTATTTTTGAATGCAGAATGTAGGATCCCTCTCGTAACATTTGCAGATGAGATCTATGAACCTCTCAAGCGCCTAAAGCAGGTTACTTGGACGGCCAACAATCTTTACAATGACATTTTTGGTGAAAACTCATGATATGTATATACAAACACAAATTCGTTCTGTAAATTTAAAGCATAGTTTTTCAATGCAAATATGAATAAAGATAACGTTCAAATAGCTTATAGGACAGATTGTAAGATCCTTGTACAATATATAATTTGTATTCCATGTCGTCTATTTTTGAGTTCATGTCCATTTTCACTTTTCTGGATGTATTTGTCACCATGATTTTCTTAGTGTAGTAAAAATGGTGAAAGACACATGCAGCATTTCTCTTTTTGTAAAAAATCTAGTTAGAAAATGTGAGGTGTAAAAATTTTCCTGCAATATCAACTCACTGAACTTGCTCAAAAAATTTGGGCTTGGATTGGCCAAATAATTCTTTAGCTGGATTTGGATTATAAATCTTAACCTGTTCCAAAGAGGGTTTGGCAACGGAGCCCCTTGAATTTTAGAGTTTAACTTAACAAGGGTGATACTTTCGTATTTGCCCCTGCTAAAATATTACTTTCACCCTTATATTGTCCTTGCCTCTTCTGTTGTTCCACAAAATGGTGGCAAAATCTTAGCGGAGCACAAAGACAAAATGGCGGTTAGGAAGATGGAAATGTGAGATGAAGAACGGAAGCAGAGCAAGGAGGAAGAGAGGATTCTGATCATGGAAATGGCAAGCAGTGTTATGGTGTGGTTAATGGAGGAACGAGGGGAGTCAATGGCATGATTATAATGAAGCTATCGGTTGATGGGATTGGGATTAGTAAATTTAATATCTTGTATTGAAAATATGAATGACTGCTCTATTAATATATCTAGTAAATTTACGCTTAAAATTTTAGTTATTCTTGTGTCTAATGCATGAGAAAATTTTGAGAAATGATCATTTAAAAAGGGAAGATATACTTACATGCCACTCAATTCTAATGTATTTACATATCTAACACCTATACTTTACGTACATACCCCTTTATATATGTATGGAATGGTGTATTTCACTTTTTTAAATTAAATGAGTGGTATTTTTTTGTGATGTGAAAGATTTTAGTGATATAAATGTGTTAGATATGTAAATACATAGTAATGTGTGATATGATAAGGATCTCGTTGACTCAACTTAAAATTAACTTGTTAACTTGAAATGGACTCCAGAATAACCTGCCGTTTAGAAATTGACTCAAAATTGGCTCAAATTTGACACAAATAGTTATTATGCCTTATGTTAAATATTCTACATAGGTTTAATTCAGGCTAGCTCGTAAAAGATAGTTTGGGTTTGAACCCAAACTGCCTTTGTTTAATATTTGAGTTAAGTTTGGGTAGAATAACTTTGAGTAGGGCCAATTTTGGGTTAGAGCCAAAATTGACCCTGGAACCTGGATTGACATCTTAAAATACATAAGAAATTATCATTAAAAAAATTAAACAATGATTACAAGATTTCCAATCAATTTTATATTGATTGATAATAATGCATAATAGGTTCATTGGGAATCAAGTTAAATACTTAATTATTAATATAAGGGATAAGATAATCATTGAGTTAATCATCATTAATTCGACTACACAATCTATGATTGATAATCTTCATTGTAGAAAATGCTCTCTCAACTGTAGCAATTGTAACTAGTGAAGTTAATGCTAAGGTAATAAGCCTGTAAATTAGGTGATACATACAATTATTTTTTAGTTTTAATAAGGTATTTTTCAAGACCAGCAATGTCTCTTAAAGATGAAAAATCATCACTAGTGCACGTACTAATAATATAAGTTGATAGCTGATAATCGTAAGTTATAATCTCAAATGTAGAAAAACTATTAAGATATAACTTTGCAATACAAATTAGCTTTCTCTTATCAAAAGGTGAGAATAAATCACTTAGATTTGGACATGCTAGGTGATTCAATACTTGCTTCAGAGAAGTAGTTATTCAGTTCTTGAAGTTGTATATCAATCACAGTGTAGAACAACTCAGTATAATAATGATGTAAATTTATAAGATGTTCACCTCTCCGTATTGATCATCAACAAGCCTTAAGAGTGGAGTTCATATGTAGGACATTAATTTAAAAGGTATTGCAAACTTGAGACACTTCTTCAATAAAGAATTTCATTCATTCGCATGCATCATTTGTAAACATTCTTTTGATAGATGCGTCAATTTTTTTGCATTTTCAATGTCCTGGTCTTTTTTTTTTTTTTTTTTTTTTTTTTTTTTGTAAAGACCGTGGCAATTCATTTATAAAGCCTAAAATATCAATCGTTAAATGCATTGTGAAGATAAAGTCAAACTTTTTCATTGCGTCTGTCAGCTTCATTTGATTGTTAATCATGTACCTCATTCTTTTTATAATCTCAAGCACTTCAAGTATGCATGTGTTTTTATGAGAATAATTAAAGTATAAAAATGTGAACTCCAATGACTGTCTCAAACTCATTGCAAATTAGTTTCTTGATTCAAATTACACTCGTTAATTAAATATCCAATTGTGGGATGCAAAAAAAAAATCTCATATTGAATGGTTTTAAGAGTATCACATATTTTGCAAGAAGCTCCAAATGTGTTTAAAATTCTTGGAGTAAACTCAAAAAGCTATTTTACTTGTCGATGATGTTTTGCTACAACTACCAAATATAATTAAAGTTGATGAGCAGAGTAATGAACATAGAATACTTGGGGATTGTTATAAAGAATGAGTGCTTTCAAATCATTGAACTGCCTCTCATATTATATGCACCATCATAGCTTCAGTCACTCATTCTACATTAAATTAATGAATGTTTTATAAGAATGAATTCAATAGCTATTTTGAGTCCAACTAAAGTTATTGAGAAAATATGTTTTAATACCAATAAATTTTCAATAACTTGTCTTTTTTATGAACACATCTTGTTGTAACAACCAACTATTCCTTTGTTGACACATTACAAGATTTATCAACTATGATGGAGAAATAAGAATCATGTATATCTCTTATGATAGAAGCTAAAGTCTCAACAGTTGCAGCTTAATAAAGTTCTTTTTGAACATTTGGTGAAGTAGTTATAATTTTGTATTAAATTTTCAAATGTAATTTTTTCGTTTTCTTCGTTAATTTGCAAGAAAATGTATTAGCTTGAAATATTTTCTTGATAAATTAATTTTGATCATTCATCATGCTCACGAAATGATATTCCTTTTCGTATAAGAAATCAAATGCAATCAACAACTACTGTTGATCTGATCATAAATATATATATATTTTATTTATCTCGTACTTACTCAACCAAATGGTAGAAACACTCTACACTTGAGTTTTTATTAGATATTCATATTTTTGTTTGGCTTTAATGTGAGCATTATGATGATCATCAACTAGAGCTAATTTTTTTTTCTTCCAATTTTTAGATCCTTCATGAAAAAATAAATCTTCACCTCAATGACTTGTACAAACGAGTTCTTGAGTCTTAAATAGATAATAATAAGGACACTTTGTTGTATCTTTTTGCGAACTATACCTTAACCTAGTTAGCTACTCCTCAAATAATTTTGAATTAAATCTCTGAGCAATGTTACACATCATCATTGCTCAAGAAAATTATGACTTTTTGGTTGATATGGTTTCTCGAGCAAATACATTCTTAGAACATTATTCCTGTCATTAATATCGTAACTCTAAATAGAACTACGAAGCTCAAGGTCAGCTAGAAGTTTATCGACAGTAATTTCCTCCAATTCTTTTCTTTTTAAATAATGATCAATTTGATAGGCATATACATAAAAAAAATTATAATATCATTATCAATAATTGAAATTTTATAATCAAATGTCCTTAAAATGAATATTAAATTAACATATGCTAAATAAATAAATCAATCAAAATTTAATAATTTAATATTTAACAACAATTAGATGTCAATAAAAACAAAATATTAGAAAAAGAGGCAAAAAATTGAACATTCTTTAAAATAAAAGCACCATATCAATTATTTTAAGATAAAAATACACCGTCGATCATTTTTAAAAATAAATATAAAACACCAGCCATGTTTTACAATAAAAACATAATTCCGACATTAAAAAAAAAGGCGCATTGGTAAACATCTATTTTAAAAAAAGTATTATTCATCACCATATCTGAACTAACTTCTTCTAAAATTGTTGTCAATCCCCAATTTAGGATAGACTATCATTGAAGAGTAATAATTCTAAAAAAAAAAGAGAAAAAAAAGGAAAAGAAAAGAGAAATGCCATTAACATGAAATAGTTTTTAAGCTAATGAGAAATAAAATTTGTGAACCCTTCATAAATTGAATACCTTTTAAATATTTGAGTGTTGTGCATGTACATATGAAAGTTCAGTAGCTAGACATGTAAATACATAAGTATTTTGCGGTATGTATGTAAATGCCCAATGTTGTATTTAGTAATAAATATACTAAGTATATAAAACTTGACCATAAAGTTAGTTTTACATAAAATAAAGATATTCAAAGGAAACAATGTTTATATAAGTTACAAATGTGAATGTGACAAAAGACAAATATGGTGTGAAAAATTACAATATTAGTTTCAAATTAATGTCAAAAAATTTATCAGAATAAGCATCAAACAACTAAAAATCTAACTAAAGTCATGGGTACTGTGTTGGTGTATTGTAACTATGTTCATTTCTAATCTCCTATCTAAGACAATTTAAAGAAATAATAAAGGCAAAAATTAGTCTTGAAGCACATGATGTTACAGTCTCCCTATGTAATCTTCTATGATTACTTTAAAAATTGTTATTACAAAAGTGTTTATATATTGCCACATCAAGATCATGACAATGTTTATTGGTGTAAACTTTAAGAGCTTAAGCGTTATGGCATTCACTCCGCTTTCTTTTTCAAAGATTACAATTAGATAATCTAAAACTACAAACATCCATATTGCCTATATTATACCTTGCTAACAATGATGATGTGCAAGACAAGATCCTAGGGACACGACCTGCATTTCGACACAGCAGAAATAATTTATAATATTTTCGGGCAATATTTCGACGCATCATTAATAATACAAATAAATTACGTATAACATTTCAATATAACGTAAATAGTTTAAAAATTTTAGAAAATTATGGGCATCATAATGATGTGGAGCAAAAAAATTTCAGAAAATAAACAGATAATATTTCAACATATCACAAATAATTTAAACAACATAGTGTAAACAAATAACAATGTGGAGCAAAAAATTTTAGAAAAAAATGGGCAGCATTTTAGCATATCATAAATAATTTTAAAAGAAATACGAGCATTATAATGATATTGTGTAAACTAATAATAAAACTTCGGAAAATCAGAAAAATAAGCAACGTTTCAGCATATCGTAAATAATTTTAAAAAATATGCGCATTATAATAGTATAGTATAAAAATTAATATAAAAAAATATTAATACAATAAATATTAAAAATACCTGGAAAGAAAAAAGCAAGACAGAAGAAAATGTGAGTATCTTAAATTAAATGTGCCCTCTAACTAGGCGCTCCTTATATATATATATTTTCATGGGAGAGGTCCTTCCCCATAATATAGTGTTAAAAGAGCTCCTTTTAAAAATATGGCATAAACACATGCACTCACAGATATGTATGTATGTACATACGAATGTACATATATATGTATATATATATGAACCTTTACTTGCATTCAGGAAAGATGAGCCTAAACGATAATATATAAGATTTGAACTCCAAAATCTTATTCTTAAAAATTATGTTATAGATTAACATCTAAAATTTTATTTTTATATTTATAATATCTTATATATAAATAGATATAATTAACTGTTAAAAAATTGATAAAAGTTATATTTTTGCTATAATGTTAAAGATATGAGTGAATTTTAGAAGTCAGCCATGTAAAAAAATTAAGTGGCGTTACGAATTTTCTATTCAGAGTCCGTATGCAGAGATGCATCCGGACTTCTGATCCCAGCTGCTGATCAAATTTTTAATTTTTTTTTTTAAAATAGAAGTAGGACCGACTCCCATACACAATTCACAGTCGAAATTAAGAGCCCGAACGCATCCGGATGGAATATTTTTTCACATGAACCAAACCTACACCGGAGATAAAAACAAGCAAACGCTAATCTCAATTGGGAGTTGCCGGGTACCATCACTCCGTCTTCGCACGAACTTTTATCCGTACAGAATACAAAATCAATCACAGACGTTGAAACATATACGGACGGTTCTCCTGACATGGTTGACCAGCTGACATTCCAAGAACAGAGACAGGTTACTGTCGTCTCTCCTAGATCATTCGATATCCACGAGCTTGGTTTTCGAATCCCTAGTTGCGACTTGTGCTTCAACGACGATCTCTCGCTCCTTTTCTTTCTATATGTGGTTCCAGCGCGGCAGTTTCTTGAGTTGTTGAATAGTGGTTAGGGTCTAGATTCGCGGAAACCTAAGTTCTCTGGTTGGAGGATCAATGCGATTGTTTCATGGGCAATACATGCCGGGGATCATTCGGAAGCAAGTACTTTCAGGGGTACGTGGAGCCGCAGAAACGTTCGGGATCTAATCGGAACTCCAATTCCTTTTCCTCCGGCCAGGCGCCGGAAGAGGCGAGGAAGGAATCGGAGAAGGCTGAACAGGTGATTACTGGCGGCGGAGTGTTGGCGGAGGAGGAGGGGGGTGACTTGATGAATCGAGGCATGGATCTGCAGTGGAGCTTCGTGCTCGGTCACATGACCCCTAACATCCGCGATCTGTACACTCTTGGTCGGAAATTAGGGCAGGGGCAGTTCGGAACGACTTATCTTTGCACGGAGATCGCCACAGGGGTGGACTACGCCTGCAAGTCGATTTCGAAGAGGAAGCTGATCGCGAAGGAGGATGTGGAAGATGTCCGCCGGGAGATCCAGATAATGCATCATCTCTCCGATCATAAGAACGTGGTCCATATTAAGGGCGCTTACGAGGATCCCCTCTATGTGCACATTGTCATGGAACTCTGTGGCGGAGGAGAGCTATTCGATCGTATCATTGAGAGGGGGCATTACAGCGAGAGGAAGGCCGCTGAGCTCACGAAGATTATTGTAGGAGTCGTAGAGGCTTGTCATTCGCTCGGGGTAATGCATAGGGACCTTAAACCGGAGAATTTCCTGCTTGCTAACAAAGATGATGACTTGTCTCTCAAAGCCATCGATTTTGGGCTTTCCGTATTCTTCAAGCCGGGTAAGATTTTTGTAAAACAAAATTGTTCTTTTCGTATTGATTAAACTGCGTTAAAATATACCGATAAAACTTATATGTTTATGCGGGTAGGTCGTCAATTAACTTCCAGAAGGCTAGTCATAAATTAGCTTGTGGGAAAAGAAGGCTAGTTATAAATTAGCTTATGGGAAAAAGAAGTTAAAGAGGCTTCAGGCATGGTTGTGTTTTTGTTTTAATTAAAAAGACATGTAGCCGAAGCACCTGTCGGGCAGTGCCTCAATGCCAAGGTGCTACATGTAAGGATGTAATATACACAGAGGGCTTTGATCGATTTACAATCAAAACCACACCACCAAAAAAAAAAAAAAAGAGGACACATCGATTTGAGAAATCCGGAATAAACTATAGAATAGAAACCCACAACAAAATAGTCACATAAAACATACCAAAATTTAACTTGTAAAAAATCCGATAAAGGGAAAAACCATGGAACGACGTCACAACAAAAATTCACTATAAAAAGAAAAATTACAAAGATTTTTACCACTAAGATCTTTTATTTACAATAATAGAACCTACAAGAATGCTGCTCCAAATACTCTCTTGATCCCACAAAAAAATATTGCTGTTATGAAATTCATCTTTCGAAATTCACCGCTCCATACCAAAACCTTCGAGAGTTCATCATGCATAAGGTCATTATCGTAGCTCTGAATCGAGGACCTAAGAACTGAGTTGTAGTGAAAACCACACATGATGTAGGTATGACACTCCGCGATGTAATTATTTCGCCTGCTCTGTGTTCCAAAGGCAGGAGTCAAAGGACTGTGTCATGGCTATGCCACTACGTGGCGTATGTGTATGTCTTTCGACGTAATTACACCTGTACTAACTTAGCTACAACAATGTCACTTTGCATACGGGTATTAGAATGCTCCTTCGTCTGTGGTTGTGGGTATTCTTTCATGTTCCACATTTCAACATTCACTTGAATTCTGATAGCACCTAGCACTTTTCTTCTAGATATGTACCTTTATATATACCACATTTATAATATTATATCGTACTGTGGCTTATCTTCGGTCTCAATCTTTTTGGACTCCAATTAAAGCCAAGCATAACTCTAATATCTTGCTAAATACCAATTTAATCAACAGATTTTTAGGATTCTAAGTTGTATCTTTTCCAAAAGTAAATTATAATTTCTTAGGGGAGAGCGAATAAAATGATAACTCAGGTGAAATATATTTTGTCATGACATAAAAAACAACAGTCTTAACACGATGAATAACACCATAGACTTTTCAATTCCCTACTTCTTCCCTAGTTCTGCCATAAATTATTATAATCAAATCATCTATTTGTTAGTCGTAGTGATAGCAATGTATTCGGCTTTCATAGGTTAAATTGCAACAATTTTTGGCACCTTGGAAACTCAATTCGCCACTCTATTATCTAAATTGAAGATATACCCCATTGTACTTCCTTTTATTTATCTAAATCTACTGTCAGATTTGAATATAGAAATCCATGTAAATCTGTTCTTGTATTTTTAAAGCAGAGTGTCATGTTGATTGTTATTCTCAAATATCTAAGAATCCAAATCATCATCTCCCATAACATCTATTTGAATTTTTCATGCACCTACTGACTACTTTCACCGCTATCCAATATCTGGTCTCGTACAAATCATATCATCTATCAGACTTCCAGCTGCATAAGCATACGAAGTTCTTATTGTGCTTGCTCTGCCTCAAACTTAGGTGACGGTTCCTTTAATTACTTGAAATGACTACTAAAAGAGGTCCATACTAGTTTTGTCTCAGCCCGTCTTAAATCTCTGTAGGATCTTCTCAATATACTCTACCGAGACAACTTCACTCTACCTGTACTCATGTCCATGTTGATTCTCTTTTTGAGGAACATTCTGATTAAGTCTAAATCCTTTATCTCAAACTCTCTTGATAATTTCTTTTCTTCAATTTATGATTTTCTCCATATATGTTGCCCTTGCAACGAACATATTTTCTACATACAAAAATAGTAAGATATGATAATTATCAAAATTTTTGATAAAGTAATAGTGGTTTGGTTGGCACTTCATGTACTCACTGTCTGTCATGAATCTGTCGAACCTCCTATATCACTATCTCGAATCCCACTTCACGCCATAAAGTCATTTTTTCAACTTTCTGGCCAAATCTTCTTTACCTGAAATTTTATAACTCTGCGGTTGCACCATGTATAGTTTATCATTCAGATCTTTATGTAAAAATGTTGTTTTTATTTTCATCAGCTCAAGATATTGATCATCCTCTGCTATCAAATTCAGTATAACTCTGACAGTTGTCATCTTAACCATATTGAGAAAATATCTCAGTGTGGTTCACTTTTTCCTTCTGTTAAAATTTTTTTTTATAAAAAACAATGTCTTGCAGTGTCTACTACAATGCGATTCTTCTTTCAACTTATAGACTCATTTTTTATGTAATGCTCATTTGCATCTGATAATACTGCCAAATCCTAAGTTCAATTGACATTAGTCACTGCATTTCATCATTTAGGATAAATTCTCATTCATTTGAATCTTCAACATGAGTGAACTCCTCATAGCACTCTGATTCACTACTATCAGTTAGCAACAAACTGTAAAAAATGAGAGTACCTCTGTGTTTGTCTCTAGATTCTGGTGAATCTCCGAACTTCAGTGCAGTTGACTGAGGAGCTTTTCGTGTTCATCTAATTGAGTCATTTCTTCATATTTCTAATTACCAGTTTCTTCTATCTCAACATATTTGGACTCTTCAAAAATAAGTGACGGACAATCCTGAATTTTGCTCGTGTTTTTGTTCATCTCTTTTTTATTGAAGGTAACATTCATGCTACCGAGGAACTTCTGATTTTGATAATCCCTAAATTTGTACCCAAATTTATCTGGGTCATACCCAATGAAAGTGCACTCGACGGATTTTGAATCAAATTTACTCATGAACTCTGCATGAACATGTATTTATGCAGAACAACCAAATACCTTCAAATGAGATAGATTTACCTCTTTGTCACTCAAAACTTCGTTAAGTAAGCCTTCTTTCGAAGTTACCGACGAACCACAATTGATTAGATAAACATAAGTGTTCACTGCTTCTACTCGAAACTGACTTGGCAAGTTTGTATGCGACCTCATACTCCTGCACGCTCTGTGATGGTCATGTTCGTGCGCTTAGCTACTCCAATTTGTTGTGGACCTTTTGGAATAGTGAACTCATGTCTAATCTTTTCTAAAGCACAACATTTGGTCTTGATACTCGCTCTTATTATCTGACAGGCCTTTCTCATTTTCAACTATGTCCTTCCACTTCTTAAATATTTCAAATACGGCAGATTAATTTAAAAATTAAACTCATACTTTTTGGTGTGATCATTAATGAAAATGATGAAATAATTGAAATATCTAATTGACTAAACCGGATTAGGACCCATACGTCAGTATGCACTAACTCCAGTTTCTTTGACCTCACTATTGACCCCCATTTGGCGAAATAAATTTTATTCTACTTATCATATACACAATCTTCACAGAAACCTAAATTCACAAATTTTAAATCCCGAAGCTTGTTCTTTAAAAGTAGGGATTTAATACATTTCTTGCTCATATGACCAAGTTTGTGATGTCGAAGACCTACATAAACCATGATGCCTACCACATGAATATATTTTGTCATGTCATTAATTAAATAGAGTACTTTCAATATTACCCCGAGATATCACCATTGCTCCTTGTTCACCTTTCACGAATCATCTGTAAAGTAGTCATGTACCTTGACTTTACCAGCTTACTGACTGAGATTAAATTTCTGTTTAGACTTGGAGCATTCCTTACTTCACTAAGTTTTTAGATTGTTCCATTAGGCAAGTCGAAATCCTATGATGTTGTATGTTTTGTTATCTCACAAATAAACCATTCATAAGTCACTTTTATTAAATTTTTCTTTGCATGATCTGAATTTTTCTCTTATGTACTTTAATTTGTTTTCGCCTATATTCATATTCAGATTTATTCTCCTATCCTTAAGATTCTACACATAACATTAAAATTCACCTTTCGCTGCCTTTCTACGAACTTCTTCATTTAACACTGTCCCACCATGTCATCAAGTTCAACTTCATATTACTAGAACCGTTACTGACCATTGTGATCAATCCACCACAGCTGTCTGACAATGAAGACATAATTAACAGTGGCTTGATTTTATCATTAAATTGATACCTACAGAACATAACTCGCTAGTCATAGTATTGAAATTGTATAAGTTTTCAGCCACCGAACTACCTTCCACCATCTTCATATTAAATAATTTATTCATCAGAAAAATTTTATTTGAAGCATAATATTTTTCATACATCTTTATCAGTGCCGCCATGAGATCCACCATAATTGAACACAACAGACGAAGAACGTGAAAGAGGGATCAAACTTGGAGTCGTTCGACCCAGCATCTCCTATTCTTCTAAAGTCATCATTTCAGACTTCTTGGTGATTTTATTTAATGGCAAATACAATTTCTTTTAATAAAATAAATCTTTCAATTATATTTTTTCAGAACATAAGGTTTGATACGTTAAACTTTTCCAATTGTACTTTACTTTTTCAGTCATTGCTCCCGCTCGAATCAAAATTCTTCAGTAAAGAAATCCCCACTTTGATATCACATGTTGGGATGAATATACACCGAGGGTTTCAATCGGTCTCCAATCAAAATCACACCACAAGAAATATGTTCATACCGATTCTAGAAATCTGAAACAAAATATCGAACAAAAACACACAACAAAGTAATCACAGGAAAACAAAATAAGATTTAATATAGAAAAACCTCTGAACGTAAAAAAAATTACAGAGTTACACGACACCAAAAATCCACTGTGAAAGAAGAAAGTTTAGAGATTTGTACCAACCATGTCATCTCTCTACAACACTAGAACTTATAAGAATACCACTACAAATTATCTATTGATCTCACAAGAGAAATTGTACTCTCTGAAATCCATCTATCAAACTTCACCGTTCCACACCAAATCCTTGGAGTGTTCATAGTAAGGTCATCATAATCGCTCTGAATCGAGGACTTAAAAACTTAACAGTAGAGATAACCGCACTTGGCATAGGTACGCCACTCCTCGGCGTAATTATTTTGCACTCTCTATGGTATGAAGGCAGTATTCAAAAGGACAGCGACATGGCTACGCCGCCGATTGGCGTTGGCAAGACATTCGATATAGCTACGCGTGATATTGGTGTGGTTATGTTAGTCTTGCCATGCATAGGGAAGTTGGAATGCTCCTTTATCTGCGGCTGTGTGCGTTCTTCCAGGCTCCGTATCTCAACACTACACGGCCTCTATGCGAGCAAATGAAAGGAGTGGCCTGAGAACATCAGCACCCATTTGCAACATTTAGGATGACATAACAAGGTATACGTAGACATCATTGAATTGGGGTAGTTAGAACCCGGGCGCTGCCAAGGCACTGGGTTGTTAGTTTATACATGAGGGGACAACGCCACGACACTGCATGTACAACGCTGAGGCTTTGTACACTCTCGTCCAACCCAAACAACGCACCCTAGTACCCTAATCGACATTTTTTTGTCTTTTCCTCCCCCTCTCTCTCTCTCACTTTTAATTTTATAGACTTATCATGCTTAATGGTGGGACTTGGGCTTCTATCCTAAATGTCTCACGTGGGTTGTAAAAGAGATCACGTTTGTCGCATTGT
Source organism: Papilionanthe hookeriana x Papilionanthe teres (assembly GCA_022702705.1). NCBI lineage: Eukaryota > Viridiplantae > Streptophyta > Magnoliopsida > Asparagales > Orchidaceae > Papilionanthe > Papilionanthe hookeriana x Papilionanthe teres. Next base: position 84,521,899 of record CM040425.1, read on the forward strand.
ATCACAGTTTTAACCTAGTCGGAACCATTGGGTTATGATGTGAAAAGAACGAAAAATCGAAAACAAGAACACAAAAATTTACAAGATTCGGCAATGTGTCCACGTCCTCGGGAGCAGAGTGGAGGTTTCACTATTCCATAAAAGTTCTATACATATCCATAGGGCTTCACATCAATATATATAGATAAAACCTATGAAAAAAGACATAAATACCCCGGTAGCGTATCGCGGGGCCATTGCCCCCCCCAACCCACATAACGAAACTCCATCGATTGGACAATGCTTCCGCTCCACTTTGTTGGCTCGCTCCGTTCCACTCCAGCACATGTCCCTTTTCTGACATGTGAGCCATACCTAACAGATTATAAACGAAATCTATTGTCAAAGCATAAAATCCTTAAGTTCGTGCTTTCGATGCTTTCAAAAGCATGAAGTTGAAATGATCCATCATAAACTGATGTAGGTAGACAAATTGGTCAACTAAAGGAGACCACGTCACAACGCTGCTGCAGTGATTGAGAAGATGGTGTTGGTGTGCTACCTAGATAGTGTTGTGGCGCCAAAGGAGCTTGAAATTTTTCCTCTCAGATTCTCAGGAAATTGCAGGGAGAGAGAGGCAGTTGTCTATCCTAAGGAGCTTCCTCTATAAATACAATTCGAGAGCCAGCCATCTACAACAAACATAAGGACTTTACGAGAGATGGAAAGATTTGGAGAGAAGTGTGATACTATCATGGAGCTGGGGTGGAACTTTGAGTCACCAAATTCCTTAATATGTGCATGAACGGGATCAGGAAGTTGTCATAATCTATCCTCTTCAAGCACAACCTTCTTAGAGATGAGTTTTGTTTTTCTCTCTAAGGCTTTGTTTGGCGCAGCTGCAGCTTTTCAACTTCTCAGCTGTGGGGAAGCTGTAGCGGGGAAGCTGACTTCATGTTTGAGGCAGCTGTGTGAAAACAACTTTGGGGCAGCTGTTTTTGTAAAAACGACAATTCTGCCCCTGTTTTATAATATTGTGCGTAACAGAACTGTGATAGTCATAACTTTAATATTTTTAAGACAAAAATTTACTTAAAAATAATACAAAATTACCGATACACACCTCACTTCACAGTGAGTATCAAGTGTGCAAAAAAAGTCTAAAACTATTAAAATGACAATTAGTAAGATGAATATATTATTTTTAATATTCTGATGGTGTAGCATGTTCTGTTGACTTGCTCAAGCATTCAATATTGATGCTAAGGTTGAATTCTCAACATGGACAAGTAGTCCTCTGAATATTTGCCTCACAAAGCTTAGCTATAAATGCAACCAAAGTATTGCCAGAAAATGAGCCTCGAAGCAAAAGTTCCTCTATATATCAAATACCTACCTCCAAGGCTCCAATCCAAATGATTGTATACCTTATAAATTCCAACAACCAACATGGAAAAGCAGTTTGCTGCTACAAATCATCCAATTAATAGAAATGCCTCGTAAATAAACTATCTATTGTGTCTAATATTTCATAATTATTCTTACTGTAATCAACTTCAGATAGCATATTGAATACTCTTAATACTCTCACCAACAGATATATCTCTCGTAGACCAATTGACCAAACCATGATTCACATAAAAATAAAAACCGCCTAGAATTGGCCCATGTTTGCCAAGTACTTTAAAAGTTAACTCTACTCCACATCAAATGACATAAGATCAACTACAAAATCTTACTAATGCTAAATTCTAATTGCAGCCAAATGGCCTCTAAGAGAGAGCTCTTTATCTCCTTCCCAAGAAAACTAATTTAAATAATTGCAGGAGTCTTCCATAACTCTCATTGCGGGCTTGTTTGCAGAATTCAATCCAAATCAGAAAATTAAATTCAATATTCAGTATCCCTTGCTTCTCCAGCTAGCCGCAGCAAGCTCCCACAATACCTATATTTCAAAAAAGATTAACATTTTAAAATTCCATAGATTTATGTTAACTATGGACTCTTCCCCTCCACAATTCAGCCTCCTTCCTTAAGATGATCCCTCTCATTTCTGCCTCCTCTCCCCTATATAGCATTCCATACATTTTACAATTAAACCAACAACATCTTAGGAAGCCCTAACAGCACTAGGGATAGGTCGCACTAAAACAAAAACAACTGAAGTGAGGAGAGAATAGCAGAACAGATCATAAGCACACGTTTCGTGTATTTAGAAATTATGAATAAAGTGAAAACCCTCCGCGATAACGGCCAACAAAAGATGGCGTCCGAACCAAATCCAAGATGGTGGCTTAGCCAAGGGGAGATTTTACCTCATTAGCCGCAGCGAAGAAGTTTTTGGGTGCGGCTTGACGACGTTCATTTGGCCGCACGGTTGTTAAAATGACGCAAGAGAACTAACGAAGGAGAAATTAGGGGTACCGGCGTAAAAAAGCAGAGGTAAAGCGGGCCGCGGGGTCTCATCTGCGGTCGGCATTTCGCCCTGATTTACGGCGGCCGCGAGCAAAACACCGCTCCAAATAGTGCCTTTACATGGCCTCCCGCCGCACCGCGCAGAGGAAGCAACGCCAAACGGGCCCTAAATGTCTCTCTCTCTCTCTCAATTCTATAGCTCTCCTTTCTGGCAGCTACCAAGGGTTCAAGAAGTACCAAGCAGCCATGATGAAGGACTAGCCCTCTAATCCCTAAGCCAACTCAAGGGATGCAATCAATAGTCATCTCCATTTTTCTCTGCAGCAAACTTCTCGGAGGCTACTTTTCTGACTTTTTCGAATGGTGATAAAGCCAACCACCTACCTCGGCCATTCCTCATGGACAGGAACGGACAAGCCCGTACTTTTCCTGCTATTTTCTGGTAGAGAAAACTATTTTAAAATTTGGAATTGGGAGGCAGCACTGTGGCGGTAGCTCCTGACTTGTACTGTCCAAGGCGCCTTGGGCACAAACTTGTAGGCGAGGGTAGGGCGAGGGCCGGTCCTTGTTCTTTCCTGCCAGGCAAATGCCATTTTAAAATAGGGTTAGCATTATGCTGTTGGACAAGGACTCTACTGCAGAGAGCTTAGTGCCAAGTCATTTGAGAGACAACACCGAGGCGCTAATGCCTTATGATAAATACTCTCAAAACAGATAGCTTAACATCAATTTGCTAGAAAGGCAGCTCTAATGTCTTATGAGAATCGCCCTTAAAATTAGAGCTTAGCGTGTTTTAAAGGCAGCACCAATGTGCCGGAAAGGTAGCGCTGAGGTACCAAAAAGATACCTCTGAGGCGCTGATCTCCTCACGTGGAAATAAGGATGTCAGAGCATGAAGCTGTTTGATGTCCTTGGCATAATGCCTTGGCATAATGCCTTGGCATGATCCTCCTTATTAGGTGAGTCTTAAAACGCTAACCATAAGATCATTACTACTAGGTCACTCTCAAGATAGTTAACTGTCGATCAAGATGTGCCCCTGAAATGTTTGGTGCACTAGAAATGATCCCAACGCCCCATATGACACGACTAGTTCCCACAAATCTCTCATCCTGATTTCATGAGTGTGAGGTTAAATTTATTCTCCTCTAATCCCCCCAACGCTTGCGTCTTAGTGGCACATGATTTTCACCAAGTATAAAGCCTTATGAGCAATGACAAATAGTTGGAATATTCAAAAAAACAACGCACAGTAGCTTACTATAATATCGTATAATTTGTCTATTCTTTATTTTCAAATCATTAGGTTTCTTCCTTGCAAATATGAAGCTCTTTTTTGAACCAGTAGAATCATGATCTGCATCTACCATTGCAGGCCAGATCTTTACAGAGGTGGTAGGGAGCCCATACTACGTAGCTCCCGAGGTGTTGTGCAAGCACTATGGCCCAGAAGCTGATGTCTGGACCGCCGGTGTCATACTATATATTTTGTTGAGCGGCGTGCCACCTTTTTGGGCCGGTATGACTCTGAATCATCCCCTTATTTTACCCCTGGAATCATTTTAATTTGTTAAACTGACGATTTTCTTTTTTGTTTTTTCACAGAAACACAGCAAGGGATATTTGACGCAGTTCTAAAGGGCCATATTGATTTTGAATCGGAGCCTTGGCCCATAATATCTGATAGTGCTAAGGACCTTATTAGAAAAATGCTTTGCCCGCATCCTCAAAGTCGCCTAACAGCCCATCAAGTATTATGTGAGTTTTCTTTTGACCTGTTTTATTTTAATTTTAATTTTTGTACGTTTTATTTTTAACCTTTGTTAAGCACTTCTCTACTTAGATATATTTCATTTTATATTTTATGTTGCTTCGATTAATAGCAATCCAACTTTATGAAATTTTGTTCTTGTCTTGGTGGTATTTTCATAAAATAGAACAGAGAAAATAAACTGTTTGACCTTCCTTTCCCATTTCCCATCTAATTTTATTGAAGAAGTGTGGTTTTTTGTAAGAAGCACGCGAGGGTATCAAAAATTATAATATAACTATAATGAACTGCTAGTTCTACTATGAAGCCTGGAAAAGAAGAATTAATTGCAAAAATCTGGCTTAGGACAACGAAACATCTATGGCATATTTCTGATTTGATCTAACTGAGGATCATGTTTATAAATTATTAATATGATGCTTTCTCCAGTAACTGTCCTTATTTTAATCATCACTAGCCTAATTTTTAACTGTTTGGTAATGTTTTTATGAATGTTCATCCATATTCGTATTCTACATGAGATGCTCATATCCTTGGCACGCCTTTTCCCTTAACTTCTGGCCTTCTAATCTTTTTTATTTTAATAACTTCTTTCTTTGTAATCTATTAGCTATTTGCTTGAAATTCAAAATTTTGCACTTTTTATGCATTTGTTTGTTTCCACTTCTTTTTTTATTGCAAAAAATCCTTGGTTATGTTGGTGATAACTTACGATGTTGTTTTGGGAGTTTCAAGCACAAAATTGAATGCTGCTTGTTCCTCGTGAGTTATGATTGTGAGAAAACTAATTAATAGAACATGATGATAAATTTTGTATGAATATTTTATTTTATTTTTATACTTTCTCTTGGGGCTTGACTATCCTAAAGATTAATTGGTTGTTCCATTGTCATGATATTTTTAATTTTTAATCTCTACCTTCTTTCTTGCTCAAAAATTTTCACCGGCCAATTGAGTACTGGTAAATGGAAGGTTTTTTACCTATCGAAGTCGATGACTTTTTTTAATTGGGGCATTTACATACATAGCACCCAATGCCTATGTATTTTCATATCTAACACCTAAACCTTATTGTTTACATTTACACCACCCAAGTCTTTTGATCACATAAAAAATACCACAATTTCAACTTTTCAAAGTGAATTGCACTTTCTTATCCATTTTTTCTAGTGGAGGAAGAGTATTTTTGTCCCCATTTTTATGCACAAGAGTGTGCAAATTATGGAGGAATTAAGTTGATGTGTCAATTATGGGAGAGGGTAATTGAACATAAGTTAAGATTTATTACAAAGATTTCTCATAATCAATTTGGATTTATGCTGGCCAGGTCTACTATGGATGCTATACATTTATTGAGAGGTTTGATGGAGAAGTTCAGAGATAATAAGGAGGATCTATATTTGATTTTTATTGATTTAGAAAAAGCTTACGGAAAGTTTCTAAGAGATATCCTTTGGAGAGTTCTCGAGAAGAAAGGTTTTGATATGACTTATATTCAATTCATTAAAGATATGCATAGTAGAGCTGTTACTTGTGTTCGAACTGAAGGAGGATTGACTAAATATTTTCCTATTTTTATTAGATTACATCAGGTTTTCTCTTTAAGCCCATATATTTTTGCTTTAGTTATGGATGGTCTTACTGGACATTTGTAGGAAGATGTACCTTGGTGTATGTTTTTTGCTGATGATATCCTTCTTGTGGATAAGACTAGAGAAAAGGCCCTGGAAAAACTTGATTTATGGAGGTCTACACTGGAGTCTAAAGGCCTTTATTTGAGTAGAACCAAAACTGAATACATAGAGTGTAATTTTAATGTTAGTAGATCTAGTGACAGAAGTGTAATTTTGGGTGATCAAATTATTAAATGGTGGGAACGATTTAGATATCTCGGGTCTGTTGTTCAAAGCGATGGTGATATAGATGGGGATGTTAATAGTAGAATTCAAGCTAGTTGGTTGAAGTGGAGGAATGCTTCGATCATTCTGTGTAAAGAAACGTACCGCTTAGACTGAAAGGAATTTTATAAGATGGTGGTGAGACCTGTAATGCTCTATGGCGCTAAATTTGGCCTTTAAAAGTGAAGCATAATATTATGTTAAGTGTTGCTGAGATGAGAATTATTAGGTGGATGAGTGGCCTTACACTTAGAGACAAAATGCAAAATGAATATATTCGTGATAGGGTTGGTGTAGCTCTAGTGGCGAACAAAATTATAAAGAGTCATTTTAGATGGTTTGGTCACATTAAACGCTGACCATCTGATGATCCGATTAGGAGAGTAGATTTTTTAGATTTATGTTAAGAAAGACAGAGGTAGATCTAGGAAGACTTGACTTACTGTATAAAAAATTATCTTAATTTATTAGAACTAAATGAAAATATGACACTAAATAGGACGCAATGGAGAAAAACGATTCTTGTAGCCGACCCCATGTAGTGGGATTAAGGCTTTGTTGTTGTTGTTCTTGTTGTGTGTGTGTGTGTGTGTGTTTATATATATATATATATATATATATATATATATATATATATATATATATATATATATATATATAGATAGATATATATATGTTTGTATGTATGTATGTATGTATGTATATGTAAATATTGAAGTTTAGGTGATGTTTAAATATATAGAAATTAAGCGGGATGTATGTAAATCTTTCATTTTGATTTCTTGAGCTGGCTTAGTCAAAGTGAATGGTTATAGCTCTCGATGAAAGTATTTGCATCTTTCTCCCTCAGGTCATCCTTGGATCTGTGAGAATGGGGTTGCTCCTGACCAAGCTCTGGATTCTGCAGTCCTATCTCGTCTGAAGCATTTTTCAGCAATGAATAAATTGAAGAAGATGGCTCTTCGAGTAAGTATAGTTCTGCTTAAGGTTTCCGAAGACGATAATTTTTTGGATTGTCAAAAAACATTTCTACTTTTATGTTGCATCAAGTAAAAAAACTGTATATTTTCATTTTCTTTTGTATGACTGACTATTCATAAATGTGTTATGAGATAAAATGTGTTCTTTGTGCATTTATTTGCATTTTTCTTTGCATAAAGTGACTATTTTAGACATCTTTAGGTCTGAGGATACTTAGCTAGATTGTTAGTTATGCATGCATCCTAAAATTGGCAATAAATATTAATTGCTCTTTTGCGTCCCAGGTTATAGCTGAAAGTCTCTCAGAAGAGGAAATTGCAGGATTACGAGAAATGTTCATAGCTATGGACACAGATAGTAGTGGGGCAATTTCATTTGATGAACTGAAGGCTGGCCTCAGAAGATATGGCTCAACATTAAAAGATACAGAGATCCGTGATCTTATGGATGCGGTGAGTTGCTGTCAATCATATGTGCTAATTACTAATGGAGATGGAGTTAATTGAATAGATATTCCATCCAGAACATTTTTTTTTAATGGAGAATTTATCTGGAAGCAAAAATCATATATAAACCGTGGTTCTGCTGTGATTATTTATATATTGAAGTTTAATTTCATGGGGATAAAATTTAGATTTATTTTGGGAATCTCTTCATGAGCATCTACCTTGATTTCTTTAATGGAAAAACTGTCAAAATTGTCTTTGACTATTGACATGGGGCTATTTTATAGTACTTGAGTTTATAAAAGTGCTAAATTTGTCTACAGTGGGACTATTTCAGCTCATTTAAAAAAAATTGGAACTAAATTCACACTTCTGTAGTCATTGGGACTATAATGACACTTCTCTCTTCCTTTAATTTTTCCTTGGAAATTTCCATTAAATTTTAATATGATAAACTCATCTTCATTTGTTCATTGTTGCATGATTTGATTAGTTGTTACCATTTGCATTGTCTTTATAAATAAAAACTTGTAGGCTAGCAGTTTAATATCTTCAGGCTTCTATAATTACTCTTGAGTAGAGCAATTCTTGTTATTGCTTGCATTCAATATTTTCATGCCTCAAAGAAAATTGTACATTTTGGGATATTTAACTGATAGAATGTGCTTCAGGCTGATGTTGACAACAGTGGCACAATTGATTATGGGGAGTTTATTGCTGCCACCGTTCATCTCAATAAGCTGGAGCGAGAAGAACACTTAGTCGCAGCCTTCTCATACTTCGACAAGGATAGGAGCGGGTACATCACAGTTGATGAGCTTCAACAAGCTTGTAAAGAGCACAACATTGCTGATGAGTTCATTGAGGATATTATTAAGGAAGTTGATCAGGATAATGTAAGCACCTATTTGCATCCATTTTTAGGCCTAATTTTTACGGCTCATGATTTTTCTGTAGGGTGAATTTTTCTGCTAGATGAATAGCAAAATAGTCCCTTAACTATTTACGTGAGGTTATTTTGATCCAAGGGTCTATAGAATTGCCAAATTAGTCCAATTCTTTAAATTAGGCCTGAAATAATCCTCCTGGAAGTCTATCAGATCCCCAATTTAAAAAATTTGGGGACTAATTTAGCACTTCTACACACTCGAAGACTAAAATAACCTCATATAAATAGTCAAGGGACCATTTTAACGCTTCACTAAAAAATATTGTATTAGACTTATTTGCTAGATTATTGCGGTAGTTTATATCAACATTCAATAGAGAAGGTAAATAAACTGAACGGTTAAGCTTACGATAAGGTTCCTAGAGATGTTCTTTGGAGAGTCCTTGAGAAGAAAAGTGTTGATATGATTTATATTCAAGTTATTAAAGATATGTATGCTAGAGCTGTTACATGTGTTCGAACTGAAGGAGGATTGACCAAATATTTTACTATTTCTGTTGGTTTACATCAAGGATCAACTTTAAGCCCATATGTTTTTGCTTTATTTATGGATGGTCTTACTGGGCATTTACAAGAGGATGTACCTTGGTGTATGCTTTTTGCTGATGATATCCTCCTTGTGGATAAGACAAGAGAAAAAGTTCAGGAAAAACTTGAATTATGGAGGTCTACATTGGAGTCTAAAGGTCTTCGTTTGAGTAGAACTAAAACTGAATACATGGAATGTAATTTTAGTAATAGTAGGTCTAGTGACCGAAGTGTAACTTTGGGTGATCAAACTATTAAAAGGTGTGAACGATTTAGATATCTCGGGTCCATTGTTCAAAGCAATGGTGATATTGATGGGGATGTTAATAGTAGAATTCAGGTTGGTTGGTTGAAGTGGAGGAATGCATCCGGCCTATTGTGTGATAGAAAAGTACCGCTTAGACTGAAAGGAAAATTTTATAAGATGGTGGTGAGACCTTCAATGCTCTATGGTGCTGAATGTTGCCCTTTAAAAGAGAAGCATAATGTTAAGTTAAGCGTTGCCGAAATGAGAATGATTAGGTGGATGAGTGGCTTTACACTTAAGAGACAAAATGCGAAATGAATTTATCCGTAATAGGGTTGGTATTGCACCAGTGACGGATAAAATTAGAGGGAGTCGCCTTAGATGGTTTGGTCACATTAAACGTCGACCACCTGATGATCTGATTAGGAGATTAGATGTTTTAAATACAACTTATGTTAAGAAAGGCAGAGGTAGACCTAGGAAAACTTGGGCTTATTGCATAAAAAATGATCTTAATTTATTAGAATTAAACGAAAATTTGACACTAAACAGGACGCAATGGAGAAAAAGGATTCATGTACCCGACCCCACTTAGTGGGATTAAGACTTTGTTGTTGTTGTTGTTGTAGTAGTAAAGATTTACCTATAACGCCGGTGTTTGCAGTTAAATGAGGTTTATGATGAAGGGTAGTCACCCCACACAAGAAAATAGGATTTCTATCTTTATTTTAATTAAAATTTGGACTTTTTTTGTGTGGATAATATTTGGTGTCAATTTCGAATTTTTTAAGGCTAGATTTGATTTTAATTTTATATTTTGTAGCTCTAGTTTAATAAATAGCAATTATTTCCATTTATTTTAGATCAATTGATGAATGAATTAAGATTGAATCTTCACTTCTTGTTCTTTGTCTTCTTTGTGCTAGTGTTCTCTTCCTCTCTTCTGTTATTTGTTTTTGCTCAATAAGAGTATAAACTGGACAAAAATGAATACCAACCGTATGGAGCTAGCAACCTTGCCCATCACCGCTCTCTGTGCTGTTAGGATTAGGTATTTTCACTCCAAGCATAAATTTAGGGGTATTTACATGCATACCACCCAATTCCTCTGTATTTTACATATCTAGAACCTAAACTTTACTTTTTTACATTTGTACCACTCAATTCTTCTATATCACATTAGGGGTGAAAATGACAGCTCTTTAATGACCTCAAAAGCTGAGCTTATCGAGCCACGAGCTCGAGCTTGATCTCATACTGGTGCTTGTTTATTAACTAGCTCAAGCTCATTCCGGCTCAGCTCGTTCGCTCGCGAGCCGGCTCGATTAGTCAACTACTAGTCATTTCGATGCATTTTCTGGTAAGCTCCTGCCAACGCTACCGCCTCTTCCGATCACCACTACCTTCTACGGCGAGCTCCGTAAAAATAGTTTTAGTTTGAGCTCTCGAGCTCATAGTTTGCCAGGCAATCCAAGCTCAAGCTTAGCATGCTCGCTTGCACCACTGTACTATTTCAATGGCATATATGTAAAAAATTGAAGTTTAGGTGTGTTATGTATATTGATAGGAGTTAAGTGTTATGTATGTAACTATTCCAGTCATTCCAGCATAACTGAAAATGCTCTTTGACTTGTGATCTCCTTAATGAAGTTCTCCGGGTCCCTCTGTAACTTCATTTATTTATTTATTTAAATGTTATCAATGTCTATATCTGCATTTATTTTGTGGTTGCAGGATGGACGGATCGACTACGGCGAATTTGTCACGATGATGCGAAAGGGTAATATGGGAAATCTGGGACTTGGGCTTGGCAGGAGAACTATAAGGAACAGTCTGCGAATGAGCACTAGAGAGTGAGGAGAGAACAATACTATGGTATTGCCAGGAACCATTGCCTTCAATCTGGTTTGAGAGATGTGAGAAGAAACATAACTCTTGACGGTTCTCTGCCAATTTGCAGCAAGCTACCTTCTTACCTGATTTGAGAGTGAAGCCATTGAGAATTTCTGTAACTATTTTAGTCAAATTTTGTGTAGAATTTTCATTTCAAATTTGCAGATTAAGCAGCAGATTGTTGTCCAGAACTGTGTTCCAGTTGTAGTTTTAGAAAATAACTCCTAATGAAATATGGTATTGTGGAATAAATTTGTGGGGTAGTTTTCCGGAATGAACTGTGTCAAGAGTTTTACTTATCCACCTTGGGTTTCAAATTAGAATTCCGAACACCATACAATTTTTATGCAATTACATATTTAACCCCTAAAAGTTTGATATTTGCATTTATAATTCTTTGCCATTAAAACATTATGCAAGAAAAGGTTCATTTCACTTTTACAAAGTTAGTGATAATAATATTTTGTTGTGATGTAAAAAATTTGAGTGTTTATGTATGTAAATAGGAAGGTTTAGGTGTTAAATATGTAAATTTGTAAGACTTGTGTGGTATGTATGTAAATACCCTATGCTAAGTGCTTAAACGAATGAATTCACATCATATCAATTCCAATAGGATTTAATTGCTTCCTCCTGCAGAGTTTGTTATGAGCCAACTTTATATATCCAAATTTTATTAAGCATAAAAAAAAATCATTCATAAAAATCTTAAAAACTCAAAAAAACAGCAAAAATGCTATAGGAAATTTGCATATATACCACATAATTCTCAAGTATTTACAAATCTAACACCCAACGTTTGATATTTTCACTTAAACAAGTCCTTGGCCTTATAAGCCTATGCATGAAAAGGTGCATTTCACCATCAGAAAGTTAATGAGGGCGGTATTTGTTATGCGAAGTTAAAAATTTGAGTGGTATGAACATAAATATGAATGTTTAGATGTTAGATATATAAATACAAAAAAACACAAGATATGTATGTAAATGCCCCAATGCTATAAAAACCTAACACTAAACCCATCTACCTTCCATTACCAATATTCACAGCAAGAGCATAACCCCTCCTTAAAGTGATGAAACCTGATAGCATCCCTCACCACAATCTCCTTTCTACAGATCAAGGATACTAGCTTTATAACAGTATGACAATCCCCACAAATCCGGAGGTTCTTCATTACACGAACTTCCATCCATGGCGGCAAGCTCATCACTCCAAAAGCCACAGCTAGCTTCTCACTGTGATATCTACTTGATCTGGAACAACCATCTTTATTCACATACCCAACACCTTCGATCCTCTCAAACAAATCTCCAAGCACTCTCAAAACATCACTAATCTGTGGATGATTTAAATCATCTGCAACGAAAACATGAATCCTATTATCAACTTCTATCCAGCTACATCCAGGCTTCTTCCTTATCCCTCTTTCCTTCATAAGTTTCCTCACTCCTGCTGAGTTTTGTAAGTCCCCCACATCAGCATACAGCTTCGCCAGCAGAATATAGCTCCCAGAATCCTTGGAATCCAACTGAAGTATATGCTTGGCAGCATAGTCTGCGAGTTCGGTATTGTTATGAAGCTTGCAAGCCCCAAGCATGGCTCCCCAAACCTCCGCGGTAGGTTCGACAGGCATACTTTCTATCACCTCCTTGGCCTCTTGCAGGAGCCCGGCTCGACCGAGAAGGTCGATGATGCAAGCGAAATGCTCTGTGCCAGGAATGACACCATGGATTCTGGTCATCCTTTCAAAGTAAGACTTCCCTTCTGCTACCATTCCTGAGTGGCTGCAACCTGAAAGGACTGCAACATATGTTATATAATCAGGTTCAATCTTCTCAAGCAACATTTTTTCGAAGGTGTTCACCGCCTCCCAGCCGAAACCATGCTGCGCATAGGCAGTAATCATCGCATTCCATGAAATCAGATCCTTGTTCGTTATAGATTCGAACAATCGCTGAGCTTCTGCAATCTTTCCGCTCTTCGAGTACATTGTGATAATCCCGTTGGATACTGAGGTGTTGGAATAATTGAATCCTAATTTCATTGTATGACCAATGATTTGAGTGCCAATCTTGAGAGCTCCTATATCAGCAGCAGCGCTCAAAAGTCTCACAAATGTAACCCAATCTGGTTTCACTTCATCCTCCCTCAGCATCAGAAGAAATAGTTTGAGAGCTTCTTCCTCCTGCTTATTCAAGATATAAGCACCAAATATGGCATTCCAAGTTATAACATTTCGTGTTGGCATAGAATTGAAAAATTCCCGAGCTTTGCCAATTTTGCTAACTTGAGCATATGCGGTGATCATACTGGTCCATGACACTACATCTTTTGAAGCCATTGAGTAAAATATGGATTCAGAACTTTCAATTCTTTCACATTTACCATACATTGTTAGCAGAGCATTTGAAACTGGAGTTGATGAACTGTATCCAGTTTTGAAACAAAGGCAATGTAGCTGCCAACCAAAATGAAAATCCGGATCTGTTCCATTGTAGCAGGCACTTATAGTAGTTGATAGAGTGAATTTGTCAAACAATACTTGTTTTCTTCTCATTTTGTTGAACAGCTCTCCAGCTTCTTCAACCATACCAGATTGAGCAAATCCACCGATCAGAGAAGTCCATGAAACAGTATTTTGGTGAGATAGAGAGTCAAAACTTCTCTTTGCAGCATCCAAATGGCCACATTTTGCATACATGTCCACAAGAGCACTACCTGCAAATACATCAATAATGGGTTCCGACTTTAAAATAACTGCATGAAAATGCTTTCCCCAATCCAAATGGAGAAGATTTGCACATGCAGTTAAGCCACATGTATATGTTGTTGAACTAAGCTTGTAGCCTTCAGTGTGCATGTTTATGATCATGAAAATGGTTTCATAGTATCGCGCCTGCTGTGACAGAATTGAAATTATGGTGTTCCAGGAGATGATATCTCTTTCGGGCATACGGTTGAATACCTTGAGCGCATATTCTACTCCATACAGTTTCAAGTAGCATAGAATCATACTATTCCAGCAAAAAATATCTGGGCTTTGAATGCTATCAAAGATCTTGGCGGCCATATCAGATGCTCCACACTTAATATTCATGTCAATTAGCGACCTTTTGATTTGAGGGGCGTCTTCAAAACCCAATTTTTTGGCCAAAACATGAAGCTGTAAACCTAATTCATAGCACTGAAGAGCGCCCACAGCTTTCATGGAAACAGTCAAAGAGAAAATGTCGAGCTTCTCCAGTGCATTACAAAACATAGAATAAAAAATTTCTATAGTTTCCTCAAACTTCCCTTGACTGAAATAACCAGACATTAAGGAATTCCAAGAAGCGGAATCAGTCACAGACATTTCGTCAAAAACCTGACGAGCATCTCCCAACTCGCCTGACTTGGAGAGACCCGTTACCATAATGTTGCCAGTAATCGTATTAGGGGAGAGAATAGATTGGAAGAGACAGCGTGCATCGCCAATGGCGCCGAAACGAAAGTAGGAGTGGAGGAGAGTGTTCTGGAGGAAGAGAGAGGAGCTGAGACCAGTGAAGATGATGCGCGCATGGATCTTCTGAGATTCTGAGAATGTTAAAGAGAATTTTATGGCGTCTGATAGATGGAGCGTGAGATGTTGGTATGATTTCTTGGCCGGATAGGGGAAAGCTTCGAGCGGTGCTGTGAAGATGGCTTCGTGGAAATGAGAGGAAGTGATGAGGAGTTGGGAGAGAGAAACGAATTTCCGGCGAGCCCATGAGAGCTTTATCATTCAAGAGCGCGCCTCTGGAACTGAAGGCGGAGAGTTCATTCATGTGGTATGGGAAGGGGGATGGAAGTATGATTGGGATTCAAATTTACAAGCAATAAGTAATCTCCAAAAAAATATTACATCCGGTTACATATTAATTAGAATTAAAAGTTGTGGGGTCCACTTGACACGTGACGCCCTGCCATTAAGGCCCAGGTGTATTTAGAGTTCAAATGTAATATTTTTGATGTTATCTCGTACGAAAATTTTAATTGTTTTAGTTGGATTTGCATATGTAGCACTCCAAATTTTCTTATTTATATAGCAAGCCCCCTAAACTTCCTAAATCCTCAAAACAAGCACTCCATCTCTCTCGAGCCCTTCTATTGTCATTCCCATCTTCCGCCAATTCTATCTGCCACGTTTGTCTTCTCCACTGTCACGCTCGTATTCCCTCCCTCTTCTTCTACTATTCATTCTCCCATGCAAATCAACTCTCCCTCTCTCACTCACACACACACACTCTCTCTCTCTCACTCACTTCCTCTGTAACGCCGCTTCGCCATTTCTCCCTTCTAGCTTGCCTAGAATACGGGGCTCCATCTGTTTATTACAAGGGCTTATTGTCGCAGAGGGCATTACAAGACAACAGGTCTATATGGTTCTTACAATGGCTTATCGGAGGGACAACAGGATAGAAAGAGGATGGCTATTCCAGGCGGCTTGATGGAATTTGATATAGTACATTGAAAATAGTAACGGTGGATGTTCAGGGAGGTTGCAACAACATAAGGTGACCTAGAGCGACAAGGGGGAGGATGTAGAAGGGGGATATGGAAGATGATCATTATATTGGGAGAAAGAAACAGTCAAGGCATCACCCAAACTCTCTGCTACAACCCTAAAAGGAGAAGATGGAGGTCGGCGGTTATCCTAAACAAACTCATGCTAAACTAGCTCTACATTAAGAATATAAATATATAATAAACAGATAACTGGGAGTGACACAAAAGGATCGGTTGATTCAGAAGAATAAAAATCAAGACTAGTTCGGTCCAGGAGAGATGCAAAAGCCACTCGGTCGCAGAAGTTCCTGCGTCCGCTCCTTTATGACCACATCAATATCCTGGGATTGGGGGAGCATCAATATCATCCATTGAAGCTTCTGAATTCTCATAATATGGTGTCAAGTTGGTCATGTTAAAGGTGGTGGAGCTACTATAACTTTCCAGTAATTCACTCCTGCGAGTGCGGTCGTTCACTCATTCCAAAGCACATTCTAATAGAATAAGTATCCATCATCTTTTGACACGACTTGAGCTGGAGCTACTTATAATCCTTAAGCATGTAACATTTTTCTCTCGCTTCTCGTACCTGATTGAATGTATTTGATAAATAAGTATGTTAAGTGAAATCAACCCTTGACTAAGATTTGTTACAAGCTAAACCATACTGAACTATAATTATCATGGGAGAATCTTCTTCTTCTCTCAAAAGAACTTGGATCCCACTATAGATTTTTTTTTTCCCATCAAGCTTCTAAGATAATTTCCAAAACAATGGTGCATCTCTCCTAGCAGACCATCAATCAGTAGGTACATTGTTAAACTAATGATATCGAAATAACTCCATCTAGTCCTTCCGAGATAGTTCACAAGCTTCTCATTTATGACATTTTGGACCTCCCTCGGTAAGGGCAACTTGGGAAATAGACTATATCTGAATAGTCTGAAATTCTTTTATCTAGGGTTGCCCTGTGCCTAGTATTGACTCCTCAAACTTATGGTTATTTAGACATCTAATGTCAATACTGATACTCCTCTCAATGCATGCAATAAGGTCATCCGAGGCACCACAACCTCATACTCTATACAAGCATCAAATACAACAAACTCAGTATCTTCTAGAACAACCTTGATTAATTTAGCTGGAGTCTCTCTCGTAGGCTCCTCTTGAATCACTAGTTTATATTTCTCATCTACTTGAAATTATGGCTCATCTGGGAATTCAACTTCTCCTTCGTCACTATTTATTTCTTCAATGGATCCCTGATAAGTGAAAGAAATCATTCTCATGATTTTGTAATCTCATTTAATATGTTCAAGTTTATAGTACTTAAAACACTTCCTCAATGTGATATGTTTATGAATATGGTTTGATTTCATATGTTCTCCACTTTGAACTAGTGTCTCCTCTGATTTGATCGGTTTGGATGTTCTCTTAGGTGTACTTAGGTTGTAAGAACCTAGGGTTGTACCCTGTTTGTAAGACGTGGCGGTTGCCTGGTGATATTGCCTCTCAACTTTGAAGCTAATGTTTAAACAACATATATTTATTGTATCGATAGATATTATGATGTCTTTCTTAATTTCTCTTGGACTATATAGTGATCTTGTATTTTCTTCACTCCAGCGAAGGTGTTTTAATGTTTTCCACACAAAAAAACACTCTTCTTTAACTTGCTGACAACTAATTTCACCATTCTATCTTAAAGGGGCGCATTGGTACTCAAGAAATGTTCCACTATCCAGAGCCACTTGATGAACTCGGTTGAATCGTATTGCTATCAAAATATGACAAATTCACCTTTAGATCAAAATCTTGACTCCTCTCATATTTCAGGCCAACTCTTTAGGTCGGGGTCTTCATCTCAAGGAATCTATATTGTGGAATGGATCTACAACATTCTTTCAATCCAACATGTCATCGTTGTGACTACGGGCGACCCTTTTGAATTGCCTCATCTCGAAGGTGATAAGTCACATTTGAAGTTGAAGGATTTCTTGATGTACATTCTATATAAAAGGTTTCTAGACATCACCTTATGAATTTCTCAAAACAACATCATATCCTTTTTTCTCGATCAGGCTCTTAACTATTATCTCATTGGTGGCCTAGCTAGGGTATGGGTTTAGGTATTTGGAAAAGGGTGTAGTAGCGAGGTCATCATGAAGGCATTGCTGCACCAAGTCTGGCATTGTGACCCTTGTTTGTTGTTTTGACCCCCAACAACCCCGATTTGATGGCATTATTATTTGAGCTGATGTGGAGTGTGCTGCATCGTAAACACTGCGACGCCATATATAGCGCCGCGCCACCCCATCTTTATTATTCTTCAATGGAAAATAAATAAATAAGTATAATACTAAGGTTTTTTTTTTTTTTTTTTGGCACTTATATATAGAATAGATACATAGCACTCAATTCTTATATGGATTTATCTATCTCATACTAAAATTTTCACATTTACAATTACTATAGAAAAAATAGCACTCATTATTACTTTTTAGTTGTTAAATTCATATTTTCATCCATAAAAAACATACTATATGTGTAAAAATAAAATTTTAGGGATGAGATAGGTAAATTCATAACAAATGTGTCTAAGGATGAAAGGTTTGGCCGTGAAGAATGCCCCCTCTGCCGTTGCTTTCCGAAAACGGTGTCCGTCTTCCACCATTGTCAACTAGTGCTCCTCTACTCTACAAACTTTTCTCTTCTTCCCTCTCCCTCGAGCCAGAAATTGAAGCCGAATACTTCTCCCGTATCCTCCAAAGATGCGCCCGCACATCGAACCTCCGTCTCGGCGCCGCCATCCATTCTCTCCTCCTCAAAAGCTCTCTCCTTTTCTCCTCCACCTTCCTACAGAACCACCTCCTCAACATGTACTTAAAGTCCTCCGCCGATACTTCTCTCTCCCTCCAACTGTTCGATGAAATGCCTCAACACAACCTCGTCTCGTGGTCCGTCGCCATCGCCGGCCTCGTGCAGAGCGGCCGTGCTCGTCAAGCTCTCTCCTTTTTCAAACAAATGCTTCGTTGCGGTACTCACCCAAACGAATTCGCGCTGGTAAGCGCTCTCCATGCGGGCTCACTGTCAGGCGGCCCGTCTCAGGCTCGGCAGGTATTCTCCCAAGTTATTCGCCTTGGTTTTGAGTCGAATGTGTTTCTCATAAATGCCTTTCTCATGGCTTTGATAAGAAATAACGTGTTCGAGGAGGCCTTGGAGTTGTTCGAGAAATGTCTTATCAGGGACGTGGTTACCTGGAATTCTATGATCGCCGGATACCTGCAATTTGATTGCGTCAAGGTTTGGGATTTATGGCGTCAAATGAATCGGGAAGGCGTGAGTCCTGATGAGTACACGTTTAGCAGCGTTCTAACTGGGTTGGCAACAAGTTCGAGCTTGATTAATGGCTTACAAGTCCACGCTCAACTGCTAAAGCATGGTTTCGGGGAGGATATATGTGCGGGAAACTCACTGTTACACATGTACATAAAAAACCGAACTTTGACCGACGGGTTTAAAGTATTTGATGAAATGCCGCTTAGAGATGTGGCTGCTTGGACCCAAATGGCTTCTGGCTGCCTACATTGTGGGCAACCTTCAGAAGCTATAGAAATCATTAAATTAATGCAAGCAGCTGGAATCTGTCCTAACAAGTTCACATTAGCAACCGAATTGAATGCTTGTGCTAGCTTGGCTTCCTTAGAGCAGGGAAAGAAGGCTCATGGATTCAGGATCAAGCTGGGCGTTGAGGTCGATGAATGTGTGGATAACGCCCTCATCGACATGTATTCTAAATGTGGCTCTATGAAAGATGCCTGTTCAGTCTTCTGGTGCATGAAAGCAAGGTCTGTCATTTCATGGACTACTGTCATCATGGGATTTGCTCAGAATGGATTTCCTTTTGAAGCCATAGAAGCTTTTGAACATATGATCTCATCCAACGAGAAGCCCAATTATATCACACTGATATGTGTTCTGCATGCGTGCAGCCAAGGCGGGTTTGTTGATGAAGGATGGAAGCACTTCACATCTATGGTGAATGATTATGGCGTTTATCCAGGAGAAGATCACTATTGCTGTATGGTTGATCTGCTTGGGAAAGCTGGAAAGCTTAGAGAGGCTGAAGAACTGATACTTGGCATGCCGTTCCAGCCCGGTTCGCTTGTTTGGCAGACGTTGCTTGGAGCTTGTGGGCTTCATGGTGAATTGGAGATGGGGAAGAGAGCAGCGGAGAATGTGCTTGCAGTGGAGAAGAAGGATCCGTCGACTTATGTTTTGCTTTCAAACATGTTGGCGAATGCAAGTAATTGGGATGGAGTTAGAAGAGTGAGGGAGCTTATGGAGTGTGGTGAAGTGGAGCGAATTGCTGGGTCTAGTTGGACTTTGCCACCGCTGTAGAAGCGCTAACAGAGGTTTAGCTCTTCACTTCTTCTGAGGGCTTCTCTTTAGTCAGAGGCAGTTCTATGAGCTTAACATGAATAAGTAGTCAAAAAAGTTACATATTAATTGGGTGCTAAATAATAAATTGTTAATCTTAAAATTAAAATATAATATATCCTAGTTAAAAAAGGGAGTCTAAACAGTTGATATAATTAGAGAGCTCAGATCAATTCTTTATAGGGATAATTACATACAGAGCACGAGAAACATTGCTATTTACAAATCAAGCAGCTAAGTGATTTTTTGAATTATGAAATCGATGCATTTATGTGTTCCACGATCAAACAATTGAATATGATAAAAATGAAAAATAACGGTTGGGGTTTTATCATGGCCTTTGATATTTGAGTGTGAATTTGAAAAATGGATGAAAGAGAGGCATTTGATATATAAATAGCAATATTTTGGGTGCCCTATTTGTATTCACCCTTTCTTTTTATATTAGGCAAAATAATTAAGCACCGAATTTCACAATTGGGACTCTCTAACATCTTTCATTCTTCTCCTTCCCGCTCTCCCCTGCAGCCTTTCAAATTCACTAATCATGATATCGATCGACCTGTTGTCAACTGCTCTGGTCCGATCAACATTTTTTTATTTCAACTTCCTTGGATAAGTATTTTTGAAGGGCTATTTCATTTCCTTTGGATCATTGCTTTTGACGACAGGAAAATTCTTGATAAGTAAGGGCATCCTTCATCAGAACTCATATATAGAGACTCCTCAACAAAATGAGGTACCTGAGATGAAAAACCGTCATTTCCTCGACGTTACTCGCTTTATTATATTTCACTCTAAAGTTCCAAAACATTTCTGGGATGATGTCATTCTTACTGCCACTTATCTCATCAATAGAGTTCCCTAAAAAATTCATAACTTTCATAACCCTTTAGCTGACTTAAGATTGTGCTTTCCTAACAACCGGATCTTCTTCACTTTCGTTTCTAAAATTTTTAGGCGCACGATCTTTATTCGAAACACGGCCTCAACTTCCTTGGATGTTTATTATCAATGAATTGTAAGTTAATTTTTAATTTAAATTTCATCAAACATAACCACATCATCACAGTACAATCTATAAATATAAATAACCATTATCAACCCTCTTATCAAACATCACAGTAAGTAATAATTATTATTGAAATAATATGTTCATTTAAAGTAAAAAATGAGTATTATGTTTTTTTGCAAATTCCCACACATTTTTATAAGCATATTAAGACATAAAATTTTTAAGATGGAGGAAAATCATTGCAAAAGCGTCAAATTTTCACCGCTTGGCCCATTCTAAGTCCTTGTTGTCTCAGTCGCTTAATACTATGTGAACCCAATAATTTCACAAAGATTCTGTTTGGGGCAGCTTATTTGGTGCGGTAGCGTTTTGAAAACGCACCTGACATGTTTGGATAAACTACGTTTTGCAGCTTATGCGTTTTCACACCACACCTACCTAGGTGTGGTGGGAGCTTTCTGTTTGTGGTCTGACTTTTCTAGAAAAATAAAAATTTGTAATAGCTACCGCACCTAATATCGGTAGATTATTTTTAATCAGCTTATCAACAGATTTTTCAATAAGCTGCAGTTGCCCCAAACAGACTCGTATATAAGACTTTGCTCAATTGCAGATGAACTCAAGATGCTCCTCTTAGCAAACTCAAGATTACAATGAAGAATCATGGTCTTGTAAGGACTGAACTAGCTTATGTCCGGGGTGGATGATTAGTGCACCTCAATATATAGATATTTAATGTTTTGTTGATCTTAAAAAATAATGTTGATTTTGTCTTTATGATATTGTAGCTTAGTGATCCCATTTATTACATGTTAATTTAAATGAATTATTGAGCAAAAGTTTACCAAAGGGCTCGAGAATTGTTTATACACATTATATTTATACATTTAGAAAATTTATTTGAGTTTATTTGCTATTTATTTGATAGATTCCCTACTTTCTTGTATAGAAACTTTATATTAAATATATATATATATAATATTATGTGTGTGTGTATATTCACGCTCACACATATATATATATTACTGACTATGTGCTTATTTAGCTCATCATCTTGATTTTGACCACATATTTGTCAACAAATTTGATCAAAGAAAAATGTGCCTCTTTAAGGGTTTATTTTGAGGCAACTGTAGTTTATTAAGTAATAGCTATGAAGCTGCTGAAAAACAATCTAATGTTGCAAAATGTAACGGTGGTTTTTTTTTTTTTTTCGAAATGTCGGATCAGTAGTTAGAAAGTTGTCACCGCACTTACTGAGTGATTAGTGGAAAAATATTCATTTCAGCAGTAGCTTTTTGAAAAGTTATCAAAACGCAGTTTATCTAAACTGATAAAATTACCATACAATGTTGCACCGCCTCACCATTGCTGCCCCCAAATGGACCCTAGGACTGTGACACTCATATATTTTTATTTCTCCACTACAATTTTGCCTTTTCAACATCTCTTATTTTTACACAAATATTTTTATATTGATGATGACATAAAAGGTTGTTGAGGGACACACAATTCGGATGAAATTATGAGGGTGGGCCAAAGGCCCACTGCCTGTGGGACACAGCTACCTAAACCGGCCCATGTCAGCATGATTCATGCCATTATATGCGCTTAAGCAGCTCTTAACTGTAAGTATATGTATAATTAGTTCAAAATTGTTAAATTTTAAATTTATTTTTAAACTAATTAAATTATAAGAAATTAGAGGTTTTACCATATTTAATCAAATTGGGCCCTCAGA
The DNA here is from genome assembly GCA_022702705.1 of Papilionanthe hookeriana x Papilionanthe teres. Classification (NCBI taxonomy): domain Eukaryota; kingdom Viridiplantae; phylum Streptophyta; class Magnoliopsida; order Asparagales; family Orchidaceae; genus Papilionanthe; species Papilionanthe hookeriana x Papilionanthe teres. Next base: position 84,544,731 of record CM040425.1, read on the forward strand.
AGGCCTGGCAATTAAATGTTAATGATTTTAGTTTAATACGTATTAGTTGTAATTAATTACTTGTGCTTAAAGCTAATATCTTTTTTTCTCATAAAGCATTGATCTATTCACCCCACCATCACACTTAGTTTGGACGCATTGTATAACTTTGATGTTGATTATATTAATTATTATAACTAATGCTGTTGAGTTATCAGTTCATATTGACATTATTAGTTAGACTCAATTGCTTAAACAGAAGAATACAGCTTAAATTCCTTTTGTGATGTATTGAATTTATTTATTTATCAATCAAGATTAACTGAAATCAAGCAGAGTTAAGAGTATTCTTATTTAAATTGTTGTATTAAATTTTGTATATTAATTGTACATGTTGTTTCCTTATAGTTGAATGATTAGATTTGAAATATGTATTATTACAAATCATTATTGTTGTGGGAAAACAATTTGGCTAATCTACTTGGCAAAAAAGAAATGAAAAAAAGAAAAACAAACACAAGGAACGCAAAACAATTTACGTGGTTCGGTCCTTTAGACCTACATCCACGGGAGGGAATCGATCGAAAAATTCACTAAAGCAAGACAAGATAATACATAACTTTTACATGGATGAGCTCTCATCTTCCATAGCCTCCCTTTCAAGCCCAATGTCTCCAAGATGCACTCCTCACCCTCATAAGCCAATCTCACTCTCTTGAATCTTCCATTTTCTCATTCACACATCACCCCTAAGCCTCACCTTCTCATCTATTTATAATAGATGAGGCCACAATAAGAGAGGCTTAAGTAAAATGGGACAATATTATAAAAAATGTCCCCTATGCATTAGTCTAAATGTAATTGTCAGTCAATAATAACAATTCTCCATCTTGACTATGTATTATTAGGATACCTAAATTAGATTGTACGAACTATTATTTATAGGAATGAAATCATAGGAATAAGCCAAGCAGTTTATTTATTCAAAAATTAACAGCTCTCTATTTATGCTAAAAATTGCTTTTGTAAGTAATGCATAAAAACTTATAATTAATTAGGCGTGTCAAGAATAGACCCGACAAAATAAACTCAACTTGAACTTGACTTGACAACATTAGGTTCAGGTTGCTTGAATAATTTTCAGGCTAGGAATTTTAAACCGTTTAAATTATTGGTCGGGTCAGACTAAAACTCCAACCTGAAATTGACCCAAAATCGACCTGTCAATTCTAAAGTAACTTGATATTGACCTATCAACCTAAATTTCCCAAAGACTACCCAAATAGTAGTTATTTCTTATGTTAAATGGGTTATATGATTGAATACGGGTTGTGTTCGGATTGGATTTTCAGAAACATTTAATATTTAGGTCGGGTTCGGGTCAAATAATTTTAGGTCGGGTTAATTTCGAGTTAGACCCGACTCCGACCTGCCCTATTGAACACCCCTAACTCTAGTTACTTCTCCAATGTCTCTCGAATATATATATATATTTTTTTATCTAAAGTCCTTCATTTCATTATAAGGGAAATTTACTTACCACATAATTCACATGTATTTACATATCAAATACACAAAAATTTGGTATTCACATAATTGCCTAAATAAGCTGATAAATCATAAGAAAAGAAAGCTTATTGACGGGAAATTGTACCATCTTCTGCCACAACCCGCCAATAGTTCGCATCTCAGACATAAAATACAATCCTTCCAGTCGCAAATAAAATATTGGGAAAATTACATAAACAGCACACAGTTCTTATTGATTTACATATCTCATCTCTAAAATGTTATTTTTGTAATATTTTACTAAAGATGATAATGAGTTTTGATGAGATAAATTTATAAAAAATGAGCGCCTATGCATGTAAATACCGCAATTTTATTTTGCAACTTGCACCCCATAAACAATATGACAATAATTGTAGATTTATCTATTTTTCAACTCAATTTTTATAAATACTGCGGATGAGATGTAATTTGATGATTGAGCTACCTCATCGGGCTTGATGGCTCGGAGGCTTTCGTCTCATTTCGAGATTGATGGCTTGTGCTTGGATTATTTTGTCATCTACTTCTCTGTCATGTGGCTCAGTCGGTTTTGACCTGGTTGCTTGGCTCACATTGATTTGCTTGTTCAATCAGGATGACCTAATGATCTCTTGGAAGTGGATCTGCCTTTGTCATATTGTTCTCTTCTGGACAATTAGATCACTTTATGATCAGTGCAGACACTTTTTTAAATACAAAAATATTAAGAAACTCAATCAGTTATTTATGTTTAGATTTTATTTAGGGTTGTATGATCTATTTATGCATTGCATGCATACACATTTATAATCATGTGATTGTTGGAAGATCAAAATGATTCTTTTGATGGTGTCCTTTTATTTATTACGTCGTTGTCCTCTTCCTTAAGATTGAGTTCGCCAACGGCTATTTAGATCATGCCATTGTTATGATGCAAACTTTACTATCTCACAATCTCCTTCAATAAGACAGCTTCTAATTAAGTTCAACGATAGTTGCATAAGTCAATTCTAAACTCTATTTTGTTTAGGGTTCTCAAAATGGCTTGTTGTTTGCAACCAGTTTGTGTTCGGCTTCCTACGGAATTCGTGTTCGATTCTTTCACTAAGCAATTGAACCAAACACAAATATATATATATATATATATATATATTGTTTTTTTTGTGCTCGCTATATAATCAAGCAGAATGCAAACAAATATTTCTTCATTTTGGTTCGGCTCTTTTTGGCTCAAAAAAAATAGATATAGGCTCAAAAGATAAATTCTGAAATGACTCTCGATACCTCTTGAAAAAAGAATTTTTATTGGTGGAGATTTGTTGGATATGACTCATATACCAGATAAGGGACAGATGCTGGAGAGGAACGAAGCATGCAAGTGAGCAAGCGGAGTCCTGAATATCGATCTGTAAGCCGAGAGAACTGACAAAAATATAAAACGACCCGCAGGGAGTCTTAAAAAGCAATTCGTGACCCTAAAATTTTATTTTTAATAATCTTTATAGCATATTAGATACTAAGGAGGGTGAAAAATATATGTATAAACTAGCCAAACAAAGAGAAAAACATTCAAGATTTAACTCAAGTAAATTTTATTAAAGATGAAAAATCAAAAAATCTTTTTCTTAGGGAATATTAACATAAGTGAGAGAGTTTTTTTGATAAAATTTTTTAATGAAGTTTCTAAAAATACGATCGATCTTAGTGATTTTAATATCGTTAATAATAATAAAACATTTCATTTTTTCTGTCGTATTATTAAAAAAGAAGTTGATGAGGCTTTAAAGAAAACCAATGGTGGAATACTTGTAGGACCTGATGATCCCAATTGATGTGTGGAGATATTTAAAAGATTTAGGAGTTTCTTGGTTTACTAAACTTTTTAATATTATTTAAAAACTAAAAAGATGCTTGAGGAGTGGAGTAAGAGTATTTTAGTCTCAATTTTTAAGAATAAAGGGGATGCACAAGAGTATGGAAATTATAGAGAAATTAAGTTGATGTGTCATACTTTAAAATTATGGGAGAGGGTAATTGAATATAGGTTAAGTCGTATTACCAAAATTTCTCATAATCAATTTGGATGTATGTTGGGCAGGTCTACTATGGAAGTTATATATTTATTGAGAGATTTGATGGAGAAGTATAGAGATAATAAGAAGGATCTACATTGGATTTTTATTAATTTACAAAAAAGCTTACGATAAGGTTCCAAGAGACATCCTTTGGAGAGTCCTTAAGAAGCAAGGTGTTGATATCACTTGTATTCAAGCCATTAAAGATATGTATAATAGAGTTGTTACTTGTGATTGAATTGAAGGAGGATTGATCAAATATTTTCTTATTTTTGTTGGTTTACATCAGGGATCGGCTTTAAGCCCATATCTTTTTACTTTAGTTATGGATGGTCTTACTAGACATTTACAAGAGGATGTACCTTGGTATATTCTTTTTGTTGATGATATCCTTCTCGTGGATAAGACGAGAGAAAAAGCACCGAAAAAACATGAATTATGGAGGTCCACATTGGATTCTAAAGGCCTTTGTTTGAGTAGAACTAAAATTGAATACATGGAATGTAATTTTAGTAATAGTAGCTCCAGTGACAGAAGTGTAACTTTGGGTGATCAAATTATTAAAATGTGTGAACGATTTAGATATCTCGGGTCTATTGTTCAAAGCAATGGTGATATAGATGGAGATGTTAATAATAGAATTCAAATTGGTTGGTTAAAGTGGAGGAATGCTTCAGGCCTATTGTGTGATAGAAAAATACCGCTTAGACTGAAAGGAAAATTTTATAAGTTGTTGGTGAGACCTGTAATTCTCTATGGTGTTGAATGTTGGCCTTTAAAAGAGAAGCATAATACTAAGATAAGTGTTGCTGAGATGAGAATGATTAGGTGGATGAGTGGCTTTACACTTAGAGACAGAATGCCAAATGATTATATAGGTGATAGGGTTGGTGTTGCTCCAGTGACAGACAAAATTAGAGAGTCTCGCCTTAGATGGTTTGGTCACATTAAACGTCGACCATCTGATGATCCAGTTAGGAGAGTGGATGTTTTAGATTCGGCTTATGTTAAGAAAGACAGAGGTAGACCTAAAATACTTGGGCTTATTGTATAAAATATGATCTAAATTTATTAGAATTAAATAAAAATATGGCACTAAATAAAGACGCAATGGAGAAAAAGGATTCATGTAGCCGACCCCACTTAGTGGGATTAAGGCTTTGTTGTTGTTGTTGTTGTTGTATATATATATATATATATATATATATATATATATATGAAATTGATGAGTATTATGTTTACATAATTTAATTGTTTACAAGTTTGTAAAGATTGATAATCAATTAAAATTATTAATAAAAAAATAGAATAAAAATATATTAAATTATATTTAAATTATTTTTTAATATAAATAAAAAAATTTAAACCTCGTGTCTATTCTTATAATGTTGTAGCTATGTAACTAGGTTACTAAAACGATTTGTTGTTCATGAACAGTTCGTATAGGACTCGCTAAGCAAACGAGCCAACACAAACAAAATTTTTTTGCACGAAATATAAGCAATCCAAACACACAGAGTGATATTTCTTAACGAGTAGAACACAAGTTAAGCCCGGAATGGCCCGTATTTTGACTCGATTACACACCAAATGTTATTGTTAATTACTTTGTTTGTAAAGTTTTTTATGTATTCCGAAGTGTTTTTTATTCCTGCTTCTACACATTTATTTGGGCCTTTCAGAATTGTTTTTTTGCTATGAGAAAGAAGTCGGGCAACTGAAAAATAGAAAATAATTTTTTTTCTTAAAAAAATAATACTATATGAAAATCGTGAGATCACGACCTATGATGTGATGCGTTTAATTAGATTTTAAGGGCAGGATATGCTTTCGAAGGTGGCCAATTAGAATTCCTCAATTTATTTTTCAGCCAATACGCAGAAAATTCGAGCGATCCATATTTAATAACTGACTAGAGGCAATATCAATAACAACATCAAATTGCCATTACATGAATCTTTCATACAATTGACATATTTGCAATTTTGATAGAGTAAATTATAAGGCAACATTATATTATCATAAGTATTGATGCGTGATAGAAAATTCATGGCGGTAGAGTAGTAGATAGTTGTTTCAGTGTTGCACGAGAGCTCAACAGACAATCAGATGAAATAAAAATAATCGATAGAAGTACTTGAAGTTTTTATACGCAAATCCCGTAAAGAGAAAAATCATGGGGGCCTGACTTAGATGAAGAAATCCACTATAAACTGGAGATTAGAAGCAAGGTCATTTGTCCCACAGGTCGAAATGAGTTTTGCACAATCCCCTCGAGCTGCAAAGTCGATGTGCGGATGAACTTGTCAAAAGAATTGAGCGGTTATCAATGCTGACCGGCTGCCACCGATGCTGATCTGTTCAACCAATGCTAATGGGAGGCGGCTGACAAGTGATGGTAGGGGGCGATCAGCGACTAGTGGTCGATAGTGAACGACAACTGTTAATCGACAATGGTCGGCAACTGGTGGTTGACGCATTCAATGCTGAACTTTAGCTCATTCTCTAAGCTTTAGTCTTTTTCGGGCTTCAAGAGCTCTCTATTCTCCCCATTAGAAGGATGAGGCTCTATTTATAGTGTATCAGCTGCAATTAATGAAGAAATATGAACCATCATGATGGGACGGCCTAGAGTAATTTCTTCACCAGGCAAAGTTTGATGGATAGTGAAGTGCTTTAACAATGTCAAAAATGAGGACTTTTGGGCACTTTGGATTCGTCTTGTCGAGACGCTCGATTTGACTATAAGCTTACCATATTCGACATCCATTTGACCTTTCAAATATGCTCAGAAAGCTTTTAAATGTGATTTAATGACTTAATTTGAGCTTTATTTGACTTGGATTTAACTAATTTTAGTATCATTGGGTCGGTATTGTCAAGCTAGTCAGTTTGACTGTAAGTTTGATAAAATCAGAGCTTTAGATGACTTTCACATCAAAGTTTGAATATTTCTTGCTTAAAAGATACCCTTGAGAACGTGTCATGCCTTGCGAATCGTGTAATATTTCAAGATTCGTGCTTAATGATTGATGGCGTATTGGTTGTCCCTTATTTTTGGGCAAGTTCAATTTTGAGCTTCGAAAATATCAATACACACACACACACACACATATACATACATACTTGAAGTTTAAAGAGGAGTTGGAAGTTTAGTGAAGGTGTTGAAGTCCACCATCACCTCGTTGTCGACTGCTGCCGACCACCACTCGCAGGCTGTCGTCGATCATTGTTGGCTGCCACTCGCCTCTTACAACAAGTTCATTCGGGTACCGAAGTTGTAACTCAAGAGACCGTGTAATCTTTTCACGTCTATGGGACAACGTCTTGTAACTATAATCACCTACTAATGTAACAGGGTCAGATCCCATGGTTTTTTCCCTTTCAAAGTTTTCCAAGTAAACTTTTGGTGTTACTAATAGTTGTTTTCTTTTATTTAAGTGTGTTGAATTCTTATGTAACGCTAAGACGATAATCTATTGTTTTACTGTCACGAATCTTGTAGAATGCATCAAGTATAATCTTCACCATCCATTCTTAATAAATATAAGATATACTAGATAAACTATCAAAATGCCATTCATAAAATTGATAAATACTCTCTCTTTTGATTCATCAAAAGTTTTTTTTTTTCTTCAAATTTGAATATAACTAGGGTTCTCTAGTTATAATCATCATTGTTGATGAATTTCACTCTTGATGATATCAATGTTTCCAAACAACTCTATATTCATGATAATATTACTCTTATAATTTTAATGATGTCAATATTTGCCATTAATTTAGTGATTTGGGCTAATTAAGATCTCGTGTTGAAGATTAAATCGAACTCAATAGAGCCCAATGTTGAGCAAGATGCCAATTTATTAGCTCGAACCAATCTCATATATTTGAGTTTGATCAACATTAGTGATGCGTGCAAGAGGTAGAGTAACTGATTATCGTCTTAGTGTTGTACGCGAACTCAGCACGCACAGATGAAAGAAAAAAAGAAAAGAAAACAATGGTGACGACTTTAGAAGTTTTTTTTTTACTTGGAAAACCTGTAAAGGGAAAAACCACAGGGTCTGACCCAGTTGCGAAATTCACTATTGATTGATGATTACAGAAATCTCTGTCTCACATACGGAAAATGGTAATTATATTCTTCAGATTGCAGTGTCCATTGACAACGTCTAGTTGGTGGTGAATTAAAATGATAATTAGTGGTGGTTGACGACAGTTGGCGAATGTCAACAGAGGTCGGTGATGATTAACGACGGAGATCGGTCGTGGTTAACGACGATAGGCGATGGTCGACGACGGTCAGCGGTGATCAACGAAGGTCGGCGGAGGTCGATGGTGGTCAAATGTCAACAGTGGTGCTTAGATGTAGCTTCTCGTCAAGGTATCAGGCTCTCTCTAGGCTTTTTCCTTCCTCAAGTGAGGGTTGGGGGTCTATTTTATAATGTTTTGGTTGTAATTAATGCAGTCATTTTGTTCGAACGGTCTAGAGGACTTTCCTTAATCAAACGATGTTTATGGGGCATTTTATGGCCCTAACGATGTCAAATTTAATGACCTTGAGCTCGTTGGATTCGTCTTGTCGATATGCTCGATTCGAGTATAGGCTTGCTAGTGTCGGCATTTGTTTCACCTTCCAAATGTGTCCGAAAATCTTCTAATAATGGTTTAATGACTTGATCTCGACTTGATTTGACTCGGATTGGACTAGTTTTTACATCATTAGGTCCGTCTCATCGAGCCGGTCAGTTTGACTGTAAGTTTACTGAAATCTAATTTTGGATGATTTTTTATCATGATTTGAATGTTTATTGCTTGAAAAATTGCCTCGAGATCCGTATCTTGCCTTGAGATTCGTGTCGGATGATGAGAATTTGTTGGTGCCGTATCAATTAGCATGATATAGTATGAGTGTAATGGTATATGAGTTGCATAAATGTTAAGGAAAATTAAGATATAAGCCGAACAATTCTTATAGATTTACATATCTATCATTCAAAATTTGACATTTTTGCATGTAACACGTTCATGCCATCAAAATTAAGATATGAGCCGAACAATTCTTATAGATTTACATATCTATCATTCAAAATTTGACATTTTTGCTTGTAACACGTTCATGCCATCAATCTATGCATAAAAAATCAAGTGATACTTTTGACGTGATGTTAGAGATTTTAGCGTTATGAATGTAAGTAGTAACGTTTAGCTCTTGACATGTAAATACATAAGAATGTTATGGTGTTTATATATATATATATATATGTTCTTTAATGAAATCTCTAAAAAATCATATTGATCGACACAAATCTCATCATACATTTAGACTGGAAGGTTCAAAAACCAAGTTTATAAATACTGAATATCCAATTTATGATCAAATGAAGTATCTCAGTGAAAAAACTAAATGACATTAAAAATGATCTGATATATGTTCTAGTGAACCTGTATAATGCACTTAAAACATAAAGAATATTTTTGTACATTTTTTGGGATCAAATGATCTCTAAATATGACAAGCTTATATTTAATTGAGTGTATCTATAAAATAAATCCAATGAGCCTAAGATTACTTAATTTCGACAACATTAAGATATTCAAATACTCATAAAATTATATTTGATGAGGGTAATTGCTTTGATTACCTAACCTAGGGCTTTCTCTAAGACAAAATTGGCCAATCAATAGGCGTATGACCAAACTGACTAGTATCGGTGGGCCAACTTGCCTAGTGTGGGGGAGCAAAACCCATCACAACACCACATAACTAGCCAATCAAAAGGCATATGGCCAAGACGACCGGTATCGTTCGGCCAGGATCATCCGATAATGGGTGATTGATGGAGCCGGACGATATCGAATAATCAGTCAAACTTGCCTCCTGTGGGAGACCAAGCCCACAACACCTATAAAATCTATCTCTATAGCCTGCTAAGAAAGAAAATGCAAGGATTTTTGAGAATATCACCGACAAGAATGTTGCTTGATATCCGACGAAATCAGAGAAGAAGCTCTCCTCCGAAGAAAAGGAGTCACCCACACTTTTCTCCTAAGAATGACGAAGCTCACCCCGGAAGGAGATTGTGATGATGTCACAAACTAAGGTGACGGGCCTTATCCAAAGTATGAAGAAGTTCTCCTCTAGGAAGAGATTCCTTTCTTCTCATGTCTTCTGTTTTCTCCTGTCTTCTCCTCTAGCACAAGAAATCACTTTCTTCTTCTGTCTTCTCCGACGAAATGGTGCCTGAAAAAGCAAACATAGAGGAAGATGGAGAACAATATGGAAGAAATGAGTGAAAGAATATGTACGGAAGAAGAAGGAAGAGAAAGAACTCTCAAAGCACTAAAAAATTTCTCTAAAATCCCACTATGAGCCCCTCATAGCTCTCCTCAGGTTCCCACAACTTTCCTCATAATGAATTTGGTAATCCATGGGATGATCAAGAAGAAGAATGAAGAAAATAGAGAAGGTGAAGTAGAAGACGGACAAAAGGGAAGAAATCCCTCACCAACGGAAAAAATTTACGTCCGGGGACCGGACGCAGCGCTGCGTCCGGTCCCCAATAGGTAAATGCCACGTAATGGAGTGGGACCCAGCCATATTAAAACGCGCAGTTATTTTGCTCGGCCCGATTTCACGGCTCGCCGCATTTAAAACGGGTGAACACCCTTTGCACCACCGTTATAAACCACGCGCGGAACCCTAATGTAAGCGCGTTGTAAACCACATGTAAATCCTATATATACAAACAGCGGAACCACGGTTGTAAACCACATGTAAACCGATTGTAACCCTTTTATAACAGCGGAATTGCCATTGAAAACCCACTGTAAACCATTTGTAAACCTGAAGGAAAAAACGCCTAGGCCGCACCGCGGATGTAATATAATTGAACAGCGCGTGTAACTCCAGTAAAAGTAAATTTTTTAGGGTTTTAACCCGGCGTAAAAGCTCGAAGAGGTATTTCGAAAGACTTCGCGCGCAGGTAGCCTCCGATCCCGTTGCTCGCACTAGGGTTTCCATTGCTCGAAGTAGGGTTTTCCGTTGCATAGGATGGCGGAGGAAAGCACGGGGGTGACGTTTGCGCGCCGGGAAGGCATAGAAGAAGGCGATGCTCTTGAAGTTGAAGCGACGAAACCGGCGGAGACAGAACCGACAACGACAATGACCAAGAGGAAAGCTCCGAAGAAGACGGACACCGCGTCGAGGTATTGTCTTCGTTATGCTTTTGTGTGACATGTTGCATTTTCGGCTAGGGTTCTTATTTGCATTGTCGGCTAGGGTTTTTATGTGGATGTATTATATGAGTTTTAAGTTGTTTAATGTTTTAATGTGCAATGTATTATTCAATCCATATTATCAGGCTTGGTAATGGTGTGATAACTGAGCATAATCTTGACTCTATTAAGACGATGTAGTGTTTTAGGCCTTCCAATTAAAATGGTTTTCCTTAATGCAATGAAATGGTCATTTCTCTGCTTATATGATTTTTTTTTAAAAAAATTGTTATTTTGTGGATGTATTATATGAGTTTTAGGTAGTTTAGTGTTTTAATGTGCAATGTATTATTCAATCCATAGTATCAGGCTTGGTAATGGTGTGCTAACTGAGCATAATTTAAACTCTATGAAGATGATGTAGTGTTTTAGGCCTTCAAAGTAAAAGGGTTTTCCTTAATGCAATAAATGGTCAGTTTTCTGCTTATTTGATTTTATTAAAAAAATTTTGTTCTTTTGTGGATGCATTATATGAGTTTTAGGTGGTTTAGTGTTTTAATGTGTAATGTATTATTCAATCCATTATATGAGTTGTGTATTTTTTGTCCCGATAATTATTTTCAGTGTTCTTTTTCAAAATTGTTTTTATAATATTATTTAAGGGTTTTGTTCACTCTCAAGTTTGCTTTCAAGGTCACTGGTCATGATGTTATTTTTTGTTTTAAATCTGTATCTTCATCTCCTTTTTTGTAATGTTAAAGTGGTGTTTTGTACTATTCCAGGATATTGAGCGCTAGATCAATGATCAGCAGATGTCTTCCTTCTGTTGTACGACAAGTTCTTGATAGTGTCCGACCTTTTATAGACAAACCTACATGGAATGAATTGGAGGCCATGAAGTTGGTTCAGTTCTTCGATCTCCCACCATACCCTCAGGATCAAGTGTTGACGATGCACATAATTAATTGTTCGGGATATTGATCGGCGGTTGTTTATTCTGGGAGGGAGAGAAGTATATTTTGATTCAGATGAGGTGGCATTGTTGATTGGCATGCCCAATAGAGGCACACTTGCATGTTGGAGTGAGGCTCCGCCCGGGAGCATGGATGCCAGACAAATAAAGGATGCACTGCTAAACTTTTCTCCAGGGGAGTCATCGTATAATCTTTTGCATTTGATAATTAAATTTCTAATGTCAAATTTACTCTTTCAATCTAACAACTTCAGAGTATCGAGAGAAATGAGTTCTTTGTGCGAAAATGTGCCTGCCTTTACATCTTATAATTGGCCCGCTACAGTTCACCGATCTTTAGTAGAGCAACTGAACATTAGTGTCATGAAAATAAGAGCAGATGAGTCGGTGGGATACGTGACCGGTTTCATCTACCTCTTAATGGTTTGTGTTTTTACGAGCATTGGGATACTCTTTTTGATGTATGTCTTAATTATTTTTTCATGTCTTACGCAGTTGTGGTTTTATGTGCACACATCATTGGTCATTCCAGCTAGCCAGATGCTAGACCACGGATGCTGAGGTGGCCTAAAAAAGTGAAATGGAACAGTGAGAAGATTCAATTAGCTTTTCAGAGGCTCAGGTCTGTTGATGTGAGTTAATTATTCCTTTACCTGTTAATGTTAATATGTTAACGTGATTGTTTGATTAACATTCAATTTAACTAATATCCTTTGCAGGTGTACGATTCTTTTATTCAAATATTAGATAGCGAACATAACTTAACTGCTCCCCCCGCAAGTGAACCCATCCCCAATTCGCCACCGCTCGACGTTATTGCCGATTTACTTCCTCATGTCGGCGGTCCCGATCCGACACGCGCCGATGCACACCCGGAGAGTACTCATGGACATGGATCTGAAGATATTTGTGAATTGTTAAAATGTCAGAGTAAATTGATTTCAGACTTTCAAGACATCGTTTTGGCACGACTGACCAATATGGAAAAAGAAATAAGGGATGTGAAATTCGAAGTAATCCAGCTGAAGAAAACAAAAAAATTAGCGGAATTTGGATCTACAATAAAATGTGGCAAACAAACCCCACAAGGAAGTTTGATTCGAAAGATAAAGGAGAGAACGGATAGAAAAAGGAAACTGCTAGGTTCACCATTTGTCGTTTTTGAACGACATAAAAGGAAAAAAACAACAACAGAGGCTTCAAAGGTAAGGAATTTAGTGTTTTAAATCTTTAACTATCAATACAAATAAGCAATTAATTTTAAGCAATCAAATTCAGGTTGAAGCTGAAACAAAAGCAGTTGAAGTGACCACATCTCCGGAAGTAAAACCCAAGGATTCACAGCCACAAGAATTGGGTGACTTTACCTCCGTTACACCGACTGAACTTGTCATAAGTCATGATGTTGATTCTCAGGACAACTCTCCTAAGGTTTGAGAAGTCTGTATCACCTTATACACCACGAGTCATTTTCACTTATTGCAATACTATTTTTAGTTGCTTGTCTTATAGGGACTTCCAGCAGATTTGGTACTCGATTTTCCCTGTAGATAACTAATACCAGATTATATGCGGGAAACAATTGATCGCTGTTGTAGCAAATTCCGTTATTTGTTAGTCTGGTGAGTTTTATACTTCAATGATTCTGTAATAATATAGTAGAACTAATATTTTGTTTAATGCTTCAGATCTGACCTAGTCATTGATACGGAGAAGGTCTCACTGACTCGTAAATATGTGGATGAACTTCTGACGAGCGGTTGGTTGGGAAACGAGCATGTCGATTGTTTCGCTATGTTACTTGAGAGCAAAAGATGCAACACACCAGATCATTACAAATCATACCTATACGTGTCTCCATGTCATTATGTGAGTACAACGCTAAATAACGTTAAAGTATAATCTCATTCGATTAGACATTCTATCTCCTTTCCGGATACGGAAGGTAGGCGAGTGTAAAAGAATTTGTTGCACACATTACGAAGGAAGCGATTCGGAATGCAGAGTTGATTTTCATCCCAATAATTAATAATGGACATTGGACATTGCTAGTTGCTTCGTTGAAAGAGCAAAAGTGGAGATTCTACGACTCCTTGCCTAACAAGATGCACCTGGCGATTACCAGTAATATTGTTAGAATTTTACCAAAACAATTGATCATAATTTATAAAAAATAATTTTATTTTAATTTCTCAGTTATTTACATCTACTGTTCAGATTACACATTTTTTGAAGGATGCCAGGGACGCGTTCACTGAGGATCTGACGAAATGGCAGATCATAACAACCCGAGGCATTCCTAGGCAAAGCAACAGCGACGACTGTGGTATTTTTGTTTGTAGATTCATGGAGACTCTGGCTCAGAAGGAAAAATTTGATTGGAAAGATAAATTGGACTGGCAAGACTCCATGGTATTGTACCGGACGGTGTTTGGTTATGAGATCTGCAAGTACGCTTTGACAGATACAAAATAGATAATAGATGGTTGGAAGATATAATTTTTGGGTATAAAGCTTATTACTCTTCTATTTGGGTATGAAGATTTGGGTATGCACTCCCAAATTCCTATGTATTTACATTTATAACAATTAGGTATTAAAGCTTAATACTCTTCTGTATTAGTGCAGGTCATTTTCTGCTGTTGGCCATTTTTGTTAGTCCAGTTGTAAGGGGAATTCTATGATCATTCTGATTGGGTATGAAGCAGAAAGTCTTTTAGATTTGTATTTGAGCCTTCATTTTGACTTGACTAGTTGATGTTGGAGCCTCTTGGGTCACAAATGAGATCATTTATTTAATTTGTGACTCAAAAATTACTTCTAACAGTGTATTTAACAATTTACAGCCATCTTCACGAGTTGGTCTGATGCTTGCTGGAGTGGGTGGTGGTGCATCCACTTATGTTTTTGCAATGGTATACTCACATAGTTTTGTTCATATCCTCCCACTAAGTCATACTGAAGCATACTGAAGCATAGCTGGAGTGGATTGGAAGTAGTATCAAAAAAGGTGAAAAGTGGTTGTTTTATCTTTTACTTATGGGGACATCTGCATGCATACAACCCAATTCTTATGTATTTATAGATCTAAATACATAAGATGTTCTTGCTCCTGCTCCTCGCTTTTGCTTTTTTTGTGTTTTCTAAAAGATGAAAGAAAGTACCAATGTCAGATGGGGGCCAGCTGGTTTTTTCCTCATGAAATCCACTATTACTGTGATTTTGGGAATGGAGGGAACGCAATGCAACAAATATGACCCTCACATTTATTCTGTCTTCCATTCTGATCACGATCCACTCTCATATGGCTGTACAAGTGGAAATTTAGAGAGTCCATGAGTTTTAGTTGCCTGCAAGAACAAAAGGTATATCGAAACCTAAAAATACTGAGTTTTAGTTCCCTTCTAAGATTAGACTTTAATATATTCTTGATTACTTTGATGTGATTATGGTGTCTCAGCAGTTTCAGCACTTTCATTTTTAATGTTTACAGGACATGCAGAATTTTGAGAAATGATTAAGCACTAAACGGGCAGCAGTTTCACCAATCTTCCTTTAATTTCAGTTTCGGCAGTTTCATCAAATTCTGGAGCGAGCAGTTTCACCCATCTTCCTTTCATATGTTTGTTGTTTCAAGTAGGAGATGAAATTTTGAATTTTGAATACAGAGTGTAGATTTTCATGTTAAAGACAGAGTCCTTGTTCGTAATAGGACATCATTAGTCTTCTGTTTTAACAGGACTATTTTGGGTTACTGTGGTATAAATTCAGATTCAAAATTTTAGCTTATGTATGTAATGTAACCTGTGGGTCTTCTCCACGGTATCTTTCAATGAATATCTGATTAGTACATGTATTTTTGTGGTGTTCCTTTTGTTGCCCAATTAAGTGTGAAGAAGTGTAAATTGTCATGATTTCTGAATGTATGTGTAGTAGTGGTATTCTGTATGGCCCACTTCTTCACCGTGAATGTTATTAAGTGGTAATCTGTATGGCTGAAACCATGAATATGATGCAGTGTAAATTGCCATGATTTTTGAATGTACAGCTTTGAATCATTTTGGAGATAAGATTAAGCTCAAAACCAGTTGAATATGTAGATACGTATACAGTTAAATTCATCTCTAATAATGGAGGAGAGCCAAAACCTGTGCCATGGAAAGAATGTTCTCAAGTTAACTTTTTTGTTTGCTAAGCTCAATATATTGTTGAAGAATGCTCCTTCTAGCCTAAAAAAACTTGAGCTTTCCACTTCAATGGAAGATTATGCAAACATATTCAATCCTGCATCTGTAACACTTTGTGAACCTGTTGATGATGATGATGAGACTGGGTTTGCGGATTGATAATACCGGGAGAGTAAGCACGGATAACATACTCTTCTTATGGGGATTTGGTGGTGTTATTTCTGCTATGGAGCTTAAAAACCGTCTTCGAAAATCCATCCAGGTGTTCTCGGAAGATTTTGATGTTCTACTTGTGGATAAAACCTGCGCTCGTTGTAGTTTTTTGGAGGAGGGCTTCGGCTGAGACATTACTTAAGGACATGAGCTCAGTTGACACTATTTCTGGTGTTTTAAGAGACATGGTTGTGGAAGGGTTGAGGGCTGCAGGATATAATGCCTACAAGAAGGTCTGTAAATTGCAGCTCCAGATGAAGTGAATAGCACACAATTTGAACTCCATTTCCAATTCCAAATCTCTCGATGATATGAATAACACACAATTTGAACTCCATTTTTTTCAAATATTACAGCATAATGCGTAGTTGTCACTTAATTATCTCGATAATTTTAATTCATTTTTATAATCTTTTCATAACAGATACAACCATCCATCATAAGTAGCTATAAAATAAAACTCAGATTATAAGACTCGAGTCTCTCATTTTACACGATCCGCATTACATATGGGCATATTGAAACATGTCATGAAATGAAATATGGCCAAGCTTAAAGCCAACAATTGTCACAAAAGAAAAGAAATGTTTGATATCTTAAAATGTAGACCATTGTGGGAAACTTGTCTCATCAAACGAGTCTCTCACCATTGCGGTGTACGATTCGAGTGTAGGCGGATGAAAATAATTCTGCGGTACAAATCCAAATATCAGTTGAGCGATTTTAGAATGTCAAAAATAAGCAATAAATTTATACCTGCGCTAGAACATCAGGCATTGACTGAACTGGCTTTTCATATTGTAATGGTACGGCCTCCTCGGCGGTGAGAACCTCCTTTTGTTTTCCTAAATGTTATAAAATATTTGAGACATATGGAAATGTAAAAGAAGCACGTGTTATAAAATATTTGTTAAAATATACCTTTTGATCTTTGACTTCTTTCCCAAAAACCTTTAATTCTTGCGTTGGACACACCTTTCGGCCGCAATTTGGCCGGATCATTCAAGATGGACTCACTATGAACGGTCTTCTTTTTCTTATTAGTTTCTTTACTTCGATGAAGACCTCTGCCAATTAACAGGCGGTCAATATCCAACGATAGTTTTTTCATGGCAGCTGTCATGTGCTGCTCGGCTGTTGGATTCCCTTTTGCCTTTTTGGTGATTTGATAGGCAACTTTTTGCATATGTGTTTGAAACATTAAGTCCCCTTGACTCCCATTCAACGTATCAGACGGTTGCAGATGCTTGTACCCATAGCTGTTGTATACATCTCTCTTTGCATTTGCAGACCATCTCAAAATGAGATATTTATCAGGTATTTTGTTGACATGAAGAAAGTTTAGGACTCGTAGTGAGTGTGCACACAGTAGGCCCATCATTTCAAATTTCCTGCAACTACACTGAATATCCGAACTCAAACTGTCGAATGTAACATACCAAGTTGTGTTTGACCTATGCTCGTCAAAACTTTTTATAAGAAATTCATTTTCTGCATTTGGAGATGCATGTAGTTGTAGTCCACATGAGCCGTGCAGGAAATTTTCTTCGAACAGTGAGTAAAGCTTCCTCGAGTAAAATGTCGCCGCTTGCCGAAGTATTGGACTACTATTTGCTCTCGGTTCTATCACAGATTGGTCACACTTGAAGTCCTCATCCCTCTCGTTACGCCTCCATGATTTTAGGAGATTTTCAATCCCCAAGAAGCAATCTGTAATAGAACTTGTTGGTTTCGAGACTCCGTGACAAATGTTATTTGTTGACTCACTCCTCTGAGTCGATAAAATTCCCATTCCGAAAACATCCTTATTAAAAACTGTGGACCACTTGTGTCTAATTCTATAAATATCAGCTAACCACGTATTATCCTGTAGATTACCTGTCTGAATCATGAACCCCCATGTTTCATCGAACTCCTCTTCAGTCTCACAGTTACGCATGCATTTACAAAAAAGACTGTGAATTGTCTTACTCATCACACCACGGTGAATCTTCGCGAGCAACTTCTTGTATATGTGCCACTGACATAATCTATGTCGTGTATGTGGCATAACCTGGGCTATCGCTGTCGCCATTGCCTGATCCTGATCAGTATAAATTGTTATTGGGTGATTATCACCCATGATACGAACGAAGGTTTGAAAAGGCCATTTAAATGAATCAACTGTCTCCTCTGATAGGAAACCAACACCAAAGAGAACATTCTGCCAATTGTGGTTAACACCGACAATAGGGGCACAACATAAGTTATATTTATTCAATCTATAACTCGTATCGAATATGATAACATCTCCAAAACAATCGTAATCAGCCGGGATGTCCCGTCACTCCAAAAAAAACTCATCAACCTACCCATATCATCTACTTCGAAATCCCACTCATACATGCAATCTGAAGCACGTCTCTCTGTGAACAACTGCAATAATGCATTGGCATCACCCTTTTCAATTTTACCTATCCTCTCTCGCTGGATGAAATTGAATGCATCTATCTTTGTACACTCAAGATTCTCTACACCACCAACTTCATTGGCTAAGAAGTTGAAAGCGTCTTTAGGTCTTATCCCCGACTGTGACATCGATCTAAGCAGTTCTGCATTGATTTCCCCAATCTCTCTGCTCGAACGCAGTAGGTGCTTATCACTAGGGCTCGCTAAAGTGTGATTATGTGATTCAACAAATTTCTTAACTAACCAGTTGCCTTCTTTATCAACAAAGAATCGAATCATTCGTTGGACAACCACTTCTTATGTCTCGCTCTCTTGTATTTAACAATTGTGTCGATCTTCGACTCTCTCTTCGATCCAGCTTTTCCACACAAGAAGTCATTCGTCCTAATATTCTTGGAATTAGGCCAATAGCTACTGTGATCCTTACGAACAATGAATCCGATGTGGTGGGCATATGCACAATATAATTCGTAAGCTTCGTTCTCATTGTGGACCGTTGTTTGAAGTAACATCTTTGTAGCTTGATCGTTATAGGAAACTTCACTCGCCAACATGCTTGCACAAAAGAGAATAAAATGTCAAACGTGTTGCACATATACAAAAAAATAAAATAAACACAACTACATACAACTACAATAACATGAATCTCATCTAATCTTTATTTAGTGCAAAAGCACAATAATAACATAGAGCATAGGTGAGCATTGTGTGTCATAGAACATCACAACAGTTAACAAACCACGACAACAAACATCACAAGCAAGAACTTGTATCTCATTTTACAAAAATACTATAAACAACGAAAGACAAAGACAGAAAACGTTCCAACATACAAGTAACAAACAACTTAAACTTGGCTACACGAGCTTTGTCTATAAAACCAAAAAAAAAAAAAAATAAAGAAAACAAAACCTAACAAACAAGGAAAACAGCAAACGAAAAAAAACAAATTAAAGCACATAACACAAACCTTCTCTTCAACCCCCAAGAACATTTCTTGAGTTTCCGCATGAAATTTCTCTTCCATAGCTTCATATAAATGGTTGTTTTCGTCCACAAAATCCATCTGCAGCTCGCGTTATCGGTGTCCGGCGGCGGCAATAGAACAGTAAACCTAGCTGCTTAAATACTGGTTTTCGCGGGCAGCTGGATAAGGGGGTTACACTGAGTGTTCAAATAGGTTTTACTAACGATAAGTTTGCAGACGGGTTGCGAAGGGTTTACACGAGTAGTACAGATCATTTATGGGGAGCTTACACGCGCTGTACCACATTCCATTCAGGTTACAATCGGTTTACATGTGGTTTACAACCGTGGTTCCGCTGTTTGTATATATAGGATTTACATGTGGTTTACAACGCGCTTACATTAGGGTTCCGCGCGTGGTTTATAACGGTGGTGCAAAGGGTGTTCACCCGTTTTAAATGCGGCGGGCCGTGAAATCGGGCCAGGCAAAATAACTGCGCGTTTTAATATGGCTGGGTCCCACTCCATTACGTGGCATTTACCTATTGGGGACCGGACGCAGCGCTGCGTCCGGTCCCCGGACGTAAATTTTTTCCCTCACCAAGCCTTCCAAAACCTCTCACAAACAAAAGCTCTCTCTCAGCTCACCCAAAATGAAGTCAAAGTCATGCCGCTCTCCACGATGCCAGCTTTCTTAGCCATGCTCATCTGCGAAAATCCATTGGATCGGCGTCCCCTAGCCGTTTCTCTGATGGATTTTGATCCAAAAATGGAAATAGAATTTTGACCCCCTAGATCACTCCCATAAATCACAAAATAACTAGGTATAATAGCTCTACAATCCTCTATGTAATGCACAACAGTCTCCACCAATTCTAACTTACCGCGGAGCAGTTTGTGATATTTTTGGGTTGGACACATACACACCATTTGTCAGCGCATATGCGCCCAGCTCTCTGTTTCAAAATGCATAATAGGGCGCCTAAGTGCTAATACACGCCACCCTCTCGATTTGGCCCAAAGAATAGCACCTCTATTAAACTGGCACCTATGCACATAGGCGCTAGCAAGGTGGGTGCATAAGCGACCATCTCTCATATTGGCGCAAGAAGGGAGCCTATGCACCAGCATGGTGGGCGCCCGCCTATCTTCATGTGGCTGCCAGCATTGCCACCGTCATCTTTGATTAGCCATTATTGCAATTATCGTCAGACCATTGATAACCAGCTGACACCATTGCCACAAATAGACCTTTATTATTGAATCAACATCATCAAATTATTGTCGTCATACTATCAATATTTTTGTTTGAATCAATGTTGTCCTGAAGCCATGAACATCAATAACAATGAATCCATATCCCCAACCACACAACCCCTATTGTCATCAATATCAATGAACATAAATAACAATGAACATCAATATTTCTAAGATGATGACTATCGTCTTAGAAATATTTTCACTCACTTTTATAATATCATTTTATATTGTTCAAGAAAAAATATATTCTTGCAAAAAACATCAAAATATCAGAATTATTTCAATTAGGTTAAAACCCATAATTTTTTTACCTTTGAGTTTTTCACATAAAAAGATGATGACTACCTTCTTTCTTTTTTTTGTGTATGTGTTGGATGTTTATATAACATTAAGACATTAAGATATTTATCACTGTAAATTATTCCGCAACTCTTGTGTGTGTGTGTGTGTGAAGTCATCCTCTTTTTTTTTCAAATATTTTATAACATCTTATTATTAATGAAAGATGTAAAACAAAATTCAAGTAATGTATCCTCTTATTTAATTAAATGATTATGTGTATAAGATTAAAAAAAGAAATCTAAGATCCATTCCCACCCGCCCTAATAAACCAACCCTTTTCATTTTAACGATTAAACTATTTTTTTTGCCAAACAATAGATAGATATTTATCATAACGCAAAAGTAAACAAACTTTACCTTTATTCAACCCTAATCATTTCCTCTTTGAATGTGAGCTTTAGATATTGACACCAAAGTCATTAGTACAACTATATTCACTAATGAAGTGAGTTAGCCAGTGGACTAACCATCCGGTTCTGAATCGAGTTGGGTGTCGGCACGAAATTGGCACGAATGAATTGAGTGCGGCTTGAAATTGACTCGTGACTAATCATATTCAATTTCAAGCCAGCTCGTCTTAAAATTGAATAAAGCTCGATTCAAAATGGTAATCGAAACATTTTAACTTTCTTGTTCGAAATCGATTTGACCCAACTAAAAATCAAAAAATGAAGGCTCAAACTGTGTTATTTGGATTCTTTCTAGCTCGGAATCAGCACGTGATTCATTATATTTAATTTTATTTAGCATTATATATAAATTGTACATATTAATTTTCATAATTTAATTTATTTTAAATTGAGTATAATGCATATTTAATTTCTAAATGAATTACTATACAAATATTAAAAAAATGTAATATTTTTAAAATATATTGTAATTAAACCTCAAGCTAAAAATTTTAATATTAAATTTATCAAATGACAAGGCAATTTTGCGGCGCTCGATGAGTTATAGCACCCGGCCAAACCCAAAAATTATATTTAATAATTAGTGAAATAAATAAAGGGATGTGATATTATTTGACACTTAGTTCAATAATTTAACTTGGAAATATTTTATATTTTATTTTAATTTAAAAAAGTAATATTACATTTAAATAATTACATAAATAGATGCTTGTCATTGTCCCATTTTATGCCTTGATTGATGTGTCTTTGGAACAAATTTTTTAGTGATTTTCTTTTAAAAACTATTTAAAATTTTTAATTTTGGTCACAATTTTTAAAAATAAAGCTAAAATTATCATAAAAAATTAAAATGGATAATATAATTATTTTCTTAAATAGTCTTAATATATCTAAATTAAATTTTATAATAGTATAATTAAAATAGGCATTTTATATTCTATAGAAATTGACAAGTGGAAGCTGAGAATGCTAGCTAATTGGTTGGTAGCTAATTGTCATTGATTGAGTTTGGGTGGGTCTATTATCTACCCGATAGAATGTAATGGCCTAACTTGATTTGAATCTCATATACATTTATTGTTGATTATGCACAAAATCATAAAGAATCTATGATTTGATGTTACTTGAACAAAATGGAGACAAGTGAGACAAACATTTGCCCACATTCAATGTTTGTTTAGGCAAGTTTAGATGCTCTTTCGACCTACACTTCAATAATTGTTCTTGCTAATGTATATATAGAGGCTACAAGGAACATGTTAATTTCTTGGACCATTTGTGGATTCTTTTATCCTCGCAAAAGCTTGAGGCTATAAAGCTCAATTGCATAAAGAATTTTATGGAGATCAGGATCAATCATGTGAACATAATGAACTGTTGAATCGTCATCTTTGCTTGCACGGACAGCCATCTTCTTTAAATTTCAAATATGTAATGATCGGGAGCGATGATGATGACTCTAATCATGACACGTGAATTTATGGGTGACCACTCATTTCATTGGATTCATTATGTGCTCAAGTGAGGGACCACTGTCTTCTATATAATGCATGGGCAGTCTTCTTTTCATGACAAGCACAAGGTAATATAATAGAACCACTCTCCTTACAAAATAAACAAGGTTGAATTAAGCAAGGGTAAGGAATCAATTGCTTTAAACGTCACTCGCTTTCTTTTATTGCAATAAACAAATATTACATGTCACGAATCATTACAATATGATGTAATTTGTCTAAATACTTTCGAATCTCGGTTAAGTGCGCCATCAAAGGATTTGTTTAGGGTTTTTGCCTTAAAAATCTTATAAATAAATAGGTATATGTTAATTTGATTACCTTATTCTTCATAAAATTGGTTAAATACTCTTCTCCTCCACTTAACTTGTTTGGTGCGGCTTTAAAACTTTTTATCATTTGTAGCTCTTCAAAAAAATTATAAAATTGATATGGAACATCATGATGGCTCAAAGGTGGGGCCCATAGGCACAGGAGGTCAGCCTACAACTAGAGCTCAATCCAAGAGACCTATCACACATCAAAGAGGTCCAATTACAAGAATCCAAGCCAAAATGAATAGTAGAAGGCCCAACAGAAGTCACGTTTTTATTTGGAATTACAACAATTTTTTTAGTGATTTTCTTTTTAAAACTATTTAAAATTTTTAATTTGGTCACA
This sequence comes from Papilionanthe hookeriana x Papilionanthe teres, assembly GCA_022702705.1. NCBI lineage: Eukaryota > Viridiplantae > Streptophyta > Magnoliopsida > Asparagales > Orchidaceae > Papilionanthe > Papilionanthe hookeriana x Papilionanthe teres. The sequence goes on from CM040425.1 coordinate 84,568,509, forward strand.
ATTTAAAAAAATAAAGCTAAAATTATCATAAAAAATTAAAATGAATAATATAATTATTTTCTTAAATAGTCTTAATATGCCTAAATTAAATTTTATAATAGTATAATTAGAAATAGGCATTTTATATTCTATAGAAATTGACAAGTGGAAGCTGAGAATGCTAGCTAATTGGTTGGTAGCTAAATATAGACATTATAGCTTGATGTAATTGTCATTGATTGAATTTGGGTGGGTCTATTACCTACCTGATAGAATGTAATGGCCTAACTTGATTTGAATCCCATATATATTTATTGTTGATTATGCACAAAGTCATAAAGAATCTATGATTTGATGTTACTTGAACAAAGTGGAGACAAGTAAGATAGGCATTTGCCCACATTCAATTTTTGTTTAGGCAAGTTTACATGCTCTTATGACCTACACTTCAATAATTTTTCTTGCTAATGTATATATAGAGGCTACAAGGAACATGTTAATTTCTTGGACCGTTTGTGGATTCTTTTTTTCTCTTTCTTCCCCGCAAAAGCTTGACGTTATAAAGCTCAATTGCATAAAGAATTTTATGGAGATCAAGATCAATCATGTGAACATAATGAACTGTTAAATCATCATCTTTGCTTGTGCGGTCAGCCATCTACTTTAAATTTCAAATATGTAATGATCAAGAGCGATGATGATGACTCTAATCATGACACGTGAATTTATGGGTGACCACTCATTTCATTGGATTCATTTTGTGCTCAAGTGAGGGACCACTGTCTTCTATATAATGCATGGTCAGTCTCCTTTTCATGACAAGCACAAGGTAATATAATAGAACCACTCTCCTTACAAAATAAACAAGGTTGAACTAAGAAAGGGTAAGGAATCAATTGCTTTAAACGTCACTCGCTTTCTTTTATTGCAATAAACAAATATTACATGTCACAAATCATTACAATATGATGTAATTTGTCTAAATACTTTCGAATCTAGGTTAAGTGCGCCATCAAAGGATTTGTTTAGGGTTTTTGCTTTAAAAACCTTATAAATAAATAGGTATATGTTAATTTGATTACCTTATTCTTCATAAAATTGGTTAAATACTCTTCTCCTCCACTTTACTTGTTTGGTGCGGCTTTAAAACTTTTTATCATTTGTAGCTCTTCAAAAAAAAATTATAAAATTGATGGAACATCATGATGGCTCAAAGGTGGGGCCCATAGACACAGGAGGTCAGCCCACAGCTAGAGCTCGATCCAAGAGACCTATCACACATCAAATAGGTCCAATTATAAGAATCTTAGCCAAAATGAATACTTGAAGGCCCATCAGAAGTCACTTTTTTCTTTGGAATTATTTCTAAATAGTATGTGTTGTAGTTGATGTGGTTGTGTTTTATGTGTAAGTTAATGTGTTGTTTCATCACTTTATGAACTTATTTCATAGGAATGTTAACCATAAAACAACATTTATGGTTGAGATTCATTTTACATGTGGAAAAGTCAAATGTAACAAAAAAGGGTGAGGTTATGTGTTGGTTAATGGAAGGGGCCACACGTTCCATTCTTCTCTCTTCATTTCCAAATGAAGGTTTGTATCTTTTAAGGGAAAAGATTGTTAATTGTATTATCCTTAATAGTCCCTTATTTTTACTAAGTGAAGTAGTGTGGTTTTGAAGAAATTATTGAGTGAGATTCCATTATTCTTGGTTATCTTGGAGGCTGACAAAAATTTGGAATATTTGGCGATCTTTCATCTTGAATTTGTCAAAAAATTTTGTCAAAAAAATCCAAAAGACAAAGAGGATAGCGCGCTTCTGACACCACCACTTCTCAGATAAGAGACCACTCTTCGACTTTGAAAGCGCTACTGCTAACTGGTTGCTTGGTTGGCAAAGAATCAGAAGAAAAAAAAGAAAATGCTTGAGCTGCCGCTTTTTTTCAACACAGAGCCGGGAATCACGGCCGGCATAGAAGTCTCTTGCACGCAAGGAGATGCTGCTGCTGGATGTCATGGTTTTGGGCTACCATGATCCGACATTGGCTCTTTTAGATAGATGCCTGGGCTGCAGATGTGAATCCAAAAGTCTAGTCCCGTTATAGACCTTTACTTTTCGGGATTCCCAAACCATCTATGGTGTGAAGCATTCTAGCCTCCAAATTGTCGGAGGGATACGAGAAGAGGGCCATCTATAGACAGAGAAACTCTAAATGGGCAGACTCTTGCACTTGACCAGCACCAAACGAATGTTGTTCAAATTCAAGACAAGGCGCTATAGCGGGCTTGATGATCGAAGAAAAAGAAGGGGTGCGGTTGATGTGCCACTGGGTCGGCGAGGAACCCAAAGGAAGGTGGTACGACTCGTTGAATTCACAGAAAAAATCTTCGATATGAACACAAACAAAATCATTGAATTTCTTATAGAAACAAAACGAACCACTTCTCTTCTCGGGGTTGAGGTATATTCATCATTTTTTTGTCCCTTTCTTCTAGTGGTTAGGACATCGTCTTTTCATGTCGAAGACACGGGTTCGATTTGTTTGTTTTTCTAATGTAAGGGTAAGTGACTGGGAAAAAGACGATGATGTTTGACATCAAGTCAAAGTATTCATCTCAAAAAAGCATCTGACTGAGTAATATCGATCTCAATGGGTAGAAGATATGCATGGTAAACTCTGATAGGCATGACTGCCATGCTCTAAGAAAAGAAAAAAGAAGAAAGAATATAGGCTCCCACTGATAGCAGTGAGTTCTAGGTCAAGCTTGCGAGTTGAGCTCTGCCTCCTACTCCTATGACTCCTCCTTATCAGATTGATTGATTATTCTCTCGCGGATCTGCTGATCTGATCATAGCATGCGTCAGGAGACATCGGAAAAGGTGCTAGATTCTTCTCTCCTTTCTGAGAAGGATTCTTTATCGACTAATCTTTTGGAGTTCTTTCTCAAGTCTCATTCCTCTAGATTTGTTCACTTAGGTGAGTGAATAAACTTTATTCTCTCTCCTTTTTTTTTTTCTAGAGTATGTACATTGGCCCCCAATTTCTGTTGTGAGTAAATCATACGCCCAAATTTTCCAAAATTCCTAATCAATACCCAATTCTAAGGGTCGGCCAATAATTAGATTATCAAATAGTTTATGTCTAGATCCCTTTAGAACAATTTTCACCCGCTAAGAATTCTAAAAGAAATTTTCTAATTTTGTGCACAGCATGACTTACTACATACAAGTTTTTTAAAAATTTCCAACAAAAAATGAAACTAATGTGCTCTCTTGAATTCTTCTTTCAATTTATATTCCACACCTTTTGTTTGATTACCTACATGTGACAACCCCCTAAAACCCATTACAATACTTATCAAAAAATTTTGAAACATTCTATATTAAAATTAAGCTTCATTATGTTTTACTAGAATATAAAATCAGGACATTTAGAATATTTTGTAGAAAATTCTACTTCATGTAAATATATTACCACATTTTATTTAGAGACTGATTTTACTATATCAATCTTGAAATTAATTACTAGAAAAATAGAGAAAAAAACCTCTAGATATTATAAAACTTTCTAGATCTAATTTCGACATCCTCCAATTCAATCTACCTTTGATTTCATGATAAATAATTCACTGTGGAGAAAATTTATGAGGGTTGAAGTTAATTATCTCATTTTGGGCAAAATTCCTGAATTGACTCTTTATCCCACCAACACTCTTATCCAAGTAGCTCCTCCTAATTGTCCTATAACACACTTACATACTCCTCTATCATCTTAGAAGAGCCCAATTTTCTATTGTTTGATTGTAATTGATCACTGATATACTGCCAACATCAATTTGGTATCAACGCTATGGTTGGAGTATATCTAAGGAGGGTGCAATTAGTCTTCACTAAAAGGTTTGAAAGCATGGAGAATGCATTTACAAGTAACACAATTTGAATCCTAGCAAGGTGAGTTATTGTATTTTTTATTTTTGAGTAATTTATTTAATGGTTTAAATACTTTCATTGGTAAAACTCATGCTAGACTCATGGGGTAAGCAGTTTTATAAATATTTGTTGTTACATTCAAGTAGTTGACTCCATATACTAGCCATGTTAAACTTACTATAAAACTTTGTCACTTGAGAAAAATTTTAGTAAGGGAGATCTCACTTATCAATCCTAACTTAGAGTGCAATCACTACATAACAATTTTCATAAATTTTAGTAAGGATATAGTTATTTTAAATTCTTTTTGCATATAATTCAATTCAATCTAAAAATATTGAACTTCATATTTAAAAAAAATTATTTGAGATAGAATCATTTTGCATTGCATGTCAAACATATTGAACATTTCTCTGAAACAAACAAGTTTAGATCAATTGAAACTTCGAAAAAAAACAAAGAAGAAATTAATGTACAAAGTGATGAAAGAACCTTAATATTAGAAATAAACAACATGAAATTAGCTACCCATGTCCAAATCTTAACTACTAGGATCCAGGCCACCCATACAGTGATTCCTCATGACAAACCTGAAATTATTGGTGAAGATACTTGAGTTGGTCATAGGAATGATCCTTTTATGAGACATAAATCTTGGATTGACGCTTTAGACTACCAATAGTTCTATCCAAAACTGAATCTAGAACTTCAACCCTCGGAAATTTTCTCCACATAGATAAAAAAAATAATGTGATCAAAGGTCGATTGAAGTGGAAGATGTCTAAATTGGATATGCAAAGTTTTATAATATTTGGAGTCTTTTTATTGTTATTTTTTCTATACTTAATTTCTTGATTGGTACAATAAAATAAGTCTTCGGACAGAATGAGATAATATATTTACAATTAGTGGAACTATCTACATAATACTCAAAATTACTTGATTTTCTATTCAAATGAAAGATAATGAAGCCTAATTTTAATATTTGAAGTTTCAAAATTTATGGATAAGTACTTTTTTTAGGTTTTGAGACGTCACAAGGAGGTAGACAAATAAAAGGTTCAGTGCTTAACTATAAAAAGGAATTCAAGTGGGCACATTTAGTTTCATTTGATGTTGAAAATTTTTAGAAAAATTGCAAGCATTAGATCAAGATATGTACAAAATTAAAAATATTATTTTAGAATTTTTAGTGGGGTGTGTAGGGTTTCTAAAGGTGTCTTGATAAAAACAAGGTCAGTGAAACGCTAGTTCTTGGCTGACTCTTGTGATTGTGTTTTGATTGAGAATTTTGTGAAATATTGGTTAGGATTTAGTTACAACACAAATTGGGGGCCAATGCACAAACTTTAGAAATCCAATTGGGTTGGAAGAGCGGGCTTGGAAGAGTAAAGTTTGGGGGCGTCCCGATTCACTACCGTCAAAACTTGCCAACAAGCGCAACACGTCTGTAACGACATAACACATTTGTTAGAGGTCTTTAATTGACATCCTTTTTATCTTTTCTCAATGCTGCCCACAATATTTAGACCATTATTAGGAATACATGGTCACAATTGATCACCCGAGCATTAAAATACAAAAAAAATAAAAAACAATTAGGCAGTGCGATCATAAAGGATGCCTCGCGACGCACATGATTAGACTTATATTTGAAATCAAACAACAGTGCTTATGGCATTGCTGCTCCTGGACTAGGCGTTGAAGTGCTAATTTAACACAATTCAATATGGGTACTGGCGCTTCAGCTATGAGGTGCTCTGGCGCCGATGATAGCTCCTATCAACAATAAGGCCCCCTTTCATACTCTTATACCATCTTAGAAAAGCCTCTTTTTTTTTTTGATTGATCATAATTGATCATTCATATGCTCCTCACGTCATAAATATTTAAAGTTAATTGTCTATTTTTTTATTTTTTATTTTTCTCATTGCATCAATCGTCCTCTCTTAGTATCTTCTAAATAAGATTTATTTTTTTCCATTTATCAATAGCTTAACATTGAAAATATATCCATCACTTTCACTCTATATTATAATATCATCTCACCATCAAATTATTACAATATCCCTTTCACCATGGTTTTTGTAAGCCTTTATAACACTTAATTTATATGCTTGAGGTGATTGAATGGTTATATAACCAAACTTTAATATTTTAAAGTATATTCTATATATTATTATATCATCATATATCATCATATATCACACTTAGTATTGTCATTGTTATTATTATATTTCATATAATCAATTACACTGTGTTACGTGTTTACTTGCTGATCCATAAAATAAATGTGTAGGATTTAATATGAAAAATCTATCAATACGTACACTTAGTGATCTAGATTTTTTTAATATTTTCCCATTGCCATATGAGTAACTTATATACACCATGGACATGTGGTCAAGCCATTTTCATATTTACAATCATATAATGATTAGTATGCATAATCCTTATAATTATGCTTAGACTCTGATCACTAACTTTCTATTACAATCATATAATGAGCACCTTTACATGTACAAGTACATATATCCTATTCTCCTCTCCCCTATTTGTTTGTCTTAATCTACATTCTATATTAAAAATTACACATCATAGATCTCCATACCATGAACGCCTCTATAAAATCGTCTTTATTATCTGCCTTAATATATCAAACACCCTCTATTTAGTTTATTAAACCATTTCAAACATCTCTATGGGCTCTTCATAATTAGGGTTTAGATCTAACTCACCACATTCTTACTCCAAACATTTTGGTCTTCCAAATGTTTCTCTTTAAGTTGAGCTTGATTATCAAAACTTATTATTCAAACTCCTAACGTTAGTTAGAACTTAGAACCGAATGAAAGCTCGAATACATCAATAGTTTCAAATTTGTTGACTCGTGCTGAGCTGTTGGGTTATGTGACATAGGACCTCTGCTCCTCTTTACAACTCATGCCCCAAAGTCAAGAATCATTAAGGCTTGACTTCTAAAAAAAAAAATTATTATTATAATAAAATTAAAATTATAGTTCTTTTATTCCATAATTTTTTCTTAGAAAATTTTATATTATATGGAAGCCTCATTTGTTAGTTTAGAGGTTAGGCTTTCAATCAAGAGATCTTAAATTTGAGATTTTAACCATTTATTTGCTCAAATATCCCCAAAAATAAAGTTTACTATATCTTTAGACAAGAATCCATGCCATGCAAATTGTAGTGAAAAAACAAATATATCCTGCCATGATTGAAACAATCCTAAAAATATAAACTATTCCATCTAAATCAAACGTTGGCTATAAAAAAAATAAGTTATTTTTATATTAATGATGTTTGGATTTGCCACCCATCTACGCATTTGATTCATTTATTTATTTTTGTGATCTATAAATAATTGTGCAAATAAAAAATGTTTCAATGTAATATATATATATATATATATATATCCGTGTGTGCGCTTGCGCGCCATCAGCCTTCACCTGTTTGCAGAGTAACCTCTTTGAAGTCGTAAGTCCCCTCAAGTCACGAGGTCGAATCCCCCTCTGGCCTATTGCGGTGTTAAGAGCTGTCCTTGTATAGTTGGGCACTATGGGTGACTAGGCGCTCGTACAATAACATCCAACCATTCTTTTAATATATATATGCGTCCTTAGGTTGTAAGTTGCTTATAGGTTGTAAGTTTGTAGGCAGCTGTTTAACTTAAGACCCTTCTAACCTGGGCAAATTATTGCATATGGACTACGTACGTAGAGTTACGTGCAGAGCTTGATCCACGGGGGACACATGGAATCCCGCAATAACGCGGAATAACACGGGAATAACATGAAGGAATATTCTTCGTGTTACTCTGCGGTTAGCAGTGTTTCCGGCAGAATAATATGGAGAATAAAACTGAATAACACGGAGAATATTCCTCCGTGTTATTCCGCATTATTCAACTGTTATTGCGGTGGTATTGTAACACCACCACAATAATACATCAATACTACGTGAAATAACACGGGGAAATATTCCCCGTTTTACAATACTACTGCAATAACACATGAATAACGCGGAATAACACTGAAGAATATTCTCCTTGTTATTCCTCCCAAAACATCACTAACTGCGAAGTAACACGAGGAATATTCCTTCGTATTATTCCCGTGTTATTCCGCGTTATTGTGAGATTTCACGTGTCTCCATGGATTGGACTCCGCACGTAACTCTACGTGCGTGCATAATCCGGATGTAATATTTTGCCTCTTAACTTAGTGTTTTGTTACTACAAAGACAGATAGCAAATATGTCAAACAGTATTCTCAATTACCACATTTTTCTTTTAAGAATCATATATATATATATATATATATATATATATATATATATATATATATATATATATATATATATATATATATTAATTAATTTTTCCCCGAACTTTAACATGGGATTCATACCATGGTCGGCTATCCGTGCAGAGCAAGAAAAAATAAATGGAAGAGTTACATACATGCAGCTTACAGTCATATATGCAAAAATGTATTTTATTCCTTTTTAAGTTAAAATAAAAATATTTTATGTGATAAGAAAGATTTAAATGTTATTAATATAAAAAATAAAATTAAAGAGTTAGATATACAAATATATAGAAATTGGGTGGTGGCATTAAGTAAATGCGCCAAGAATAAAAAATATAATAAAATGGACGATATATTAAAATTTATATATTTTGTAAAATTTAAAATTTTAAAATTTTATCTTGATAAATTTTTTTATCATAATCATATTCAAACCTAGCGGCCACTGGGCATATAGATAATTTAAAAAACTGAACCCAGAATAAATTAAAATTAAAATAAAAATTTCACCCAAATAGATTTATTAAAATTAAAAATTAAAGATCACGGACGCTATAATAGACTGAAGACTTTTGCGGTACAAAAAAAAATTTCATATATTAATTTTATTATAAAAGAACTTACCATTATTATTTAGAAAGATTTACATAAACATCACTAGGGCCGTCAAAAAACTCGTTCGCGAATAGTTCGTGTTCGGTTCGCCAATAAGTTCGTCTTCAATTCTTTTGATAAGCAAACGAGAACATGAATATTTTTTTTCGTTCGGTTTGTTAAATTAACCACACGAACAACGATGTGTTCGTTATTGTTCAGTTCGTTGTTGTTCGAAGTATAAAGTAATTTAAAATAATTATATATAAAAAATTTATGATATTTTAAAAATAATTATATATTATAAAAATTTATTATATTTTAAATAATTAAACTTATATAAATTATAATATATGATAAATTACTAATAACAATAATAATATTATAATATTAATTATATTAATATAAATATTATAATATTATAATTAATATACTATACTATATATTAAAATAAAATCCTAAACAAAACCCTAAACGCCTTATTCGGTTTGCTTCATTTTGAGGAAGTATGAATTACCTGATGTGTACGGAATACCTGATCAATTTGCTTCATTTTGAGGAAGTATGCTATCAAAGCTAGGGCTCTCAAAAAAGCTCGTTGTTCGCGAACAGTTCGTGTTCGGTTCGCCAGGAAGTTCGTGTTCAATTCGTTCGATAAACAAACGAGACGAACACGAACAATTTTTGTTTGTTCGGTTTGTTAAACGAACCAAACATGAAAAGTGATGTGTTCGAATATTTCAAACACGAACACTAGCTCTGTTTGTTTACACCCCTAAACATCACTTGATCTTTATATATTTACATATCCAATGTTTAAACTTCAACTTTTGTATATATATTTCTTATTTTAAATTTTAAATTGTAGATTTTTGATTTGAAGATTTGGGTGGTATAAATATAAAAAAATTAAAATTGAGGTTTTAGTTATGTAAATACACAAGAATTGGGTGATAGGGCTCTCAAAAAAGCTTGTTTTTCATGGACAGCTCGTGTTCGGCTTGTTAAGAGACTCATGTTCAATTTGTTCGCTAAGTTAACGAGCCAATACGAACACTTTTTTTGTGCTCGATATGTAATCAAGCTGAACACAAACAAAGATTTGTTCGTTCTTGTTTAACTCATTTTGGCTTGAAATACTACTCATCAATTATATTAAAAAAATTGAATACAAATATATTAAATTATATTTAAATGATATTTTAACATGAACGAAAAATTTTAATTTTGTCCCAACTCTTAACATCCGATAATTGCATTAGGGTTGTCAAAATGATTATATATTCGTGAATAGCTTGTGTTCGACTCTCTAAGTAAACAAGCCGAACACGAATATATCTTTTGTATTTGAAATAAAAATGAGCCGAACATAACTAATATTATTTTTTAATGAGCGGAAGATGAGCTGAGCTTTGGCCCACTCATATTTGGCTCATTTATTGGGTGGTCTTTATGTAAATGCCCCTTAATTATATTATATAATGAGATCCTGTAATAATATTGCTTATTTAGAGGCAATTAACGCTCGATTAGTTGTAATCATGGCACTTAAATGTCCTAAGCAGTGGTTGCTTCCCTGAAATTCCGTTAATTTTTTTTAATTACATTTGTATATTCATAAAAATATTTTTTATGTGATGTTAATTAAGCAAAAGCTGTGCTTTCGTGGCTAAGCACTAGATAAATGGCGGCCACGTATTAATTACAGGTAGTTATGATCACGTTTTTCAAATTAATTATCTTTATTTATATGTCTATGTATTGGAAAAATTTTACATCAGAACTCGTAGAGCTACGTGCGGAGTCTAGTAACATCACGCCATGTGACGCGTGTCGGAAAAAAAAGAAAAACAGAATAACACAGGGAATATTCTTCCCATATTATTCATGTGTTATTCATGTGTTATTGTGTGTTATTCATGTATTATTCATGTGTTATTGTGTTATTATAACACCAGGAATATTTTAGGAGCAGAATAACACCTGAATAACACACAATAACACTTGAATAATACACAATAACACATGAATAACACATGAATAACACGGAGGGAATATTCTCTGTGTTATTCTGGCCGAATGCTATTTTATTGCCACGCATGCCACGTGTGGCTATTTTACCTAACTCTAAAAATTTTTCCTATGTATTTACATGTCTACCATCTAAACTTTGTTATTTGCATTTATATCACTCAAATCCTTCATATGATGTCACTGATGTGACTGCCTAAAAATAATGAAGCATACCTTTTCAAGGTAAATAAAGTGACATAAATGTAATATTAGAAGTTTAGGTGGTAGATATGTAAATATATATTTCAATACATAATTTAGTTGTACATGTAGCTTGTTCATTAAATTAGACGAAACATGGGTTCGAACTACATATTTTTTGTAAACATTTGTATAACAAAAACTTCAAGGAAAAATATTAATTCAAAGAAAAATTTGTGTGAAAATTTTGAAAACTTTACAACATTAATCTTATTTTTGAATTAATTTTTTTAATTGCAAATATGTATTAGATAAAACCTAAAGCTTGTCAAATTAGTATTTGACCTAACTCGAGAGATGACCTAGTTCCTTGTGGGACCAAGTTCAGACTCTTATCTGTATACTACTTGATCGACATTTATACTTATGTGTGATGTATGTGCGTTACGCCACAGAACAATACACCCATCTTTCTTTCTTTGGCTCCTCATGTACATCCATCCACTAAGATGAAAGGAAGATCCTACATAGTACTTCTTATGTTGACACTTCTAAAGTTATTTATTGAATATTTATTGCTCACTCATTTCCTAGTGATGACATCCCTCTATATTGCGGCATCTCATAAACTGAGTTGCGATGGAAGTTGAAATCTTGGCCACTATGGCACTTGAATTTATGAGCTATGATAGAAATCTATATGGCATACGAACATAGCTATGTGTCAATGCCTCCACCTATGCACATCAAACAAATTCTCTCTCAATTTATTTAGGAAATATCTTAAGTTGAGGTCTCCCTCCCTCCTCTTTCTCCTTCAATTGCTAAACATTTTGTGTATCTTTATAACAAAAAAATTATTGCATTAGGAGTCCTGATGTAATTTTGGATCAACACTTCAATGAGGTTATGCCACGTGTACATGCAGACCCCCAATTTAATACATGGGTGTGTCTGTATGTACATGTGGCATAACTTTATTGGAGTCTGCATCAAGACTCCTCACGCAATAAATTTTCCCCTCGCTAACACATTTTATTCCTATAGCTATTTTTAGTTATAAATATGTGTTTTTTCCAAGTTATAACTTTTGAGAGGATAGGTTTCTTGCATTTAGTTGAATAGTTTGTTTATGTATAGTTACAATGACATATATATAAATTAAGGTATTAGATCTGTAATTTCATAAGATTTGTGATATATATATATATATATATATATATATATATATATATATATATATATATATATATATATATATATATATATATATATATATATGTATATACATACATACATACATATTCCACTGTATTAATTCTATTGCAACAGGATTTCTCTTCTCCTGCACCTATATGTTAAATAAAAATTTAATTTATTATTATTATTATTAGTATAAAAGGCCCACTTGAGGATGCGATAGCTTATCGTTAAGTGTGTTTGCTTGATAAACAAATAAGATGCCGCCAAATGAATCTATCAGGACCCATACGGCTTCCCGTCATCAAGATTTTTTTGTTATTATTATTTTTTTTAAAAAAAGATTGCCGATTGCAATTTTAACAAATTAGGTTGAATTTATTTAAGAGAATATATATATATATATATATATATATATATATATATATATATATATATATATATATATAATTTTATTACAAGTAAATTTTATACTTCATAAGAAATAATTATTTTGAGATATATTTTAATCATATTTGATGTTTGATGGATTGTTTTGACTTTTTTTTTAATTTAAACTTTTTTTTATTATTTTAATTAGCAAACTTCCAATGCAAAAGTTTTAGTTAGTCATAAATGCTATGAATAATAATGGTTTTTATGCTTTTAAAGCACATATAATAGAAAAAAATATTAGGCTCACGACGAGACGCAAGCTGGTTTTGGACAATGGCTACGATCCATCAAAAGGAGCAAAGGAGAAAAAAAATAACCCCCAATAGATTGAGACAATTGTTCGAATGAGTATTTTTTTGCAAATAATGCGTTTACTACTAAGCATTTCAGTGACTCCAAAAGTCTAATTTAATGAAACGAATTTTATGATCAAATTAGTCTTTAAAGTAATGTGAGTAAACCAAAAAGCTTGCATAGATATCACATAATTCTTATGTATCTACGTATTTTTTGCACTTTAATATTTTGCTGTCATAAACTTATATTTATTTGATATCACATAATTCTTTCATTTTTAAAAATTTAGTGATAATATTATCAGACAATGCATATTACCGGACTTAAATAAATTGGACGTAAATCCGACGTTCTTTGAGTGTTATTGTCGTATCATTTGATTTACGTCTACTTTTTTCTAACATTAATTTTGAGGTTGGTAATGTTAATTTCATCTAATATATGTCAAAATTTCTCGATTTTTTGAGTCGAATTTGTTTATACAAAACATGCGTCAAAATTTGCATATGAAATTATCAAACGATGAATATTAGCGTCGGATTACTGTCTCATTTCGTTGGAAAAATGTAGTAAAATCACGAAAAATTATTGTCGATTTAGCATTAGATTTGCCTTCGAAAACGAACGAAACTCTGTAACAGAAAAAAAAATTAGAATATCAATTACATTTCCACAGCTTGAAAAAAAAACACAATTAACAACTACATCACATACCACATCAAATATAATCATATCACATAACAAATCTCTAAACAATATAATTAATAAAATGAACATAATACCACAAACCGTCACAAATATGAATATTAAAGTTAATCCGAATAATTCTACAACAAATGTTTAACATAATGCTTACAAATAAAAGAAAACATAAAAAACCTACTCATTATCTCCATCATTCTCCTCCTCCTCCTCCTCATGCATGAATGTCATCGGTTGCTTGCTCTGACACTCTGCGAAGGTCCTTGTCTTGTGCGCTATAGAGTCATCAACTCTATGTTGGTTTCTAGTATCTGCTCGCACAACTGGCATATCTCTTATTCTTTGAAGCCACTTGCCCAATAAGATGCTCCTGATGTGGTTGTGAGGAGCTCAGAGAACTAAGAATGGGACCATGGGAGAGCGACCTCAAAGGCTATGCCCATTGCTCCAAGGCCATAAACCCTCCTCTTATTCCTCCCTGTCGCCTGGGTCCAAAGCTTATACTTAGGCTGCGCAGTGACAAACTGACTGCCACTGCTGTTAGTGGAAGTATGGACCTGAGAGACAAAGTGTCTCTCTCGGAACTGCTCGAACTCCTCCAACATATTAAAAACCACCATTTAATTGTCACTTTGAATATTTATAGTCAAAATAAAATTTTAATTTAAGGTTTTTAACTTACAACAACTCATCGGGAATGCTCCGAGATTCATTGAGCAGTTCCCAAGCGTCGATGAGTACGAACATGTAGCTTCGCAACGAATGGAGCACAGCTCAACTCCTTGGTCTGTGCAATGTACAAAAATGATTAGCGCTAAAAATATTACTCCAATAATTGAATTAATGTTTGAATATCTCGAAAAAAAACTTATCAACCTTATAGTGGTATGATGGACTGATCCGTCGATATGAAGCTTAGCACCGTTGGCCCCCTCCGTCGCATGGTTAGCCTGGTTCATCTCCTTCTTTCACAATCAGGAGAGGCTCAAATTGCAGTCAACTAACCCGAGAGTCTCTCACAAATCAATGCATGCCACTCGCCCCTTAGGCGGGCTGTCGCGAACATGTCGTCAAGGTGATGCCTATCCGAAATCTCAAAAATTCAGCGGATATGTTAATGGTACTCTGGGAGCCATGTGATTGACCTCTGTAACGTAAAAAATAATCCATGTGTTAGTATAAAAAAATAAATTAAATCAAATTTACAAATCAAATTCAAATTACATGATCATACCTCAAAATCCATGAACCACATATTCCGAATGGTTACATATAATTGCTTTCGCGACAAATAAAGCTCATCGTACCTACTCCTGATAATCTCTGTGTTACAGTTGACAGACAACTTGTGTATAATGAATCTGGCTAAAAAACATGTATCATGAAGAATAAACATAAAACAATCTTAAAAATAACTTACGAGTCCCCCTCTGACAGTAACTAAACCCTCAGGGGGTAGGGGTCGATGGGTCAGGCTAAAAAGTTGTGCCAGCAGTAGGTGGGGGAGAAGGTACGGAAGCAACACGCGTCATAGGAGACGGGACTACATCGGGTGTAGGAGCAGGTGGAAAGGAAGGGTGGCAGGGCGGGAGGAGGTGCCGCAAGAGGTATAACAACAGCCAATGAGGGAGAAGGTGACAAGGAGGTGTAGCAGCAGTAAGTGGGGGAAGGAGGTTCCAAAGGAGGTGCATTACTAATGAAAGCATATGCAGGAATAGACGTCTTCTTGCTATGATAAGTGGTCTCAAGGCTCCCTAGAACACGGGTCTATGAAGTGGTTGACCCCCTGTACCGCACGTGGCCATCTACAAACAAAGGAATAACATTAAAAATATTAGTTCTAATGTGAAAAATAATCACAAGCACAAAAATGGTGCAGTAAATGTAAGGCACATGTAGAAACTATGTCTAAAAATAGGAAAAACAAGGGTAAGAGCTATGCCTCAATACAATAAAAATAAAAACGAAAAGTAGCAGTAGTAAAACTATTCTATAATTTGCATATATACGTAATGAAGTTTCATCAGAAGAGCTCGCCGTCAAAGATTAACCAACTTTTTGTATGAAGATATTCATACATACCAAACAATTCTTATGTATATGCATACGGAACATCTAAAATTCAACTTTTACATACATACCACATTACATACATACCACATTGCATACATACCGCATCCCTAACCCCTAAACTTCAACTTTAACATACATACCACGTTTACATGACTAAACAAAAAATTTAAATGACAAAGATTTAAAGACGTAAATGGAATTACCTTCCTAAATATTTTTTGATTGGAGCGAAGTGGAAGGATGAGAACTACGGAAGATTCGGGGGTCTTTGTAAGCCGAGTACCGTTGTTACCTTCCAAGATAAGCTAGCTCCTAATGATGACTGTATTGCGAATTGTCGTTCGGGAAGGTGATGGTTTTGAGCGAAGCCACGAAGGAGTGGGAAAGTGGAGAGCGAGGGATTCGAGCATACGGGAGGACGACAAAGCACGAAGAGGAAATAATCAAATTTAGGAATGCAAGATGAGAATATTAGGTCATTTGGGACGGATTTCCACTAGATTTGAGTCGCACTTAGTTCGACGCTATCAAGTAACAGTTCTGTGTTGATTAGCCCGAAGCAAAATCCATCGCTGCACTAAACAAAGCTTCGCCTGTCCAACATATTTTTCCATCGAATTTCCAGACGCAAAATCCAACTCAATTATCAAAATATACTCCACTTAGCGCCCACAAATCCTGCGCTAATATTTGTGTTGAAAAAGTCCGATGCAAACTTCAGATGCCAATAATGGCTTCTCCCGTGGTGGATGATAGTATTTTTGGTGTAATGTTAAAAATTTGAGTGGCAGGTATGTAAATATAAATGTTTAAGTGTTAGATATGTAAATTCGTAAGAATTGTGTGGTACGTATGCAATTGCCTCATTTTCAGTTTCAATTATCCATATATATCTTAAGAATAAAGTTAATAACTAGGGCATTTAATATGGATGAAATTAAATGACAAGCAACAGATACTTGGGGAGTCATAATTGAAACTTTATGGTTGTGAATTGTGATTGCCACTAAAGGCATGTGAGCTTTGTCCTACACATATAGAAGCTGTCCTGCATCCCATCACTTCATTACTAATTCTGAGCTGTTTAAATTAATTGAAAAGGAATCAAGTTTCCATATTCTTATGAAAATATTTATTATTACAAATTTATTTTTGTAACACTTAATTTGACATAAATCCAAATAAATAAGCAATCAGCAATTTTTGTATGCTAAACAGATTTATGTTTTCTATGAGAATAAGGGCTAGACAATGGGCTACTTGTCCATCAATGTGTTCAAATTGTAATTGTCGAGTCTACACCGCCATTGGCCCGCACTTTGAATATTGTCACCCAATGACTTATAACGTTTGTCACCAATTGACTAATTTTTTGAGCTGTAACACATGACTATATATGCCCGTTCACCATCATCCAACCACAACGTGTCAATTATTGTCCTTGGATGATGCTCAATGTATATCATCACTGGTTTGCTTGACCACCACCGCTTTCGTATGTTCTCCTGACCACCATCTTACGAATAAAAATTTCCAACAACTACATTTTGATCACCAAATCGTTATTGCATTATTTTTACTTATTGATTGTCGTCGAGTGATTATGATCGTTCAACTGGAGTCACTTGAACATTGTTGTTGTCTCACTATATGATACTAACTATTGTCATCTAACTACAGTCACCTGACCATGGTGGCTCTGCAACGTTCTCCTCATCACCGACATCTTGTGACTCTCTCAATTACTATAAACTTCGCTCGACTATAGCTGCTCGACCACCTTCACCTAACTATAGCCTCCCAATTATGATTGTCTGGTCACTATCTTTTGACCACCATTATTTCATAATGCTCACCAGACTTATATATTTGCATGATTGCCTTTATCCAACAATAGTCTTTTGAGTACAGCTATCGTGCATTTTTTGATCATCTTTTTCTGATTACGATCTCTTGACTACTATTGACTGACCACAACGATATTGGCTGACTTCATAGGTTGCTATCGCTTGTAAGATTATTGCAAGCGGCATACACACATTATAGTCGATGAGTCCGTCGAATACTATGGATCAACATTATCAATTTATTCAAAGACAAACTTATTAATAATTAAACTCCATTGAAGATTATTATTTTGATAACTTGACCTAATTTAAAATTGCAGTATCTTGCTTTATTTGTTTGAATTATTTCTTTAGACCATATGTAACAACATTATTATTTCTTAAAAACTAGCAATTCAATTATAATTAATAGCTTTAAATATATTTTTTGTTATGTTTAGTTATAAAGTTAAACTAAAATTAAATATAAATTTTAATTTTATTAGCTGGCCTTTAAAATAACAAAATAGTATGAATATTTTTGCATAAATACAAAATTGGGGGCATTTGCATACTTACCACTCAATTTATATAAATTTATATAGCAATCCCCATAATATTATATATATATATATATATATATATATATATATATATATATATATATATATATATATATAATCAAAAATATCATTTTAATTTTATTTTTTTATTTTTAGGAAATGCATTTGATGCTGTTATGATTTATATATTTTTAAAAATAAAAAATATAAAAAATATTTGGTTGGGAAGAAAAACTATGTTTTATAAGAATAGTTAGGTTCAGTTATACTTCAGTATTAAGTTTGCCGCTCATGATGTTTACAATGTTTTTCTTACTCCACCCAAAATAAAATATTATGTCTAAACAGGCGGCGACTGATGCTAGAATGTTACGGCGAGTGGCAGCCGATGCCAGAATGATGCGGCAGAGAAGACTTGCTTAATAATTAAAAAAATAAAAAATAAATTAATAATCACTATTTTTGAAAATTTTTATGTTTTTTTTTAATTTTTAGATGTGAGAAATGCAAATAGGTAATAAATAAGCGGTGTATATGTAATAAATCTTAAAAAATGTAAATAGCCTTTGGTTTGTCGCACTCAGATGCATACGTGCCAAAGTCCCAGAGGAAGACGTTAACGTGGCGGGTTACAGCGGGTATATTCGTCATCTTTTCTCTCTCTTCTTGGATTCCCTTTCTCCTGACTCAGTGCGTGGGTTCATATTTTCACACAGGATTCTGGGATCGAAATTTTGTTCGAGGTCTAGGGATTCAGAGTTCCGACTCGATCAACAAAGGCCCGGGACTACATTGAATCTTCTGAATGTGAAGGCCGAAGCTTGGACAGAGCGGTTCCAGCTATGCTTTGGAGTTCGTGGTCATCTCTTCTACCCATTTTTGGCTCTTTCCCGAGGTTGAATACCCCTAAGGCGGTTCTCTGACATCTTCACTCATTTCTGTTTCGCAGGGGTACAGAGTGTGGGATCTAGGAGATTTCATAGAGCTGTATGTATCTGAACAATTTTCTCGGATAAATTTCAGTTTTGCTGCCATTCTTCAATCGTGAGGGTGCCTTCTTGGATCATGTTGATTGGAACTGATGGTTTGGTTTTTCAGGTGCTTGAACGGTTGGTTTGGGAGAGTGTTTCAGGCGTCGTGTAGAGGTTGGACATTAGATATTTTAGATTTAGATGGTGTTTTTCGTTTTTCTTGTTCAATTTTGTCTGTTCTGCGGTTATATTTGAGCGCGTTATTTGACCCTAGGGTTTTTCTGGGCATGTCGGCCATCTGATTCAGGTTCATCTATGATCATGTTTCGCACTGATCGTCCAGCTTGCCGTTTTTGAATCTTCAGTTGATTGATATTCCCTTTCCCCGATTATCCTCGGAGCGTAAGTGGATTATTTTATTTATTTTATTCTGTATTTTGAGTGGCTGTTCTTTTAGCGTCTTTGATTTTTCCGTAGAGGTTTCTCTTGATGGAATTCCGTTTTGATTTTTTCATTCGAAGACTTCCAACGTGTGTTTGTATTGCAGACGACTATTGTTTCTGATTAACAGGCCATTCCTCACCGGAAAGATGGACGGAGCTGTTCTTATAGCCATAGCTGCCACTATAGGCAACTTGTTGCAGGGCTGGGACAATGCCACAATTGCTGGTATGATATTTTTCACAGTATCTTTCTGATAAAAACATGTTTTTGGGCACATACCATAAAATTTTTTTAAAATTTTCTTATAAATTTTCACTCAAGCTGAATTTTTGAAAATTTTACTCATATTCTCATCTTTTAAATCTATGCAGGAGCTGTTATCTATATTAAAAGGGAATTTAAGCTCCAAACACAGCCTACTATTGAAGGATTAATCGTCGCCATGTCACTTATCGGGGCTACTATCATTACTACATTCTCTGGACCTGTTTCAGATCGATATGGGAGGCGTCCTATGCTGATTTCCTCATCAATCCTTTACTTTATTAGTGGATTGGTGATGCTTTGGTCTCCAAATGTTTACATCCTCCTTCTGGCGAGGCTCATCGATGGTTTCGGAGTTGGTTTGGCTGTCACGCTCATTCCCGTCTATATTTCTGAGACTTCTCCGCCGGAGATAAGAGGGCAGCTGAACACACTTCCGCAATTTACTGGATCTGGAGGAATGTTTTTATCATATGTTATGGTGTTTTTGATGTCGCTCATGTTGAATCCCAACTGGAGGGTGATGCTTGGAGTTCTATCGATCCCTTCTTTAGTGTATTTGGTATTAACGATATTCTTCTTGCCTGAGTCTCCACGGTGGCTTGTAAGCAAGGGGCGAATGATGGAGGCCAAAAAGGTTCTGCAGAGGCTTCGTGGAAGGGATGATGTGTCAGGTTTGTGCTTTTTCAGTTTGTACCTTCATTAATTCTTAACGCAATATTTAAAGTTGGCTTTTTAAATGCTTAGTTGATTTTACTAGTGGCTTTTCATGACTTTTGGCTATTAAAAAGCTGGTTTTGTGTTTTTCTTTCTTGTTTGTTTTTTTAACGTTATCTCATCTGCCTCTCAAGTGGAGTTTTATGCGTGGAAGGTCAATAATGGAGCAAGCTTTTAGTTGAGTTTGGAAAATATAAAGAGCATAGAAAATGATATTTTTCTATGTTTTTCGATAACTTTGAATATGGAAATGAATAGAACGGGAGATAATTATGTGGATCATATTTAGCTTCTTAAGATTTGGAGTTTTATTTAGTTTTTGATGGGTTAGACAGAATATAATGTAAGATTCGAGCTAAAGTATCCCAGGTTAGGCTAAGTTAACCTAGGGTCTAATCAAATCTAAATTAAGTTAGACTTAGGTGAAGTCTTTGTTAACTTAGATTCGAGTCATTCTTTAATCGAAGTATGTTTGAGCTGGGTTAGAGTTAAGTCGATCCTTGATTAGGGACCTGGGGTTAAGTTCGAAGTCGAGTCTCTGATCGGATCGATCTAAATAAAATATAAAAATAAATTTGGCCATGTTATATTACTGAGCTTCCGAATTAACTGATACTTAGTCAAGCTCTCAGCGTAAGGCAAAAATAAGTTCAGAAAGGTTTCAGGTATTATTATAGATGTTTTCTATTGATCTATCAATAAGTTAAAGATACTTTGAGCATTATTTTACAATATTGATGTTTTTTATCTTTAATTTGGCTATTGACTTGCAATTGACAGCTTGCTGACATTGATTTTTGACTTTTTCTGCTTTGGATAACAAGTACATTGTTCTGCGTGATCTCTGTTCTTTACCAGAACCACAAGCAAGTTGATATTTTTGCCTTCTTTCTGCTCTGATATAGCAAGTGTGTTGTTATTTCTGCCATGTTTCAGCCACACCTGAGCATTAGTGTTTCTCCATGGCAGCAGCAACAAAGGTCAGCCAGCAGCTCTGGCACTCTAAGGGAGCTGCTGGTGGTTTGGGCAACAGTTGCCTGTAGAGTATTTGATCTCCAGAGGGAGGACCAACGTTTCTTAATGCGGATTGAAATGGCTATCCACGAGGGGAGATGAGGAGGGAAAAGTGTGTAGATTTGGGGTGTTTTAGACAAAATTGTCATAAGAAACACTCTATTAATGGGGAAAAATAGTATGAATTATATTAATTTATCTTATCATAAACTTTCTAACTTTTTGGAATGAGAAAAAAACATATATAAGTTGCAATTTAAATAATAATATTTTCCTTTTCTAAATTAACTCTCCAAAAGTAGGAAATTCATCTTGAAATTCAAAATATAAAACTATCTACAGCGAGTTTAAAATTCAGAAGTTGATATTGCCTTATTGTTCAAATCACATCCAACAATCTAGATTTATTGTTTTTAGATCTTTTTATCAAGCATCAAATCGAAGATTTGTCTTAATTCATAAACTTTTGTTGACTTGAACTTCAATATCAATGGTGTAGTTTGAAAATCAGCACCAGTAACAATCTATCAAGGGATCGAACGCTTAAAACTTAAATAATACAATCATTTTCATCTTTTCACAGTTTGAATGTATAAATTGCAATCATAGTTGATTAGGCTGATCATCTGCTAGACTGACCCACAGAACATGGGTTTCCCTTTTAGGATGATTTCACTATCATGAAAGCAAGCATTACTTCAAGTGGGGGAAGGTTGCCTTTCAGGGTTCCAATTATATTACTGTGTTTTATTCGGCAAAATTGACTTTTTAAGATGTTTCTAAGAGATTTTAGAAACTACATTTAAATTTTAAAATTTTAGATTCTCTTAAGATCACGAAGTTCGGGTGCTAATTTTTTTTGTGCATCCTTTCGGAGTATGGCTACTCTTGTGTTTTTATTTACTTCTCCATTGTCTTCTTTGAAGTTTGGCTTTCACTTGTTTTTTTTTTTGCTTGATTTCTCTTAGATCATGAAGTTTAGCTATCTCGTGTTTTTAAATTCTTGATATGTCGGAGTCATCTTTCATACATCTCTTTGGTTAGCGAACCTTGTGCCTCTTTGACAAGTGATACGTACTCCTTATTCAACAGCTGTATTGGCATTTTAACTTTCTTACTCAAGGTTGTGCGTTCATACTTCAGTTTTATCGAAGCAAATTAGCGCCAGCAAGAGCTTTGGCTTGTGTTGACAAGTATACATGCTTAATATGTTGCTGTGAAATTTTTCATTGACATGACGTAGTCTTTTCTAGAAGGATATTTCTTTTGTTTGCTAAGTAGTTCCATATGCCTATCATGCGGTGTAAAAGTTGACTTGGTAATTAACAGTAGAATCATCCTGCATACCTATATTTTCATCTATGTAATATTTGATGATTACAAATTTTAAGCAATATTTGCTATCAATGTATCGTTAGTCAATTTTGAATACAATCCAAAAGTAAGTATTTGGATGGGGTATTTTTGGTAATACTAATTTATTATCAGATTTGTAGAAATGAGGTTCTCTTAGATCTCATTGAATGAGGTTCTTTTAGATCTTATTGTTGATTTTGGCATTGATCATCTCTTGGACCGATATCATTAGAGTGAGCAACTCCTATATAGCGCTTTACTGGACAGTGACCCTACTGCTGTATCTTCTGCATTGCCATCAAAGATAAAGATAGGTCCTCTTTTTCAAATGGAATTAGCGTAATATTCACCTTAACAAAATTATTATTTTCTCTCCCAAATTTTATTTTTTAGGAAAGATTTCAATTTTTTTTTTTGAGGTGGCAAACCTTTTTGGGAATGATATATAACTTCTCATAGATAGGTTTTGAAAGGGAATAGGCCACCGCTAACCCATTTTATTATTCCTTTTTTTACACCCTTGGATAAGGAAGCCCCATCTTCATATGAATTTTTTGTTCTCCCATTTATTTTGGTTCTATGTTTTTATGGCCATTGTTGTGATATTGTGAAACTCCTCGAGTATAATACCGCTAAACTCTTAAACATTGAGATGCCTTTTGGTGTAAAGGTTGAAATTTCATCAAAAACTGCAAAGTTAAGCATGGTCGCATGGGTGAACTCTTAGGATAGGTGACCTCTTGGGAAGTTACACAAATTGGGCAAAATCGTGAGTCTATTAGGCCAAAGAGGACAATATCTTGATGGGTGAGAGTTCAGACTGGTATAGATGTTATCAGAGCATCACACTAGTTTGAAGATAAAAATATATATCTGGTGGATGATCATGGGTTAAGAAATTGACAAGGGCGTTAGTTACTTAAGTGAGAGAATTTGTGCACCGCTTAAGTAAAATGTAAATAAACTCTTAAATATTGAGAGTCTTTTTTGTGCAACAGTTGGAATTTCATAAAAAATTCCAAACTTATATGTGCCAGTGCTGGAGCACTCTTAAGACGAGTGATCTACTGGGAAGCTGGATCAATATGACAAAACCGTGAGGTCATTAGGCCAAAGTGGACGATATCACATTGTATGAGATTTCAGGCTATTACAAATATTATGAAACCTCTTGAGTGGAAATAAGTTGAACTCTTAAACATTGAGGTACCTTTTTGCGAACAGCTGTAGTTTTGTCAGAAACTCCAAAGTTAAGCATGCTCACATGAGAGCGCTCTTAGGATGGATGACCTTCTGAGAAATTTCACCATCGGGGCAAAACCGTGAGACCATAAGGCCAAAGTGATCAATGCTTTATGGATGAGAAGTTTGGGCTCTTATAAATAGTATCAGTGGACTTACACCATTCTGAAGAAGGGAACTAAGCGGCATAAGGAACAAAGTGTTATGCCATGGGAGGGCCTCCTCTTGAACCCAAGATTTGACAAAGTGCTACATGGTGGAAGTTTTCTCTTGAATCTGTAGGGCCTACCTCTTTAATCCTATTTGCATGGTGGATGATTCTGAGTTTAGAGTATTGACGGTTACTTATGTTGGAGAGATTGGGAAACCACTTAAATAGAAAGAGACTGAACTTGATGTAACTTTTTGATATAGCAGTTATAATTTTGATAGAAGCTCCAAAGTTAAGCATGCTAATGTTAGAGCACTCTCAAGATGGGTGACCTTTTGGGAAGTTACACTTGGAGGACAAAATTGTGAGGTCATTTTGCCAAAGCAAATAATATCTTGATGAATAAGAGTTCGGGCTATTACACATACTAACTTAGATGTGCAATAGTATATAGACTAATAGTGTTCGCTCCAAAAATTTGATTCCCCTGCCCCTCACAAAAAATTAATGAGAGCTTTTTTTCTTTTCATTTATTCGGGCAACATAGGTTGGGAAGTAGTGGGATTACGTGTATAAAGGTGGGGCATGCACAATTACTGGGAGGGCATGTGACAAGGGCAAGTGGAAATTGATTTTTTTAATAATAATATATTTATACATATTTTAAAATGTTATATATATAAACATTACATATATATATATATATATATATATATATATATATATATATATATATATATGTTTAATTTTATTATATTTATATTAAAATAGTAATAAAAATATTCTAAATTTATTTCATTAAAATAAAAGAAGATTTTAATTAAAACCTTTGCATTTAACTAACTGATAATTATTAAAGAAATGCTTAAGTTGTGGGTTTCAACTGTATATTACTTTTTGGGCTCAATTTTTCTGAAGAAAAATGCGATTATTAAATAAGTTTAACAAATTTTGATCAAACTTTATTTCTTTGATAAACTAAATTTTTTGTTTTACTTTTGTTAGTTCTTTCATTTAAATTATGTTTTAAGATTAAATTTAATTTTATTTATCAAGTCTCCATTAGTCGAAATCTATGCAACCTCTCAACGTCATTCCCCGTTGTGGAGCTGCATTGAGAGACTAAGCCTGCCCACCACGTTAGAAAAGGCGTGCATGGTCGGACACAACCATACTGTTCAAAACTCATCACGCCAAGAAAGATGTGCATGGGATAGATGTAGGCAAACTTTGCAACACATTTTTCCGTTACATCATGAGCATCGCATTTGAGTTTTTTTTGCTATGCTAAGAAAAAGTATGCATGAGCTCAACTCGTTGCTCCAAACGCATCGTAATAAGGGATTGCATCGCAAATGCTGCTTACTAATTTCTCTCACCATGCTAAGAAAAACATGCACGAGTTCTGCTTCTCACGTCAAACATGTCGCAAAAAAGGATTGCATCGCGAGTGTCGTCTAGAAGTTTCTCTCGCCACTCCAAGAAAAGTGGGCATATGTGCCGCTCATCATGTCAATTGCGCCGTGATCGACTTTATGAGTTGAGAAATACCAACAATTTTATACTTTTGTAGATAGGGTTGTCAAAACGGCTCGTTGTTCGCGAGTAGCTCGTGTTCGGCTCGTTAAGAAACTCGTGTTAGACTTGTTTGCTAATTTAACAAGCCGAACAAGATCAAAGATTTGTTCGTTCGCGTTCGACTCGTTTTGGCTCGAAATATTACTCATCAATTATATATATATTCCGTTGAGCAATATTTTTTAAAAAGTTAATTAACTACATGGCTACAATGATTTATAATCAATTAAAAGTATTAATTAAGAGAATAGAATAAAAATTATTAAATTAGATACAAATAAAGTTTTAATATAAACAATAATTTTTAAATCTTGCTTCAATCCTTAACATGTTATGAGTACGTGATTAGGGTTGTCAAAACAACTCTTTGTTCATGAACTGCTCGTGTTCGGCTCGCTAAGCAAACGAGCCGAACACGAACACACTTTTTGAGCTCAAAATATAAATGAGCCGAACACAAACTGAGCCTGGCTCGCTCGTGTTCGGCTCGTTTACACCCCTATTTGTAGATCGATAACAGTTTAATCAATGAATCTGTACGAATCTCTCAATACAAGTTGCTCTCCCTCTTCCCAAATTACAACCAAAATACATACGCATATGCACATTCATAGCTCATATGTCTCTCTCTCTCTCACACACACACTTAATCAATGAATCTGTACGAATCTCTCCATACAAGCTCTCCCTCTTCCCAAATTACAACCAAATACATACACATACGCACATTCGTATTTCTTATCGCACACACACAGGCATGTACGCACGGACGTAGAACATACATTGTGGAATTCATGCTAGGATCCTTGAGTTGAGTAGGAGCAGTACATGAAGTATGTAGTGGGAGCTCGATTGTACCTAATGAGGGAAGCTGCTGCAATTCTTTGAGCGAGGGATGGGTTTTGGGTATATCATAGAAGGGTTTCTGGAGAGCGGCTTGGTGGTCGGAGCTTGAGAGATTGGCGAGAGTCGGAGAGAGGGAGAGCATATTGGGTGCTTTTGCGTGAAAGAGGAGCAGGTGATTGCCGACAGGAGCTGAGAGTGGAGACTGAGGAAGCCGTTTGGAGGTTTTCGCGTAAGATAAAAAAATAACGAGGCTAGGTGTTTCGGTGTTGACCTATTCACGTGAAGAGAGGTCACCAGTTGGAGCAGTGAGGCAAGGTTGCTTGCGGCTACAACGTTTGGTATGGAGGAGACAAGATGGGAGTGAGCTTTCGTGCGAAACCAAGCAGCAAGTAAGAACTGTGAGGATCTAAGTTCGAGTTTTTTGGGAGTAGCCAATGAGGATAGGTTCCTTTTTATTGCTTGTATTATTTTTTTATTTCATTTGATGATGTGGCAAGTTGGGAATGGATACGGAGGCGGGGGTATGTGAAGAGCATGGGGCATTCCAAAATCGGGAGGTGGAATTAGTGGAGAAGAAACTAAGGTTTGAATAATTTTATTTTAATTATTTTTCTTTTTAGATGCCTCAAGTTACGTGCCACCGACAATTATATAACAACAACAACAAAACCTTTATCCCATTAAGTGGGGTCGGCTGCATGAATCCTTTTTCTCCATTGCGTCCTATTTAGTGTCATATTTTCATTTAATTAATAAATTAAAATCATTTTTTATAAAATATACCCAGGTCTTCCTAGGTCTACCTTTGCCTTTCTTCCACCGACAATTGTTTGAAAATTAGATACTATGGGTGTCCTTTTTAGGTAAACTTGATGTCCCATTCATGGTCGTGTAATCCATTTTGCAATCAGAGGTTGTTTAAGTGACTCCATCGACTGTCAGGGTAACTTGGATTCAAATTATGTGTTTCGAGCCAGCGGCTTGCCATTTTAATAATGTTTGCTCATTTTGATCATTAAAGATCCCTTAAGTAATTTCAAGAATTTGGATGCTCTCATGCGATCCGTTTCATGAATGCAGACCATCTGGACATCTTCGATGGTTGTTGAAAAGAATTGGCTTCGGTCCATTAATCATCGCATTTGTCATTCACCATTCATTTTATGTCCGATCGATTTGTCTTATGGAGTATATACATGATATGAACCCCACCGACAAGGCGATGAAACCCAACACCAAGATTGGAATCGAAGACATGAGTTTGTTGAGTCTTGACCCGTTACCTAGCAAGGTAAAAATCAAGAACCTTGAATAGGAATAAGCCACACCAAGAATCTCCAGAATGAGAATTCAAGATGATAAGTCACTTGCTTGAACGCCACAAAAATTAACTTGATGAGTTCAAAAAGTCCTCTCAAGAAAATAAGAAGAGCACAAGAAAAACCTCTCAAATTTGTGAATGTTTTGAAATTTCATTAAACTCCAAAATAAACCAAAGGTTTTACAATAAAGGGTTCAAATTCTAGCTCCAACACATACTAACTTGGAAGCCCTTAATTGGCATTAATTCCAGGACGTATTAAACCCAAAATCTAGAACAATTCCAAAATAGCAAAAAAAAAAAAAAAAAAAATCTAGGTTTTTTTCTCATGCTTAAATAAAACCAAAAGTAACATAATAAATATAGTAGGACAATGATAACAAGACGTGCCTTTAATGCTATGAGGCCAATCTCTCGCTTCAAAAATAGGTATGAATTTTGGTCTTCAAGGATTGCTAAAAAAACGCATTCCGCTTATTGAAACACTTCTCGAGCGTCAATCACGTACCCTTAGGCTTGTTTTGGACTTTTGTCGGGCCTCCATGTTTGTAATTCATAGCCAATTTGTTTGGCTAGCATGTTTAAAGCTTCTTTGAAATGTTTGACTCTAAATTTTGTGATTGGCCCACTTGGAAGAGACAAGGATCACATGATTTCTCTTCATGCTTGAGTGTAGCTCAATTTGCATCATTCTCTCTATTTTGAAAAGGATTTGTCTGCAAATCATCACCTACATCAAAATGAGATATTTTTAGAAACATTAAAGCTAGCACTAACACCATACTTACTTGTAGATCAAGTTTATAGGTATTGGCATTGATGCGTTCCACCACTTGATATGGCTCTGTCGCTGGAGCTACACCGACCCTATCATGGATATATTCTTTTTGCATTTTATCTGTAAGTGTAAAGCCACTCATCCACCTAATCATTCTCATCTCGGCAACACTCAATTTAGTTTTATGTTTCTCTTTTAATCGCCAACATTCAGCACCATAGAGCATTGCGGATCTCACCACCATCTTATAAAATTTTTCTTCCAGTCTTAGTGGTACTTTTCTATCATACAATAGGCCCGAAGCATTCCTCCACTTCGACCAACCAATTTGAATTCTACTAATAACATCCCCATCAATATCACCATCTAGATTTTATATCATGCTTAAACAAAACCAAAAATAACATAAATATAGAAGGGCAATGATAACCGCGTGCCCTTAATGATATAAGGCCCACATGTCACTCCGAAAATAGGCATGCTTCCCGAAATCGTGAATTTAACATGTTGATCTTTAAGAATTGCTAAAAAAACTATCCACTCAAGGAAACCCTTCTAAAGCCTTGATCTTGTTGACTAGGCACCCTTGGGTTTATTTTGGACTTTTATCGGGGGCTCCATGTATAATTCACTTCACCAATTTGTTGGGCTAACCCATTTAAAGCTTATTTGAAATGTTTGGCTCTAGGTCATTGTGATTCACTTGGAAGAGACAAAGGATCACATGAATTCCCATCATGCTCGAGTGTAGCTCCATTTGCATCAATATATGAGGGTCAACATTGGGTATTTTGATATGCACTCCCAGTCCTTATATTCTTTTATTCGTTTATACCTCGCACCAATAACACTTTGCTTGATTGCACAAATAATACGTACTTTGATGCCAACTTGATTCTTAGATATCTTTTATTATAAAAAACGAGATAATAAGCCATATATAACATTTTAAAACGATTTAAGATTTTTTATGGATCTTCCTTAATGACTTTTCAATCAATTAAAAGATATATTGAGCATTTTTTATTAGTGTACCAATTTTGTCCCTGATTTGGTTTCTTCCTCGCCGTGGACAGCTAATTGACTTCTTTTTTTATTATTACTTTTTTTAGAACTCATCTGCCCTGCAAAGTAGTACTTACTTTTTTTTATTGTTTGTTCATTCCTGAAACGACGAACAGGTTGTCATTTTTGCCTTTGTTTTGCTTCGGGAGAACAATCGGGTTCTTATTTCTATCTCAGTTATGCTCGGAGATAATAAGCTATATTTGTATTTCCTTTCCTGCAGATTTCACCAGTCGAGAGCCAACGGTAGGACTCCATTGCAGTGGCAACAATGGTTGGCCTTTATGCAGGTGATGAAGAACTAGGAGCGTGGATGAGGGAGAGGAGAGTTTTTTTTTGGGAGAATTAGAATTACTGTCTATTGTAGGAAATAGCATTTATAGGTAAAAGAATAGTAAGAATTAGTTCAAATATGACCTTCTAGAATAACTCCATCAAAGTTAAGGAACAATCTTATCCATATCTCAACAGTTTGGCAGCACTTTTATCTTTCCTGAACTAACTACACTCCTAAATAATTTTTAATTTTAAATTATAATTCAAATTAATTCAAAATTAAATTCAAATTTCAGAAGTCTCTCTTATCCAATCTTTGTGTCTCCAAATCATGGGCATCAAATCCAATAAGTGATCCATTTCCCCATGACTACTATAGAATTGATTCTCAACTTCAATGGTGATCTGAAGAATTGATATAACTGAGAAACTTCATCAATAAGACCATGAAATTTTTAACAAAAATAATCATTTGATTTTTTCATGATCGGATTTCAAAATCATGATCA
The DNA here is from genome assembly GCA_022702705.1 of Papilionanthe hookeriana x Papilionanthe teres. Lineage (NCBI taxonomy): Eukaryota > Viridiplantae > Streptophyta > Magnoliopsida > Asparagales > Orchidaceae > Papilionanthe > Papilionanthe hookeriana x Papilionanthe teres. The sequence continues at coordinate 84,599,186 of CM040425.1, forward strand.
TGAATGATTTGATCGATCGTTTGCTAAGGCGTTCCTAGATCAACAGAATGACACAAAAGTCAAAATGAGTTTTGACAATATTGAGAATGCTATTATAGATGCGTGATAAACTCTTAACGGATTTTGACAATTGGGGCATTTACATACGTAGCACACAATTCTTATGTATTTACATATCGCACGCCTAAACTTTCATATTTAAACGCATATCACTCAAATCTTTAATCTCACATAAAAATATCATTATTAATACTTTTTAAAAGTGAAATCCACTTTTTCCTGCATAGTTTTAAAGAACCAGAGTGATATTTATGTAAATATGAAAGTTTAGGTGTGAGATGTAAATACATAAGAATTGTGTGATGCGTATGTAATTTTCCCTTTGAGAAATCATTTTTAGAGTGTTCAGAAGTTGCGTATACTAAATATATGATTAGAAAATAGGTTTTTGTTTGAGCATTTAAGTGAAGTGCTAAAGTTGTATCAATTAGGAAGGAAGCAATATTAATGCGGAACAATTGGAAAGAAAAAGGATTTGCCTAAGTTAGCATGGCTAGAAGTTGTTGGATTTATGCAAATTAGGGTTAACACCACTGCATGCAAGCGAAGGATTCACAAGAAACTTCAAATTGTTAATATGGGGATGATGGTTATTATGATTGTCATAACGATGATGACTATGTTTTGATTGTGAAGGTTTTCAGCCTCTCTTATAATCTTCTTTATACTAGATATGTATAATTTTATCGTTCTAACAGTATTTAATCTTTATCTGAAGGATTAAAACTATCTTTCACCACATGTTATTATTATATTTTTCTTTGCCCGCCCTTATTTTAGATTTGAAGACTTTATTGTGCTATGTTTTCTTTGGACTGTTTTTCTGGTACTTAAGAGACTTCTAGTTTAATTATTGTCGTTAGCATATGCTATGGTCATCTGGCAAATTGGGATTCAATTTCTCTTTGTTTATTTATTTATTTATTTTTTGTTTGAGTCCACTTTTTTGTCACTAGGTGCAAATCTTTGACTTGTGCAAGGACTAGGAAATGTTCCTTCTCATTTTTATGACAGACTAAATATGATATTTGAAAAGAGATGAATATCATGTTTTCTCCTAGTAAGCATACGGTGCAGTGTAAACGAGTCAAGCCGAGCTCGAGTCACTCCACCTGAGTTTAGGCTTAATTTTTTGAGATTGAGTTGACTCACTCATTTATTATGAAAGAGAAAAATGATTATAATTTAAGTAATTATTATAATAAAATTATGAATGAATGGGAACTTAAAAAAATAATAATAAATACTTAATTTTAGGAAGTGAGATATATTTAGTGGCTTTTACGTACATAGCATCCAAAACTTTCATAATTAACTATCTCACACCAAAACTTCCATAATTACAAACATTATATGAAAAGTAGTACTCATTATCACCTCTGTGTGTAAAAATGATATTTTGAGTGTGAGATAGGTAAATCCATAAGAATTGGATGCTATGTATGTAATTTTCCCTATATTTCAACAACTTAATACTTATAATATTATTATTCTGATATACTATAAGTATATTTATATAAATTTCTTTTTAACAAACTAGTTAGTGAGTTAACAAGTCGAGTTAGGGTTGGTTCAAATATCGAGCTCGGCTCACGAGCCATTTATCGAGTCAAGCCTGAGTTGGATCACGATTCTACTTGATTAACTTAAACTCCTAATGATACATTCTGGCTCACTATTTGGCTTGGTTCGCTTACACTCTTAGTCATGTGTTTGTAGTATATCTCCACTTCAATGTTATCTGTGAACTTTTTGTAATCTCAGTTTTAATACAGTGTCAACAATCTGTATTGTGTTTTCATTTACAAATTTAACCAAATCACTTCCTATTTGCTTCCTTCTAATATGCTTTTGTTCTCTATTTTTATTCTGTTAGTAAGTTTAACTGTGGGAGCTAGAATGCTTACATATGAACTTGGCATTTTTTTACGTTCAGGAGAAATGGCTCTTCTCGTCGAAGGTCTGGGCGTTGGTGCAGATACTTCAATCGAGGAGTACATCATAGGCCCTGCTAATGAGATCAGCGATGAACAAGAACAGAACGGTGACAAGGAACAAATCACCCTCTACGGGCCTGAAGAAGGTGTTTCATGGATTGCCCGCCCCATAAAGGGGCAGAGCATCCTCGGCAGCGCCCTCGGTGCCGTTTCTCGTCATGGAAGCAGCTTGGAAAAACCGAGTAACATTCCTCTCATGGATCCTCTCGTCACCCTCTTTGGTAGCGTCCACGAAAAACTCCCTGTCACCGAGATGGGCAGCATGAGAAGCACATTATTTCCTAACTTCGGCAGCATGTTTAGTGTTGCGGGGCCGAAAACCGAGCAGTGGGATGAAGAAACTGGCCATAGAGAGGGTGATGACTATGTCTCCGATGCTTCGGGAAGCGATGCTGAAGACAATTTACAGAGTCCACTGCTTTCTCGTCAGGCGACGGAGATGGAAGCAAAGGATAACGTAACTCCGCACGCTGCTCCGGAAGGCGGGGAAGCCGTCGGAAGTATGGGGATTGGTGGAGGATGGCAACTGGCATGGAAATGGACAGAGCGAGAGGGGCGAGATGGGATTAAGGAAGGAGGGTTTAAAAGGATCTATCTGCACCAAGAGGGCGTGCCGGGTTCAAAGAGGGGTTCGCTCGTTCAAGTACCAGGGCAAGAAGCTGGAGAAGAGAGTGAGTTTATCCAGGCTGCTGCATTGGTGAGTCAGCCGGCGCTTTACTCGAAGGAGCTAGTGGAGCAGCACCCGGTTGGGCCGGCAATGGTGCATCCGCTGGAAACTGTTGCTGAAGGTTCTGTGTGGAAAGATCTTCTTGAACCAGGTGTCAAACAGGCATTGATTGTTGGCGTTGGTATTCAGCTTCTGCAACAGGTGATACTTTTCTTTGTTTTTTATGAACATTTTTTTTTGGGAAATTTACGTACATACCACTCAATTCCACCTATATATTGACACCTCAACATCAATTTAAATGTATGCCACCTTACTTATGCATGAAAAGGTGCATTTCACTTTTTAAAACTTAAAAGAGTGGTATTTTTTATTTGATATGTAAGATTTGAGTGGTATAAATGTGAAAAGAAAATTTTATTTGTTAGACATGTAAATACATGATAATTGAGTGGTATGTATTTAAATGCACCATTTTTTTCCCATCTACTTATTTGTTCCTTAAATTATCTGCACCTTGGAGTTATATTTAATTTTCGATGTTTTATTTCTTCCAAAGCGAGGTCGTTTGCCCCTTCTCATTCATTTATAATGAGCTGTATTTTATGCCACAAGTTGACTGTCGACGCTGTTATTTTTTTTGGAAGATTTACCTACATACCTCTCAATTCCTATCTATTTGCATATCTAACACCTAAACTTCAATTTTTTCATGCATACCACCTTGTCTAGGCACAAAATGTATTTCAATATTTAGAAGTTAAAATAGTGATGCTTTTAATGTGATATGAAAGATATAGGTGGTGTAAATGTAAAAAAGCAATGTTCAGATGTTAGATATATAAATACCTAGGAAATGTGGTGTGTAGGTAAATGTCCCCTTTTTTTCAGAATCCTCCTACACATAAATCATAAATCGCCTATTATTTTTTCAACAGCAACACGCTTGTCGTTTTTCGCATGACCTTCTAATCTGGAAAGAACAAATAATTAAGCTCTAGTGATGAGAAAAAGTGTAGAAGGTATTATAGTGTAATTGAGGATGCCAATCTCGAAGTACTAACCAGTAATAGAGGCAGCTCTGGACTAATGAAAAAGAGTTAACAATTATTGTAGGCTATATAAAAAATAACCATAAACTTGCATCTTTTTGTTGTGTTGGGCTCTGCAATTTAAATTTTTTTCTTCACCATGTGACAGTAGAATGAATAACCTGCCTGTTATACATTATTTTGGAGAAAATTATCAAAATGGAACCCTGACTCTATTTAGAGGTCCATTTTAGTCTCAGAGTCTGAAGAAACGTCAAAATAGTCTCAAAATTTTGCATGGAGATTATTTCAACCCATGTTAAAAGTGTCGGAGGAGTAATATGACGTTTTGATAAATTCTGGGACCAAAATGACCTCATGTAATAGTGAGTGACTTTTTTATCACTCTACTATTTTTGTACTTCAATTATGAAATTCTCTATTCTCTGCAGTTCTCTGGCATAAACGGTGTCCTGTATTACACGCCTCAAATTCTCGAGCAAGCAGGCGTTGCAGTGCTCCTTAAAAACCTCGGGCTTAGTTCTGATTCATCGTCCATACTCATCAGTTCTCTCACCACTCTGTTGATGCTCCCTTCTATAGGTGTTGCCATGAGGCTGATGGATATATCTGGGAGAAGGTTTTATCTTCCTTCCCTCTTCAACTTATTATACTTTGTTTTGCATTGTTTACTAGCACCCACAAATATTTGCCTAAAGCCTAGTCTGGTTGGTTGAAGTTAGAATGCTCATTACGATGAACAATTTGCTTGATCATCAACCACCAGATTAATCTGCATTTTGTACTTTTTGGGGCATTTACATACATACCACACAATTCTTACATATTTACCTAACACCCAAACTTTAAAATGTATATGCATAGCACTCAAAATTTTAATATCATTTAAAAAATACCACTATCATCTACTTTTAAAAAGTTTAATGCATCTTTTTCATGCATAGGATTATCAAACCAAGGTGTTTGATATGTAAATATAAAAGAATTGTGTGGTATGTATGTACATTTCCCTATATTTTTTAAGGGTCAATGTTAACACAATATCAGATCAAACTAATGAAATTGACCTTAAAAAGTTCAAAATGCCTTCATGAAATGCTTTTTCTCATTAATGTTTTACAAAGAAACAATAAAATTTACGGTAGAACCAAATTGGTTTAAATCTGGTCACTTAAAGGGACAAGTGAACACCTCAAAAAATATAGGGTCAAAATAAACACAATTTCAAAAGTGGATTAAAATCAACACTAACAATCAAAATCCATGAAAACAAAATCATCATTTCTCATAACAAATTGGAGAAAGTGGCCAAATTGTTATTTATTACTTACTAGACCCATCATTCCATTGATGAACATTCGACAGAAAGCCCACCTTCAACTCAACTCAGCACAATCAAAGCAATATATATATATTTTTTTCCTCCAAATGATCCTGCGACAACTCTTTTGCTTTTGCTATCTTGCAGGTTTCTTCTCCTCTCCACCATTCCCATCCTCATTTGCTCGCTGCTCGTACTGATCATCGCCAATCTTGTCGAACTGGGAACCGTCGTTCATGCCGTCCTTTCCACGATCAGCGTCATCGCCTATTTCTGCTGCTTTGTCACTGGATTCGGCCCGATCCCCAACATTCTCTGCGCGGAGATCTTCCCCACTCGGGTTCGTGGCGTCTGCATCGCCATTTGCGCTCTCGTCTTCTGGATTGGCGACATCATCGTCACCTACTCCCTTCCTGTCATGCTCAACAGCATCGGCCTTGCCGGCGTCTTTGGGATTTACGCCATCGTCTGCGTCATCTCATTCATCTTCGTCTTCCTCAAGGTGCCCGAGACAAAGGGAATGCCTCTCGAGGTCATCACGGAGTTCTTCGCCGTCGGTGCAAAGCAAAAGCTGCAGGCGAAGCAGCTTCCTGCTACTAATTGATGGGAGTTTGATGAAGATGTTAAAGATAGGGCGGGGGAAGGAGAGGAAGAAAGAGAAGCTGCAGAGCTAAAATACTAATAAGGTTGATGAAGATTTTATGGAGGTTGCAGGTTGTTTTCTATGCTTCTAGTGGTGTTGTATTCATTTTACATTTGTGAGATTTAGTTAGTTTCGTAACTTCTGTTGTTATGTTACTGATGAATTTTATTTCTTATTTTTGTTTCATCTTTTGATGTTTTTGATGTGGAGATGCTGTTATTTTTCAAGTTAGAAAGCCAACACTGTCGTATGTGAAATCTCAGTGAAATTACATTGTGTGGATTTCTGGTTCATTTTGCAAAAGTAAAATTTAGTTTTGATGGACTTAAATGAGCTTTAGAATTATTAGATTTAGTTTATGGTGCATGTGATACCTGAATATAAATTGAATCTACCTATTTTCAGAGTTATTTAACATAAAGTATTTCAAACTTGCAAAATATCTCTAATGCATCTCGATCAACGAGAACTCTTGACAATATGAACCCATCCATATTGACGGAAATGTAAAGGGGACGCTTTTGGTCAGCTGTGCCAAGCAGGAGGTCTTCCTCTGAAAACGTCACCTTGTGATTCTCTTTCAAAGAGCAAACTTCTTTTGGAGAAGTACCAGCTAATTGAGCTAGACAAATCTCGGGTACACGGGGTTCCATTAGAGCCTGAACATGTATAAATTGAGTTTGAAATGTTGAAAAGGGGCATTTACATAAATACACCTCAAATTCTCATGTATTTACATATACAACACTTCAACTTTAATTTATTTATTTATACCACACAAATCTTTCATTCTAAATAAAAAATATCACCATTTTAACTTTTTAAAAGTGAAATAATTCTTTTCATGTACAGGGAAAGTGACATGTATGGAAAAATTGAAGTTTATTTGTTAGATATGTAAATACAATATTATTGAGTGGTATGTATGGAAATCTTATTAAACGATCTATGAGACCAGACCTACAACATTTTCTTTAATATAAGAATTCTTTAAGCCCTTTTAAGTGCAATTTAGATTGATATTAAGTTGCTGAGGTTGATTGAGGTGTTGAAAATCAATGGTTTTAGAGTAAGATCCTTATAATAATAGTGAATGAATTGATTCTTGAGTGAGATAAATACCATCAATTCTTCACTTTATTATAGTTAGTTAACTAATCTCTCTTTACCATTATTTTCAATGTGTTTGCCTCGAGTTCATTCTAAAATAGGAAGCAAGATATATACATGTATATATTTTGTCTTCATCTCTATCATTTTTCTCCATCATTATTTCGCTCGATTTGAGATTATTTTATGGTCACATTCCTAACTTGAGAAACAAAATCTTATTATAAGCTTAACTTTCCCCAATTCTCTCAATTTGGTCATCAAAACTACAACTTTTTAAGAAGATTATATGCATAGTTAATAAAAAATATAATAATAAGTAATAATCATATGCTTTCAAAAAATCATCATTAAATTAAGTGAGAAAGTTGATTAGACACTAGATGATGTTGGATTGGAAGGTGAGAGGGCAATAATTAGGACTCATTACATGCATATGATAAGACTTTGATAATGATATGTTTGTAACTAATTAACAAAATAATTAAATTGGAATCCACTCATAAGCCTATAAGTATCTTCTTATGCACACATTTTTCTTATTAGGTTGAATTTGGAGAAATTATTCCCCAATTTTGTAATATGGGTTAACCAAAGCAGAACGAAGCCGGCCTTCATACAAGCCCAACACATGGCCCAACTCCTAAGCCCATCATTGGGCCCGGATCAGTTCGGGCAAGCGCAAGTCGCTGCTGCTCTAACCAATCGACTCTTACCTACGGAGTGCTTAGAGCAGAATACGCAGAGCAGAGATCGGTATTAGGGTTAAGACTCTAGCTATTGATGGGGAGGGAGATGGATGGAGAGGAAGAAGGAGCTGTCGGTTTTCATGAAAGCAAGCCTGGTGTCCTCCTCATCGGCTGCCCCAACATCGGCAAGAGAACACTCCTCTCTAGTTAATTTTCTATCTTTCTCTCAGCCCCTTACTCTCAGTTACGTTCGTTAGATTTATATCAGTAATATTCTCATAATTTTGTGATTGGGTTGTAGGAGAAGATGACAACCGATCAAAATAAGCTTTTCGTTACTACTTTCTTTATGGGTCTGTGCTGAATTGGAGAGCTTTACATTGGTGGCAATGGAAGCTGGAAGTTAATCCAAAATAGTAGGAGACAGATGAGTTACTTAGTCATTAATAGCGAGTTTTGGGGGTTTATTATTTGTCAAAGATTGTTTTTGTTGGATTCATGGGCTTGACAGGCACGGCGGATATGAGGGAACAGTAGAGATGATGGCGAAGATGAGGCACGAACGATATGAGCTAGGTAATTTAGGTTTACCCGTGAGGACTACAGCAAAATAGCGAAGAGAAGATGAATAAGGGTAGAGGGTTTCACGGTGATGGAGTAGGAGGCAGAGAAGGAGAAAGCCCAAACACGAATAACATTGTATAATTCACTCAACTATAGGATTTATCATATCCCATGAGAATCCAAATAGGGGAAACAGTCCAGATTCAAGCAAATAGTAGGATTTATATACCCTAGAAAACTTTTTTTTAAGAGTTACCTTGTGGGATTGTTTAATGAAGATTTAGTAAATCTTATAAATCCATACTTAGTCATCAAATTATAGTTTAAGTAATTAATATTAAATCTAGTTATTTCCTAGTAAGTTATTTGACTGGTATTTTCAAGATTTTGAATTTTAATTAATGAAAAGTCGATGCCTAATAAAGCGAAGTGATTTAAATATACTAAATTTATTAAGTCCATGATTTGGCCTAAAATGAGATTGAAGAAGGTAATAGGATTAATATGTATAAATTTTATTTTGAAATATTTACCCTAAATTTTGGCTAAATTATGCAACCACAAATAATCACTAAATTCTGCTTAAATTCTAGTTGAATGCACATGCCACACATTCCCCATAATTTGGATTTGCTACATGACATTGAAGGACTTCAAGTTAAAAGGCAAGCGAATTGATGTACTTGGTGATTGTAATAAGAATAAATATTGTTTGTTTGCAAGAATTAAATACAAAAAGAAAAAAGTTTAAGGCTCTTAGGAAATGTTATAAATTATTTGATGTTGGAAAGGCTAATAATAGAAGTGAGGTTGCTGATAGAAATTTGGTAGGGGATAAGATCAAGAAGATGATTAATCAAATCGTCCATAGCTTATGATTTTGGCATGACATCTTTGGAACATCTAAAGGATCATGAACGTTCAAATTTAAAAGTTTGATCACTTGATTGAGACTGTTAATGGTGTTGATTTTTAGTTCAAACCATTTAGATTGAAGATCAAGTCATCAGGATTTCATACGTGCAGATTATTGTCAGTTGAAATTGGGAGGCAAAAAAGCTGAACCTTTGAATGGCAGTCCATAGCATATTTTGATTTGGATAAATTTTGACTTTTTTGTGATAAAGTTGTATTTTAAGAGTCCATATGGGTGGCTGTAGTTATTTTGTAAAGTTGTTATGGAGAAAATAAATTTTTTGAAAACTGTTATGGATATTATAATTTATTGTGTGTAAAAAGTTAGACAATAGCTTCTTAGTAGATCAAGTTCATAAAAGTAGTTTCACATCATAGAAATTTTTGACAGCAGGAAAAAGAAAACATATAGTAGTATCATGATTTAATAAAATAATTTTGTCACATTTCATTGTACAATATGTTCATGCGATAATACGTCTTCCATAAAAAAAAAGAATAATGTCAAAGTAATAATAATTTGCTTTGTTTAACATGCAAATTGGACATATACATCATCCATAAAAAAAAAAAAAATCATTGTCAGCAATCCATGACTATTTCTGGTGCATAAATTTGCATAATAATCATATTATTTGTTAGGAATCATGCTATGAACATATACATCTATTTATGAGCAAGTATAGTAGTATCATTTACATTTCTTCAATAAAATCATATAGAAAATATGTTCATCTAGTATCATGTAGTATTACCCAACATATAGTATGAGCACACAGAACAAAACATATAGTGTTCCTTCATTAATGTGTCAAAGCATGAATTATGTAAAATCATTCATAACATATCATCATCATCATTGTCATGAGTATTTGTTGTTTTATACAAATCCTTCATGGCCTCATACCTATTTATGTAGAACCATTTGTATAACAATATTAAAGAAAAGTCCCTTTCATGCACTATTAAATGAAATTAGCTATGTACTATCAATCATCATTAAATAATATTTTAGTTGTTGTAAAATTTGTATAATTATAATCAACAAATTAATAACCTTCTCATATTTAGATTTATTGTTCATCACCCAATATTTTGGATATAACTTTCACATTTGCTTTATTTTCATTAGCTATAACAAATCATTTTCATATTCATCATTTTGTTTAATTTGAACTCTAGATGATCTAAGAAGTGTCAAAATTGTGATATAATTATGTCTTATATTGAAATGCTTCAATGAAATATATTTTTATGAAATAACATATCATATTATATTGAAATACCTCAAATAAATATATATTTATGTATGGAGTGTTCAAGCCATTTAGGTTACACAAAAAGTTGTGTTTGGAATTTAGATGGTTCTAATTACTCTATCAATCCAAATTTAAATTGACATCGAGCCAAAGTAACTATTAATTATATCTAATTTAGGTTAAAATTAGAACTAGAACCTTACTTGAGTCTAAAATTATCAAGAAACCTAGCATAGTGGCAGCTTTTTGTTTTTATAAATTTATGATCAAGAGACTATTAATTATAAAGTATAGCATGGCCAATTAATGGTTGGTCAGGATATTCTAATTAAATTTATCATCAAGAGACCATTAATTATAAACTATATTCTAAGTAAAATTAACCAAACATCTTCTACAATAAAAAAATAACACTCGAGGATTTTTATTTGATTGTTAGGTCATTAAAATGCCTAGAGAAAGTCTTGTATGATTGCATTCTAGCGCCACTCCGAACTTCCGTCTTAATGTTGAGAGCTTAGTACCATATCAAAAGTTGAAAGAAAATTATTGAGGTGAATTGGGTTAGTCATAGGATGATTCATTAATCTAACTATTAACTGATTTGATCACCTGTTATTACCTTTAATAAATGTTATTTATTTGATCTCATTGTTTGCTTATATTATTGATCAACATTAGTATCCTTGATTTTTGTATAAATATTTCATCAACTAGATTGAATCTCTGGTGAATGGGCCTTCTGCACTAAAAAATGATGTCAGATTATTCTGATAATTTGAACTTGTTAAATTTTGCAGAGGATCATACAAGAATACCATTTTTGGCATTCAGTCACCATTACATATACTTTATATCATAGGGGCATTTTACATGCATACTCCCAATTCTTATGTATTTACATATCTAACAGCTAAAATTTGCTTTTTAGATTTATACCATCCAAATCTTTCATGTCACATAAAAAAAATACCACCATTTTAACTTTTAAAAGGTTAAATAAACCTTTTTCATGCATAAGTAAGGTGGTGTGTATGTAAAAATTGAACTTTAGTTGTTAGATATGTAAATAGATAAGAATTGAGCGGTATGTGTGTAGGTCTTCCTATATTATAATGCATGATAGCCTATTTTGAAAGTCCAAGGACCTTATCTCTTATCATTTCATGAAATTTCCTGCTGCGATTGTTATTTTGAAAATGAAATCGTAACTTTGATCTTTCTTTTAATATCATATCTGTAATTATTTTTTTTGATGCTTTGTTTGAATAATCATGTGCAAACCACATCGGAGACCGCTGTTGTTCTGATTTCTTAACCTCACCATGAATGTTATTCTATTTGCAGGGTTACTTTCAATTGATATTCCAGATATATCTAACTTATCTTCAGGAGTATTTTGTCAGGGGTAAGTAATTTTGGGTGATAAAATTACTAGTCTTGTATCCTTGGCAGGCAACATTTGATGCCTATCCATGAGTTATCTTGAGTTTGGAGGTTTTTATATAATTTGTCTTTTCAGGTGGACTCTTGAGACCAAGTATTACTCTGCAGAACTCTCCATATGGACAGCCCATCTTGATGATGGGATATCCTTACAAAGGCTGCTGGCTTCCAAGCAATTAGCAGCATTGGTGATGGTTTTTGACATGAGTGATGTTAGAACCTTTCTTTATCTATTATTTTTTAATACAACAACAACAAGAAGCAGCTTTTATCCCACTATGTGGGGTCGGTTACATGAATCCTTTTTCTCTATTGCGCTCTATTGAGTGCCATATTTTCATTTAATTCTAATAGATTAAGATTATCTTTTATACAATATGCTCAAGTTTTTTTAGGTCTACCTCTTTCTTTCTTAATTTAAGTCAAATCTAAAACATCTACTTTTCTAACCGGATCATCGGATAGTCGACGTTTAATGTGACCAAACCATCTAAGATGACTCTCTTTAATCTTGTCTGCTATCGGAGCTACACCAACTCTATCATGGATATATTCATTTCTCATTTTGTCTCTATGTATAAAGCCACTTATCCACCTAAGCATTCTCATCTTAGAAACATTTAAAGTAGTCCCTTTACTATTTAAGCGGGTCCATTTTAGTCCTAGAGTATGTAAAAATGCCAAATTAGTCCCCATACTATTTTAAAATGAGCTGAAATAGTTCCCAAGGGTACTTACTATTTTAGAATCTGGAACTAATTTAATACTTTATGAACTTTGGGACTAAAATATCCCTTGACAAAGAGTCGGTACCATTTTGACACTTTTCTCATCATTTTTCTAAACTTGTAATTTTGTTAATCTATCCTACTTTTACAGTTAAAGGGGGTTAAAACATGGATGATTTTTTTATTTGCAGGAATCTTCTTTCCTTACTCTGAAGGATTGGGTTTCTGGAGTTGATATTGGAAGTTTTCAAATTCTATTATGCATTGGAAATAAAGCAGACCTTGTGCCTGGTCATTATGCCCATACAGAATACAGAAGACATTTAGAGAAGCTGCAGGGAGAGTTGAGCGGTGATCCTCATCCTGAATTTTGGGATTATGGGATTAATGAAACTGAGAGCTGCAGCCTACTGGGGAATGAAGATCTATCTGTGGAAATAAGAAAATCATGTATGGAGTGGTGTATTGAGCACAACATAGAGTATATTGAGGCTTGTGCATCCAATGCGGACTTTGACAAATGTAAGTCTCCAGACCTGTTTCAATACTTTTTTTTTTTGGAGGACGGGGCACATACCACCCAATTCCTATGTATTAACTATCTAACATCAAAACTTCCTTTTTTATATTTATATTGCTGAAATCATTCATAAGACATCAAAACTTCCACTATTTTTACTTTTAAAACGGGTAATACACCTTTTCATGCATAGGTAAGGTGGCATATATGTAAAAGTTAAACTATGGATATGTAGATACATGAGAATTGAGTGGTATGTATGTAAATCTTACGTTTTTTTTCATATGGCTGACACATTTAATCTGCTTAAAATTCTGCACTCTGTTTCTTGCCAATAAAAAACCTTGTTCAATCCAGCACAAATGATTAATATTTATTTGAAATATTGGTTATAGATTACTTTATTATGTTTTTTCAACTAGCTTTTTTATCAATATATCAATTACAGAAGATATTTGACATTCATTCCTGTGTATAATCTTTAATGCTTTGCTAAAATTTTCAATTTTTAGAAGTTTTAACTAGTCAAAAACAAGGTTACCGTACTTATGCGACCTGCTTTTGGTTCAAAGATGGATCTAAGCATATTTATTTGCTGACAGGTTTATCAGTTGATGGTGATGTCCAAGGTGTAGAGCGTCTTTATGGAGCTCTTGCAGCCCACATGTGGCCTGGAATGATCTTGAAGTCTGGAAATTTGATCAAATTTCCTGATCTTGTTGAGAGAGAAGGTAAAATACACAAAATTTATTGCAGTTTTTAGACACTGACTTTACAGTACTTACTTACCATGTAAAGACCGTGTTGATTTATACTATAACTTAAGAAAAGCGGTAAAATAGTCCCCATTGACTATTTGCAGGGGGCCATTTTAGTCCCAAAGTCTATAAATGTGTCAATCTAGTCCTGAATTTTTTTAAGATGGGCTGAAATAGTATCTATAACGAACTATTTCATCTTCAATTTAAAGAATTTATTTGCTAGTTTGACACTTATATAAAGTATAAGACTAAAATAGCCCCATGTTAATAGTCATGGGACTATTTTGAAACTTTATTATTTAGAATTCAGATACATAATTGGTGTTTTCTTTATGTATCATATTGTATTTATAATTCTTGCCTTGCCATCATGATTGCATGATTAGTGTGTAGGATTCTCAGAATGCTTATTTGGGTATTTATTATTGAGGCCATCTCGTTCAACCCAGGTAAATGCTAAGTCATAGCGAATAGAGGTGGTAGACTCTTTGGTCTCATGTCCTTGTTTTCTCACAATTACTCTTCATTGAAGTCATTGCTTAATAATTTTTTGGAAGATTTATGTTCATATCACTCAATTCTTTTGTATTTACATATCTAAAACTTAAACTTCAATTTTTACATACATATCACCTTACCTACGCATGACAAATTTTATTTCACCTTTCAATAGTGGTATTTTGGAGGTGATATGAAAGATTATGTGGTATAAATCTATACAACCATAACAAGTCTCTATCTTACAAGTAGGGTTGGTTACATGAGTCTTTTTTCTCCAATGTGTTGTATTGAGTGTCATATTTTATTTAATTCTAATAGATTACAAACATTGTTTATACAACATGCCCAAGTCTTTCTAGATTTATCTTTGCCTTTCTTAACATAAGTTGAATATGAAATACCTACTCTCCTAATCATATCATCAAATGATCGACATTTAATGTTACAAAACCATCTGTGACGACTCTCTAATTTTGTGTGTCATTGGAGCTACACCAACCCTATCAAAGATATATTCATTTCATATTTTATCTCTAAGTGTCAAGTCACTCATCCACCTAAGCATTGTCATTGCAACACTTAACTTTATTTCATGCTTGCCATAGAGCATTGCAGGTCTCACCACTATCTTATAAAATTTTTCTTTAAGTCGAAGTGGTACTTTTCTATCACACAATAGACCCGATGCATTCCTTCACTTCAACCAACCTACTTGAATTCTACTATTGACATCCCCATTTATATCACCATCATTTTCAACAATAGGCCCGAGATATCTAAAATGTTCACCCATAGTTACAACTCTGCATCTATAGCTAGGACTGCTAAAATTAAATTTCATATATCAGTTTTAGATCTACTCAAATGATGACCTTTATACTCAAATCTTGATTTCCATAATTCAAGTTTTTCCTGAACTCATTCTCTAGTCTTATCCATAAGAAGGATATCATTAGCGAAAATCATACTCCAAGGTACATCTACTTGTAAATGCCAGTAAGAGAATCAATAACTAATGCAAAAAGATATGGGCTTAAGTCGATTTTTGATGTAATGCAACAGAAATAGGAAAAATACTTGGTCAATCGTCCTGTTCAAACACCACTAACATCTCTAGCGTGCATATCTTTAATGACTTGAATAAATCATATCAACACCTTTCTTCTCTAGAACTCTCCAAAAGATTTCTCTTGGAACCTTATTCATAAGTTCTTTCTAAGTCAATAAAAGTTATATGTCGATCCTCCTTACTCTCTTTGTACTTCTCCATCAAATCTCTCAATACGTATAGCTTCTATTATAGACATGCCTGACTTAAATCCAAACCGATTATGAGAAATTTTTGTATCACATCTTAACCTATGTTTAATTACTCTTTCCCATAGTTTTTATATCGAACACATCAACTTAATTCTCTATAATTTGCACATTCTTTTGCATCTCCTTTATTCGTAAAAAATGGGGACCAAAATATTCTTCATCTACTCCCCAAGCAAATTTTTAATTTTTAAAATAATATTAAAAAGTTTAGTAAGTCAAGAAACTCCTAAATCTCCTAAATATTTTCATACTTAAATTGGAATATCATCAGGTCTTACTGATTCTCTACCATTGATTTTCTTTAAATCATCAACTTCATTTTACTAATGCGATAGTAAAAATAAGACGTTTTATGGTTATTAATGATATTAAAATTATTAAGGTCGATCATATTTCAGAAACTTTATTAAAAAGTTTATCAAAATAGCTTGCTCACCTATGCTGAATATTTTTCTCTAAGAAAATCATTTTTTGATTTTCATCTTTAATATATTTTATTTGAATTAAATCTTTACTTTTTTTTCTCTTTGTTTGAATAGTTTATATATATATTTTTTCAACCTCTTTAGTATCTAATTTATTATAAAGATCACTCAAAACAAAATTTTAGCATCACAAATTATTTTTTTACTTCCTACGAGCTATTTTAAATTTTTTTCTAGTTCTCCAAGCTTTTACATTTTAATCAATTTTTTTGACACACTTGTTATATTTTATATTTTCTTGCATATTATTAGTCCATTATGAACTATTTTTATTTATAAATGTTTTTTATTTTTCACTTACATCTTTTCTCACTTGTTTAATAGTGTTTGTTACTTTATTCCACATTGAATTAACTTCTTCATTAAAATCTCAAATCTTGAAATCTTGAAGTTTACTCATAAAAATATTTTTACTTATTTTTAGGTGCCCCTATCTAATTCTCCATAAATATTTTATTGTATTCTTTGTCTTACAACTTTTCATCTTAAAATTCAGGACTAATAATCAATGCTTTGTAATTAAATTTTCATTTGGAATGATGAGAGCCTAAACACAAGGCACTCGACGCATGTGTCGGGTTGTGGACGCACTAGCTCTTTTGTGCATATG
This sequence comes from Papilionanthe hookeriana x Papilionanthe teres, assembly GCA_022702705.1. NCBI lineage: Eukaryota > Viridiplantae > Streptophyta > Magnoliopsida > Asparagales > Orchidaceae > Papilionanthe > Papilionanthe hookeriana x Papilionanthe teres. The sequence continues at coordinate 84,615,834 of CM040425.1, forward strand.
CACCTGCTATAGAGTGGGCGATGCTCTTATTCCCGAGAGACTGACGCTTGGTGCCTAGATACCCATTATGGGGCGCTGATACAGAGTGCTTAGCGCTTAGGTGCTAAGTTTGTGCGCCTAAGCACCTGGTGCGGTCACTACACGATAAATTGATTTTTAAGACAATTTTTTAGCGTGGATCGATGAGCTTGTTATTTTCTTCTTTCTAAATTATTCGACGAGCATCCCGGTGAATGTGAGAGTGTCGAAGAGGTGGATTTTGACGATTCAACGTGATTTTTTGCATTGGATCGGAGAGGAAAGATTTTGGTGCAAATCCTGTAAGTTTCTTTGTGTGAGTGTGGACAAGAAACTTGTGCGAGTCATTTGTAAAACTTTTTAAATTTCATAGTGGAATTTCTAGTGGTGTGACTCTATGATATTTTCCCGTTCTCAAGTTTTTCCACGTAAAATCCTTGTGTGCTTTTCTAGTTGCTTTGATTGTGCATATGTGTTTAAATTTTTGTTCCGGTTTTCTTGAATCTGATGTTCCTATTCCGCTTTAAAATTATAAGGAGACTCTTTCACAGTATTTTTCCCTCCTAACAAATTGTTATCAGAGCGTGGTTTGATTTGAGTGAGAAAAATGACTGAAAAACCGAAGTTCAAAGTGGAGAAGTTCAATGAGACGATGTTTGTTTTTTGGGGGATGCATGCAGAGGTTTTGTTGTGTCATAATAATTGTACCTGTCACTAGAAGGAATCATAAGAAAGCCCGAGTCTATGACTATGGATGAATGAGCAAGTGTTGGATCGAACGACACTAGGTTTGATCAGGTTGACACTTCGCTCATCTTTTGCGTTCAACATTGTGAATAAGAAAACTACAGTGGATTTCATGGCGACACTGGCCAAGATGTTCGAACCTTCTACTTCCAATAAGGTTTTTCTGATGAATAAATTATTCAATATGAAGATGGTGGAAGACAGTTCAATGGTAGAGCATCTCAATAACTTTAACACTGCGATGAGTCAGTTCTGTTATATAGGGATTAAGTTTGATGATGAGGTCAGAGCACTGGTGAAACTATCTTTATTGTTGGAAATTTTGGATTGTTTTATAGCAATAGTGAGTAATCTTTCAGGGATTTCGAAGTTGAACTTCGATGATATCTTAGGCTTGATGTTGAATGAGAAAGTTCGTAGAAAATCAGCGAATGACGAATCTTCAGGTTCTATGTTGAATGTTGATGGAAGGTGATGGAATATGAGCAAAAATGCAGACAGAGATATTCCAAGTCCAAGAAAGAAAAGCCCAAGTCAAGCAGAAGAGAATGCTCGAACTACGATAAGAACAGGCATTTCAAGAAGGATTGCAATACTCTAAGGAAAGCTGGTGGAGGACATGAAAATGTTTTTTCTACTAATGTCTCTATAGGTGAAATCTAAAATGATTCTCTGACGTTATCCCGTGTTATTGAATCCTACATAGTGGATTCGGGTGTCTCATTTCATGCTACCCCAAAAGAGGTATTTAAAAACTATACTCAGTATGATCTAGGGAAGGTTTATTTTGGAGATAGTAAGATCTGCAATATAGTTGGAAGGGATGATGTTTATGTAAAGTTGTTGTGTTGAGTAGTCCGGAAGCTTGCTGAAGTCAGCCATGTTTCTATTTTGAAGAGAGATCTTATCTCTGTGAGACAGTTGACAAATTCAGGATTTGTGACTAACTTCACAAGTGATTCGTGGAAGGTGACCGTGGGGCATTAGTGATGACTCGGGGCAACATTGAAGACGTTCTTTATCTGATCAGTGAAATTGTTGATTTTATTGATATGGCTAAAACTAGGGTGGATGTTGGTCTGTGGCACCGTAGACTTAGCCATATGAGCGAGAAATGTATGAAGTCCCTACTTTCGAAAAATAAACTTCAGGGTCTGAAATCAATTGATTTGAATTTCTAGGAAGACTTTATATATGATATGCAGAAGAATATTTCTTTCTTCAAAAGCGGGTCAGTGGTGAAATCAATGAAACATGAGTTAGTGCATACTGACATATGAGATCCTACTCTAGTTCAGTCCATTGAAGATTCTCACTATTTTGTCATGTTCATTGATAGTCACACGAAAAATGTATGGATTTTTTTCTTTAAGCAGAAATTTGATCAATTTGAAGTCTTTAAGAAATTAAAGGCTATGGTAGAAAATGAGACAAACTTGAAGCTGAAGTGTCTCAGATCAGATAATGTGGGTGAGTATCGTGATCAGAATTTCTGTGGTACAGAGGGGTTAGGAACGAGTTTACTATCCCAAGGACACCGTAGTAGAACGGTGTGGTCGAACACACAAATGGAACAACCACGATGCATGTAGGAGCATGAGACTGCATACAGGCTTGCCAAAATAATTTTGGGCAGAAGCAGTATATACAGCTGTTTATTTAATAAATCGTAGTCCATCCGTACGTTTGGAGGAAAGCTTACCTGAAGAAGTCTATTGTGACAAACATGTACGTCTTCATTTAAGAGTATTTGAGTGTTTTGCATATGTTCATGTCGATGCAGGGTCCAGAAGCAAGCTTGACTCAAAATTTTTCAATTGCACCTTCATTGGATATAGTTTGGATGAGTTTGAGTACAAGTTCTGGGATTTCATAATTAGAAATTCATTAGAAGCAGAGATATCATATTTAATGAAATGGAGATGTACAAAGGCAGAGTTAAGTCAGAACCCAGGACATTTCGTCGGCTACTTCTGAAGAATTAAGCTATGTGGAGATAGAGGATACTGGTGATCAGGAAGATGGAGAAAGAAGTATTGCTCAATCAGAAGGAGCACTGGAAGTTCCTCAGTCGCCTGTAACAGAAGTCAGAAGATCCAGCAGAGTGAAATAACCCATACAAATATATTCTCATTCTTTACGTTTTTTTGCATTTAACCGATAGTGATGAACTAGAGTGCTTTGAGAAGGTCGCTCAACGTTGAGATTCAATGGAGCGGGAGCTCGCCATGGATGAAGAAATGCAATCTTTGGAGTCGAATCAGACTCGAGATTTGACGGTATTATCAAATGACAAAAGAGCATTGCATAACATGTGGGCCTACAGGCTAATAGAGGAGTCGTACAGCAACAAGCGCTGCAAGGCAATGCTTGTTATTAAGGGTTTCTAGTAGAAGGAAGGAGTGGATTACACAGAGATCTTCTTCCCAACGGAGAAGATGACTGTTAGGGCTGTGCTCAGTCTGGTAGTAGAGGAAGATCTACATCTGGAGCCGATGGATGTAAAAATAACTTTCATGGATATCTGAATGAGCTATACATGGTACACGACAAGATTATAAGATTCCGGGCAAATAAGATTTGGTCTGCAGATTGAAGAAAGCCCTCTACGGCTTGAAGCAGACTCTGAGACAGTGGTACAAGAGGTTTGACAGGTTCATGTCAGACAATGGTTACATGAAATGTCATACAGACCACTATTGCTTCATCAAACACTTCAGTAACTGTTATATTTTGTTTTTTTTTGTATGTTGATGATATGCTAATTGTAGGGGCAGATATGATGAAAATATGTGTCTTGAAAAAATAGTTATCAAGTGGGTTCAAGATGAAGGATTTATGTCCAACCATGAAGATCCTCAGGATGAGAATCAGCAGGGACAGAAATGTCGAAACACTGAACTTGTCTCAAACAAAATATGTTGAGAATATCCTACAGAGGTTTAACATGAGTAGATCGAAACAAGTTAACACTCCCTTAGGTAGTCACTTCGAACTATATAAGGAGCTATTGTTTAACTTTGAAGCAGAGCAAGCACAGATGGAGAGAACTTTGTGTGCTTCAACAGTTAGAAGTTTGATGTATGCGATGATTTTGACCATGTCAGATATTGCATATGCAGTGAGAGTGGTCGGCAAAACGTGAGCAATCCAGACAAGCATTATTAGGAGGCGGTAAAGTGGATTCTCAGGTATTTGAGGGGAACAATCAATATAGCACTTTGCTATGGAAGGGATCAGTCTACAGGATTTTGTAGATTCAGATCTAACAGGAGATGTGGATAGTAGGATAAGTACGAGGTGTGGATAAGAGGAGAAGTACAACGGGATATATTTTCACATTTGGGAACACAGCGGTGAGTTGGGTTTCCAGCTTGCAAAATATTGTTGTACTTTGAACTACGAAAGTTGTATATGTTTCTATCTCTAATGCTAGCAAGGAGATGATTTTGCTACAGAGTTGCATGGCAGAATTGGGCAAGGAGCAGGGAATTGAAAAATTCTACAGTGATATAATGAGTGCGATTCATCTTGCTAAGAACGTTGATTTTCATGCCAAGACGAAACACATCTAGTTCAAGTATTTTTTTATTTGATCACTTATGAAAGATGGAAAATTATTTCTGAAAAAGATACAACTGAGAATTCTGCGAATATGTTTGACAAAGGTTGTTACTATTAAGAAACTGAAACTAGCTTGACTTCAGTTGAGTTTCATGAAAGTTGAGACTGGTGTGAGCCACACCTTGGCATGTGACTATGAAAGTGATTCAAATGGATAGATGACTGGTGTTGGGTGATATAATCTTAAAGTGTGAGATTGCTGGGCTGTGGAGCCTAAGCACTAGACACCCGACGCTACGCGCCGGGTTGTGGGTGCTTAAGCGCCCACTTGGGTGCTGCTCAAAAAAAGGAGCCGGTGCCCAGGCGCCGGCCTTGGGTGCATTGCACTTGCTATAGAGCGGGCGTTGCTCTTATTCCCGACTGACTGACTCATATGCGATGGTCTATTGGTGCCTAGGCATCCATTACGGGGCGTTGATATGGAGCGCTTGGCGCTTAGGCGCTAATTATGGGCGCTAAGCGCCTGGTGTGGTTACTACACGACAAGATGATTTTTAAGCTATTTATTTAGTGTGGATCGGTGAGCTTGCTATTTTCTTCTTTCCGCATTCTTCGACAAGCATACCGGTGAAGGTGAGGAGTGTCGAAGAGGTGGATTTCGGTTGCGTCGGATCAGAGAGGGAAGATTGTTGGTGCAAGCCCTGTGAGTTTCTTTGTTTGAGTATGGAGAAGAAACTTATGTGAGTCCATTATAAAACTTGTGTATTTTTTTCCTATTCTCGGATTTTTTCCACTTAAAATCTGTGTGTTTTTTGGTTGCTTTGATTGTACTTATGTGTTTAAACATCTGTTTTGATTTTCTCGAATCATGTAATCTTATTCCGTGGTAAAATTAAAAGGAGACTTTCTTAGTAGTTATCTCTAACGATGATCTTACAATCTTTGCATTTTCGATGATTTTTTTATATAAGAAAATAATCAATTTATTTTTTATTCAATCTTACAAGTAATAATATGCTCAACTTTTTTCTTAAATAGAATATTAGCAATAACAAAATCATATGCTAAAAGAAAATCTAATATGATTCCACATTTTTTATTAATCACTCCAAAATGGTAGCCACCATGAATATTTTTACAATCTTTTGCCACTCTACCAACATGTCCATTTAAATCTCATCCAATAATTTTTTTGTCGAGAGGTATCATTTGTATTAGTTCTTCTAGGTTATTTCAAAATCTTTCTTCTGAACATATAACTAAATTTACTTGAGGAGCATAAACATTAAAAATCTTAGTATCATTAACAATCTGCAGGGCTATAATTTTCTCAAATTATATTAATTTTTATTATACTATATTTCAAACTCGTATAAATAAGTACACATATACCATTTTTAGTGCGACTGCTACTTCAATACCAAAGTTTAAAATCTAAGCTATAAATCTCCTTAGCCTTTTCTCCAACCATTTAGTTTCCCGAATATATAATATTTTTTTCTTCTTATGAACCATAAATTTTCTACTAATTTCATTAATTTACCTGTGAGAATATCTATATTACAAGTTTTTATTCTAATATTAGTTTCATGGGCTAACTTCTTTGCTTACATCCGTTCGTTATGTGGGAACTCTTACTTGTTTGACACTACACCCGAGCAACGGTTTAACGACCCTGCACACTTTTCACTGTATTTAGGCCATATAGTATGTCGCATACAGGAGACACCGTAACATTTACATAAGGACTTAAAGCATTCATGTCATGATTTTTTGACAAAAATTTTATGCTGGTTGTCGACTACCTAACTTCCTCAACTTTTTGTATCTGGGGTTGGGACCCGACAACGATAGTGTTAGGTGGTATGAACATATAAAGTAAACTTTAGACGTAAGATATGTAAATGCCCCTAATTATTTTGGGGGGAGCTTTAGAAAGCAAAAGAGTAACATGTGTATGCCTTTAGTTGCAAAATCATGGTTGCAAAATCATTCCTATATATCACGAGCCACAAGAAATTGGTTATCCAACAATTTTTCTTTTGAATTTAACGGAACTGCTAGATGGACTTGCTAGATATTTAATTAAAAATGGCAGTGTTATTATGCATCATATGTAATTGATTTATTTTGTGACCACGATCATCACTGGTATGACTCGGTGTTTGTTTTATGAATCTCTATTCTCCTTTTTTTTTTTCATATTTGGATGCTCCGAATTTTTTAACTCATTTTGTACAAATATTTTTCCATAACTTAAGCACCGGCGGCATGTCTTCACATTTTTTCCCTACCATTTTCACATTAATCTATTGGGAAATTTACAACATAGCAAACAATTCTTATGTATTTACGTATCTCATACCAAAACTTTTATATTTATATAAATAGCACTTTGAACCTATGCATAAAAAGGTGAATTCACTTTTGTAAAGTGATATTAGTGCTATTTTTAATGTGATATTACTGTTTTGAAAGTTATGTGTATAAATATAAAAATTGAGGTGTGAGATTTGTAAATACATAAGAATTGTATGCAATGCATGTAAATGCCCCTAATTTTTTTAATTGTCTTATTTATTTTTTGGATCAATCCACCTTTGCTTATTTTTCAGTTGCTTATTTTTAAACATATGCTATCATTGCTATCATTCTTTTATATAATCATTTACATATTTATTCTTTGATTTTCTTACCCATCTTAATCTTTAAGTTTTTACTTAATTTTTAGTAACCTTTTTTCTTACAGCACTCACATCCATTTGCGTTAAGCAACTTATACCGGTGTAAACGAGTCAAATTAGTGAGCGAAGTTCTAGTTCTAGTCTGGTTCGTAGTTTTTTTCACTTCCCATCTTTGGTTCTTTTTTATTAATTTTTTATATTTTTATATTTGATATTTTGATTGTACAATTTGAGCATACATAAATTTATCTTAGTGTAGTGTGAAAAGGGAGTACTCGTTGTGTCATTTACCACTACTCTTTATGAAAAATTGGCAGTTCTCTATTAGTCTCCGCAGAGTACTACATGCATTAAACTATTGTGGCATTTGCATAAATTGCACACAATTCTTTATGTATTTATATATCTCACACCTAAGCTTTCATATTTACACAAATAGAATTCAAATCCTTAATATCACATAAAAAATAGCACTATTATCACTTTTTAAAAGTGAAATACACAATTTTCATTAGTAACTTTAAAACACTGAAGTGCTATATATATGTAAATATGAAAGTTAAAGAACAAGGATAAAATTAAATAACAATTGTGTGCTGATTATGTAAATTTTTCCTTTTTTTTCACAATTTCATCCAAATTATGATTTGACCAAACTTGTCTTCCCTTATATAAGGAAAAGAGCTAAAAAATGAGGTAATTTTAATGGCCATATTCATGCTCAAAATTTGTGTTTGAATCAACTAGGCAAAATCTAAGAAGTGTTAAAACAATTTCGGCGCACAAAAATAGGTAATTTACATACGGACCGCATAATTCTTATGGATTGACATATCTAAAACCTAAAGTTTAATATTTACATTTATCACACTATAGTGTTATAAATTTATGCATAAAATGGTGTATTTGACTCAGAAAGAAGTTGGTAAAATTGATATTTTTGATGTAATGTTATTTATATATATGAGTGTTGTGAACCTAAATATTAAAATTTAGGTATTAGATATGTATATGCATAAGAATTATATGTTATGAATGTAGTAAATGCCCTTAGAAAAGTTGTATGGCAACTGCTGGCCAGGGAGTTTAAACTGCAGAATTTTGATTTTACATGTACAAGAGCTACAATTATTCATGACATGAATTCTTTTAGTCACTATGTAAATGCTAGGGCGTCCCTTGAAAGCGACGCATAAGATATTTATCTTTCTATGAGCTTTTAAATAAGCAAGAGTTACCGCATTATGTATGGATGCGGGTAAATAAATTAGTCCTTGAAACTAATATTAGAATGAGATTTTAGATTATTGGTACTCTCACAGGTAAATTAATGAAATTAGTTGATATTATGATTTATAGAAAAATAAATATCTTATGCATTCAAGAAACTAAATGGGTTGGAGAAAAGACTAAGGAGATTAATAGCTTAAGTTTTAAACTTTGGTATTCAAGTAAAAGTCGCACTAGAAATGATGTAGGTATAACTATATATAAGAGTTTGAAAGATAATATTGTAAAAATTAATATAATCGGAGATAGAACTAAAATTATTCATGGCATGAATTCTTTTAGTCATTGTATAAATGCTAGGGCGTCCCCTGAAAGCGATGCATAAGATATTTATCTTTCTATGAGCATTTAAATAAGCAAGAGTTACCGCATTATGTATGGATGCGGGTAAATAAATTAGTCCCTGAAACTAATATTAGGATGAGATTTTAGATTATTGGTACTCTCATAGATAAATTAATGAAATTAGTTGATATCATGAGTTATAGAAAAATAAATATCTTATGCATTCAAGAAACTAAATGGGTTGGAGAAAAGACTAAGGAGATTAATAGCTTTTAAGTTTTAAACTTTGGTATTCAAGTAAAAGTCGCACTAGAAATAGTGTAGGTATAACTATATATAAGAGTTTGAAAGATAATATTGTAAAAATTAATATAATCGGAGATAGAACTAAAATTATTCATGGCATGAATTCTTTTAGTCATTGTGTAAATGCTAGGGCGTCCCCTGAAAGCGACGCATAAGATATTTATCTTTCTATGAGCATTTAAATAAACAAGAGTTACCACATTATGTATGGATGCGAGTAAATAAATTAGTTCCTGAAACTAATATTAGGATGAGATTTTAGATTATTGGTACTCTCACAGGTAAATTAATGAAATTAGTTGATATTATGATTTATAGAAAAATAAATATCTTATACATTCAAGAAACTAAATGGGTTGGAGAAAAGACTAAGGAGATTAATAACTTAAGTTTTAAACTTTGGTATTCAAGTAAAAGTCGCACTAGAAATGGTGTAGGTATAACTATATATAAGAGTTTGAAAGATAATATTGTAAAAATTAATATAATTGGAGATAGAACTAAAGTTCTAAAGATTGTTGTTGATACTAAGATTTTTAATATTATAAGTGCTTATGCTTCTCAAGTATGTTTAGATATAGTGTCTAAAGAAAAATTCTGGAATGATTTAGAAGGATAAATATTAATGATACCTCTTGAAGAAATAATTTTTATTGGAAAAGATTTAAGTGGACATTTCAATAGTATGACAGAAGGTTTTAGAAATAAATGTGGCATATATTTTGGAGTGATTAATGAAGAATGTAGAGCCATATTAGATTTTATTTTAGCATATGATTTTGTTATTGTTAATATTTTATTCAAGAAAAGAGATGAGCATGTTACTACTTTAAGAATATACCTAAGGAAACACAATTTGACTATTTTTAATATGAGGAGAAGAAATTGTCGATAATGTAAAGATTGTAAGGTCATTTCAAGTGATAATTTAAATACCCTATATTGATTATTAGTTTTAAATTTTAAGATGAAGAGTTGTAAAATAAAGAATAATAGGAGAAATTATCATAGAATTAGATGAGGGCACCTAAAAGGCACAAATAAAATTATTTTTATGAATAAACTTTAAAATTTCAAGATTTTGGATGTTTATGAAGTAAATTCTATGTGATAAAGTAACAAACATTGTTAATTAAATTGCAAAAGATATACTTGGAAATCAAAAGAAAGAATTTTTATAAATAAAAATAGTTTGTGATGGAATAAAAATATAAAAAAAAAACTAAATATAAGAAGTTATGTTATAAAAATTGGTTTAAATGTAAAAGTGTAGAAAACTGAGAAAAATGGCCTGCGGGGAGACTAAGAGAACAATTCGTGACACTCAAAATTCTGCTTTTAATGATCTTTATAATAGATTAGATACCGAAGGGTGTGAAGAATATATATATAAATTAGCCAAATATTTTTAATATACTTTACTTGAGTTAAAAGTAAAAATTTAACTCAAGTAAAGTATATTAAAAATGAAAAACAAAATATGTTATTCTTAGAAAAAGATATTCAACATAGGTTGGTGAGTTATATTGATAAACCTTCAATGAAGTTTCTGAAAATACGATCGACTTTAGTAATCTTAATATTGTGAGTAATAATGAAATATTTCATTTTTATTTCGCATTAGTAAAAAGAAAAAGTTGATGAGACTTTAAAGAAAACCTATGGTGGAAAGTCTGTAAGTCCTAATGAGATCTCAATTGAAGTGTGGAAATATTTATGAGATTTGAGCGTTTTTTGGCTAACTAAACTCTTTAATATTTTTTTTTAAATTAAAAAGATGCCTTAGGAGTGGAGGAAAAGTATTTTGATCCTCATTTTTAAGAAAAAAGTGATGCACGAGAGTGCAAATTATAGAAGAATTAAGTTGATGGGTCATACTTTAAAATTATGGGAAAGGGTAATTGAACATAGGTTAAGACGTATTACAAAGATTTCTCATAATCAGTTTGGATTTATGTCGGATAGGTCTACTATACATTTATTGAGAGGTTTGATGGAGAATTACAAAGAGAATAAGGATGATCTACATATAATTTTTATTGATTTAGAAAAATGTTACGATAAGGTTCAAAGAGATATCATTTGGAGAGTTATAGAGAAGAAATGTATTAATATGACTTATATTTAAGTCATTAAAGATATGTATACTAGAATTGTTACTTTGTTTGAACAGGAGGAGGATCGACCAAATATTTTCCTTTTTCAATAGGATTACATTAGTGATCAGCTTTAAGCCCATGTCCTTTTGCTTTAGTTATGGATACTCTTACTGGACATTTATAGGAGGATGTGCCTTGGTATATGCTTTTCGCTGATGATATCCTTCTTTTGGATGAGACTAGAGAAAGAGCTCAGGAACAACTTCAATTATGGAGGTCTACATTGGAATCGAAAGGCCTTCGTTTGAGTATAACTAAAGCTGATTACATGGAATGTAATTTTCGTGGTAGTAGCTCTAGTGACAAAGCTCTAATTAGTGATCAAATTACTAAAGAATGTGAACGTTTTAGACATCTTGGTCAATTGTTCAAAGTGATGGTGATATGGATGGATATTATTAGTAGAATTCATGTTGGTTGGTTGTAGTGGAGGAATGCTTTGGGCCTATTATGCGATAGAAAAGTACCGCTTAGACTGAAAGAAAAAATTTATAAGATGGTGGTGAGACTTGTAATGCTCTATGGCGCAGAATATTGGCCTTTAAAAGAGAAGCATAAAATTAATTTATGCATGGTCGAGATGAGAATGCTTAGGTGGATGAGTGACTTTACACTTTAGAGACAAAATGCGAAATGAATATATTTGTGGGGTTGGTGTAGCTCTTATGGCAGACAAAATTAGAGAGAGTCATCTTAGATGGTTTGATCACATTAAACGTCGATCATCTAATAATCTGGTTATGAAAATAGATGTTTTAGATTCGGCTTATGTTATGAAAGTCAGAAGTAGACCTAGAAAGACTTGGGAATATTATATAAATAGGACGCAATGAAGAAAAAGGATTCATGCAGCTGACGGCTCGTTGTTATTGTTGTGTACAAGACCTGCAATTTTACTTATGCTGATTCCAGCTCAGACAATCACAAATGTATGCTGACCTTTTTTTTTTTTTTGTAGATTTTACAGAAGACGAATCCGATTATGAGTTTGAATATGAAGTTTTATCCGGCGAACCTTGGGATAGCACATGTGAACCAGGTGCTTCGTCCAGCCAGCTTAAGACGGACAAAATTGATTCAGAATCAGGCGAAGAAGACGGCATCGCAGACCCTAATAGTCAAATCCATAGGAACGAAAATGGTGATCGAGCCGCTGTTGATGACGAATCTGAAGTAGCAGCTGAAAGAGAACACGATGCCGATAAAGTCCCTTTTGTTGATCAAGAACTGAAGCAAAACATGCAACAAGGGCAGCCATCTAATTTGGATGAAGATTTACAGTTTGGTTACGACGATCTCGAAAGGTTGATGGGTGAAATTGGCAATATTCGAGGCAACCTGAGACTAATGCCTGATTTCCAAAGGCGGGAATTGGCGGCTAAACTGGCCTTGAAAATGGCGGCCATGTTTGGAGAAAGCAGTGACGAAGATGGCCTCTGAATTGTCTCTTGAAATTTGGCAGCAGTTGAGTTCAGGTTGGAGAGTCAACTGCTGCCCCTTTGCTTCAAAAAGATAAGTGTTTCTTTTGTTTTTTGTTTTTTTTTTATGTGAGGAATAGAAAAATTTATTGATCATCTCCTTTTATCTAGGAGTGGAGTCAAAGCTTTTGCAGCGCTAACGGCTCTGTAAAAGTTGAATCTCTTTCGATTTGAATCAGTTTTGCATTTCATTGATGGAATTGATAGGTTGATTGGGGGCAGTAGGAGTTTGATCATCATAGGCAAGTTAATCAGTCAGTTCTCTAGTCGGATTACATTATCAAATTGATCTAGCCGAGTTATCTAACTAGTTCGATCAATCATCGAGCTTCACACGACCCGACTAAGTGATTTTGGGTTATACATTACTATTTTGAGAAATTTACACACGTAGCTTCCAATTCTTATGCATTTACTTATATCACATCCAAACTTTAATTTTTACACCCTAAGCAACAACTACAAAACTTTTATCTCATTAAGTGTGGTCGACTGCATGAATCTTTTTTTTTTCTATTATGTCCTATTAAGTTTTATATTTTTGATTAATTTTAATAAATTAAGATCATTTTTTATACAATAAGTCCATGTCTTACTAGGTCTACCTCTGCCTTTCTTAACATAAGTTGAATCAAAAACATCATTTCTTCTAATCGGATCATCAGATGGTCGATATTTAATGTGATCAAATCATCTAAGACGGACTCTATCTAATTTTGTCCGTCACTGGAGCTACACCAACTCTATCAAGCATGTATACATCTCGCATTTCGTCTCTAAGTGAAGTCATTCATGCATATTTTTCGATAAGTTTACTCTAACACTTAACAGAGCTTTCTACATGGTGTCGAAACTAACATCTAACTTATGTTTGGAGTGCACTATTTTCACCTTTTCATACATAGGAAAAACGGCTTTAGGTGTAAAAATCAAAGTTCGGGTGTTAGATAATGCATAAGAATTGGTTGTTGAGTATGTAAATTTCCCAAAATAATAATGTATTAAGTACATGAATGTGAATTCTTGTGAACTCAATTTATTTCCTTTTAGATTACATCCCCACTTTCTCCCCTATTCATTATATATTTCTATTATCATTTTAAATAAAATTAAAACCATAATTCACCCTCTTACTAATTTATTATATTATATATTTATGATGTGAAAGAAAATAAGAAACTAAAAAAAAAAAAAACATTAGTATAAAATAAAAATTTCAGAAACTCCTTAAAGCCTACATGATATATCATTTCCAAATTTTATATATTAGACTTAAAAAATGGGCATTGAAATTTCTGATAAAAAGAGCATCGTTTAACCAATTAATTATTGTGACATTTACATGCAGACCACTCAATTCCTATGTATTTACATATTACACTTAAAAAAGTTTGATTTTTACATACATACCCACCTTAGCTATGCATCAAAAAGGTGTATTTTCTTCTTAAAAGTTAATATTGTGATATTTTTGATGTGGTATAAAATATTTGGGTGGCATAAATATAGAAAGTAAAATTTAGATGTTAGATATGTAAATTCATAAGAATTGAGTGGTATATACATAATCAAATTCATAAGAATTTTTTATGTAGAGAGAATTATTAGTTGAAGTTCGTACCATCAAAAAGATCAACCGAATCTTCCCGAAAAAAGAAAAGAAGAAGAAGACAAACAACATATGCAGCAGATAAAGGGATGATTCAGCTCAATCAAAAGCTGACAATTTTCTTTTTTAATAAATATATTTACACAGAAAATACAGACATACTATAATTTTTGCTAATCTCTCTTGAATCAACCTCACTTGCCCAAATGATTGAATTGAGCTCACGTCTCGAAGTGTTTAAATCGAGTTCATCTACTTAAGTGGGTGAATCAAGCCTCATATGCCGAAATGGCTAAATTAAGCCAGCCTGCATATCCGATCAATTCTCATCTCTCTCAAAGGACTCGCTTAACTCATCTGTTTAAGAGTGATTACTGGGACAAACCATTTTAACCGATAGGGATGTATGTCAATTGCTCATTAAAGACGTTGTCCGACACTGGGGCTCGACCTGGATACTACATACGACTATCGTACTGACAATACCTGACCTCAATGTAGGCATCGTGCAATGTCGGATGTATGCACCACATTATTCTATTACTTCTCTCTCTCGCTCTCTCTTGACCCTCTATCTCACCCTCTTAGAAATCCGCGCCTCTCTCTCGAGCCTACCGATTATCCAAAATCCATATATTTCTTTAGACTCCTTCAAAAGATCGCATCTCTTTCTCTCCCTATTTAGCACTCTTTCTATGATACAAGGCCATTTGTCTGATTGCATGCACTCGTGAACAAAGAAGGATTCAACACACACAAATTTATGTGTGCGTGTGTGTGTGCGCGCGTGCGTGCACGTTCTGTTGCATGTTGGTAGAGTAGCCTCTTTGAAGGTCTTATGTCCCCTTACGTCACACGTTCGAATCCTCTGGCGGCGCAGTGTTGCTTTAATCTAGATGGTCCTCGAATTATTTGCACATTGAATTGCCCACAGACCTAACGGGTGATGAGCCAATAGGGCGGGTTATATATACTATATATATATATACATATATATATATATATATATATATATATATATATATATATATATATATATATATATATATATATATATATATATATATATAGATGTTCTTTAATTTAATAAAAAATAATGATATATATAAAGATCTTCTTAAAAATTGGATTAAAATGGCTGTTAGTGTTAATGAAAGGAACAAATACAATTATCTTATGAAGTCGTTATAACTAATGAAAAATTATAATTAATTTAATTAAAAAGAAAATAAAAAATTTAAATGTTGGGAGGCCGGCAAAGCTCCTGACCACTGATCTGCAACTCTTTCTTTAATTTAATGACCTCATTATCTCCTCTCCCTTCTTTATTTCTTTATGCTTTTTGAATAGAAAATTTAGTTTATGTATTTTATTAAATTTATATTAGATTAGTTATATTTTTAAATAAGTTGATGTGAGAGCCTGCTGAATTACATGCTTGATTTATTTATTTATTTATTTTTTTGGGAGGGAATTTACATACATACCACCTAATTCCTATTATCTATTTATATCACCCAAATCTTTTATATCACATAAAAATAATCCTATTTTTAACTTTTAAAAAGTGAATTATATCTTTTTGAATCTAAGATAAAATATATGTAAAATTTGAGAAGTTGGTCTTGGATATATATGTAAATACATAGGAATTAAATGGTTTGCATGTAAATCTTCATTTTTATATATTGAGGGAGTAATAGTGTGAGAACTATGACCTCATTATTCAAAGTATATATATATATATATATATATATATATATATATATATATATATATATATATATATATATATATATATATATATATATATAAAGTTGATATATACTGTGATTGAATGTGTACAAATAAAATAAAGAATGTCATAATACCGGGATTAAGCAGTCATCCTTTCACAACAACAAAAAAAAAAAAAAAAAAAAAAAAAAAAGAAGGGAAAAAAAGGATGAAATATAAATCACTGGAAATTATAGTTAAATATTATTTATTTTCTCCCTTGAGTTTAATAATTGTCGCATTTACATACATACTACTAGGGCTGTCAAAAAAGCTTGTTGTTCGCGAACAGTTCGTGTTTTGTTCGCTAAGAAGTTCGTGTTTGATTCGTTCGATAAGCAAACGAGACGAACACGAACAATTTTTTTCGTTCGGTTTGTTAAACGAACTAAACACGAACAGTGAAGTGTTCGTTCGTGTTCGGTTAGTTATTGTTTGAAATATAAAATAAATTAAAATAATTATATATATATATATATATATATATAATTTATGATATTTTAAAATTAATTATATATTATAAAAATTTATCATATTTTAAATAATTAAACTTCTATAAATTATAATATATGATAAATTATTAATAACAATAATAATATTATAGTATTAATTATATTAATATAAATATTATAATATTATAATTAATATACTATACTATATATTAAAATAAAATCCTAAACAAAACCCTAAATGCCTTATTCGGTTTGCTTCATTTTGAGGAAGTATGAATTACCTGATGTGTACGGAATACCTGATCAATTTGCTTCATTTTGAGGAAGTATGCTATCAAAGCTAGGGCTGTCAAAAAAACTCGTTGTTCGTGAACAGTTCGTGTTCGGTTCCCCAGGAAGTTCGTGTTCGATTCTTTTGATAAGCAAACGAGACGAACACGAACAAATTTTTTTCGTTCGGTTTGTTAAAACCAAACACGAACAGTGATGTGTTCGAACATTTCGAACACGAACACTAGTTCTGTTCGTTCGTGTTCGGTTCGTTTATACCCCTACATACCACCCAATTTTTACATATTTATATATGTGACACCTAAATTTTGTCGCAGATTCATACCATCCAAATCTTTCATAGTACTTAAAAAACTCCATCATTTAACATTTGAAAAGTGAAATACATTTTTTAAAGCATGGGTAAAGTGGTATGTATGTAAAAATTTAAATTAAGATATTAGAAATGTAAATATATAGGAATTGAGAGGTATGTTTGTAAATCCTAGTTCAATTCATTTGCATGCATTGACTTTACATGCACTCACTTTGTTTCTTTTACACTTGTTGAGCTTTATTTTTTTATTCATTCTCTTATTAATTATATCTTCCTTTTACATTTTAGATACAATTAAACCAATATTCTTCATTTTCCAATTAAATTTTGGCATTATAACCGCTTATTCCTTCAGGATGTCAGAAGCAAATTTGCGTCCGGAGTCAATGAGCATTTATCACGTGACAAGTAAGCCCCACTGCAAGACACTAGTTGTGTAGGTTTTTTTAGAGGGGTGGGGCTCATTTGTCACATGACAAGTGCCCACTGGAGTTCTGACGTAAAACTTGAGTCTGATATCCTGATAAAATAATTTTCTCTTGCATTATATATAATTTGTACACGAAGAAATTATAAAAAAAATAAATAAAAAAAGAGTTGACTGTCAGCTGAATCGAAACATTAATTTATATATAGCCGACCGTTTGTTAAACTCCAACTTCAGCTTTCTGAATGATTTGGAGTTCTAAATGCATCTAATATAGTTGGCAAACCAACCACTCAAAATAAAATAATTCAGAAACTTTTTAATAGCTTAGGTGAATCATAATAATCTGCACGTCAATAATGTCTCGGCATGAATCTCGAAGAGATCCAATGTTCGGGGGTCCATCGATAGGAGGTAAGGGACCTCATTTATCCGACTAGATGTTAAAAGCCAACAAAGCTAAGAGAAGGATAAAAAGAACAATTCAAGTCCAGGCCGATCAGGCTGCACTGACAAATCAAAATCCGAGGAAAGAATCCAATTTCTTTGCCATCATTAGGCACCCCACTAAGATCTCCTAGGTTCCTCTTGAGGAGCAAACAATTGGCAAAGCATTAAAGCTTCACAATCATCCCTTAGGTTCACCTTATTAAGAAGTATGCTAGCTATCAGGTTATGATGATTCACACTCTGCTCGATAGTCTAGCACCGCTCAATTGACAAGAGTCCCTCGTCAGGGATTACGGGCCAAAAGCTAAATTCGCTCGACCGATAGGCAAAAGTTCAACAGATCAAGTCAGTCTTGCCAACCCATAGCCGACCGACAAACTCAACATAGCTAACGGAGCCAATGCCTTACAAAGCCGAATCGACCCAGTCATAAGGCAGCCAACCAAAACGCTCTTGTATGTAAAATACCTAAAATATCCTATAATATCACACATTTTACCCTCTACAAAGGAGATCATTTTACGACAAAGGGGAGGATAGATAAGACGTTTTATTGTTCATCTTCTCTCCATCTCTTTTGCACTCCTTTTTTTAAGCTCTAATCTTTAACGGACAAATCAAGACTCAACATAACTCCCTAATATTATATTAGACATAAAAAGTATGTTAAGATGTAGAAATTTGTGATAACTCTAGTTACCAAACATAATCAATCAAATCAAAAGCGAGAGTTATTAGTTGAAGTACAAGTCATCAAAAAAGATGAACTGAAGGACAAATCTTTCCCATATCTTCTCCTCAGCCGCTCATCTGTTTTCTTTACAGCACAACAGATCATCTCCTGCCAACAAAATGGAAGAAAATAAGCTGCGGAATCTTCCATGAAGAAGACGAGCAACATGTGGAGAGGCATATAAAGGAAGGATTCAGCTCATTTAAAACGTAGTTTTCAAGCACATGATATAGATATAGAGAGTGAGACAGCTTCATTACTCATCACCACACGTTTATGAATTCGTTTCATGTGACCCATATATCTTCTTTATTGTCATATCTAATACTTAACTATTTCTATTTAATACTTCAATTATTTCAGCTAGCTTTAGCTCGAAATAAAGAAATTATATATATAATATTTATATAATAATGTATTATATATATTTATATTTAAGTTTAAATCTTAATAGATTCGTGTGGCTATGTGATTCTGCATCTTTTATTGTCTAAATTGATGCAGATTCAAATCTAACACTCCACATCTAGTTTCTTCTAATTAATTTAAGGAGTCATTAAGAACAAGCCGATTACAAACAAGAATATGTAAATCGAGCGAAACACGAGCTAAATCTGAGCTCGCTCAAACTCAGCTCGTTTACAGGAGAAAATATTGGGTGCGGATTAAGTGCGGATTGATGGTATTCAAGTGATATTGTGGTGCCCTGCCAAACATAATATTGTAGGTGTAGCACTCAATCCCTATGTATTTATATTTCTAGCACCCAAGCTTCTTTTTCTTACATATATATGCTTCCTTATGCATGAGAAGGTGTATTTCACTTGTTAAAAGTTTAAATGATTGTATATTTTTTATGTGTTAGGAATGATTTGGGGGGTATGAATGTAAAATGTAAAGTTTAGGGGTTAGATATGTAAATATATAGGATTTGGGTGGTACTTGTGTAAATGCCCCAAAAGAGTTTGGAGGTTGGCGGAAGCTCAAACCACTTGAAAGTGCTATCCTCACTTTAATTTAATGGCCTCACGATATATCAACTCTCCTTTATTTTTTTCACACTTTACTCAAAAGAATTTCTCTCTAAAGCATGAATTAGGATCCCTGAAGGAATCTTCGTGAATAGTTTTAAGGCGGTGTTTGGTAGCATAAAATTAATAGAATTTACGAATAATTTTAACGTAAATTCACCCTAAACACGAAAAAAGATGAAATAAATCCGATAGCTTGCTAAATTCAAAATTTCTCTCAGTAAGTTTTTTGAACATAAATCTGAATTTAGTAAATCTGACTTTTAGTTGGATTTAATAGATTTAGTGTATAAGAAAATTAAATCCTCATAAAATGTTAGATATAAGAGATGAATTTAGATTGTATTTGGTAACATACTATTAAATGGATTTAGCCATAGATTTAATTTAAATCAAACTAAACATCAAAATAATAAAAATTAAATAAAACACGCAGTTAAATCGAATTTTCTCGTCTTTCGACTTTTTTTCTTCTAGCGTTCCTTCATTTTTACAATGTAAATCCGAATTTAGTGATCCATATTTAATAAAAGAGCACGAAGCCATGTGAAGTCTGATTCCTACTACTAGATTTTAAAAATTAGGAGGGTATATATTCAATATCATTATTTAGCATGGCTATTTAGCATTGCTCTATTCTTTCTTCTCCTAAAACTTCTATTTAAGCAACATAGGGAAATTTGTACATGTTTGCAAAATAAGAGATTTGATCTACAAATCACATAACTTTAGAAGTAAGAGCTTAATGATTCATAGAGTGTGTGTAATTGCTTATTACATTATTCTTAGGATACTTTAGTTATGATAAAAATCAGTATTATGACTTAATTATCCAAATTATGTGGTGAGAGTTTATAAGGATAACATTCTTTGAGTTGAAGAGAAGCTATGGGAAGTGTGAGGTAGGGATAGTCGAAGTGCTACAACTTAGTGTGAATAAAATAGAGGAGATCAAGAGTGTTGTTATGTTTGATGTGATCCATAAAAGTTGATAACTATAGATTAAATCTTGTAATTTAGTTGAGCATCTCATGATCCGCGTGCTAATAATTATGTTTGCACAATGATGTATAATGAAATTATAGTTATTTTTCTAGTTAAATGATGAACACATAATAGGCATTAATTTTATGATTATGATGTAAAATTGAAGATATAGTTCATTTGACCATATTGAGCACCAATGTCAAATCCATCAACATAGACTTGATGTTATAATTCAATTTTTCAACATCACTAATCATGAGGACTAGGCCTTCCATTTGATTTATTCATATAATTTATTAGTGGCATGATGACCTAACATTGATCTTGAAATTAACGTGGCCTGATTTTGTAATCTTTAATTGATTGGAGGACAAAAAATGCCTTAAATCAAGGGGAATTTAGGCGTAGCATTCCTTTGGATGATGATGTGATACATTTAATAACAACCATATAATTCATTAAGGTGCTAAAAAAATCATTCATCGTATCACTATTAAATTGCCTTGCAGGTAGGGATGGGAAAGAAGAAAATATTTAAATATCTTTTTATGCTTAACAGAAAATTTAATCAAACCTATTTTTTCTTATCATTAAGTTAATTTGATGACTGTCATAAAAGGTCTTCTTGAGGAAGTATTCCCATAGGTTGGCTAATCACCTTTCTAATAAGTACAATAAGTGAACCAATATTAGAGAATCATATAGAATACTTCACTGACGTTCAACTCAATTTATAACATGCAAAAATATTAAAGAATTAAAGAAGAACGGTAGAAAATCTAGAACCTTAAAATTTTGATGCATTCTAATGAATAAAGGCTCAAGATCCTCACCATCTGAGTTATCTTTTTATATATCATAGTTCATAATGGTTTCGTTCTATATTGACATCGATATCTTATGAGAATGATTTTTTCTTATTATTTGTTTCTAATTATATGTTTTATTTTTAAATTTTTTAAATCACCATCTTCATCATTAAAATAAGTTTTTGTTAAATACACACAAATTTATTTGTTTAGTCATAAGAGTTTCCTCCTTATTTAGTTGAGATTGAACTTACCATTTCCATATTGAGAATTCTTTTAGAATCAAGAATGATTCTCCTATATTATTGGAATCACTCCTCCTCAATACCATACTTCAATTGTTCTCCTTAAACATAGTGATTTGATGTCAAAACATGATTTATGAGTCATCACTATAAGATTGTAAATTCTTCATGAAGAGCATATACATGAACCTCTAATATTATTAATTGATAAAAATAAGCATAAACACAACATAGAATAATTTTTTCTTAAAACACTTTTATCTCTTACTTTTAAGCTCCATCTCTCTCACTCAAGTCCTCAGACTCCATATATGATTGTTAATCTTCTTGCAACAAGGAAAATACTTTATATTTTGGCAACTTTATTGATCTTTATCTTTCTCTTTCAAAATAAGGATTGCCAAACAACATGACAAACATTTAATATGATATGACAAATAGTTCTTGTTGTACATTTGTTATAGAGAATTATTATTACAAATGATAAATTATGAGGTATGACACCAACTTTTAGAATCACAAATACTTATTAGCAAAATTAGGTTGTTATCATTATCATTAACCTAATGTTGTTCTCAATTTCTTAAATTTGATTGTCTCTTGGGCACCTTTTGAAAGCACTTTTTGGATCTCGGTCTCTCTTGCCTTTTAAGTCATTGACTTCTCAACTCTTCATATTTGCTATTGTGTTGACAATAATGTCTATGGCTGAAAAACTATTAGCAATATCACACATTCTCTCATGTGTTCATTCTCAATTAGGATAATAATAAACTTTTGTTCAAAAGTTAAATGAGGTTGAGAACATAACTACAAAAATGACCTTAAACATATGGCACCCAATTTACAAATTTTGGTGAGATTCACACTGGTCCATGATTGTATAGAAATCAAATACTTATTAATATTCAAAGTAGATATAAAAGAAAAGGCTATAAATGAAAAATTATGATATAGAGAAAAATACTATAAACTAGAAAATTATGTGTATGACATTCGCTTTAAGAGCCAAAATTATGAATTGGCATTATCAGGCTATTGCCATTACCATATGCATAATGATCTTTGTAATATCTTAAGTTAAGACCATCTCATGAGCACCATTTCATATTCTCTTTGGGATCTCTAGCTCTTTGGCTATTAAGTTATTAAGTTTTCTACATTTAACATGTTGTTTTCAATGGTTTACTCAAAACCCCATTTAAGCTTTTAACTAATCTTAAATCATGTTGATTATAATGTTCTAGTTTGAGAACCTCTTAGCAATATTATGCATTCTCCCGAGAGCCCACTCTTTGTTAGGATAATAATATTTGTTTTGTGCAAAAATTAAATGAGGATGAGAGAATAACTACACAATTGATCTTAAAAATATGGCACCAAATATACAAATTTTGGTGAGATTCACCCAAATTCATAATGGCATAAAGATCTTTGTTTTATTTATATTCAAAATAAATATAGAGAAAA
Source organism: Papilionanthe hookeriana x Papilionanthe teres (assembly GCA_022702705.1). Lineage (NCBI taxonomy): Eukaryota > Viridiplantae > Streptophyta > Magnoliopsida > Asparagales > Orchidaceae > Papilionanthe > Papilionanthe hookeriana x Papilionanthe teres. The sequence continues at coordinate 84,638,961 of CM040425.1, forward strand.
TACTATATTTTATACGAATAAAGACAAATATAACAATTTGACCGTGTTAATGATTGTGAAATAACTCAACTACGAGTTACAATTAAAAGAACTAAACATGAAGAAAAAATTATTGATCAAGCTTCTCCACCGTTTCTCTCCTCTCTTCTGTCTTTATATTATCTTTTTTTTTATTTATTTATGCATGATTATGGGATGTCTTAAAAATGATGATCACGTGAATTTATGTAATAAATTGTTTAATTTTCAACCTTAATAATAAATCATCATTGGATACTTCTGCAGTTTCATTATAAATTTTGCATTAATCTCCATCAAAAACTTTACGATAGCCACCATGTAAGACTTTTATGGTAATGAAGCGAGAGATGTTTTCAAGTATTAAAAATTTTGATTCCAAATTTAATATTCTTAGCTTTCACATCACCTCAATTAACGCTTACACCAGCGACTCTTCCTCTCATGATCATAGTTATTCCTAATGTTCTACCTTTTTTTGTTAAATTTGATTCCATTTATTGTGGCTTTGAATTTGAACTTTACATAAAGAGATTGATGTTAAAAAAATAAGTAAAGAATGAGAATAAACATTCTCCTCCATGAAGAGAAAAACTATTATTTTGGAATACAATATCATATGATTGTCAACTTATGCACTGACTATTAAAGTAGAATTGTATATTATTTAAGCATGATTTTAATTTCACTTTAATATATATATATATATATATATATATATATATATATATAACATTTTTGGAAGTTTTTTGAAATTTTTATGCAATTTTTTTTTTATTTTTATATTGCCATTTTTATTTCGTACTTTTGAAGAAGAATTGTAAGGAACTTTATTTTTAAACAATCTCATATTAATGTAGTTACGTGTGCACACACTATTATAACCACCAACGACTGCTAGTCAAGTGTCAAGCCTCGAGCTGCATGTTCTAACGTAACACTAGGATCATTCATGCCATTTATTAAATTTTATTTTAATTTTATCATTGAGATTATTTTTTAATATTTTGACTCAATTATTGGGTTTTCCAAACTTAACGGAGAATCTATGATAAATTTTAGAAATTTTCTAAAACTTTGAAGGAAAATATTTTATAATTTTTACTCCAACTGATATGTCAACTTTTGAGAAAGTTAAACTTGTGATTAAGAAAAATTACTTAGTTTATGTCATTAATAGGAGGACAACATTGACCTTTAGAGATTTGTAATATTTAAAAACTATACCTTCAAGTCATAAATTTTTTTAAAAAAATTTAAGGTATGGTTCTTAAAAATACAAAAATTGACATCTTAAGGTAAATGGGCAAATAGTATCACTCAAAACTCTATTTAACTGAGCACAAATCTTGAGGGAAAGTTCAAGCTCAATTTTTTTAGAATTAAATGTAAGTCTATATAACATTTGATTTTGGCAATCTTATACTAAAATTTTACAGCTTGATGAGATGAACTCATTGGCATAAGTATTTGTCTTGTTTTACTCTAAATGAGCCCAAATTAATCAAGCACTTGAAATATAGTTAAATATTTTAATATATTAATTGAAAAACAATATGATCATTGCATGCTTATATCAAACTGAGTCTTTCAAAAAGATAAATTAAATAAATTTAAAATTGCTTAATTTTGACATCATCAATGCACTCAAATACTTTAAAAAATATTTATAATGCAGGAGCTCATTTGCTGGAAAGTTTTGGATTATGGGTGTATTTATAGATAATATCAATCTTCAAAATTATAATAGATATTCATTTTCTATATATAGGGGTTGGAGGAGGGGAGAACTCAAAGATTTGGAGTATCTGAAAGGTCTACATGTCCAACATTGCCCCTTTGGTTGTCATCACCAACCGTTGTTATCAAACTGTTACCAACCTAAATACTATCATCAGATTGTTGTACCCATCCATTGCCACTAGCCCATTCATTAGAATTAGACCATTGTAGCTTGAAAATCAGTACTTAACCACCACCTTTGAATTGATACAACTAAACTCCCAACATTGAATAACTATTGTGTAGTCATTATCACCTAACAATGATTATCTAAGCATCATTGCCCAACTACAATCTCTCAACCACCATTTTCTAACTATGAGAGATTCTCGATAACAGTTTATTGATCATCTTCTCTTAACTACGGCCTCCTGAACAACCACAACCTTTCAAATACCATCATATGACCATTATCATCTAACTACGATCAACTATCATGACTTGATTATAAGCTTCTGACCACCGTCACTCAAATAAGCTCTCCTAACTATCATCTATTGACTACAACCATCAAACTAACATCATCCATTTGTGGTTTCCAAATCACAGATGGCAGCCAACACTTATAGCAGTGGTACATCTTCGGTGCACATTATCACCTATAACATTAATGCATGACATTGGCATATATCATCACTTATAAGAGCAATGCATATCTTCGACACCAATACCAATGCTAGTCGACTTCATCCCTACCCACACCAACTCCAGCTCTTGATATCAAAACCAATAGTTAGAACACTTCTTAGTCTCTGGACTACTCTCCTCACAAGAGAATGACATAACATATTGTAATGCTATTTCGAAGATAATTCTAATGCGTTCTAAAGATTTTTCTAACTAATTTCATTAAGGAGTTCATCCTTTACAGTTTTGATTTAATATACATTGACACTTATTCCAATTATTGAAAAAGAGCATAATTTATAAATAACAATGTAAACTAGTGGAATCAATTCAACCGAATCATTTATCGTTTTCTTTTCTCCTTTAGAGTTTTCCAAATTAAATTATTTTGAAGCTCTTGCAACTCTTTTATCTATATTTGAGATTAAACTTCATACAAAAAGCGTTAAACATTATCTCTATCAATGCAAATGTTCTAGCATGCAACAAACTTAATTCAAATTTCCTCCAATCATATAGGCTAGTAAAAGGTTAGCGCTTTGTAGCTTTTGCCAACTTAACATTCAAAATCCCAACCATTAATTAATATTGCTAACATTTTATTTTTAATCAGCCAATAAGGACAGTATTTTGATTGGACCAAAAATTTTTTTTTAGCTTGAAATCATTTTAATTAACTAAGAAAGTATTTAGCTTTCGAGATCTACTACAAAGTTTGTTTGAACTTTGTTTTCGTTCATTTCTATTTTTATTTTTAAGGGAGTCGCTAGTTTGTCTTCCCTTTTTCGAATAAGTCTCTCTTTCAGGTCATGTAAATAATCGGGAAAAGAGGAATTGGAAAAGCAGGACATAAGACAAAACCGGACAGGGAAGAGAAAGAATGTGGAGAACATCTGTGTGCGGCGAACTTTATAAGAATAGGCCATGTATATATGCCCAAACAAGATCAGTCTGAAATAGATTGTGGCAAATATCAGCGAAAGAACACTTTGTGTTCTGGCATCCAGAGTGCTCTCAATAAGACATATCTCACTTTGTTAATTACATCTCGGGGTTTGCCCAAGAATACTCTTGATCTACGGAGTTTTGCTTACATTTAAAGTGATAATTAGCACGTGACTATCAAATGACAGTTATTTCACTAGGAAATGCTTTGATGCTTTTAAAGCTTCCACTAAGCCACGAGGCAGAGACGAAGTCTCTCACAATCCCACATGGGTAACAGACTCAGATAGCGCCTACTCTCCAACCCCTCTAGAAAATGACTGTGTTTAAGTTGTTTGGTGCCTACCCTAGGCACCATAAACTAGCACCAGACTTCCCACCCCTCGTGTTTTAAGCCCCTTAGAGGCTGCTTTGGGAGCCTAGGTGCCCGGGGCTAGAGCCTAGGCGTCGGTCTAGCCCCAAAAATGTTGTTTTCACCGGAAATGTCTGGCGGAGGGTTTTTCTGATTCAAAAGCTATGAGAGACCACATATGAGTAAATTATGATCCCTTAACTTCTAAAATGAATATTTTTCTCCTTCATTTATCGGAGATTTTGTCTCCAATGGGCGTTTTGAACAACGACGCGAGTAATGCGTTCCAAATCCTAATTTTTTTGTAACACGCGTAGGAGGGCTCCGTGACTTTCCTTGACCCCTCGGAGACTTCTGATAGATACAGAGGGACCTATAAATACCAGAATGGACATCAAATATGTCCAAGGCCCTGGGTGAATCCGTCCAACTCTGGGTTCTTCCGGGTGGGGTCGAATCATTACAAACCCTGGTTTCGTACCCGAACACGTACCAGAGTCTCAGATGGATGTCTTGAGCTACGAGATGCTACGAGTAAACAGTGAATCATCCCGAGTCAGTCATGTGGACACCCTACACACGTGACATCAAAAATTGATGCCAACATTTTTTTTGGATCAAATTATAAAAGTCATCAAAGATAATTATCATACGATTGCAACATTACATGCAAAGCTCTCTACCAACGACAATTCTAACGAAAAATATGTATTGGATATAAATTGTATCAAATTAAGTTAAAAATTTAATATTATATATATTTTAGATTAGTTCTATATAAATTTTATTATATAACACTATTCTCAAAGTAATCGCAATAATTTTGAAGTCCATTAAAAAATAATTTATAAAGGAATATCCTCACATCATAATTTTTTGTTAAATTCACATATATACCACATAACTCCTTTGTATTTATATATTTAGCACCTAAAGTTTGGTATATAACTTTATAACACATGGGTGTCTTGAATTTAAATATTAGAGTTTGTAGTTGTGATTTTCAAGTGATATTAAATATAAGAGTGTTATTTATGTAAATATGAAAAGTTTGAGAGTTTGATATGTAAATACATAAGAATTGTGCAATCTTAATACATCTAATATGTAAATTAAAGAACATCATTCTCATTGCATGTTCAAGCAATGTTGGCCCTCAAAATTGGCTTAGGAATCTTGAACACTTTTTGACTTCACCACCTTATTTATTCTAGCTTTAAAGTAACCAAGAATGTAAACTATTACACAAAAGCAAAAAACAATTATTACAAATATACCATTTTCTAGGCACGAAGAAAACAGGAGAATCTCTAACTTTAATAAGAATAAAGTGTCGATCTTGTTTTACATACAAATAAGTACTGGCGAATCACACAAGTATATGTTATGCTTAGGGTCCGTTTGAGGCAGTTTATTTGGTGCGGCGGCGTTTTGAAAACGCACCTGGCTTGTTTGGGTAAACTGCGTTTTGGCAACTTATGCGTTTTCATAACGCAGAAAACAACTTTTTCACACCGCACCTATCTAGGTGTGATGACAGCTTTCTGACTGCGGTCTGGCTTTTCCAAAAAAAATTAATTTTTGTAAAAGCCATCGCACCTAACTTATCAACAGATTATTCAATAAGCTACAACTGCCCCAAACAGACTCTTAAGCTCTACCAGTCTGTCAATTTTGCCATCGTGCTTAACATATAGCGAAGCAATCATGTAACCTTATGAAACGATCCTCACATTGACACGGAAGTTTAAAAATAGGCGGATGTTTCAATTTTAATATAAAATTCATTTCATGTTGTTTATAAATATACATTCATAAATATATATTTGATATTGAATATGCATGAAAGAATGTCATCTAATATCTTATATATATAACGAGCATGTATTTGTTATTAAATTTACTTAAATATTATCTTTTTTTATTTATCTAATAATATATTTCTAAAATTATTATTATAATTATTATTTATAGATGGCATTTTATTAATGTACATTTAATAACTGGAACAAGAAAAATTGTATTTCATAGTAATAAATTATTATGAGATATTTTGTAATTTATTTATATTCCTTAAATGATATATTTTCCTATTAAACTTTGTCTCCACTCTAACTATAAATAGGAGTCGGAAGAGAAGTCTTAAGGGCACAGAGAATTTATTGCCTTTAGTTATTTATTATTAGCAATGAGAAGTCAAATTCTTTATCGTATTTCGAAGTTACTCTTGTGTGTAAGATTCAATAAATACTTTAGAAAGCTAATGAAGTAATAATTTAAATATTTTAGTCAAATTCATATTAATCAAGAGTTTGATATAATAAAATAAATATTTATTTCATATATTCAAAATTAGAATTGGATTTTATCGCCATAGGATCCAAAATTTTATTTAGATACGAATCAAAATAAATTCAAATGTTACCTTATATATTTATAGAGTATTCAATGTATGTAAAATATCTTTAGATTACGTCATGACATGTAATTAAATTTATATATATATATATATATATATATATATATATATATATATATATATATATATATATATATATATATATATATATATATATATGTATGTATGTATATATATATATATATGTATGAATGTATGTATATATATATATGTATGTATGTATGTATGTATGCATGCATGTATGTATTTATGCAATAATGTTTTAATAATTGAAACATTAATCTCTAAAATTTGAAGTACTTGAATGATTTATTCGCTCAAAATTTTTTGAACTTTGGAAGTCTTGCCCATGAACTCGAAATTGTCCCTTTATGATCCATATTTAGAAGAGAACTCTTTCAAAGTAAGAAGCTTTAGGGTCTATTTGGGGCAGCTAATAAGCTGGCGGCTATTCTATATATATATATATATATATATATTGTAAAAAATCAAAACCGATGTAGCCATAGAAAGCTGCCACCGCATCTAGCCCGGAACGGTGTGAGAACGCTGACTTTAGCCATTTGAAAACTTATTTTCTTGAAAAAACTGCCAAAATATAGTTTACCCAGATGGGTCTGGATGCATTTTCAAAACGCACCACACCAAATAAGCTACCCCAAATGATGCATTTGTCGTTCTACGATACGATTCGTATTAGATTGAGAGCGAGAGAGATTCTTTTGGATGTGGCAAGCCTTAGAACTCTATACAAATAGTAATGTTTTTATTTATTTATTTATTTATTTAGTTTAGACAATTTAGTAACCCCCAACCCCATTGATATATTATACTAAAAAAAGAATAGACATTTGGCAATTTTTTCTCACTCTCAAAATTAATGCCAGTTCCGTCTCTATAACTTAACCTTGATCTCGTGCCTCAACTCAACATATTAACTCAACATAATAATACGAGAATCAAACATAGTTCAATAGCCTATAACTACCAACAAATAAATACTAGCCAAAAGGATATAAAATACAACAACTCAAGTTTGCTTTGAAATGGTGTTACCTTTCATTAGGGATAATAATGTCACCCATAAATAAATTTGAATTCAATATGATTGACAGCTAGAGAGGTTGGAAAGTTATTGTCAAGATTCAATTAAACTTAACACTAAATAGAATAAAAGAAAATCCCAAACTATGTCAAGAATCTCAACATCAGCATTAGCTGCTATGGGGACCATGTCCATTATAAGCCAACCAGGAGCCCTAATATTTGGTCAACCTCCTTACTCTTTTTAATATTATCTATTATAACACAATGACTTTAAAGCACATAATTATTCCCTAAAACAATAATATATTTGATAAGCTTATTAACCATTTCATTCAAATAGCAAAAATTAATTTTAAAAAAATATTAAAAAAATAATAAAATAAGCTAATTTTTTTGTCATTTTTTAAATTCATATGATCTTTTATCTTTTTAGTTAATTTCATTATAAATTATTTATAGATAGAAATGAGTATTATAATTGTAATATTTTTTTTACAATTAATAGTACCAGTACAGTAGTGAATTATCGTATTAGTGTCACACGAGAATACAACACACACTCAGGTAATAAAAGTGATGGATAGAAATACCAGAGAGGTGGAAAACCTAGAAAGGGAAAAAATCACGGAGCCTAGTACAGTTAAAATGTTTCATTATAACTTGGTGATAACATGCATAGATCCTTATCCCATAAAAGGGAAAGGGTTGCACAGTTTATCGAGTTACAATGTTTGTGTGTAGAAGAGCTTGCACCCCACTTTAAGGAGCGGTCGCAAACAAAAGTAATTGCTGGAGCTTCTGTTCACTATCTTCGTGGTTGGCATGACTTTATGAATGATGCACTACTTCGTAAGTTGCGTCGTGACTCCATGGTATCGGTTGTTTCTTCGTACGGTAATTAATTGCTTCATTAAGCAAGTCTTGACTATGTACAAAGCTTCGCTGCATCGGGTGGAGGGCGATCGATGGCGGTTGATAGTGGCTGGAAGGTGGTGGTAGGCGGTTGTAGGAGCGGGAGGTGTTCGCCAAATCTTCGATACGATAACGATGTTAGACCAGCTATTTCTCCAAGCTTCGATTTTTTTCTTACTTAAGGTCTAGGTCTCCTCTCAAGAGAGCAATACAATTCCATTTATAAAGTATGGGAAAGATCTCTCTACAAATAATGAATGAATTTGAATCACTCTATCGTACGACTCAGAGAGATTCTCTTGACCGAACCGTGTTCGATGAGATTTGAGTGTCTTAATGATGTCAGAATTGAGTGATCACGTGTTTGTTGGATTTGTCTCGCTAAGACGCCCGACTTAACTCTAAACTTATCAGATTTAAAATATATTTGACATTTCAAATATATACTGAAAACTTTTAAAAGTGATTTAACAGCTTGATTTGGGATTGATTTGACTTAAATTAGATCAATTTTGGTGTCGTTGAGTCTGTCTCATTGACCCGATCAGTCTGACTATAAATTTATTGAAATCAGAGTTCTAGTATAATTTTTAATTGAAATTTAAACTTTCTTTATGTAAGAACTTGTTTCAAGGTTCGTATCAACTTCGATTTGTTAATGACGGCTCAGTTTTATTCCCCGATTGACTCAGTTTCAACTTTGGATTAGGTTACATTTACTCTAAAAGAAGATTACGTTTGATATTGAGAAACGGCATCATTTCTCTTCATAGTTAAATAAAATGATCCGATCTCAAATATTACTAAATAATTAAATACAAAAACAGATTTATAGCTTTGGTTCTCTTTCAATTAGACTAGGTCCTCTATTTTGATATTTTTGGATCATGCCAGTTTAATTATAATTATATTAATATATATGTTTATGTGCGTAACAGCTGTTGATATATATATATATATATATATATATATATATATATATATATATATATATAAAGTAAAAGGTATGCTGAGGGCACTTATTTGTATTTGCTTGTACATTTCCCTCTCTCCATAACTATAGCTAATACAGTCCAAGTAGTGCGGACAATTGTGTTAGAAGTTTATTGGTGATTGGTGAATGATTTAGTTTATTAGATTTATTGTTTAATTAGGGTAGAGAATATATGCAAGTCAACTTAATCTGTTGGTTGAGCAGAACTTAGTTTTTAAACCAAGAGAATTTGGAGTCGAAGTCTTGCATATCCGATGCGTGTGTTTACAATTAAATTTGCTCAAATTTGGAGTTGCATCACATGAGAAAGCAAAGTGAGCTCACTCGCAACATCTTACTACCATACAACGCGACTTCATGCCAACCATCAATGACCATTCGTCAACCCCACTTACAAAACTCAGCTCAGCACCACCAAACCTTTACAACATGGTTGAATGCCATGGTGATCTCATGCAACAACCAAACTCGTCGATGATGTCGATGCATGCCCTTTCATCCACCATCATCATAGAACCGTGCAAAAAAGCTCATGTTCGTTTCACATATAAGAAGATGAGTTAATAGTGAAAAATTATTTTGATCTCATATTGTCAATTAGCTAAACACAAACATGTTCATGTTTGATCACAATGGGCTCAAATCATGAATAAATAAATAAATAAATACTAGTAAACTCTTTTTCAACATTTTCAATTGCATACATGATGGTCTAGATTCTAAAGCAAGACAAGACGATTGACATTATTCGACTAACTGACAAACTCGACATGTGACGATATTATACCATCATCTTACTGACTAGTCCACATTACCTTCAATCAAATCTTTTTATGTTGGCTACAATACCAAGTGGTGCCCTTCCACTCAGGAACCACCTCTTGAAAGATCAAACTCTAAAAGCAAGTAAAATTGCCTCAAAGAAGCGCATGTTTCATATTCAATGGTTGAAAACATGAGTATTAAAAACCTTATTGTTATTCATAATAAAATTTTTTAGTCTCGGAGTTTTCAGCATCTTCTCTCAACCATGAAGTCTCAATCTCTTTCATAATGCCTCTAGCGACGAGATATCTCCAGTGAAGATCTGACGCCCACCATGCTTTGAGCCCGTTGAGCCGATGATAAAAGACTCCAAAGTTGTCATCATCCTAGCAATGATACTTTTATGTACATTGATCCTTGTTGTTAGGCTAGCTAGCTTTGATGGTGTGATGTGCTTGGCTTACATACTTCGTTGCATGCCAGATAAAATATCAAAGAAAGTAGCATTGTATGCTCTCCAGTGTTATCAGCTCCAGGAGCTTAACTATAAATAGGTGACTAAATTTTAGTTAAATATATTTATTGCATTTGATTAAGTAAAAATATAAATTAGTCAACCCTATTTCATTCTTTTTAATAGTGCAACCAAATAATTAAACCTAAAAATTAAAAAAATTAGAAAAAAAAAAGTAACAAATGATTCAACGTGATGATTTAAATCGATGCCACGAGAACATGATTGGATTTATGCACAACCAAACAGATATAATTCTGTCACAACAACATTATATTATCATCTCATCTTATCGACTAGTCCATGCCACATTTGACAACTCTTTTATGTTAGATACAATACTAATAAATGGAGCCCTTCCATGCAAAAATTGACTCATAACATCTATCTCTAAAAAACATAAATTGTTTTCCAGTTAGGGCATATATCATAATTAACGGTTAAAATCTTGAATATTCAAAACCATCTTCTTATTTGTACCAAAATTCAAAACCTCAAGCTTCCTTCCCAACTACGTCTGTTTGGGGCAGCTGCAGCTTATTGAATAATCTGCTATAAGTTGATTAAAAATAATCTGTTGATAAGCTAGGTGCGGTGGCTACTACAAATTTTTATTTTTTTGTAAAATCCAGACCGCAAACAGGAAGCCGCCACTGCACCTAGATAGGTGCGGTGTGAAAAACTATTTTCTGAGTTTTGAAAACGCATAAGCTATCAAAACACAGTTTACCCAAACAGATCAGGTGTGTTTTCAAAACACCACCGCACCAAATAAGTTGCCCCAAACAGACTCGCATCACTTTCATGATGCCGCCCCTTCGCAGCCGTTGAGCCTCATGAGCCGATGTTGTCATCATTTTTGCATGTTGATTTGAACTTTGAGATTAGCTCTAGTTGTGTGATATGCTTGGCTTCATCACTTCCTTGGAGGGCTTTTGGCAAAACCCATGCCCTCCCAAGTCATCAACTCAAAAGGCTGATCAATCGAGAGAGGCTAAATATGGAGCGAAGATTTCTCATCACTATCCACATCCTAGAAGAGATGGAGATTTCACAGTTGGGAGAGAAGCCAATGGAGAAAAGAGGATTTGTGATTTTTTATTTTGGTTTAAAAAGGCCATAGTTTTCACCATTAATTACAATAAATGCCCTGCCTGCAAGTAATATTATTTAGATTTAAAAATCATGTTCATTTGGAGTTAAAGTGAAAGGACAAGTGATGATATGGACAAGTCGATAAGTTGTTATACAATACAATGTGCTCAAGAACATCAATTTGGCTGTGTAAAAAAAAATAAAAAATTCATTTTTTTAATTCTTTATATTTAATAAAGTCTAAATATTTGAATACTATTTGATTTTTTTTTTAATTTTCTTGTAAACAACGATATTAAAGAATTTTCATCCCTCTGAAAATTTTAGTAAATGTTTCTTAAGATAATCAAACTAGTAGCTTTATTTTTCAGGATAGGTAAAATCACAAAATATTTAATCTTTTATTAATATTGGGCAAAAAAATATATCGATTGAGAAGGGGAGGGGAAAATATCAATAAATTTTCTAAACTGCATTAAAAAAATTTATTAAATTTTATTATTTATATACCCTAAACCCTAAATTAGATTGAATAGACTTAAAATTTCATCCGAATTTCATGAAATGAACTACAAAATAATTGAATTTATGTTGGTAAGATAGGGTTGAAAATGCCCAATAATAAATAGAGCGCCCGCCAGTAACAGAGCTTCAGCTGCGCTCCACAAAATATCAGAGTAGGATTAGGATAAGCTCATCACACAAGACTTCAATGGTATAAACGTAATTATGCATTTGTCATGATAGAACAAATTCCAAGGGTTACACAAATTAAGAAAAGAAAGGACTCCCGCAATATAAATGCTCTTATCCGGTGTGATAGAACAAAGCTGCGAAAAATAATTTGCAAATCATTTACAGTCCTAAGATTCCGGATGCATCCATATCTACTCCACAAGTAGAAGCCCCATAAAACAAAATCTTTAAAAACAATTACATTTCTTTCCCATGGAGAAAGAAGGAAGTATAGATTACACGAGAAAACCTAACTAGGGCAAGAACCTGTTGGCGTCGCCGTCCTCCCTGGCCTTAGCCCCGTTCTCCGCCACTGCCGCCGCCGACGCCGAAGCCGTCTCCGACGCATCTCCACCGGAAACAGCACTGGCGCCACAGCGATCACACCTCGATCGCGCAGCAACAACCAGAATCTGGCGGCAGGAAGGACAGGAAGAGTTAGATCCTAGCCACGTATCTACGCAGCTGACGTGAAATCCATGACCGCACTGCGGCAGGATCCGGATCTCATCACCCTGCACAAACTCTGCCAGGCAGATCGGGCACTCTGCAAGCCGCCCTTTGCCTGCCACGGTGCAATCAAAAGATGTCTTCGGGAGAGCCCGCAGAGCCTTCCTCTTCAACCCCTTATTTGACGGCGGCGGATTGACGGAACCTCCGCCGAGAGATCGGCGAAGCCACGCACACCGCGCCACTAAAGCTAGCCCTACGACGCAGATCAGAGCGCAGAGAAGAGCCGCGAGGATGACGACGACGTCGGAATCCACCGTAATAGGCTCAGGGGGCTCACCGGCAGGCTGGACGGCGGATCTCGACTGGAGATTTCTCGTCGCTGGAGGCATACTGAAGGAGTTTGAGATTTCAGAGTTGGAGAAGATGCTGGAGCTGAAGTGGAGAAGAAGAGAGATGATTTGGGATTTGGGATTTCGAATTTTAGGTATAAATATCGAAGTGGTTCCGAAGAGCCGGGGTTTCGATCGTTAATTACGATGCGTGCCATTGAACTTTTTTTATTTGTGGTAAAGTTACCGCCTTGGTAATGTGGGTCCCATGTGAATGGGCCCCACTTTGTGGCATTGTACATAAAAAGAGCGACATGAGGTGATGTGGACTACTCGGTGAGATGATGATACAACGTGCTCGCGGCCGGGATCCGTCGGTTAAGCCAATTTTTTTTTTTTTCCTTCAGAAATATATTAAAATTTAAATATTAAATATGTTAATATATGTTATATATTAAAAAAGGTTAAATTAAATTAAATTTAGCATATTTTATAAAAATTCATTCATAAGATAGCAACAAAATTTTTAAATTCATTCTAACCAATCATGATGAGGATATTTTTTTCACTCAATTTTTTTATTATTATTTTTATTTATATTGTAGAGTCATAACACATATTACTTTAATTTTACCTCATCTACTTTATTACTTTACCTTATAGCTAGAATTTATATAAAAGATATCATAATATTTTTCAATAATTTTAAAATAAAAATATTAAATTTAATTTTATATATATATATATATATATTTATTACAAAATAAAAATATATAAAATGTAGTTTAAAGAAAGGTAACACGTCACTATCTAATAACCCCATCAAATAAACTGATGACAATAATCGGAACTACACATTATAAAAAAAAGGGCATTTACATGCACACCACTCCATCTTTATGTATTTACATATCTAACCCCTAAACTTTACCTTTTAACATTTATGCCCCCCAAATCATTCATATCACATCAAAAGCACCACCCCTAAGTGAAACATGGATTCTCATGCATAGGAAAGGTGATATACATGTAAAAGATAAAAGATTAAGTGTTCGCAATGTAAATAAATAATTTTCGTGTGGTATATCTGTAAATCACTAAAAATAAAAAATTTTTGGTGGACTGGTAGGATATGAGAGGTCCTCCCCGTCTTATCTTCAGGTTAGTGATCCGCGTTAGGTTCTGGACGGGTTGGGCCAAGGAGACGGTGAGTTGACTCAAGTCAACCTGCGGGGGAACCGCACTTGCCGCCTCCCACTTGTTCTGCATTCGATTGGCGGGCCAATCGGGTCACACCGTGTCATACCGTATCTACTCTCTAGTCTCCACTAGACTGTTGCTGCTACTGACGTGTTCCTAACGCCTAACTCACAAAGTCTTCGTGAAATCATTTATTTTATTACTTTAATGGGATCTTGAAGAACAAATTTTTTATTTTATTTTAATTTTTTATTTTAATTATTTGGAATGCTGTGGGCCTTAGTCTGTGTTTAATTAAAAAATTAAGGTGGGTACATAATAAATTAGATTTGTCAAGCTTATTAGGAAGATAAATATTTTCTTATAGTTTAATAATTTTTTGTACGGTTACATTTGGAATGCACGTGTTTTAAAATATATAAGTCGTTTGGTTTCAGCTAAATTACGGTTGAATTCAAATTTATCTGTGAATTAGAACTCTAAAATAGAGTATGAGAGTAGAAATGTTGTAGGAGAGATGAGGTGGAGCTATAATACAAAGAATGTATTGTAAATATCGTGCAATGATTTTCATTAAATGTTGTTTTTCTTTATAGAAGATTAAGTATAATAGTGATATTGCATTTGGCTGCCTATATGAATGGGGTACAATAGACATTTCAGGTATTTAATAAGCGAAAATTCATTATTATAATATGGTCATTTTTTGGTTTGGTTATCCTTGCTTGATTGATTGAGCTGGTTGGCTAAGCTAGGTTGGCTCAACTCGGTCGGTTATATTGGTTTGTAGGACTCGATGGGCTTGGATTTATCAGTTGAACTTAGTGGTCTCAAAGATCCTACCTCTGGCGAGAAGTCTTTTGATCATCGTTGGATGGTAGAGACTGCGTGCTACAGCGAAACAACCCTTTTGTCAGGTCGATTGTCCCGGAAGCAAAACTTGCATGTCTAGTTGGCTTTTAAATTGGACAGTGATTCAGGTGCTCTCTTGGCGAGCTTTCAGATGAGTTTTTTAGTTAGTATTGATCGGCCATCCTCACTTCGATTTTTTACTCGGTTGGCTTGACTCGAATGGCTCAATTGGTCCAGTCTTCTCATGCTTCATTGTTCTGGATCATTGGATCCCTGTGAGATCAACACCGATACCTTTTTGATATACAGATACATTTCAAATCAGTTGAAATGTAATGAATGATAGTGAGCACTAGTCGAATGTGGTGGCTATAGTGAGGCTGGTGGCAGATTAAATATTATGAGTATTAAAAAAAATAGTATTATAGGATGTGACAAATTTTCTTTATAAATATTTCGTTTTTGATTTGCTTCAAATAATACCAATAAAAAAACAAAGCATTTATATGTATTGTTATTTTTATTCTCCTAAAATCAAAGCTTCTATTGATTACACGGCTAACTACTTTACATCAATTAATTGACATAATATCATGTCTCATCTCATCCCATCAAATAATGGGTCTATCGTTCTAGAGTTGCCCATTAAAACTATATACTTTTGTCGTTGACTAGCTAGCCAGTTATTCAAACTATAAACAGAAAAATAAAGGAAGATTCATAATTTGACGTCATATGTCACAGTCTTATGCCATGTCATCCCTCATAGCCATATTAAATAATTAGAATACATCCGGTCAACTCACCAGGTGAACTTGACGACTCAACTCAATGGTGAACTCAATAGTTAACTTGGAAGGTCAATTAGGCATGTGAACTCAACTCATCAACTCGTCGGGTCAACTAGTAAAGTTAAATTGTCAAGTCAATTATGAAAATCAACACAATAGAAATCTGTTGGTGAACTCATTAAATCAATGTGGCATGTCAACTCGATTGATCTACTTAGTAGGTGAACTCAGCACCAAGCAACTTGACAGGTCTTTTTATGGTTTAAATAAAATAAATAAATATTTATATATCTAACTATTCAACAAATTGGAGCTCTTAGCTCTCGTAGAGGGAAAAATCCTATTGGCATTTTAGTCAACGTACAAGATTCGATCTTGGGAGTATTTTGGCTCACCTCCGTAGAATACTCTCACAAATTGTCAATTTTCTTTTTGCTATTATTTCTTTAGTCTTTTATTTTGTTGACCTGATGACCTTAGATGATGACTTTCCTGAGTGTTTTCCATGAACTTAATTTATTCATAAAAATTTCATGTTGTTTGTGTGTCCAGATTAATAGTTTCATTGTAATATAACTCAATTATAAATGAATTAAGACGATGTCATTAGATTTGGACTATCCATTAGTTTGGGGCCGTTGCTCTTCTATAAGAAATAGTCGTCATAAGTTTTTCACTCTACTTAGATCGAGATCTTGAGTAATGATTTAGAAAGAGTTTCTCTAATGTCGTCCCTAAAATTAGACTATTGAGCTGAGTATGGTCTAAGAATTCAAGGGATTTTTTTTAACTATAGGGGAACTTATTTGTAAGGTGAAAATGTGTCGGAGACTGCAGCGGCGGCGGCGACTGTGACGGTGGTGGAGAAGGTGGCTACGGCCAGGGAGGGCGGCGACCCCAACAGGTTCTTGCCCTAGTTAGTTTTTCTCTTATAATCTATACTTCCTTCGTTCTCCATGGAAAAGAACTGTAATTGTTTGTAAAGATTTTGTTTTATGGGGCTTCTACTTGTGGAGTAGAAATTGATGCATCCGGAATCTTAGGACTGTAAATGATTTCCAAATAATTTATCGCAGCTTTGTTCTATCACACCGGATAAGAGCATTTATATTGCAGGAGTCCTTTTGTTTTCTTAATATGTGTAAACCTAGGAATTTGTTCTATTAAGACATCAAAAAATTTTGTGATGCAGAGTAAATAATGAAAAAGAAAAAAGAAAAGAGAAAAATAACAAATAAATCAAGGGTAGAACCGTAGAAGACTTCAATGAATAAAAAATTAATAGCAAAACATAATGATTTAATGATAGAATATATTATATCATATGATGAGAGTTCTTCTAGTTTGTTCTTTGTTTGTTTTTTGTTGTCCTTCTATAGATATTTATAAATGTCTTCATATTTATGGCATGCGTCCATGCTATTAGGTATGGCTAATATACCGGAAGTTAGAGTCTTTTGAAATGAAGAGATGTATCTCTTGGAATGAAAATGAGTGTCTCTTGGTGTAAAGAGGATTTTACTAATTAAGAAATTTATACGGTCGTTGACCGCCTCAACAATTACAAGAAAAACTTCTCACTTCTCTTCTTTCTACCTCACGCTGAAGAAGAAAGCCTGAAGAAAACAAAGAGGAAGCCCAAAATGCTTTTCACGCAATAGTTTAAATATAAATTTCACATAACCTTGTATAAAAAAAAAAAACATTTAAAAACATTATTTTCACATAACCTTGAATAAAAATTGGAATGAGTGAAAACTCAACTGTTTAAATATAAAGTTCTTCAGCCATCAACAACAGTAAATGCAATTCCAGCAGTAAAAAAGAGTCAGTTAAAAGCAGAAATGTTGCTCAAGTGATTTCAGATGCTCAATCTCTACCAGTTTTTCAATTTTTGAGAATGTACATCCGATTCTCCTTCTTTCACAATGTTTTCTGCTGTTGGAATTGCATTTACTGTTGTTGACGGCTGAAAAACTTTATATTTAAACTGTTGAGTTTTTCACTCTATCCAATTTTTATACAAGATTCTGTGAAAATAATGTTTTTAAGGATTTATTTTATTTTATTTTTATTTTTGTGTTGTTGTTGTTATGGGAATAAAAGTCTGCAACTTCTGCCAAAATCGGTGTGTCTGGTGACTTTGTACTGATCCAATCGATTGCTACAGAAGAAGAAAAGGCTTGCGAGCGAACCCTGGAAGGAGAAGAGAAGCGTCCGAACTCGAAAAACATTTCATCTCCTCTGTTATTCGGACTTGTGAAGGAGCTACAGGCGTGTAAAGCATTTTGGGCTTCCTCTTTGTTTTCTTTAGGCTTTCTTCTTCAGCGTGAGATAGAAAGATGAGAAGTGAGAAGTTCTTCTTGTAATCTTTGAGGCGGTCAACAACAGTGTAAATTTCTCAATTAATAAAATCCTCTGCAACTCCGTGGACGCAGGCAAAAATTGCTGAACCACGTAAATCTCTCTCTACTTTTCTAGTGTGAATTTTCTCGTTCTATTTTTCACTTCGTTATCGATCGTTCCAATTATTTTAAATATACCACAACTCATGCTTTTCTCACCTTTCAAGATGTTGAACTCGGATATATGTTCGTGGTTTATGCCCAAATTCTACTAGTATTGAGGAGAAGGAGAAAGGAAGAGGAGAGAGAGACACAGAGAATGAAGAGGAGCCAATGAGAGACTCCTCCCCAAACATTTGGTCTATTTTAAATATTTTAGTGTGTCTGATCACCCGTGCAATGATACACATGTTAATCACACAATTACATGTGTCGATCAAGTAGTAGTTAGATTTTTAATTCGAATTATCAATCCTACATGGAACTTGTTATTTTTTAAAGATAATTTTAATTACTAGTCTACAAATCTTAAATTTTGTTCAAATGATTTCGATTTTTGATTTGGAAAGTGTCCAAAATCCTTGTTTAATGTAAACAACTAAAGTGAAGTAAATGAGTTTTCTATTGCTTTGAAATACCCCTTGAATTGATTTAATGCAAATCTAAGTTCCTCCAACTGATTCTTCTACTGATATTGATAATTGTAGCCTAATACTTCTTATTCTACTGCAAAAAACTCTAATGATTTCACATTCCCTATAAAATTGTAAATATTTAATGACAATATTCTCATTCCACTAAACACCTATCTTTAGCCTTTTTCCAATAGTACTAAATTATAGTGAGTTCTAATAGTTTAAATCGCCAGTACAAATGTAAAATTTGAATGGAAAATTAAAGCATTAACATAAGCCTTCATATACTCATGAATCTAGCATGGATTACTAAGATTTATTAAACCAACCTAACAAAGTAAAAGATCTAACGATTATGCATGATTGGAACCATAAACATAAATTTCATTTAAGATCAAACCAAGTACTATAAGAAAAAGAAAATATAAATGTTAGGGGATTGCATCTCCCGGCTGGATCTTCTTTTTTGCTTGCTTCACACTACCACTCACTGTCCACACATTGAAAATGAAACTCTAGGCTCTAGGACAAGAGAGTACAACTTGTCGCACCCTCCCTTCTCCTAAAACCTCCTTGTATACATAATTTATTCCAACCGTCAAGATCCATGTCAGTGGATAGCATCGAGGCGCCACTAAATTGCATTGTGGCGCTAATATTGAGCACGTGACATGGGAACCGAATATCACCTTTGATGAAGTCTGATATTCAAATTAGGGCTTGGGGCGCGACGACACTGCTCTTTAGGGCATCAGGATATTGTTGTATGGGTCTTGGAGTGTCATTTTATGGCGTTGTAGTGTCTTGTACTCTGGGTTTTGAATTCAAATGAGCCTCTTCAAGCATTCAGAAGCCACTCCATTAACATTTAGGAGCTATCAATTTGATGCGACGTCGTTATGTCCTATATGCTAGGGCATGCCTTGCACTGAAAAGGTCATTCACATGCTTTGCCTTGCACATTTACTACATATATTGACATAAAAATATTACAAAATGCATAAAGTTTACATAAATGGAAAAAAAAAACACCGTATAGAGCACATTATTTTGCATATTTATAAGTGTCCTTGGCACGCAATTAAACAAAAAAAGAAACAAAAAAGTGCATAAAAATATGCAAAGAGCTATAATGTGACAACATGTCTTGATGCTTTATGTTATGTCATCCCTTATAGCCATAGTAAACATGGGTTATGAAAGTTGGAGCTTATCAAATCAACGCAATTGACAAGTCAACTCGGCTAGTGAACTCAACAAGTTAACTGTCAAGTCCACTCGTTAGAACCACAACACACCCCAAATATAGTGTAATGACACACCTCAATGATGGTATAACAGTGAACCCTACATACGGTTCAACGATGCATTCTAAAGAGGGTGTAACACTGCATCTTGAAGACGATAACTTTCTTCGGACTCTTATAATTCCTTTGTGCAGCTCCTGACTCAAGTCTTTATGGCCTACAAATATCATCACAACTCACCACTAAGCTTATGCGAACGACAATGACTTACGTGGTCCACAATTCCTGCGTCTCCTGACTCCTGCTTTTGTGGCTTAAAGACTTCATCACATCTCACCACTACGGTCAACTTAACCAACTATAACCTGAGAGATCCACAATTCATGCGACTCACGACTTCGACCTCTGTGGCCTACGTGTTTACATGTCTATAGCTCCAGTGATCAACCACGGCGACATGACTCACAGCTTGTGCAACTCCTGTCTTTGGCGCCTGCAACCATCATAGCTCAGTACTACGACCTGCGTGACCAATTACGGCTTACGTGGCTCATAGCTCCTGCAGCTCCCAACTTCGACTCTTGCAACCTAGAAACTTGAGCACCTCTCATAACTACAATCTACATAGTTCGCAACTCATGTATATCCCATATAAATATATAATAAATTTAAAAAATAGTAATAAAACTAAACGAAACAAATTTACCATTTTACCTGACGTAGCCTTAACGCCGCCGGCCACCATGTGTAAGCGGCACAAGAACTTCACGCAGCACACCTTATGCTCTCCCCCTCTCGCGCTCTTTCATTTCATAGACGAAATCTCGTAGTTTGCCCAATCCCGAAGGTTGCCTCTCTCTGCCGGATCTCTTCGGGCTTTACCTTATCAGGCGAGCCCCCATCGCCGGATGATGTTTCCGATCTCATCCTCCGGCAGAAATCCGCTGCCCTCTCCCTCCGTACCTTTCGGTGGGCTCTCGCTCTCCCCTCTTTCACTCCGACACCCTCCGTCTACCGAGCCCTCATCCGCTCTCTTCTCTCCTTCCGCTGCTTCGACACCGCCCTCGAAGTCCTTTCAAACCTCCCCTCCCCACCCGACGAAGCCACCCTCGTCGCCCTCTTCCGAGCACTCGGCCGCGCTGGCATGACTCACCGCGCCCTCCAACTGTTCGATGAATTGCCTGACAAATTCAACATGCCTAATCCATCCCTCAAGGTCCTCAACTCTATCCTCAATCTCCTCGTCATCGAAAACATTGATCACGGAAGACATTTCTTCCGGAAGAAGATGAATGGCCGCGGAGATGATCACACATTTGGTATTCTTATGAAGGGTCTCTGCTGCACCAATCGCATTGCAGAGGGATTTAAGCTGCTCACATTAATGAAAAAGACTGATTTGAAGCCCAACCCAGTGATCTATAACACTCTTATCCATGCGCTCTGCAGGAATGAGAAGGTCGGGAGGGCTCGAAGCTTGATGGCAGAGATGGACAACCCGAGCGATGTCACCTTCAATATATTAATCTCGGCTTATTGTAGAGAGGGTAATTTGGTGCAGGCGCTGGTCATGTTGGAGAAAAGTTTTGATTTTGGTTTTGTTCCTGATGCCATTACAGTGACTAAGATAGTGGAGCTGCTTTGTGGCCATGACAGGGCCATGGAGGCAATGGAGATTTTTGAGAGAGTGGAAAAAAGGGGTGGTGTTGTTGACATTGTTGCTTATAATACATTGATAAAAGGATATTGTGAAGTGGCGAAGCCAGAAGTTGGAAGGAGGGTTATGAGGGAGATGGAAAGGAAGGGGTGCCTCCCTAATACACAGACTTACAATGTTCTCATCTCGGGTTTCTGTGAATCAGAGAGAATGGATTCTGCAATTGATCTTTTCAGAGAGATGGAGATGGATGGCATCAGTCCAGGGTTCAATACATATGACACTTTGATTAGGGGATTTTGCTTGGCAGGAAGGATTGGAGATGGATTGAAGTTATTGAATTTGATGGAAGAACAACAGGGAGAGAATCTCAACTACATTAGTCCTTATAACAATATCATATACGGGTACTACAAGGAAGGAAGAATGGAAGAAGCCTACGAGTTTCTCTATAAAAGAATGGGAAGTTCTTTTCCGAGAGCAAAAGAGAGGAGCTTGAGGATACTTAGTTTTTGTACTGAGGATAGGATTGAAGAAGCTTTGTTGGTTTATGAGGGAATGGTCAAGGAAGGAGATTTGCCAAGCGTTCTGGTTTATGCTAGCTTAATCCAAGGGCTCTGCAAACAAGGAGAAGTGCGGAAAGCATTTCATATGATGAATGCGATGATGGAGAAGGGATTCTTCCCATTAGCTTTGACTTTCAACTGTTTGATTCAATGCTTCTGCAACACAGGGAGGTTTGTGAGCGCTTTAAAGCTTCTTAAGGAGATGGAGAGCAGGAAATGCTCGCCTGATGTTGGTAGTTATAGTCCTTTAATCTGTTATCTTTGTCAGAATGGAGAGTTTGAGAAGGCTTCAGGCTTTATGGGGCAAATGGTTGAGAGGGGCTGCACTCCTGATTATATTATATGGAAATGTTTGTTATTTAGTGATTCGTTGTGGAAGAAAAAAAAATTTGAAAGTAGAGTTCATATAGAGGAAGTAATATCCATTTGTTGTATTGAGGAATGAAAAAGTAGATTAAATCTGAGTTCTTTTTTGGTACCGATAGTGTTGCTTTATCAATATTTGAATGTCTCTTTACCCTGGAAGTCATAAAAATACCTGGGTTGCTTTTGGATTTTTGATCAAGAATTTAGGTTAGGCTAGGGATTCCCAAATAATAATGCTATTTTATACATGTCGACCTACTATTCTAGCACAGCTAAGTTATAAAACCAATTTATAGAATCTGACCAAAAGGCTCTTAACCATAAGAATATTCGACACAAAACAAATGAAAATAGACGCAAATCTGCTGCACATAAAAAAGAGAATAATTACACTTCCACAATTTGCATGCAGTAGAAAATCCATATCACAACAACATTTTATCTGGCCGCATCAACACAAATTATAGTTCAAATAAATATCAATAATGTAAAGTCAAATAATGTAATAAATTGTCCCAAATAACAACAATAAAATTAACCAAAAAATCCAGATTAAATGTTCAAAGAATGCTGAATGATAAAATAAAAGAACATAAAAAGTAACTCCTCGTCATCTCCCTCCTTCTCTTCTATGGATGACATCGACCGCTTGCCTCGGCGATTTGCTAAACTCTCCGCCATGCGCACTATAGAGTCCTCGACCCTGTGTTGGCCTTCTAGCATATGTTCGTGCAATTGGTCGAGCTCTTTGTTCATTGCAGTGACTTGCTTGGCAAGAGTATTCTGATCTGGCTGTGAGGAGCTCGAGGAACTTAGTACCGGACCATGGGAGATCTCGGTCTCAAAGGCTATGCTGTTGAAACTAAGATCATAAACTCTCCCCTTCTTTTTTCCCTCGGCCCGAGTCCAAAGCTCGAACTCAACTGTGCGGTGGTAGAATGACCCGTTGCTATCGGCGGAAGTCTCTGGTTAAGTTGCCAAGTCCTCTCCAGGAGCTGCTCAAATTCCTCTTACATAATTAAAACCAGTGTTTAATTGTCACTTTGAATGGTAAGGGTCAAAATAAAGTTTAATTTTTTTTTTACTTACAACAACCTAGTGGGAATGCTCTGAGAGCCACTGTTGCGTCCCTAGTCGTCGATGAGTTCAAAAATACAGCTCGACAAAGGAGGGCTCACGACTCGACTCGTTGGCCTGTGTAGCGTTTACGATTCGCTAGCGCCACATATTTACATCAAAGATTGAATTTTTAAAAAGTTAAAGGAATCTTTCTAGCCTCTTGTAGTGCTCTGTACAGGGGAATGATCCTCAAATATGGAGCACAGCTCCCCTGGCTTTCTTCGTCGGCCAGTTCGCCCGGTTGTCTCCCTCTTGTTCTCACAAGCAGGAGAGGCCCAAGTTTGCGGTCAATTGACCCAAGAGCTCCTCACCGATCTTGGTGGTCGCTCGCCCTTTCTGCTGGCTGTGGTAAACATGTCAACAAGCCGATGTTTGCTCCGAATCTCGAAGATTCGCCGAATCTGGCGGTCGTGCTCTAGGAGTCAGGTGAAGGACCTTAAAAAATAATCCAATGGGATAACCAACAAGTATGTCTAAAACTAAAATAACAAAACTAAAAGAAGACAAGTAGTAGTAACCACTAATCTAAAATTACATGTTATTATTATCAAATTTCATTAGAGGAACTCATCATACAAGATGAATCTAAAATTTCTTCTTTAGTTTCATCATCACCCTCAATCATATCATGAGGAATCTCTTCAAAAATTTTCATGATAACCTCTAGCGCAAACATTTCATTGTTTGTGTTGCCTTGAATGTGAAAATCTTGCATACCTTCCTCCTGGTGAATTGGTTTCATAATACTACGAGTTATGAAACTCGATAGTTTTTCTTGTTTTATTTTTCATAACCACATCCCAGTCTACTTTATCCTTTTCTCTACCAGGGTATCAATGGTAATAAATTTGAGTAGCTTGACGTGCCAAAACAAATGGATCAAACTTATCATATTATTTGTTCCTTTTTACTTCAATGATATCATAAGGAGTAAGTGTTTGAGTTCCTCGATTCAGAACATGATCGAAACACTGACAATTGAACAAGTACACAATGTAGGTGACATTACCTGGATATTTCAAGTACGTCGTAATAGCCAATCTCGTTATTTGTATGTGTGTTTACTTTAGCATTGACACAACATTTTTATGTCTATTTCACTTCACACCAGAAACTCGTATGAAATCTATGACCGTTCATATCAGATATTTGTCATGTAGTAACGCTGTGATTAGGCTCCCAGACAAAATTTAGTAATCTCTGATTCGTGATTATTTTGCTTGTATTGTGAACCTATAACAATTTCAGCATTACTATTAGTCTAACTTTGAACGTGACAATTTTATTTCGTACATGTGATTAGAAGAGTTGCATCTACATATGTATAATTCAAACAATTTCGGAAATTCTTTTTAAACCTGCTTGCTTATTAGAGACTTATCTTCCATGTTCAAACTGTTGATAAATAATATGCTCACATCATTGTCATTAGTATATATATAACATTCTCAATAATAAATGATAGTATTTAGTTTGAGCACTATGAATCTTATTGTATAAATGACTAGATTTCGTCGCAATTCATTAGGACATATATTGCAGCTATCTGAATCTCATTATCACTTATATATTGTGAAGGCATGTCACCTATAATACGACCTATGAGATGTCCTTGCTAAAAGAATAGAAGCAGAAAGTAATTGTCTCCTGCAACAAGTATGTTTCGCAAATCGATCCCTTTGGATGTGCTTTATACTTGACTGTTTTTTTATTTCATTTAAAAATCTCCATCAAAAAGTTAATATTCATTGAATATGGTGGTAATTTAGTATAAAATAAAATACAACTCGCAATTACAGGAGACATGCAGAAGGACATACCTCTTGAATGTATAAATCCATCTGTACTGTGTAGGACCTCCCCAGTGCAGCGTCATGACATAGATGTATGAGCAGATGCTCCACTGAGTCAAAGAAACCAAGAAAAAAATATCCGCTCAAACTTACATAATAATAATTAAATACCCGTATCAAGATTTTGCAACAAGTCAACATTCAGAGTCTCTCCACATAACTCTTTGAAGAATATGCTTACTTTGATCGAGGGATCAAGCATCGACTTGGGCAGCGCATGAAATGCAATTGATAGTAAGCACTGCAAAAATATATGACAGTCGTGGCTTTTCATACCAATGATATTGATGTTAATATTTTTGGTGCATAGTCTCTCTTTCTACATACAATCAATAATCTTTTAATGTCAATTCTAATGTCCTTCATGAATCCTCCTACATCTTCCATATGAGTCTTCTTCAATAATTCATGCCTCTTACATTGTATCAATGTATTCTTCAATTATGAGGACATTCCTTATACCATACAACTAAAACTAGCAGTATTATTTAAACTTAGCGATAGATAGATTGATTTTTCCCCTTTTTATGCTTTCCCAATAAAGAATTTCCTTTTAACCTATCATGAGCAATTCTCAATTTTTCCTACTTGTTTGCATACAAAATTTTTGTTCAATGTTAAGACCATAAACTCGCTCTACTATCATAAAAACTCTAGCATGCAATAAGCTTGCACTATAAGGAATACATTTGATTTACTCATTTATTTATTCTTTCCTTTTCTAATTTCTTTGTATTTCAACAGTGCAAGTTAGAAGTCATCTTTGGCCCATGATTCAAGACATTTTCAATGTAAGCGCCATCCGGTGGAGTAAAATGCAAAGCATATAAAATATAATAATATGACATAATGTAGGGTTAATAAAGTCTACAAAAATACATATACAATTTTCCATAAATCAAAATATAAATGATTAAGCGAAGATAGACAATTAAAATCTTTTCTCATTGTCAAAGACAAATTAGTTTTGGTACTGAGGAATTACTTCCAATCTGTTCTTCTAAAGCTATTGCGGATTTTAAACCTCATCAAATTTAGCTAATCATGGAATTGCTTCCAATATGTTATGCCACCTGAATTGTGGAATATTATTGCAATTATTTCATGTTAACTTGTCTTAACAAAGCCACAGCTCAGCATCAGAGTTCTGAAGTGTTATATCTGCAATTATCTGCTGACCTCATGGGTAACGCAGATTTGTGTTTCAAAATCATCATACTGTAAGTTTTGCTCTTCACCTAATCATTTTAATTTTCTGTTCATCATAAGGAAGAAAGAGGGCGTTTACATACATACCACCCAATTCCTATCTATTTACATATAATAAATTTTACTTTTTAAATTTATACCTCCCAAATCTTTCATCACAAAAAAGATTACCACTATTGCAACTTTTAAAAGGCGACATAGTAAGGTGGTATGCGTGTAAAGATTGAAGTTTATGTGTTAGATGCGTAGATACATAAGAATTGAGTGGCGTGTATGTAAATCATCCAAAAAAAAAACACTGATGAGCGGCTAAAATTCAGAAGCCGGAGAAGACAAGGAGGCTCAAATTCTGTACTAATCTGAAAAGCAATGTGACAGACCCTATTTTTTTGACGATTCTGTGGTCACTGGGATTTTTTCTTGACATTTTGTATGCAATGATGAATTCTACTGCGTTGTTACTCATTATTGTTATTTTTTTCAATTTTATTTACAGTGCGCCACTATTGATGGAAACAGTTTCAGAAAAAGACCAAACGGCTGCTGATTCGCTTATAGTTATTTTAAGGTGCAACCTTCATTAAGATTTTCAAACCAGTTTTAATATTTCATTCATGCTGCCATCATTTATTCATTTTTTATACTCATATAATTGACATATTTTTCTAGCTCAAGCTTCCTTCATCAAGGATATAGATACTGGTGAGAATTTTATTTGTCATTGATAAGCTAAGAAATTGTTCTATTTAATAGACAATATTAATCTTGGATTGGTCAAGAATTTCTTCGAAGTTTGCTAGATGGATTAAGAATTTCTTTAATAGTATCTGAGATTTCCTTTTTAATATTTTTTAATGGTGGGAAGCAGGATGACCTTAACTCTTCTAATAGTATCAGATAAGGCTGTGCTCTTTCCCTTCATATTTTCACTTTGGCTCATATTTATAATGTGTTTAATCTAAAATTTTTGATCCTTGGCCTCGTTCCTAGGTTAGATGCTATCACTATCTTCAGAGATTTTGCTTCTAAATGCTACAACCTTTTCTTCCTCTTTAAAATTTCTTCTTTTGCTTCACCATGCGTAGCTATTTTTTATCACAAAGTAGTAAAAAATACAATTGAATAATAAAATATGTAGATAAATGTTTAGACTCAATGATTATTGTAACCTTTGGGCCCTAATCTTTCAACGGAGATTATAAGGCCTTACTATCTATGTGTTTCTTTCTTAGTGCATGTAGAGTGTTGGCAACTTTCTTGTAATTGTGAACTTTTGAGTCTCATCTTTCTGCATAAGAAGGTTCTTCAACTCATTTATCATTTTGTATGCAATTACCCGAATTCTCCTAAAACATTCTCAAATTATATGTATATTCTTACAATCATATTTGTTTAAGAGCACAATAAATAGCATTCACACATTTAGTATTTAATTTATTATGATCTAACAAAGCTTTTGACCAATTATCAATGGGTTTTAGAATTACTTTTGCCATCATCCACTTTAATTGGTGGTTGAAATCTTTCCATGACAAGGTACATAATTCTAATATCGTTTGCTTGTAGGCATGTGGTTTCTATTTTTTTCAAAAATGAAGGTAACATGATCCAACATAGTGGGTTTAATGGCGGATTTCCCTTCTAGTGTTGAACCATAAGGAAAATCATATGGTATATGGGCAAGGTAAGGGGATTTATTTTTAGATGGTCAGCTCCCCAACGCCCAAAGTCAGTGCCACGATGCTATCCCAAGTCATGCCAAACTAAGTGAATGAGACAGATCCACTCCACAGTGCTACCACATTCAATGCTGCACTGCTTGACGACGAGCCAAAAGAATCAAAAGATTGAGAAGGCAAAGCCGTGGTACCAAGAACAAGAGTCGCATCACAACAACGTAGATTTGTGTGCTGAAATCTAGAGTCAATGTTATAGCGTCAGTAACTTCAAAGCCGCAACACTACGACTTGACAAGGCAATTATTGAATGCACATTTTGATTTTTTTGGAGGGAGAGCAGCTATATATGTATGCATTGTAAGAAGCTGTGCTGGAGTGTCTAAGGTAGGCTTTAACAAGACTCCTTCAGTGTAAGTGAGTGCTAGAGTGAGTGTCTTGTGTGATGACTTCTTTGTTTGGGAGTTTAAAGTGTAGCCATTTCTTTTGCTGGTAAAGCAAAGAGGGGAATCAAGTGAAAAGTTTGGAGATTTCTGCAATTGTCAGTCTGTATCATTTTGTTTCTGTTCTTTTCTTGACTCACACTTTGTAAACACACTCTTGTATTGTTGAATAGATTAATTTGTGATATTTTATTGTGACATTTGGGATTTTCTAGTTTTCTAAAATCAATGTTTTGAATTTGATTTACTGTTTTGAGAATTTTAAAATTTTATTTAATCACCAACTTCATTTTGGAATTAGTAGCGGCTATATTTTTGTTTTGTGAGTTTGAGATATTGATAGAGTCCTTACTACCGCATGGAATTAAAGTGTTTGAATTTAGGGAAATAGAAAACTAACTTCTTTAAAATTTTCATTTCTTTGAATAGAATTAAAGTGTTTGAAACTTGTGCCTTTCATTTCAATTTTCTTTCATCTCATTTTCCATATGATGACCCTCTTAGGAGAGTAGATCTTTTAGATTTGGCTTATGTTAAGAAAGGTAGAGGTAGATCTAAAAAGACTAGGGTGTGTTGTATAAAAAATAATCTTAAATTATTAGAATGAAACGAAAATATGACACTCAATAGGACACGATGGAGAAAAAAGATTCATGTAGCCGAGCCCACTTTGTGGGATAGAGGCTAAATGTTTTTGTCATTTCAGGTGGGATGTTTTTAGACTCATTTTAATTGTATTACTTATACGATATTTGTACATGCGTGAGCCCATGTAATATCGGGCCACTTACATACAATGTAATTTCTTTGTATTCACATATTTAACACTTAAAGTTTGATATTTACATTTATATCATTTTGGTGTCATAAAAATGCATGAAAATGTGCATTTCACTTTTTAAGAAGTTAATAATAGTGATATTTTTTATGTGATATTAAAATGTTGAGTGTTATATATATAACTACGAAAGTTTAGATGTTAGATACGTAAATAAATATATAAGAATTGCGCGGAATATATGTGAATACCCCTCGAAACAATTCTAAAATAGAGGCAATATAAAAGTCGATAATAAAGTAGATTTGACAAACTCAATCCCACCTCCCAAAAGTCACTAGAGAAATTGCTCACAATCTTCCTTTTCAATATTAAGATGTCATTATCTCGCTTTAAAACAATGGTACCCCTCTAAGAGTCTTCCAAGAAACTTGTCACCATAGAGACAAAAAACAAATAAAACTATAGGAAGAAGATAGCTTATGTGTTGATGGTGTGAAGAGCAAAGATCACTTAATCATCTTTTGATTGGTGATTATATGATCCTCAATACCTTTCTATTGTGTGAAATGAATCATTTTGTAATTGAATTTATTTTTGTTTTGAAGCTTGTAAAGGTTCTAACTAGTATTTATATGAAAACACATAAACAATATTATAGAATTCAAAAGCAATTCAAATTGAAGTGCCAAACAACAAAAACATGTAAGTAATGGGTAAAAATATATTAATGCATTGCCATCCAAAGATTATAACAAGTTGTAAACCAACTAAATGGTGACCCATTAAAGCTTTGTGCAAAGATATAAATAATTCAATATTTTCTTATTGGAGACATTGCCAAGAACCTCTGAAGCCATTGGTTGCCTATGTCTATGTGGGCCAATTGGGAGTATACACTAATGCTCTTATAAGGATCATTTCCCATCAAATACAACAATTCCTACCCTTATGGGGTGAATTTCTCCTTAAATAGATTGAAATGATTGGATTGCTAAATCTCTTAGAATAAATTTCATAATGATGGTACACTAGAGAAAATGGAATATTTCCATCATGTCCCTCTAAAAACTAGCTTGATTTATGTATCCCACCTTTCATCAAGGAAGTAGGCATGATAAGGCTATTGTCATTAAGGATGACATGATTTGATACATAGAAATGAAGTACTTAGCCTAATACGTTCCGTCTGATTAGCTTAAAGTAGGATAATTTAACAAATTCAATTCTTAAAAATAGGGGTGTTATAAAAGCTCGTTGTTTGTGAACAACTTGTGTTGGTCTCATTTAGCAGCTCGTGAGCACGGACATTTTTAAGCTCGAATTATAAATGGCCTAAATAAGAACAACTCATTCTTCGATCGTGTTTGGTTAGTTTTAGCTTGAAATAAGAAAATTATATATTATGTATATAATAATATATTATATATATTTATATATAAGATTAAATCACAACAGTTCATGTTTTTGATCGATTAGGTGTCTTCTTTTGCAATATAAGGGTGGTGCAGGTTTGAAACCTTTGCTCTAAAAAATTTAATTATTCTATTAAAGCATGGAAAGTCAATTCGAAAACGAGCTAATTCAAACAAATCGATCAATATCGAGCCGAACACGAGCAAACTTCTTATGAGCCTAATTCGAGCACGAGCTAATACAAACGAGCCAAACATGAATACAGCCTTAGCTCGCTTAATCTCTACTCAATTGCATCCCTACTTCAAAGTACCTAATTAAGACATTTATATATTCACGAGGTATTTTTAAGCCTAAAGAGTTTGTTTTAAGATTGTGGAGATCTTTTCAAAGATTTGATATGATATGATGCAAGGAAATTCAATCTATTGTGAGAAAATCCAAAAATTCATGAAACTTCACTTTATATTTGAACAAGATTTGGGCCTTCTATCATACCAAAGTTTTATCAGAGATGTAAAGAGACAATAAACCAATAAAATCCATCAGTGAAAAGAAAATAAGGCTAAAATATCATAAAAAAAAAAAAAATTCAAGAACATTCCCATATGAGAACTTTTTAATTATGTGTTTTAAATTTTTATCAATGTTGACCTTTATCCTTATTGTGTGTTGGAATATTCGTGAAAGCAGAGTAATTATTTAGTGTCTTAGCGTGATATGAAAATCAACACATACAAAACTAATAGAAGTGACAGGTAGAAACATCATAATTTATTATCTGGAAAACTAGAAAAAGGAAAAAATCCACGATGCCTAGCTCAGTCAGAATGATCAGGAGTAGTTGCAATTGAGAGATAAAGATACACACCATCCTTCCATAAACAGGAAAGAGTTACATAGTTCCTCGAAGTGCAATCTTTGTATGTTGAATAACACTATCCAACGACCAGGAGTAGTTGCAATTGAGAGCAATTGTCGGGACTTCAGTGCACCATCTATGAGGCTCGTTGTTGCATAAACTTCATAACGATGCACTGCTTTGTATTGCGCTTTATTACTCCAGGAAGTAGGCCATTACTTCGTATGGTGCTTCACTGTAATGAGCTGGGTTCTACTGATGGTGGTCGACGATGGTAGACGAGTGGTAGTAGACGGTGGTCAGCGGCTTTGGGAGCGGGAGGTTTTCAACGGGGGTCTTTGGTCTAAAAGAACACTGGAATTCAGTTCTTTATTCTCCGTCTAGTTATTAGTATAGCTCCAAGCCTTGGTCTTTCCATCCCGCTTCATGAAGTGATTATTGCTCTATTTATAATATGGGAGTGGCCTTTGATCCCCTATAAATAAGAAAAGAATTTGGACCACTCAATAAGATGACCTAGGGAAATTCACGAGATCAGACAATATTTTATGAATATTTTAGTGTCTTATTGATATTAGAATTGAGTAATTTTGGGCTTGTTGGATTCGTTTCATCGAGACGCTCGATTCAAATATAAACTTATTAGATCAAGTATCTATTTGACTTTTCTAATGGCTTGATCCAGGTTTGATTTGAGTTGGACTATACTAATTTTAGTTTTAGTGGTCCATATTCTCGAGCTGGTTCTTTTGACTGTAAGTTTTAAAATCAGAATTTTGGTTGATTTTTAATTTGAGCCTGAATGTCTCTTGCCCTCAAAATGCCTTGAGATTCAAGTCAAATACCTTGAGAGTCATGCTGCATGATGAAATTTGCTGATACCATATATCTTTGTGTATTTCTATCATCTTCTGTTTGACAAAGCTAAACAACAAATCATGATAAAAACTAAAGGTAAACAAAAGGCTAATGTTTCACTCTAACATAAATTCATACTTGAATTGGTTTATTTATTTTTATATTAAACTTGATATAAATATTAATTTTTTTCATTTTTGTGAGGCTTAATTGGAAAAAGGAGAATAATATAAATATATTTCACTTTTTTTAATTGATTTAAAATATAATATGCATCATATCTAAAATAAAAAATGCCACGTACTTTGAAAGGCGGTGGGATACTAATTATTTTAAACCTTTTGAATTTGGCATTAATTTATTGATACACCATATAAAACCTCATAAATATCAACAAAAATGAAATAATTTGTTCTATTATTTGTAGCACAAAAATAAAAAAAAGATAGAGAATGTTAAGACCTAGCCTCATTTTTTTAACTCAAATATGTCATATAACATAAGCACTTTAGAAGATCTTGAGTGGTGAGGTCACTTCACCCGAGCTTTATTTTGTCCGTGCCACATCATCTATTCAAAATTGGAGTGAAACATCAATGTCATGTAATAGTTGATCATCCTTACATTTTATGTAAGAACGAATAATTAGTTTGTCCTGCTAAAGCACTCGTAGTAATCCAAACAATGATTCTAGAGAAAGGGTAGACTTAAATCTTGCAAAACAAATAACACTTTATAATATTAGTAATAAAAGACTTTTGGATATATGAAAGAAGTGATAAAGGAGATGGAATAACTTCTATATGAAAGAGGTGATAAAAGAGATGAACAACTTCTATGGTGAAACTATCATGTTGAAATCATCAAATGCAGGCTCGCGATTCAATCCTCCATCATCAGAATAATATCTTTTATTAGTCCGATGATGGAGGATTGACTTTGCTCTTCTATCATCTTTTTAACAACTCGTGCACACACTCGTATGTATTAAGCTTTGAAGTCAAGACCTTGTTGTCAGAGACAATGCATCCAACCACCAAAGTTAACTTGGATCCACTACTCTTCTTTCAAATTCTAGGCTCTTAAAGTACAAATTACCATGGCTCCCTCCCTATATGGAAGAGGTCCTTTGAATTGTTAATAAAAGTAAACATAGGGAAAAGCCTTTATATAATTCTCTTGATAGTCCTCTATCAATCGCTTAATATGCTCTTTAAATATAAATTTTTATCCCTCCATATAAAGGTAAACTCCCAATAACCCATAAATATAAAAGTAAAAAAGAACAACACAATTTGTAGAATGAGCAAAGTTAAATTGATAATAAGCATCATAAATCAAAACCTCGAAGTACTTGTCCCTCATTGGATGCATATATACACATAATAAATCACTAATGATAAAAATAATTAAAAGTTAATCAGCTTCCTAGAATTGCCATTGAGAGATCGAGATTAATCTTTTTTGCACAGTCTGGGGGCGATGATAGAGACAAGGAGAGCTGCAGATTATCATTTTTTGTGACCTTCTCCTTGTTATGCCCTTCCTGAGGTGTATTCTCCTGCATATAAAAGCATGTATAAATATGATGACTTTTTGTAACAAATAATGGCAAGACCATTGAAAAATGTGACAAAAGTTCTCTGCTTGGTATTGAAATTATAAAATTAAATTTCTACAAACTAAATTTTTTATAAGAAATATATGTTAACAATTGAGTGGTACATATGTATGTAAATTTTCTTATATTTGTTTATTTATTGTGGCTGTACCTTGGAAGCATCCAACTGTTCATCCCTGAAAAGATCATCACATGAGAACTCAGTCACTGCTCTCCACTGCAATTGAGCTGTGTCAAAATAATCAAAAGAAATTTGAGTAGCAGCTGCACCAGAGCTTCCTTGAATTGATGGAGACCGTGCTTCCCTTCTTAACCTATTTAAAAATTACAAATGAAATGAAATATCATTCTATATTTTCACATTGATACAACCCCATAGATCCAGATATATTTATATAACTAACACTCAAAATTTTCTTTTTACTGTTATAACACCCAAATCTTTCATATCATATGAAGAATACCACACAAAAAATCAATTAATGGATACCTTTTAAATGGATATATTTGATCATATTCATTCCCATCAACAACAATACTGTGCTCATCTCCATTGGTATCGACATTATTCACTGACTCTCTTTTTCTTGTTGACTGTAACTCTGGTGCTGAATTAGAACCTGTATCAGTTCATTTTCTTCAGACAATTGATTAGCTAATGTAGAAATAAGGAACATTAGAGCTGCAAATCAGAGAGAAAAAACCAACTGTGCATAGTCTGTTGGGTTATACTGTAAACTATTTATGTCTAATAAAAGTTTCAAGAAAAAAGCTTCCTTTCTCCCTTAATAAAACAAGAATTTTTAATTTAAATGTTTATTAATTATACTTTTACGAAATAAGAGTAAAAATAAATTTTCCCACTAAAGAAAAAGATGAGAAAAAAAGTAAATATTACCCAATTCCTATGTATTTACATATCAAATATATCTAAACTCTATTTTTTTAATATTTATGCCACCTAAATCTTCATATCACATAAAAAATGCCATCAATTTAACTTTTAAAGAATGAAATACACCATTTTTTTCTTTTTGCATAGATAAGGTGGCATATGTAAAAAAATGGATGCCTTGATGTTAGGTATGTAAATACATATTAATTGAGAGGTATATATATAAATCTTCCAAAAAAAAAAGAGAAGAAAATTAAAGCAAGAAGTTTTTAGCACACCTCCTGCATGAAGGCTACTTAAAAGCTAAAAAAGGTTCACTCAAAATAATCTTCCTCAAAATATTAGAAATAATAATGACTGATCTTTACATCTACTTGTTAAATATTTCACTTATTTTCAACAAAATATAAATTTATTGATACAATTCAATTAAAACAAGTCAAAAAAAATATAATTTTGCGATATATAATACCTGCTCTCCTCCCCTCCTCCATGCGGATTCTGCACATCTACCAAAAAACAAAGCAGAAATCACATTATTCTTCAAGTACTGTCTTCTTTCTTCTCTGCAAATATATACAGGAAACAAATTTAACCTGAAGACGACTCTTGATATGAGAGAGCTGTATCTCTGAACATCTCATCAGTTCTCTGATTCTCTTAGGTGTAGCTTCTGCTTCATTGCAGAAGATTAACAGGGCATCAAGCTATAAACTAAACTCCCAGAAATAAAAAAAAAAAAAAGGGTGGAAAAAGTTTACTTCTTGGGCAGCCAAGATCTCTCACTGCTTCATCAAAGAGCTGTTTGAGCTCATCTGACCAATTGAACCGAGGCTTGCTTGATCGGATATAAGGTCGAACTTGTGTACCGTTGCTTTTGCGGTTCACCATACCTTCTCGTGCATGGAAGAAGGAGAGAGAGAAGAAAAAAAAGCTAAGTTTTTCTTGTCGTGGCTGCTTAAATAAGCGTTGGGAGCCAACACCATCTTCTGTCTGAAAACTGCCTGCAAATTTTTATTAGAGTAATTAGTTTAAGAAAATTTACATACACACCACATAACTCTTATGTATTTACATATCTAACATTCAAAGTTCGATATTTATACCTATGTCTATTTCACTTTTAACAATATAGTGGTAGTGTTATTCTTTTATATAATATTGATAATTTGAGCAGTATATACGTAAATATGAATGTTTAGATGTTAGATATCTAAATAGAATAAGAGTTGTGTTAGATAGTCGTGTGTGTTCGACAATGTGATGTGATTCATACAGTCTGTCGTTCGAACGTAATATTTTCTCCTTTATTTTGTGATAGTTGAACTAAAGTCCACAACCCAAATTAAAATATAAGAGAAGTATTCTGTCAAGCTAATTATCTTGTTATTGTTCTTTTCCTGCATTTCTGTTCAAAATTTTGTAATTAATCTATCAATAGATTTATTATTTTCAGATTTAATAAATAGTTAAAGTTATTTCTGTACAACATATCATTGAAGAATATGATATAATTTACTTACCCTTATAATGTATTCATAACTTTGTCAGGAATTCATATTTCAGATTATTCAACACAGCTTGAATAACATGATTTAGGAAAATATAATGAAAGAGATTCGCTGAGACAACATGCACTTTTGCTCTCAAATCAGGATCAAATATTTAAATTTGGACTATGCCCGACATGTAATTAATAAAAATATATATATATTCATAAGAATGGTATATATGCAATGCACTCAAATGGTTGAATTTATTCAGGATCAAGCACAAAGTAATGAAACTGGGCGTGAGGACAGCATATGCTGTAGTGGTGGTTGGTGTATTGATTGACAATACTTTAAATTGGTGCAGAACAGAGACAAATTCTTCTTCTGTTTTTTATCACTGAAATGCTTCTGTGGCACCTGATGAAAAGTAAAGGAAATTCTTCAGGCCATCAAGAGCTTCTGATCCTGCCGATATGATTGTTGTGACTGATGAGTGGCAGCTTTGACCCCCTCTTTTTCCTCTTCCAAAATTTATATTTTATATATGTTTATATATGCAAAGCGCTTAATTTTTATATATTTACATATCTAACCATCTAAATTTTACTTTTTTATGTTTATACCAAATAAATGTTTCATATCACATTAAAAAAATAGAACTTTTCAATTTGAAAAATAATTTTTTATGTGCAAGAAACTAGGCCAACTAGCTACGAAACGCTACTTAATAAAAGCTGAACTATACATTGGCTTTGACAAAGGTTCCCACATCACTTGTTGTGGCTGTAGATTTGCATTCTTTGGGTCTTGACCTGTTGAAAAATTTAAATAAGACAAGTTTGAATAATATATGAAAGCTCGACACAAGCTCAAGTTAAGCATGAACAATTTATAATTAGACCAAGCCAAATCCGAATCATGATATACTCAACTTGACTCTGCTCGATTAGAGCCCTAGATACAAGTTCCAGCTAAAATAGTGACACGTGAACTAATTTCTAAATTTTAATTGTTATGAGAAATCCAATTTGGTTTCTCTTAAGGTGCACCGAGCCAATTGGTTGGGGCTAAATCAAGCCATTTCTATTTTATTGATTTAAGTTCTTTATTGACTTTGATGTACTAGTAAGTTCGTTGGGTGTAGATTTAGCTGGAGAAGGGTTGTATTGAAAGACTGTAGAAATTTTTGGAGAACATGAAGAAACCAAAGCAGAGTGAGAGGGATGATAAGACCGCTTACTGTGCTGGACAAATATTCATTACTTAAAAGAGAAACAATAATAGAAAGTGTTACATATATATAGATGAGGAGAAAATTACAGAGAAAGGGATCAATGTTCCCCTGTTGGTTATAACAATAATGAAATGAGGGAGTGGAGGACAATAACAGAGTGGCATTTGTTATTTTGAGTGATACAACTACTATATATGAGTTTTGTGATCTTTTTATTATACTTTATGGCATTAATAAACTTTATGTGGGTTAATTTTGAGTTTTGGTATGTTTGAATTCAATTATGATCCTGATTAAATTTTGTTTGATCTTAGGTTTAGATTGGGTTTACATATTAGATAAATTGGGTTCAATGGTTTTAACTTTATTTGGTTTGTTCGAATTTAAGTTTGGATTGAGTGAGTTCATTTGAGATTCGGGTTCAATTTAGTATATGCTCAAGCGCTTAATGAACAATATTATTCATTGATTTAATTCTAATTATTCTTAATATTGACTTTGTAAAGCTTAACCAAGCATATATAATTAAATAGGTCATGATAGGAGAGACATTTCTAATTTTTATGTATTTAGAATCATACATACATATATACACCATACATATATGTAAACAATCACAAATGTATAGATTTATGTATGATTACACACACACACACACACACACATATTACCTTTGATAGCCTCATAAGGTGAGTTATGGCTAGGTTTTGGATGCTAGTAACACCTTTTTTTTTTTTTTTTGGTGATTTCATGAACTATAATTATATCCATCTTCTACATTGGGACTGAACCGATATAGTGACTATATTATTTATTTGTTTGATCTCATTTCTTATATTTGTTATTTATCTATAATTTGAAATCGTTTTAATCTATATGGTTTGGATTCACTTCTTAATGTTGTTGTTCATGATTTTCTTTACCATTTGATATTGCTTTGTAATGGAAGACTATCTTGGCCTATTGTTCGGTGTGAGGTTGTTGGTTTCCTTAATACACCATACATCAATTTGATTAATTAGATCAATTACCTCATACCACACAAATTTTATATACTCACATATCTAACATCTAATATTTATACTTACATCATTCAAATTTTTAACATCACATAACATACATCATCATTACTGTTTTTACAAGTGAAACATATTTTAACATCAAAATGCTACAAATATAAACATCAAAATTTCAATATTATATTTGTAAATACATAAAAATTGTGTGCTGTTTACTTAACTTAACTTTCCTAATAAATTTTATCAAATATTAAATTCTCCCAGCTCAGGAATGTGCTCTCCTCTATCCAGAGTTGAAACTGTCTTTTCAATCAGTCATGCTGGTGCCCACCTTGTTGACAAAAGCAAAAATATTTGGCAGGAATAGAGGAGAAAAGGAAGGAACAAAGAAGCCATGAAAATGACCTCTCATTGTCTCCTCCCCCATGCGCAGGGAGAAGTGTAATTTCTGAAAGCTCAGTCAGAACCCTAGCTGGCTGCCCCTTTCCCTAGCTTTGCTGCCACTTTCTGAAAATTCCACTTGCCCCCCCTTCTTTTTGTCAATGCTCCCAACAATAAATGAACAAATAAATATGTTTCACCACTTCTATTTTATGTATTTATGTCTAATAATCTAACACAAAACCTTTAATCTTTTATATATATGTCATGTTATCCATACATGAAACTGTACATTTCACTTATTATACATTACTATCATGCAAATTTATTAGTTGTTATGACAAATAAAAACTATATAATGATTTCGTTTAATTAAATAATTGATATGCTCATAAATTATATAGATGATATAAGCATATAATTTGTTGTGATATTCAAAATGCATGCATATCTGCTTTAAATGTTGCTATGGTCCTTCCCAATGAAAGATTTCGCATCTTTCAATACTGTTGTGTTATTATTGCTCTACTGTGTTGTATTTTCTTATTATCTCGGCAGGTTCTCGTAATAATGAATGGAGTGTTCTGCGATTGCATCGCATGTAATCTTAAAACTAAAAATTTGATTGATATTAATGTAGATTTTAATTTACTCATCATGAATATATATATACATATACCTACATACATATATAAATTCACATTCACACACACACATACATGCATAGATACACACACGTGTGTGGATCTGCATTTATGTTTGTATGTATATATATGTATGTATGTGTTTGAATGTACGTATATGTATGTATGTATGGAAGTGTGGTATGTGTGTTTATTTATTTATTATTTTTTTTACCAAAAGATATAATTTATTGAAATGAAAGGGGTACAACAAGTGGTATGAGAGGGCCTAAAAAAATGGAGCTCTACCCATAAAAAAAACTCACATAAACGACAGAACAAAGCAAGACATGCAAATAAACAGTACAATGGAAGGGGTCGCCTAAGTCTTCCTCTTTCTCAAGTTCTTTCTTGAAAAAGAGCGAGAAATTATGCTCTGAAGAACTGAGCCTATGCCAGAAGAAGTGAAAGTGTCGTTCATTAATCAACTTTTTCTTTCCTCCGAGAAGTATAGACGTACCATCTTTTTTGTTCCTTCTTCTTCTACTTCTTCTTCTTATTCTTTTACTGCTACTGAGGTTATATATACTGTGCATGAATGTATGCATGTTCCATGTAAGTGCATATATGCTTGTATGTATGTATATATATGTATGTGCATGTATAATTAGGTACATGTTGAGAGAGAGAGAGAGAGAGAGAGAGAGAGAGAGAGAGAGAGAGAGAGAGAGAGAGAGAGAGAGAGAGAGAGAGAGATGGAGTGTGTGTCTATACATATAACCTCAGCACAGACAAACCATCAGAAGAATACTTATTTTTATTATTTATTGCCTTCGTCCTCCCAACCATAGGCTGCTGAAATTCCTGAGGCCTATGGGAGAGCTGCAAATCTCATACAGCCTAAAAGAAATGCAATTTTGGAGAAACTGTTACACTTTTCTTTGTCTTTTTTGACTTTTTTGTTTTATTTCTTTGAATTTTGAGTCTTCCTCCTCTTTCTTTTCATGTCACTTCATACGCTTAACAATAGCATGCCTACCCGAATTCTACAGGTTTTGTACAATGCTAACATCATTCCCCTTACACTGCACGAAACCATTGCATTTATAAAGCTAAAAAGGAAATACTCTATTTATTTTAAAGATGTAGAAGAAATAAAAATTATATTTAAATTCATGGAAACTAGTTGGAAGCTAAAGACCAATAATAGGT
Organism: Papilionanthe hookeriana x Papilionanthe teres; assembly: GCA_022702705.1. Classification (NCBI taxonomy): domain Eukaryota; kingdom Viridiplantae; phylum Streptophyta; class Magnoliopsida; order Asparagales; family Orchidaceae; genus Papilionanthe; species Papilionanthe hookeriana x Papilionanthe teres. The sequence goes on from CM040425.1 coordinate 84,680,299, forward strand.
TTTGACCACACCAAGAACTGCTACAGCATAACTATTGTCATACAACTTATTATTTTTCTCCACGTGTTTTTATATTTCTATTAAGATTTAATTATTTCTAATATTGGGAATGTTTTAACATGTAATAATTGTACATCATCTATGAGAAACTAACCCACTTTTTCAAGCTCCATAAGTACTTATTTGTTCACTGCCATGCATAATACTCACAACAATAACATAACCTCACACTTCAACACCCACCATTTCAAGGACAATATCTAAATCATGGACGAGCCAGCCTCTACATTGTTTCTCCCTACTCTACTTGTGAATGTGCATTGAGTCTATCCTTAAAAGAGTATAAAAAATTTTGTTGAGTAGATACCAAAGGTTTGCATCGAGATTCAAAAGATGGATGAGACCACGAGCATGACCGTTGGCATCATATTTTGATGTCACAAGTGCTAGAGAGTCTCAGGCGGGCATCTCGAGCTACCGGATGCTACGGGCAAACCATAGACCATCTTGAATCATGCAGGTGGGCAATCTATACTCGTGACATCAAAAGATGATGCCAACAGTCATGATCGTGGTCTCTATGGTACTTGAGGTTTTTCCTACTATGTCGAAGGAAAGCTTCATTGGTGTCACCTTCCTGAAGAATTATTTATATTGGATGGCGTCTGCTATCACTGCCATGTATGATGTCTCATGGGGGACTTGGTGGTTGTATCGGGGTTGCTCCTAGTGGTACGATGATCGGTGGTTCTGAAGTTTGGTTAGTCGTATCCGGTCTTCTCAACATTGGGTTGAGTGGTTATCAGAGCGCCCCTCGTAGGAGGGATGGTTTGATGGTCGTGTGTTTTCTCTAGGTTCTCCAATGTCCTGTGGAGGTATTTTCTGATGTCTTTGCTCGGCGGGCTCGGAAGAGTTCTCATAGGCAACGATGTATCTGCTGGTTATCTCCAATAGCTCGATCAAATTTTGTGGTTTTGCAAGCTCGAGGTCGAAACAGAACCTCTCCGACCTTACTCCTTTTATTAGCGTGACCTGAGCCATGTCAGCCTTCAGGTCCTTGACATCTGGCGTTTCACTTTGGAAAGACACGATAAATGATTGTAGATTATGTTTTCCCCCCGCTTTAGCTGCAACAGGGATCAAGCATTCTTCTTAGGCCCCAAGGCACTAGTGATCTGTAATAGGAAGAGCTTCTTTAATTCTGCGAGACAAGAGATTTTCCTGCGGGCAATTTGTTGAACCACCTTAGAGTTGGTCGACCTTAGCGTCATGAAGAACAAATTGCACTTGAGGGCATCTGAAATCTTCAAGAGGCAGATAGACGATTTGAATGACTTGAGTTGGTTGTTGGGATCCGATCGTCCTTTGTATGTTTCAAGGACCAGCATTTTGAACTTCTCTAGAGGTTTAACTTCGGAGACTTGCAGGGAAAAGGGTTCTCAGTTTGTGTCTGTGCCTCATTTCACATCAATTTGTTCCTTTCCTCCACAGAAGTTGATTCCACACTATCCTGGTACAGGCTGTTGTCGGACTTTTCCTATGGTTGGATTCCCTTCTTTCCGTTATTGTCCAACGGTCCTCCTTGAGGTGGGTTATCCGTTCCTTGCCATCCTGGCTCTCCAACTGAACTCGGGGGCCTGTCAGGGCAACAAGGACCTCAGTGAACTGTACCGACATTTTGTTAGTGATCTTGCTTCCTAAGTATTACAACCCTTGCTAAAAAAATTCTTTTATGAACTCTCGGGTACACGCTCCTTCTCCTTTGTTCCTCTGGCTAGACTCTCCTTGTTGTTATTGTTGGGTTCTTCTTTATGAAGGAATGTTTTTACACTCACTGCACCTTAAAGGATGTTGAAACCCAAATTATCAGGAAAACACACCCAAGAAATGAAACGTTATAATTAAGAGAGAGAGAGAGAGAGAGAGAGAGAGAGAGAGAGAGAGAGAGGAGAGAGGAGAGAGAGAGAGAGAGAGAGAGAGAGAGAGAGAGAGAGAGAGAGAGAGAGAGAGAGAGAGAGAGAGAGAGAGAATAGTAATATATGAGCAAAAATTATCATTTGTCTATAATAGGGACCCCTATTTATAGGCCTAGATCTCAACATCACCAAAATACATGTCAGCCCCGTAATCATTAAGCTTTCCAGAGGGGTGGTAATTTACAAGATCATTTGCATATAATAAAGCCCAGGACCCATCCCATTAATACAGGTCATCAATCGTCTGGTGGACCTTGGTTTGATTGATTCATGGCTAGGAGATTACTCCCCATTGATCGTTGCACAGGCTGATGACTGTCATGAGGGACTTCCGCTTGTCATTTTTTGTTCATCACTTATGCGAGGGACTTCCGTCGTCTCTTATCTAGAAACAATCATCCGTTGCTACATTTTATCGGACGTACCTCTTTCTTGGATCATCCATCCGCCTTGAGATTGTGCACATACATTTTCGTGCGCACAATTTTAAAAATTATTCATTATTTTAAAACAATTGCATATATAATAAATCATGGGCTGCACGCTTCAAGAAACCTTATAACTTTTATGCTTAGTTTTGGTATTAAACCATAAATGAAATACTTCTTTTTGGTTATTCACGTTGTGGGACTAATAGCAGGCGAGGGGGGCTAGGGATGTAAGTAAGTCAAGCCGACTAGTGTACTGGCTCAAGCTCAGCTTGATAAGTGGCACGATAACTGAGCTAGATGAGCTAATAAACCAACCTCAAGCTAAACCCGATTCAGCTTGTTAGCTTGTGAGCCGGCTCATTTAGAAAATAATAATATAAGATGTACTCAAAATATCTTAATTTTGAATATATTATTTTAGAGGTATAAAAAATATTAAAGAAATAACATTTTATATTTTATATTAAGTGATTATTTATTATTTCTCTTATAATTATTTCTTTTAATTATCATTTTCTAATAACAGTATCTTAAATTAATATTAATTTCTCTCTTCTATATTAAATAAGCCGGCTTAAACTCATAGATTCGAGCTCCAGCTCGAGCTCAAATTCGATAAAATCAAGGAAGCCCAAATTAAAGATGGCTCGAGCTTGACTCGAGTCGTTTGCAACCCTAAACCGGGCGAGATAGGCCAGGCGAGGGAGGGAAGATTTCTAGGGGTCATTTACCTACAGTCCACCCAAACTATATGCATTTACATATACTACGTCTAAATGCCTAAGATATGTGGATATGTGGCGAGACAGGCCGGGCTGAAAAATATGAATGACATTTACATAGATACCACCCAATTATTATATGTTTATACATGAAACATCTAAATGAGGGGCATTTAAATATATGCCACCCAATTCTTATGAATTTATATATCTAAAAATAATTATTTTTTTTTTACTTTCATACAAATCAAATAGTTAATATCACAAAGACAAAACTATTTTAACTTTTAAATATTGTTATATGATATTTAATTAATTTTAGCCAAAGAGAATCAAAATGTTCGAATAAAAGCTTTTTCGTGTTAGGCTCACTCATAAATCAAGCTCAAAAAAAAAATTTATATTCAACTTTTTTGTTTAGCAGACGAATCAAACAAAACTTAATGAATGACCCTAACACAAGTTATTGATGCACAACAACATTTTTTAGAGTCTTAGTTAAAAACTTTTGTTCTCCATCATCGAGCCAAATCAAAGAGAAAATATTGCGATCGGCTTCCAGATAGCGCTTGCAATCTATCGGAGGAGCGGAGGAGAAAAAAAAAACGACCTCTAATGGATCACAACTTTTGTTTGGATGCAGATTGCATTCAGTCTCTGACTTGGGGGTGTAAACAGACCAAACACGAACGAACATAGCTAGTGTTCGTGTTTGAAATGTTTGAACACATCACTGTTCGTGTATGGTTCATTTAACAAATCAAACGAAAAAAATTTGTTCGTGTTCATCTCGTTTGCTTATCGATCGAATAGAACACGAACTTCCTAGCGAATCGAACACGAAGTGTTCGCGAACAATGAGCTTTTTTGACAGCCATAGCTTTGATAGCTTACTTCCTCAAATTGAAGCAAATTGATCAGGTCTTCCGTACACATCAGGTAATCCATGCTTCCTCAAAATGAAGCAAACTGAATAAGACATTTAGGGTTTTGTTGAGGATTTTATTTTAATATATAGTATAATATATTAATTATAATATTATAATATTTATATTAATATAATTAATACTATAATATTATTATTGTTATTAATAATTTATCATATATTATAATTTATAGAAGTTAATTATTTAACATATGATAAATTTTTATAATATATAATTACTTTTAAAATATCATAAATTTTTTATATATAATTATTTTAAATTATTTTATATTTCGAACAATAATGAACCGAATACGAACGATCAAATCACTGTTCGTGTTTGATTCATTTAACAAACCAAACGAAAAAAAATTGTTCGTGTTTCTCTCGTTTACTTATTGAACGAATCAAACACAAACTTCTTGACGAGTCGAACATGAACTACTTACAAACAATAAGCTTTTTTGACAGCCCGTCTCCATACGATAATATTTTTTCCAAGTCAAAACATCAAAATTCTTCTTATTAAAGTATGTAGGCCGTACCTACATTTAATACGATTCAATGTGTAGTATAACAGTTATTGGTTCTAGGCCCATGGGCTGTCCCGTATTCTGGGCTAAAGAATCAAGTAAAGGAAGATGGAATGTTTCCTTATTTATTAATATTTATTTTTAAAACATTTTGAATACATTTAATCCAAAATACAATCATAGGATTATGCTGCTTAAATGGAAAAAAGTTTGTTAATGTGGTATGTTTTTTTAAAATATTTTTATAAATAATGAATTGAACTTTTTCTTTTTGTTTCTTTAAGAGGTAAATATATTCATACCACAAAAAAGAAAAAAAAAAAAAAATATATATATATATATATATATATATATATATATATATATATATATATATATATATATATATATATTGCATTTAAACTTTCTTATTTATATTTATAACATTCAAAACTTAAACATCACATAAAAAATATCATCATTATTACACTATTAAAAGTGAGACGCCTATTTTTATTCACCAATTTATGACACCAAAGTGTTATAAATATAAATATCAAACTTGAGGTGTTGGATATAAATACCTAAGAATTTCGTGGTTTCTCTTTTTAAAAATAATATGTTGAATTTGTGGCCTCTTAAGGTTCGAGTTTAGCACACTAAATTATATCTGATTTGTCTGAAAACCTAAGTATTTAGGTTTTACGTGTCTTCAAGAAACTTTTATCATCAGCCATGAATCTTAACAAAGAAAAATTCAAATTCAATATCAAGTTCATCAAAGCCCCGAATTTAATATGTTAATAATCATGTTGAACATCTCGACAAGAAGAACTCAATGACGTTCAAAGTTATTCAATCCAAATCTAAATAAACCCATATTGAAAACTTGAAGTATTGTCAAATGTTTTTGTGTATCAATTAAAATGCTGAAAAATCTCTTAATTTGGTTTGCTTATACTCAAACCGAGCAACTATAAAAGAGTTATCCAACAAGCCCAATATACTTAATAAGTTGGACAATAGTAGACCATGGCTCTAGCAATTTGAGAAAAAAAATCATGTAACCGCTCCAACACATGCCCATAACCGCTCGTGTAAGACCATAACTGTTTTGCATACACTTGCGTGTTTGTAGGCAACCCAACACACACCACACTTGAGTGTGTGCACGCTCACACACAACACACATCACACATGCACATTAGCTCTCACGAGCACGCTTACGATGGTGTGCACATGCATTGCCACACCCTCACGTCCCGCTCATGCCATTATGCCTCTGTTCGCACTCGTACTCTTCCTACACCCTGTTATATCTTCGATCATACTATTGTGCTCTGTTACACTAACATACATACACATGCACCCAATCACACATATACGTGTCTAGGAGCATACAACTACCACAAATAGTAACAATTATAATATAATCTTCTTTTTTTCAGAAACCTCTATTCTATCATTTTATTAACATTTTGAACTCCATTCTGGTATTTTAAATACTTCATGAAGTATCTATAAGTAAATTTGGAAAATTTAAAATGTCAAAGGTTCTTATTCCAAGCAATGCATGAATTTTTAAAATATCTTGAATTATGATGGAAATTTTACCAATGACCTATATATTTTCAGGCAACATTAGCACAATATACAGAAATTGAAGAGCATGTGCCATCAATAAATTTTGAATGTTGAATTTTGAGGAAGAAATATTCAAAATTTAAATTAATGATTACTTGAGCCTCAATTTCAACGAGTCTATAATTATAAGGAGTGTCTTGATATGATGGACCCAATAACGTTGAAATTGATCCAATCCGAGTCCAAAAAGAGCCCCAATAAATAAACATTAGATTGTTGTTAAAAATTTTGATGGATTAATTGGAAAGTTAAACAATATCTAAATTTGGCTTTCTGATAGTCAAATTGAACAGCTCGACGACAGAAACCCAACAAGCCCAAATTCATATAATTTTGAGGTCGTTAAGACACTTAAATATTGAAAAGTTATCTCAAATTGAGAGAATCAGAAGCCTTCTAATTAAATGATTTGAGATAATGACTAAGTTTAACAAAACACCCATTTTAGAAGTTATAAATAGGCTTGAGATAAGAAGACTAAAGTAACAACTAAAGGATTAAAATTGAAGAGACGTGCATGCGAATGACAACCAACCGTTGCCGACCTCCACCAACAATCATTACAACTAATTACAATTGTTGTACAATTCAACTATAGCTTAAGTAGCCAACTACAATCGTTATAGCCATCGACTATGACTTTTGTAGCCAACAACTACTATTGTAGCCGCTTAGTATAGTTTCATAGCCCAACTATGATTGCTGTCGCTAAACTACTATTACAAAAAATATGATAGCCAATTATGATATATTTGATATAATATTAAATTATGACATTTTACAAAATAAATGTGTAAATCTGAATTTTAGATATATAAATGTATGAAAGTTTAACAATTTCTTTGTATGTAAAGCCCGATATAATATATACTGTACAGGACTATCTATAACCTGTCTGCCTAGATATATCTATGAACAATATACAATAAATGGGGGCCCTGTTGGCGGTCTGCTGCAATTACGTGCTTCACAAAATTCATAATAAATTCAGCTGTTGGACAGTACGACTCGCTGATAGGGCTGTCAAATTGTTCACGAATGATATTTGGGTTCGTTAAATAGTTTGTGTTCGGTTTATTCGTCAAATAAATATGTAAAAATAATTTTTTTTATACTTGATATAATAAATGGAGCATGAATAAAATTTTGTTCATTTATTTTTTATTTCTTTAAACTTAAAAAAATTATATATATAAATAGTGTAATTGACCACAACTCTAAAAAGTTTTATAATCAACTTACTAATTAAAAATAGAATAAAAATATATTAAATTATATTTCAATAAATATTTTATTACAATAACAAGATTTAGATCTAGTCTGCCCTTAATATCCTACATATGTCTGATTAGGGCTGACAAAATAGCTCATTGTTCGTGTGTTCGACTCGATAAGCAAGTGAGCCAAACACAAACAATTTTTTTGATCTCGATATATAAACGAGCCGAACATGAATAATAATATTTTTTAACAAGCAGAGACTGAACTCGCTCAAGCTCGGCTCGGTTACACCTCTAAGAGCTAAATGCATGATTGGAGTTGTCAAAATGATTTTTTTTTGCAAACAGTTCATGTTTCGCTCGCTAAGCAAATGAGCTGAACACGAATAAATTTTTTGTATTCGAAATATAAACTAACCGAACATGACCAGTGATATTTTTTAACGAGCCGAACATCAGACGAGATAGGGCTCGCTCGTGTTCGGCTCATTTGCAGCTCTACTTGTTGAAGGTAAATTTTGTTTTGTTTTGTTTTTTTTTTTTTTCTTTTTTAAAGTTAAACTATTATTCAATTTAACCTGAAGAAAAAAATATTCATAAACTAAATCTTCAATGTTTATTTGAGTTCGGAATTGTTTTAAAAAAAAAATTAGGAATTTGATCCAATTTAAATGGACTTCAATAAGCTATACTTCATCTTTTTTTTTTTTTTTTTTTTTTTTTGTAAAAAATTAAAAATGCACGTGAAAGCACACTGATGTATAGTACAATATTATCACCTTCTCTATAGTATAATTTCAAAATTTTAAAACATAATGAAAAATAAGAATATATTATATTGTAGAATAGTACAAATAGGACAATATGATCGATATATAATAGATTCTTATGGTACAATATACCGTTTTACATTTTCCCAAAAAAAATGATTATGCTACATTATTATTATTATTATTATTATTATTATTATTATTATTATTATTATTATTATTATAGGATCAAAAAATACCCTGAAACATATCAGGAATGGAACATATTATTAGGAAAGTATTAAGAGAGAAAAAAAAGTAGTAGTGGACAGATCAAATGTGTCAACTATATCCCAATATATATAAGTACATATTAGCCTACTCGTTATTAACTTTTCAGAAAGGTTTTATGGTAATTATAGAGTTACTTGTATATAATAAAATAGGACGCCGATTCGATCAACAAGGCTTGTCGATCGCGTGACAAGCCTTGGTTCGGTCGATATATAGTCCGAAAGAGTTCTCTCTGTTGATCATCCTGAAGGCTGATTACCGACTTACAGAATTTCTCTTGGCTTATTCTCTATTAATCGTTCGGATAATGTGTTTCCTTCGCAAATATTCATCTAGAAACAATTGTCGTCTGCATCCACACTCGATCGTCCGTATATTCTTCTTGAGCCGCCCATCCACTTTGAGATTCATGCTAACACATTTTTATGTGTACTATATATATATATATATATATATATATATATATATATATATATATATATATATATATATATATATATATATATATATATATATATATATATATATATATATAAGAATGGTCAGAGACTATTATACGAGCCTCCAGCCATCCAACCATCTCTAATGTGCCTAACAATTCGAATACCACTTCTTTAAGGCCAACTGAGCCAGAGGTATCACTATTTTAACCTTTTAAAATAAATATACTTTTTCATTTATATAGGTAAGGCATGTATCTAAAATTGAAGTTTGGGTATTAGATATGTAAATACTTAATGAGTTGGGGGTATGTATGTACATCTTTATTTTTTATGCACATAAACATAGTCCAATCTTCTTAAAAATATTTTGGACAAAGCTGCTCTATAAAAAAAAAAGTGTCAGCACCAATCTCTAGGAAATCTAACGGTCTAATGAAAAAGCCCCACAAATATAGAAAGATTGGTAGAATAGTCGATTGTCGCTAATCTGCTTGGTCAAGTTAGAAAACTCAACCCAATGTTCCCTAAGCCGATCAATAGCCAATACTCTCGGCTCACTTTCCACTGGAGCCCAGGGCTTATTAGCCTGAACTAAGATTCAAACCGACTGATAGGCTCCTCCAACTCATAAGGACCCGTCAACAGGAACTCTTGAAACACTGGTCCCATTTAAAAATACTAAAATGGCCCTCATTATTCTAATTAAGCAATGAAATGAATGTATCTCCAATCTCTATAAATAGAGGATCAATTATTTAATGAGAGCACCTGCTTGTTGATATGTAGAAGAGACATTATGATCAAGCTTGCTTTATCAATGAGCAAAATGATTGAATTCAGAAATAATTTGTGCCACCAACATTATTAAAAAAAGATCATTCATTATTGAGAGAGAGAGAGAGAGAGAGAGAGAGAGAGAGAGAGAGAGAGAGAGAGAGAGAGAGAGAGAGAGAGAGAGAGAGAGTTCACTAATGAATGTGAAGGACTAACAGAGCTCAGCCACGAGCATTGTAATAAATGACATTCAACTTCAATAGATAATCAAGTCATACTGCATTGTCTTGTAGAGTTTTAGAAATAAGATTATGACTATGATAAACAAGATATGCATTGTTGGAAGTCTATTCATTTATTTTCCCCGCCTACTCCATTTTCGAGAATGCATGGAGCGAGAAAGTTGAGTTTTAATAGTGGATAATTCCATGATCTAGAGTGCCACAGAGATATTCACTAAGATTGCTACTTGAATTGAGACATCATATTCATTGTGTAGGTAATAGAAAGATATGAAATATATTTAATGCATCCAAGAACATAATAGTGAGAAGCTTACTTTGCAACAACATCTTCTTCAAGTATATGAAGGATGTTTAGCCAAAGGTAGTTCCAAATGTACTTAAAATATTCAAATTCAAGAGCCCATAAGTCACTTTAGTTCATACACAAATGTATATGACTAATCAAGCCCAACTCATTTACTCAAAGCAACTAATTCTTCTGATAGAGATGGTTCCATAAATAGTTGTATTTTTGAAATTGAAGTAATAAGTTATCAAAGCATTCAATGAGTTCAAGGTCATAGTAACACAACAATGGCATAGAGTTTGGATCGAGAATAAGAGTTCACTTTATAAAAAATTTAAGAAGTGTATGAAATCTATGGAACTAATCAAGCTTTACTTCATTCAAGATATATCAACAAAATGGTCAGGACATAGAGGAAGAATAAAATAAACCTATAACATGGAATGAAATATGCTTATAAGAGAAATAAATGTAAGAAAAAATTTTGGCGGAAGGTATGATGTATCCATCAAATTGCTAAAGAATAAATGTATATTGAGAAAGACAATGCATGTATTCAAAGAAAGCCTAATATTTATCATCTAATAACATAAACATATTGCATACCAAAAATAAGATGCTTGTGTTTACTAGCTATAAAACAACTCCCTAGGCTAAAATTATAATAGTCCAAATATTTTTAATGAAGAGAGAAAATATGATGAAAGCCACAATTTTTCTATCAATTTGAATAAACGACACAAGTAACAATTATGTAACAATTAATAAGACGAGCAACAATAGACTCTACTATCCTAATCACTTCATCATTATCAATTGTTGATAAAAATTCACTATCATTTTCATAACCGAAGAAAATAATGAGTGTACAAATAATCTTCAAGATTTATATGAGGCCATTGAGATGCTTGAAAATCTTAATTGTTATCTAATTATAAGCCTATGAACTTCAAAAAGAAGAAGAAGATAATACAAAGGATGTAGACATTAGTGCAGTCAAGGAAATATCACCTATAAACTTAGATCAATATGCATAAATTAAGTTTGTAAGACGAAGATGATATTAAAATAAGAAATTTAACCAAGGATTATAGTTTAAAAGATGGAATTAATTATGATTAAGAATTTTCTTCTTCATTTTACTAATTTATTAGATTAATAAATCACTAAAATAACATTGATACATCTTAAATAGCCATAATACATTTTAAACCATTCACTACTTTATAAATGGGTACTTCTAAGAAGTAAATTTTTGTGCTATATTTTATGTGATATTAAAGATTTGAGGGTTAAGTATGTAAATATGAATGTTTAAATGTCAGATATGTAAATACATAAAAATTATGTTGTGTGTATGTAAATAGTAACTAATTTGTCCAGTTTAGAAGAATTAAGGCATAAAGGTTCCTCCACTTTATTAAATAAAAGTTAAAAGCAGCTTTTATCTTCAGCTCATTGTGTAAGGTTTGTGGAGAAGATTCAAAAGAAAAGAAAATAATTACGTTGGATAGAACATAAATGGGCCAAGGCCCAACATCAAGGGTTAAATCGTATCACACTAATATTAAGAAGAAGTAGACTGGGCTTGACGGTAGGCCCATGATTTCAGCGTAAGTAAATTGCAGCACTGTTGAGAATTGTTATCAAGCTCTTAATAAGTTACATGATAATAATAATAATCAACCACCTTCAGGAACTTAATCAGATTATTTTCCTGTAAGTTGAAATAAATTAATTGTTGCAATATTTTTTGAATATTTTTTTTTTCTAGATAAATTCATATCCACATTAATATGTAGTCTCAAATATTGCTTTCTAATTCAAGTGACATATGACAATATTAGAACTATTATCATAATTATATATTATTTTAGAGATTCATCATATTTCACATATAAAACTTTCAAAATCTGTCAATATATATATAATGACAGATTTTGAAAGTTTTCTAAAGCTTGGTTTGCTAGCTTATTGAACTAGCTCACAAGCCACTTATTGGGAATTACTTGATTTGCTTATACCTTTAAATATTGGCCATAAATTTTGCTTTTGATATGCTCTGAAATTGGAGCAAAAACATCTTTATAATTTGTTCCAAATTTTTATTATAGCCATTGGATTTTAAACATGCACTGAACTTGAGCCCCTTCTCCTCAAAGGGGAGACTATTCCTGCTACAGTAGCTCGCCTCAAGCCTGCTTCTCCTACAAGGAAGAGGTCGGCACCCAATAGTGATGCCCTGCAGCGCCCATCAGTCTTTTCCAAGCTATCGGGCCATTACTACATATTTTCGCGATTCTCCCTGCATTTGGCAGAAGAGTCTTACTATGACACTAGTGCCATTACTTCGGTCCCTGCTGCGGATCCGGTGTTTGTTGCCCTAGGCTCCTCCAAGGTTACTCTTATTCCAAAACTTAGCAGGATCGCCTAGAGAATCAAAAACAAGTTGTTGTGGTCCCAACAGCAGGGTCCAGTTCATGTTTCTGCACCCGCTACGGTTCTAAACCAGGTGCAATCTCATATTCCTCTAGCTAAGAATCGTTTTGTTGTTTTTCTAGTTAGGAGGACCACTGCCCCACCAAGATAGCTAGGAGGCGCGACTCTCCACGTGATACAAGCCACGTCAAGCTGCTATTCAAATATACTGCACCTCCACATATCTTCTGATGAGGAAGATTATGAGGGAAGTTTCTTCCCTGAGAGGAAAGGGTCCAGTTTCCAAGGAGAAGTTTATGACGTGCATCTCTGAGACATCAGATCGGGTCACGGAGCAACTTGTTTACTTCTCTAACCCGCGAGATCTGCTTAGTAGGAGAAAAGGGTCAGCCCACAGGTCCGCTACTAGGCTGGATTATATACAGTCCATTGGATAGACCATCGAGCCCGCCATACACCCCAAAAGGCTTCGAGTGTAGCACTTAATGAGAATGTACCATAGCTTTATTATATTCTATTTACTACTACTTCTGGAGCAGTCCTCATCGCATCTCTTATTGTACCATCCCCAGTTAGAAGTAAAAAAAAAATACTTATTTTCTTATTATTCTTCTATTATGAGTAAGTATTCTGGTCATACTGTTTTTTGGCAGTCGGGCGAGATCCGGGGCGCACCCCCGCCGATACTCTCCTTATTTATGCCTAGACGAGGGCTATCGTACACCCAAGAGGAGTGGGTCTGGAAGACTCCCATCATTGCACCTTTTGTCGCTCCACTTCCAGTTTTGGAGGCTACTTTTTATCCCATGACGAGCTATCCGCTCAGTCGATTGTAGCTTGGAGCTAACTCAAGTTAATCCTGAGGGAGAGTTCGAGCTTGATCCCGAGGAGGACTTGCTCAACGATCTTTATGATATTCATGGTGATCTTCTCGAGGAAGATGAGATTCTTGGTGAGTAGTTGCATGAATTTGAAATGGAAAATCACCATATTATGACGGTGACCACTCATGGTCAGAGGTCAACAGTCGACATCCCCACTTTTGATCTCGACGAGGCTGAACAACACGAACCCACAGATGTTCAGGATGTCCCCGCAATCGATCAAGGGGACTAGTCTAAGAATGCGTTTATCACTCTCCTTAAGGGACAGATAGCCACACTTACTGCCCAAGTGACATCTCATACCCTTCGGGGTTTGTAACCTCTCATTTCAAAAGATACGATGGAGTCGATAACGTCTAATAACACATCGTGCAATTTAGAGCATTTTTTTGCAACTTTGGCAACAACGACGCGTTACTAATTTGATTGTTCATAACCATTATGTCCGCTTATGCATTTCGATTGGTATGCCAATTTCTCAAATGGCACCTCTAGGACATTTGTTGAATTGGATGACACATTCGTCAAGCATTTTGTCGGAGCACACCACTAGGTCACCATAAGTGATTTGAAGATAATATAGAAAAAACCACCGAATCCCTCCTAGATTTCATCATTCGATGGCGGAACTTGAGCATGAAGTGCTAGCCTCCTCTTCAGAAAGAGCTTGCCATCGCACTTCTCATGGGGAAGATCAGAGGCCCTATTTCTACTTTGTTAAAAATGACTACGATAAAAAACTTTTAGGTCTTGAATGAGAAGGTGGCTAGCTTGCAAGACAATGAGTGCCTTAGTCTTCAAAAATGATGAAAAGGCCAAAAGTATCATTCCCCTCATAGTGTGTCTTTAGAGGAGGGCATACGAGAGTTTAGCTTTGACGATATCTGATGGCAAATCTAAAAATCTCGTTGTGTCCACAGAGTACGCTCACCCTTCTTTTCAGAAGTGGAAGACCCAGCCTACTAATCAAAAGCAACTCAAAGCCTACTCTTTTAAAAGAGACCGCCTTAAGAAAATCTTTAAAAATCTCATTAAGCAGAGTATGCAGCTTCCTTCTCCAAAGAAGTTCGACAAGGCGGAGAAGTCCGAAGAGCCCAACTACTGTTTGTATGCAACAACTACCAAGTTTTCATGATCCCGAGCTTCCTCACCATGTTTATTGCCATTCTTATAAGGACCATAAAACCATCTCTTGTGGTCCCAGCATATCCACCACTTCCACTATCAAAAGTGGTTACCCATAAGCCTCAACTTTATGCATTTTATATTTAAACCTCATTGTGTAGGTTCATATATACTATTTTTGTTATATGGTAGCAGTTGTTGTGTATGCGGGCCGAAACCCTTTTCTTCCTCTCTGTCTCATTTATCAATTGAGGTTGCTACTCAAGTTCTATTTAAGATGTTAATACCATTAATTAACAACTTGAGTATAGCAAACTCATTTTTTCTTGAAGATATTATATCCCATCTCTTAGAGCACCACAACACTAAGTAGATTAGTTTTCAAAACCATGGTAGAACTTTATGAGTTTTCTTCCTATTTTATACCATTGTTGATGCTTTGCACCTTAAAAAAAAATTTCATCAATATGCACTAATGATCATATATAATGACCACATGAAAGTGAGGGATACAAAGTTGTAAAAGGCTTTTGGTATTACTATTGCTAAGCTTTCTGATGCCAGCGCTACACAAAACAGCTGAAAGAACAGCCAGTATGATAACTCAATGAAAAACATTTTGAGCATTGCATTATATATATATATATATATGATCAATTCTATAAATTAGATAAATACTGCTACATCTATAAATAAATAGGCTTAAGAATACGCTGCCACTACTGCCATGCTCATAACCAATCAAGTTAATTCCATTACTAAAAAAGGGGGTTTTACAGCATTTATTTAAAGGTGCTTTTAAAAAAAATATAGTTAAAAATATCAAAAAAATACGTTAAAATATTTAAAATCGTTGCTAGAAGTCGTTGCAATGCTAGGATTTGCAGCGATTTAAAATCCGCTACAAAGAACATAACAGGGGTTTTTACTGCTGTAGATGTCTCCATAAAGTGCTATAAAAACTCTTTTTGGTAATGTAAATAGTAGACAACCATAACTATATTACTACCAAGTTTCTGAAAATTTGGATTTCCTGCAACAAATTAAAGAAGATAGTAGACTTTGTACACATAAAATATAAATGACTCAATTAACGTTTCAATAATGCATCATAGCATAACTATGATGACATTCAAACACAACAACAACAACAAAGCCTTAATCCCACTAAGTGGGGTCGGCTACATGAATCCTTTTTCTCCATTGCGTCCTATTTAGTGTCAAATTTTCGTTTAATTCTAATAAATTAAGATCATTTTTTATGCAATAAGCCCAAGTTTTCCTAGGTCTGCCTCTGCCTTTCTTAACATAAGTTGTATTTAAAACATCTACTCTCCTAATCGGATCATCAGGTGGTCGACGTCTAATGTGACCAAACCATCTAAGGCGACTCTCTCTAATTTTATCCGTCACTGGTGCAACTCCAACCCTTTTACGGATATATTCATTTCGCATTTTGTCTCTAAGTGTAAAGCCACTCATCCACCTAATCATTCTCATCTCGGCAACACTTAACTTAACATTATGCTTCTCTTTTAAAGGCCAACATTCAGCACCATAGAGCATTGAAGGTCTCACCACCATCTTATAAAATTTTCCTTTCAGTCTAAGCGGTACTTTTCTATCACACAATAGGCCAGACGCATTCCTCCACTTCAACCAACCAACCTGAATTCTACTATTAACATCCCCATCTATATCACCATCGCTTTGAACAATGGACCCGAGATATCTAAATCGTTCACACCTTTTAAAAATTTGATCACCCAAAGTTACACTGCTGTCACTAGACCTACTATTACTAAAATTACATTCCATGTATTCAGTTTTAGTTCTACTCAAACGAAGACCTTTAGACTCCAATGTAGACCTCCATAATTCAAGTTTTTCCTGGACTTTTTCTCTTGTCTTATCCACAAGGAGGATATCATCAGCAAAAAGCATACACCAAGGTACATCCTCTTGTAAATGCCCAGTAAGACCATCCATAAATAAAGCAAAAAGATATGGGCTTAAAGCAGATCCTTGATGTAAACCAACAGAAATAGTAAAATACTTGGTCAATCCTCCTTCAGTTCGAACACATGTAACAGCTCTAACATACATATCTTTAATGACTTGAATATAAGTCATATCAACACCTTTCTTCTCAAGGACTCTCCAAAGAACATCTCTAGGAACCTTATCGTAAGCTTTTTCTAAATCAATAAAAATCAAATGTAGATCCTCCTTATTATCTCTGTACTTCTCCATCAAACCTCTCAATAAATATATAGCTTCCATGGTAGACCTGCCCGACATAAATCCAAATTGATTATGAGAAATCTTCGTAATACGTCTTAACCTATGTTCAATTACCCTCTCCCATAATTTTAAAGTATGACACATCAATTTAATTCCTCTATAATTTGCACACTCTTGTGCATCTCCTTTATTCTTAAAAATGGGGACCAAAATGCTCTTTCTCCACTCCTCAGGCATCCTTTTAGTTTTTAAAATAATATTAAAAAGTTTAGTAAGCCAGAAACCCCCAAATCACCTAAACATTTCCACACTTCAATCGGGATATCATCGGGTCCTACGGACTTTCCCCTTGGTTTTCTTTAAAGCCTCATCAACTTCTTTTTTACTAATGCGACGGTAAAAATGAAAAGTTTTATTATTATTAACGATATTAAGATCACTAAGGTCAATCGTACTTTCAAGCATCATCATTAAAAAGTTTATCAAAATAACTCACCCACCTATGTTGAATATCTTTTTCTAAGAAAAGCACTTTTTGATTTTCATCTTTAATACATTTTACTTGAGTTAAATCTTTTTTTTTTCTCTTTGTTTGGCTAGTTTATACATATATTTTTCACCGTCCTTAGTATCTAGCATGTTATAAAGATCACTAAAAGCAGAATTTTTAGCGTCACGTGATTATTCTTTTACACTCTCACTGTGACTCGTTTTATATTTTTCCCAGCTCTCTACGCTTTTACATTTAAACCAATTTTTATAAGACAACTTCTTATATTTTATCTTTTCGTACATTATTATTCCACCACCAACTATTTTTATTTATGAAACCTTTTCTTTCGATTCTCCAAGTACATCTTTAGCCACTTGTTTAATAAGTATTAGTTAATATTTCCCACATAACATTCGAGTCTTCATGAACATCCCAAATATTTAAATCTTGAATTTTACTCATAAAAATAATTTTATTTGTGTCTTTTAGTGTGCCCCCATCTTATTCTACGATGTCGAATCCTAAGTATTCTTTATTTTACAACTCTTCATCTTAAAATCTGAACTAATAATCGATGTTAGTACTTAATCGCTCACTTGAATAACCTTACAATCCTTACAATCTCGACGATCTCTTCTTCTCATAAGAAAATAATCAATTTGTGTTTTATTAGATCCATTCTTATAAGTAATAAGATGCTCATCTCTTTTTCGAATAAAGTATTAGTAATAATCATATCATACGCTAAAGCAAAATCTAAAATGGCTCTACCTTCTTCATTAATCGCTCCATAACCAGTAGCCACCATGAATATTTTTGAAATCTTCTACCACTCTACCGACATGTCCATTTAAATCTCCTCCAATAAAAATTTTTTCTTCAAGGAGTATCAAGTGTATTAAGTCTTCAGATCATTCCAGAATTTATCTTTAGAGCCTATATCTAAACCAACTCGAGGAGCATAAAGCACTTATAATATTAAAAATCTTAAGTATCAATAATAATCTTAAGTCGCTATAATTCTATCTCCAACTCTATTAATTTTGACAACATTATCTTTCAAACTCTTATCTATAATTACACCTACACCATTTCTAGTACGACTCTTACCGTGAATACCATAATTTAAAACCCAAGTTATCAATCTCCTTAGCTTTTTCTCCAACCCATTTAGTTTCTCGAATACATAGGATATTTATCTTTCTATGGATCATAATATCAACTAATTCCATTAGTTTACCATCGAGAGTACCTATATTCCAGGATCCTATCCTAATACTAAGTATCATGGACTAACTTCTTTAACCGCATCCGTCCGTAATGTGGGAACCTCGCTTACTTCGACACTACACCCGGCGCCGTGTAGTGGCCCTCGCACACTTTCCACCGTATTCGAGCCATACGGCCGCGTCGCTTCAGGGACGCCCTAGCACTTACACAATGATCAAAAGGAGTTTTATCTGTCATGATTTTTTTTCGACAAGTTTTACGCTGGCTGTCGACTACCTAACGCAACCCTCCACTTTTCACATCCGGGCTTGGGACCGGCAACGGCAGTGTTTTACAACTATGTGTCACACTTTTATTATATTGAGGCAATTTTTGTATGGCTTTGTTTTACAACTATGTGTCACACTTTTATTTGGCTATGATTTGTTTCTTGGCTCTATAAATGGTTAACATAAAATTTTGAAAATAAAAAATGTTTGTTATACAAAAATTTATTATTTATTTTTTAAAGTTATAATATTGATATTAACTTTTAAAAATTTATTATTTGACTTCATTATTGCTGTATCAATGAAGTATTGAGTGAGAAATGTTAAGAAAAATGATTAAAAAAAAGGTGATTTTATTTATTTTTTTTCTATAATTAAAAAAAAAAAGGTGATATCAACGTTTTTTCTATTCGCAGATTATAAACACGCTTATGATTTAAATTTAAGTATCCGTATAGAAAATTTTCGAGATAAAAGTGAAATGTCTAATTTGCTATTATGTTGACTTGAGAAAAGAAGCCAATTTTTTATCTTGAGTATAGCAAACTCAATTTTTAATGAAAATATTATATCCCTTTTTTCTTAGAGCTGCATAAAAATAAGTAGTTTAATTCGAGTTTAAAAAATTTATTCGTGTTTGATTTGTTCATGAATAACGAGCTTTTTTGACAGTGCCCCAGCGAAAACAATGAGAGATGAAAATAAATTTTCAATCAATCATTTTTTTGTTAATTATCTTTTTTAAAAGTGAGCATTTTTACATAAAAAAAATAGAAGAAAAAAAATAGAAATCACGTAACAAATTATTTTGTTTTTTTACGTGATTCTTCGCTATTTTTATGATGGATTCATTTACTCTGAATTTGGATATATAATAAATATTTGTATTTTTTAAATACATAAAAAAAACTACAAAAATTAAATAATGATAATTTTAATTGAGTGATTTGAAAATTGGAAATTAAATTATTAAATAGAAATGTTCTGTAGCCACAAGAATTCAAAATATATCTTGTAAATAATCATTTGTCACACATTTTACATGCTACACCAACTACCAAAATTGTACAAAATTTAAGGGAGTTTTGAGGAAACTTCATGAGTTTATGTGTTTTATTTTATCCTATATAGAAATACACAACAAAATTAATCTGCATTACATAAACACAAGAAAAAGAACTAGTACAACCAAACTTTTTGGCAAACTAATTTTTCATTGCAAAAACCCCACCAACCAATTAATCTCAAGCTTATTTCTTAAGCTAATGGAAAGAAATGTTATAGGCTATCAACCTTTACTCTTCTACTCAACTATTATTTATATATTGAAAACAAAACTTTACAACTATTACCCATTGTCTCTTATATCAAAAGGTTTATCCCCTATCTCTCTATATATTAATATTCTTCAAGGAAAAAAAATAATAATCTTGACTAGGTGTGATACTTCATTATAAACATACTATCTTCTTAATATTTTATACATTTTCCAAATTATATACTTTTCCCTTAACAAATAAATGAAAAAAAACAACCTTTTTTTATTAGCAAAATATCATTTTATCATAAAAGAAGAGGCAATATAGCTTGTAGTGTCATCAAAGTGACTTTTTTTTACAAATGAACGGTTCCAAATATCACTCATGACATTGTACATAGGCTACTACTTAGTGTTTCTCAAATGATGGCCATAAACTTGACAATGGTAGCAAAAAGTTGGGAATTTTCCAAATACAACTTTTGAGAATAACCATGAGTTATAGATACCACTCAAATTTCCATTTGAAAAGTACATGATCTTTACATGTCAGCAAATAACTCTACCAACTAATAACATTCCTTTACATATGTGTATATATATATAAATAGCTTGTAGAAAGAATCTAATTAACAAATATTCAAAGCACAGTATTGACTGAATGTAAGAGTATATTTCCATCTCAGCAGGAATAATGCACAAATTCCAACAGGCCAAACAAATCCAGACAGCATTAGAAACAAAAGCCATGCCCAACTTTTGTTTGCTGCAACTACATGCGCTGCTATATTCATACGGAATTATCATCTCTTTAAGCAAATAAAACACATAAATATATATATATATTAATAAGCTTACAGAAGCAGTGCTCAGTTGTTGTTTTTGTTGTATGGACTATGGACAGTGCAGGCCTGCCTTTGATTCCAAACCAAAGAGAACATTTCTATCTCCTTTTATATTGCTTTTGTCTTTTTCCTGGTTGAAGTGGATCGAGTTGCATTATGGTCTCACAGTTTTATAAAACATAAAAGGAACATTAATTCAATTTCATTCGAAATTTAAATTGATTTGTAATGCATTAGTTTTTATAATTTGCAATATATTTTTGGGTATTTATGTAATGTTGCAAAAAAAAAAAAAAAAAAAAAACAAAACAAAACTAGCTTTCATATATTGAAAATAAACTAATAAATTTTTGTATTGTTTGATAAAATCAAATCAAATCAAAAGGAATATGACTGATCATTAATTTATACCGCACTTTAACGTCCTTTTGGTAATGTTGTAAAGAGAAAACACTTAAAACTTTAATCTGAAATATGATAAAAGTACTGAATATTCATAGGTTGCATTAAGATAAAATTATTAAATAAGTGATTAAATCATTTTTTCAATAGTGCTAAGTATTAATCTCAAGAAGTTCAATAAAATTAGTAATAAAAGTCGTTGAAAATACAACTTAAGGAAAATTCAAATTCCAGTAAAAACAAAGAAAGAAATATATAGGCTCACAAAATATATGTGCAAAATATTTATTTTTATATCATTATATACACTTATAATATCTTCTAGGGACATGCCTCCCAATTCTTATGTATTTACAAAACATCTAAATTTTATTTTTTACATTTATACCATAAAATTACAACTATTTTTACTTTGAAAAAGTGAAATATATATTTTCACGCATAGATACAAAAATTGAAGTTTAGGTGTTTAGACATGTAAATACATAATAATTGAATAATATTTATGTAAATTTGTATATCTCTTATAATTTATTTCTTAAATTTAAATCTTTTATAATTTCTTCCTCATGCATAGTATATTAATGTAAATATATAGATATATATATATATATATATATATATATATATAATGGGGAGTCCGAGAGATCTGTAAGGAGTTAGTGAGGGTACCAACGAAGCATCCCAAGCAGAAACACTGCAAGCCAAACTCACATGTCCTTAACTTTCTTCATCCATTGGATACTGTGAATGAATGAATGTGAGGAGGGGTCCAAAGGTCCCCTCACAAAACCCTAACAGCTAAGGAGACAAAAAGGTATTGACAGCTATACTAATTCCTCTTCTCTTATTTTATTCATTATTCCTTCTATTCAAAATTAATGTCTTAGGTTACTGTTATTCTGCACTTAAATCCAGTTTTAGAGAGTACGTAAGCACTGAATACTTAAATACGAACACATATATTGATGTCTTGCTAAAACGAATATTAGAGCTTGAGATCATACAATATAAGTTATTATAAAATCATTTAAAATGGTGGCTACAGAAGTTATATAATGGATATATAACTTCATGAGTATTCAAGATGATAATTATAATGAAAAGTTAATGAGTTTTAATTGGTTCAGAATTAAAAAAAAAATGGATTTTGACAATATATTGCATTGAATTGATGTATGGTTATGATGATTAATGAAAATGGTTTAAAAATGGTTCTCTGCATTGATCAATTAATGTTTTATTATTACTTGCATGATATTTTGCTAAATTATCACAGTTTTAGTCCTTTTATATTTGGTAAGTATGAGAGTCTTAACTTTAATCATTTATAGTAATTCACTAAATTACCATAAATGCCTATTACAAGATTGAATGTATTAATATATATATTTTTTTATTTTTTGATTCTCTAATTGTGGCATATAATATTCTTATCTGATAAGTTAAAAAATAGAATTTGCTCTTTTTTTTTAATTAAAAAGTATTCTCTCCATGATTCTCATGGGCCTAAAAATCCATGCCTAGGTTCTTTTTATAAGAGTTTAATTCTAGGCTGATTTCTTGGATGGTAGACTAAATAGTGCATAAAAATACTATCCATAAGTTTTTCTCTTTAGACAGTTACACATTTACAGTTTTAGATTTCCCATGGGTATTAGCCATTATATTTAATTACCCATCTCAATTATGAAGTTTTTAATTTAGTATAAGCTCTATAATACTTAGTTATGATGACTTATTAGGTGGACTAAGCTACTTGCTTTGAATTTAGGAATTAATGTTATACCAATGATTAATTAATAAAGGTGATGCTATAATTATGATTGGATTAATCAATAAACAATCTTTTCAATATCCTTGTTACACATAGATAAGATCTATATAATGAGGTAGAGGACCTAACCAAACTAAAAAAATTTATAAGAAATTACTTTGTACAAAGATATTATATAATCATGGTGTGCGAGTTTGCCAAAAAAGCGAGTTCAAGACTGACCTTGGTTGATATAAAGATTCATTTCCAATTAATTCCTCTATGTTGCATACAACTAATTAATAATATAGTCACTAAAAAACATTTGAAATTGACCTTTTTTGCAATTATCATGATTTAAAGACATAATTTAGGCTTGAACATCTAGACTGAGAAGTGATTTTTAAGTGTGATGATTTAAACATAATAAATATATCATTGATCATTTATAAGCTTTAGTCATACTTGAGTTTGTAAACATTACAAAATTGGTATGTAGGAGAATGGATCATAGTTATTAGTATAAAAGGAAAAGTTTTTACTTAGGATTTTTTAGATTTAAAAATTTTTTTTAAATAAGTTTTATATTTTATGCAATTGGGTATGAAAGCATATGTTTTGATGTAAAGTTCGCTATAAAATATTAAACCTTCTTTTTTTCCTATTATTCAAAATTAGGCAATTAATATATGTTGTCCTCAAGGCAGTAATTAATACTTATTCTTAGACAAAAATAATATTGATAGCGGTGGACCCATAAATCAAGATACTTTTTGTTTGTACCCATATTAGAAAGAAAATATAGGTGCATTTAATTATATGATTTATATGAGTTCTCTTAACTCTTTCATTGTCATATTTTGATAATTGAACCAATAATAGCTGATAAATGTTACAATATGAATTTATTATAATTTTATTGGAGTTTTGATGACATAAATTACTTCTAATTATGTTTTTATTATAATTAAGCTTATCATTATTGAAAATGATTTCTGTGTTGACCCTATAAACGTAGGTGACTCAATATGATCTACTAATTATTAAATGATAGAAAATATTGAAATATCTTAAAATAACTTGCTAAATAATTTATCTTAATTAGTTAATTATTAATAACCATGTAGTTAATTTATTTCAAGAAGTTGTTCATTTATTGATAAATTTTTATTGATAATTAAATCAACAAAACTTCATCAAAAAGGTATTTTCTAATGAAAGTAATAACAAGAAAATCTTATTATTAAAATAGGCGTTTTTGATTAAAATTTTATTGATAGCCCATTTGGACCCTTAGTGATCAATCATTAAAATAAATTTGCTTAATAGAATTTTTATCGATAGTGAATTAACTTTAAATAGGTCAATTGAACTTTGGGCTCTCCATTGTAGATTAATAAACCCTTTTGGCATTGTGGATTGAGCCTTTGTTTGTGTACACTTAGCTTAGACCTAGGTTGAACTCTTAGTAAAACTAATAATCTATTAGGTTTTTTTTTTTTTTTTGAAATTACTAATCCTTTAGTTGGCCTTTAGGTAAGTGGACTTATGCTAAGTCCAATTAACCTACAAATAACTCATTGTGAGCTGATAGATTGTAAGAATCCCTAAGATGCCTCAAGCCATAATTATAATGGCACACCCAAGGTGAACCTAATTAAGCTAAAGTTAGCCAATTAACTTCTTTTTACTTGGCCTAGGTTGACCTAAGTCTAAAACTAAATGCCTTTATACTATAAGCTTTGTTAAACACCTTTTTGAAGTAGTTAAGATAACTTAAATTTAATTAAATTTATATCTAGCATGAATGAAACTCAATCACGAAACTCATGTATTTTATGAATGGCTGAATGCGGCCCCAAGATTACTGTAGGGGGGCTGCATATCCCATTATGAGTTATTTTTAACTCTCATAATGTTCAAAATTAACAGGATTTAATATGTCCCGAGAGTACTTCAATCAGTTTACAAAATTATTGAAAGAAACAGATCCAAAGAAAAATATATTTTTGGAAGATTTATACAAAACAAAAGAACATGTTTACAAGTTAGGTTTGAAATAAAAGAAGATTAATTATTTTTTAAACAGATGCATGTTATTTTATAAGACAAATGCAATATAGACTCAATACATATTTTGTCATTTTCCTTATAATCAGATCTCAAAATAAAAAGAAGGTAAGAGATAGAAGGAAGTTTCATATAAGTGTATCTTCTATCGGCAAATTATTTCACGTTTTCAGAGACTATTTGCTTCTATGTGTACTAGTCCACATAAGATAAAACATTGTAGAAGATTAAGGCAAGCTAATTCAATGAGTCATCCTACAAATGGTGAGGCTTGCATAAACTTCGACTGTACATATATTGAATTTACTGTGGAGGCACGTAACGTTAGGCTTGACTTATACTTTGATGACTTCTCACCGTACAGTCATACCATCTCACCCAACTCTTATTGGCCGGTGATCGTTACGACATATAGTCTTTCACCTGAGATGTGCATGACAATGTCATTCTTCTATTTGACATTGATTATAATAGTTCCAACTAGCCCAAAATGAAAGGTTAGTGTGTATTTGTAATCTTTAATTGATGAAGTGTAAATTCTTTGAGAAGCAGGTGTCATGAAGTTTCCTGAATGATATTTCTTGATGATAGTAGCATTAATATGGATAATAATTAATTTTTATACATATGGAATATTTTCTGGATAGAGCACTATTGAGAAGTTAGCTTGTTTATATTGCATGAATTCATCTAAAATTTTTTCACTTCAATATGACAGAAAGAATTCATGGTTTGATTACCAATGTATGTTTATAAATGATAAAAATCCTTGCAAGCAAAACAACAATGCATTTGAGAGAAAAACAGAACTTAGAAATCAATGATGTCTCCAAGAGTTGTTGAGGATTGTTTATTCTAGGTTGTTGGTGATATCCCAAAGATTATTAATTATTTAAAATTTTCCTTTGATCATATTCGTAATTTGATAAAAAATGCCCATTTTTGGGTATCTGCCTTAATTGAAGAATAATATGATCAATCAAAATCTTAATATTATTCACATAGAGAAAAATTGTGTTGATAAAATCTTCAACACTATGATGTATATTAATGGTAGAATTATGAAAAATGAAAATGTCAGACTAAATTTGAATGAGATTTGTAAAAAATGGGAGTCAGAGTTCCAATAAGTTATTGTTGGTAAGTTTGTAAAGCCTAAGTCAAAATACTATCTTACATTGGTGCAATGAAAAAAAATTGTGAGCAACTCAAATTATTAAAATTTTCTAGCTGATATGCTTCAAATTTAAGTTGTGTTGATGTGGGAGCATAAAACACATTCAAAATGAAAATTCACGACTAACACATTTGTAAATTCCCTAGAGGATATGTAGTTCAAGAAGTTTAGGGCATATACTGAATACCATATTCATAAGTTTTGTTATGTATACATGTTTATGAATTTAACCTATTTAAATTTATTTTGCAGAAATAGTTTTTCTGACACCTTGAGCATAGGGCTCTCAATCAAAAGAACTTCGAGTGCAAGGAGCATAACTGTATTTGCGACATGTTCAGTGAAGCATTGAAGACAGATTAGTGCTCCTCATGGCTCGATTAGTGCTCCTCATGGCTCAATGGGATGCATTGGACTCTCTGCTTAGAGATTGGGACTCTCTAGATTACAAAAGGAAGAATTAACAAGCAAAACAAAATAGATGCTTTAACTGTGGAGGCATGAGAGTCTTCAAGCATATTGGTGTGGTGCTCTCACATACACGGAACAAGAGAAGGCTGGTAAGAGTTAATTTATGTATTTAAATTATTTTTAAATTAAATATATACTAAATATTGTATTACATCGTCACACCTTAGAGTTGGGATGAGAACCCATCATTGCAAATTTACACGCACTCACTCATAAACGATGGTTAGACCATGCCTAGGTGGATAACAAATCCTAGACGACTCAGGTAATTAACAAGATTAATTAATATAAAATTCAAATAATTATTTAAGTTAATTTAATCTCTAACTTTCCTTTTTGTAGGATACCAATCAAAAGCTGAAGGAGAGTCAAATCCAGCAACCATGCGGTTTTACAATCCAAGTTGTGATCTGTCCTAGTACGATTGTGGAGGGAGGTTGTTGAAGGCAATACGATGGGTCTAGTCTATGGATTGAGGTCTTAGATGACAACATATGATACTCATCCCCCCTCTAGTGCATTCATAACATCTACTTCTACCACGTAAGAGGATGAGGTTTGTAGGCAGGTTGCCACATTCACCATAGATATTGAGGCTTAATTTATTGCGCAACTAGTCCATATGAGATTTGAACAAGAGTCCAAATGCATTCCGATGTCTGACATAGCATAGAGGAAAGTAGTCGGTTGTATAGTAGAGGATTCTGAGGAGGATGATGATGAGGGCACCGATCGAGGAGAACTAAAACTAGATAAAAAACCAACCAAGAGACAAAAAGGCTAGGTTTACCGAGAAGGAGAAGGTGGAAGCAAGAAACCCGGAACCCTAACAGAGCCCTCAGTGTGCATGATGATCCAAAATTCAACAACAAATTATGATATACTATTCATAAGAAATTCTAATTGGTTTTTTTAGTTGGAGGAAAGTTTCAACAATAAGAGAAGAAAAAATTAGTAACAGTATTTCTTAGTTATTTTTTTGCTTATGACTACTTTTTAGTAATATGCCAATAGTAGCTAAAATTATTTTCTACAAGAATTAAGATTTCACCATATTAAAAGAAAAAAAATTGATTATTATTTTAAACCATTCAATCAACATTAAAAGTATTTAAAGGTGAAATTATAATTAACAAAATGTCTAAAAATATTATTTGTAAAAACATTGTAAAATTGTAATTAAATTGATACATCATTGACAAATCCATCATTCAACTGGAATTTGAGATATGACACAGATCTCGAGAAATATTTTGAGCAAAAATCAATTGAAATTTCATCAAAAGTCATCCAGAGCTCAGATTTCAATAAACCTATTGTCAAAATGACTAGCTCGATAATTTGGACCCAATGATACCAATATCAGTCCCATCCGAGCATAATCAAGTTCAGATCGAGTCATTAAACCACTTTTGGAAGCTTTTCGAGCATAATTGGAAGGTAAAAAGAATGTCAAATATGGCGAGCTTATAGTTAAATCGAATGTCTCAACAAGAAAACTCCAATGAGCCCAAGATCGCTCAATTTTGCTTCGTTAAGGTACTCGAATGTCCATCAAACACATATGATTAAAGCAGGTTATTCAGACCGTCTAATTAAAGTTGTTCATATTTTTGTAATAATTGCATTCGGGGCTCTATAAATAGAGCCTCACCCCTCTCATGAGGGGAGATGAGAGCTTGAGATTTGAGGAAGAGCTTGAAGCTTCGAGAAGGAGCTGAAGTCCAACACCACCACCGCCGGCTATCTCGACCACCACTGACGTCAGTTGACCACTGCTGATCATTGTCGACTTTCTTTGATTGCCCACCATCAACTGTCATCGACCACCACTGGCCTCTGTTGACCTCCTCTGACAGTCTTCGATCATTGCCAATCTTCGTTGACCGTTTGTATCACTTCTAATCTTCGTTGACCTCAGCCGAACACTGTCAATCACCAACAAAACAACCACCATAGACTACCACCGACCGGACGCCGCCAATCACTATTGGTCATCTTCTATTCCTAGTAACAAATTCATTAGCATATCAACATTGTAACTTAGGAAACCTAATAACATTTTTCCTTCTGTAGAATAGCTGGTTGCAACTGTAAACATCTTTCTATAGTGGAACTCTTTAGGTGGGCTAGACACTGCGTTTATTATTTTCCTGGTTTTCCATGTAAAAATTTCTAATGTAATTATCTGTTGTTTTCCTCCATCTGAGTGTGTGATGAATTATCATGCAGTGCTAAGAAGATAATCCATTACTCCGCTTAGACATGTGTGAGAATTACTATATCTAGTTAAGCAACAAATTGTTTTTCTTCTTTTAATTTTTAGAGTTTAGGCTTTTTGGTCCTTAATCATATGTTTACTTACCCCTTAACCTGATCTTTGGTTCTTAGATAAATTCTGTAAAATTAAGGTTGATACTTTGTTGAAATGAAAACAGTAAGGAATAAAAAATTCTAAGGATTAGTTGACAGTCTCATAGTCCTGCCTTTTTAAATGCTTAGAGATTTCTATGTTTGGGAAAGGAAAACATTTTAGGCACAAGGCTAGTATTATGCACATCCATCTTAACTTTTTAGTGAATTTCACAATGCCTTAATAACAATCTTCCTTTTCATCAAATGGATTAACACTTATAAATTTGGCAAAAGTGAAATCGTATCAAAGTAACAGAATCACTTCAAGGCCAGCTAATTGTGTGAACTTCCCTCCCTCAAATTTGGTTAAACACATAACTTCCATTTTAACATTTTTACATGTCAAATCATTCTCAGCAGAACATCATACAGAAATAAGAGGTTAGTCACAAAAATTTGCAGAAAAATTACGGTATCAAGCAACACGCTTGCAAGATACAAGAAACTAAAATAGTCAACAGGTTAATAGAGAGGACAACAATTGAAAAAACTGAAAATAGAGCATACTAATAAAAGCACAAGCATGCTTCAAACTACTGGTGGGAACAATATCAAATGCAACAAAACACAACCACTCAAAGTCTATCAAAGAAAATACACAACTTCAAAATTAAAACCGGCCCTATCAAATCCCTAAAAAGGTAACATCTAACTACACATCTTCCTCCTCGTCATCCATCACATCTATCCCAGACTGATACGGTTCATAAGATGCTGGTGCTGGGAACTCTAAGGACTTTGGTTAAGAAAGCCATACCTGGTTTCGATACATCTTAGCCTGCACTGCGTTGTACTGATATTGGTAGTCATAATGTCGCTGCTGCTGCTCGATACGGTGAATGGACTGCCTGTGGATCTGATATAAATTATAGCTGAGCTTACTGAGTTTTCATGTCATCTTGTCAACTTGCCGGTACAGCTTTCCTATCATCCTAAACCGTGACGGTGTTCCCTCTCTCCTCGACGAACTCCCTCCCCGACTCTCTCCTTGCAATCGGATGCACTCGTATGACCAAATGATCTCACGCGTAATAGCGCTCGGAGTCTGTAGGGGCTTCTCACCTCGCCCTCTTGGCACATCAGCAAGGTTGCACAAACTGGTGACCAGACGTGGAAGACCCAGTTTTATGGTTGTATCACCGTTGATGATGTGGCTTAGGAGGGGGAAAAATTTGCATACGGAAGGTGTACGTAGCTTGTGTACGCCCTCCAATGTGAGGCGGCGACTTCGGCGTTGTGCGCTTCGTATGTAATCAATATTGAGAGAATATAATGGAGGGTACGGGGATTACGTGAAATACGTAAGCCATATTATCTGCTCGTATACGTGGAAATCGTACGCGGCGGCGCGTACGGTACGTGACATCGGGGAGCTGAGTCGATGTCCATCGGTTTGCCCTTTTGAATGCAGTAATTCAAAATGACGCGATCTTTGGTGACTTCGGTGAGGTTAATGGTGGCATGTCTGTAACACGTGGTAGTGTCGAGTCTTAGAATGTTATCCATTAAAGCACTAGAAATTTATAATTTTCTCCTCTAGCTTTGCCACTGGGCTAGACCGTTTGTGAGAAAATTACAAATTTTATTAAAATTAGGGTCCAAGAAATGTGAATATATGTAATGTGGAACTTTAGGGACGTTCAGATAGGCATTGATAGTGTCAGGGTCATACGTTACCCATTTTCCTTGCACAAAACCCTTCTCATCCTCAAGTTCCTTCATGTTAGAGAAGAACTCGCAGATGATCGGAACTATGATAGGTAAAATTTTGTAGCACAGATGCTCCCACCCTCTCGCCTCAATTTGTTAAGCAATCTCCCCACCCGGTGCTGAGAACACTCGTCCGCGGATCAGCTCCCACGCGCAAGAATGTCTCTAAAAGCCGGTTGTGGCCTCCCGCACCCATAAACTTTCTTTGTCCAGAGGTACGTATCTTTCATCTTGGTCTTTAGATCCATGCCAAATGAAGAAGAGAATAATACACCACAATGTACAGTAAAAATTGCCCAAACTACGAAGATTTCCTTTCTAAAGCTAAGGATCGCAAATTTGCATTCCTCTCGGAGATTCACGGCGTTCAAGGTGGTTTTGTGGTCAAGAGCACTCCTGGCAGTGAGTTTTTATGAAAGAGGAGCATGAGGAGGAATGGTGATTCAGGGAAGTCAACTTAAGAAAGGTGGTGCGGTGCGGACGCCCAGTATACGGGGTGTGCCTTTGCGGAAAGGAATGGATGTAAGGGCACCGATATAGGTACGGGTGCATCGACGTGCCTAGGGCACTAGGGTGCACCGGTGAGCACCAACTCCTCACAGTTTGAGCTCGGGCACTACCACAAGGCGTGGGTATTTGAAAATCCACCACAGGTTTTTCCAACTCTCATGTTTGTGACACAAAATTCACCCCATGTGAGGGAACTAAATTGGATGTGAAGGCACCCAAAAGATGATGTTGGTGCGTCGTGCCCCCACCATAACAACCTATTGTTTTTCGTTCTTCTACACCACCAATAAGAATTTACAACTCTGTAATGATCAAGACAACAAAGAGAAACACTAACAACAACTTGTATAAAAAATACAACCAAGATACTCAATAATAAAAATAACAAATCCTAAGATAATGCCCAGGATTCTTATCGAGTAGCTAGGTTTAACTCCTCAGCCACCAGACGATCTCGAATATATTATTAAGATGATTCCAGCATCAAGTTTTCCTTAGGGCACTTTTCTTATCTCCTCCTTGTTACAATTTCAACCTATGACCATTCACCTTAAAAATATTGTTGTTTTTAAGTCTAGATGTACACTTCGAAGGAGTTATACTTATGCTACCGGTGAAGGGTCACGACGCGTAGGCTTTTAACTTTGAGAATAATTTTAGTTCAGGGTATGCAAATACTTGACATAACATCTCGTTAAAATTCCTTCCTAATCGCTTTTGTAGTGCCACTTTTCATCCTCCTTATATATTTTGGCATTATTGTAAGCCTCCATCAAGTTTGTTTCAAATCATTTAACTGTGTCAATCTCCTTTATTCCACATCTTTTATATTATAGTTTAATTCTCTAATTGACCAATATTTTTTATGTTCCAATTCCAGTGATGGCGAGGCCTTTCCAAAAGTTATCTCTCAGGTGATAAACCTGAGATTCTTAAAAGCGGTCTTATAATCCCACAAAGCATCATCCAACCTGGGGGCCAAATCCTTTCTGCTAGATTTAACCTCTCTAAATTCTCTTGATTTATATTTTATTAGATACCTCACCTAATCCATTAGTACGTAGTGGTAAGCGATGAGAGACCTTTTGGGCGATTCTAAATTTTGCTACTAATGGCTCCATCCTTTTATAACAAAAATGATCACATATATCACTCATGATTACTCTCGTGTTCTAAATAGACTAAAAAATATACTTTTAAGAATTTCAGAACCTCGACCTTCTAATTTGACTAATGATCACAACTTCAATCCAATTTGAAGGATAAGCCACTACTATCAAGATGTAAGTGTTCCCTAAAGATGGTATGAATTGCCTCATAAAATATATTCCCCAAACATCAAAAATTTCCACTTCCATATTTACTTTTAAGGGCATCTCATTTCTCTTTGAAATGTTGTCTACCAGTTGATACCTATCACAATATTTGACATATTCATTCACATCCTTAAATATGATAGACTAATAAAATTCAGATTGCAAAATTTTAGTGGCAGTTCTAAAACTTCCAAAATTCCTTCCAGACTTAGAATTCAACACCTAATAATATTGGAGACCTCTTCCAATAGTACAAACTTCCTAAAAATCTGGTCCTTACATCTCCTAAAAAGATATGGATCATCCTAATAGTAGAATGCGACGCAAAAAAATAAATTCTTCCTGCGAGTGGTAGTTCGTACCATAAGGCATGATCATGTTGACAATGAAGTTCATTATGTCAGCGTACCACAAGATGTGCTCTGAAATGCTTGAGAGTTGCTCCTTAGGAAAGCTCTCACATTTATGTCAACCAAGACATTTCTAATAATCCCTCTGCTTGAGGCAACTACCTAGTTCTTTGTACCTTTCTGATCAGTAATATCCATATGAAATTCTTGTAGTAGAAGAACTCATGAGATCAAGCATGGCTTGTGTCTATTCTCTGCTACAAGACATCTAATAGTATGATCGAGTGCACACCTTGAATCTAGTGCTTATCGGGTAGGACCTAAGCTTATCGAAAGCAAATGGTTGATTTCTCCTTCTCCATGTTTGATTTAGTTAACTTGGGCATCATTAAGGGTTCTCTTGGCATATTATATGGCATGAAAAACCTTGTCTACTCTATGGCTAGTGCAATACCTACGGCACGATCACTCGCATCCCATCTACTCAAAAGGCATAGTCGAATCATGTCTTGCAATCGCGGGTGTGGTAACTAATTTAGATCTTAGTGTCTCGAGTGGCTTGGCAAGTCTCATCACAATCAAAATGCATAGCCTTTTTCAACAAAAATGACATAAGGGCTTGGCTTGATCTTAGAAAAATCCCTTAATGTACGAACGGTAAAAACGAGCATGTCTAGAAAGCTCTTAATCCCCTTAGCAGAAGTGGGTGATTGAAGTTTCTCGGTCTGAATTTTAGGCACAGGTCACCCTCCATCCTTTTTCGAAACCTTATGCCCCAAAACTATTCCTTATGTGATCGTAAAGGCGACACTTCTCCCAATTCAACACTAAAGTAATCTCTTCACACCTCTGAACTTGGGCGAATGTTTTAAGCATGAACGAAAAGAATCATCAAACACCCGAAGTCATCCATAAAATTGAAACTGGTCTCGTCGGATCATAAAGATGGACATCATGCAATGCTGAAAAGTGGCTAGAGCATTGCATAGTCCAAAAGAAATCCTTTTAAATGCAAAGGCCCTATAAGGGCTAGTAAATGTGGTCTTATCTTGGTCCTGGGGCTATGAAAATCTGGTGGTATCCTAAATAGCCATCTAGGAAGCAATCAAAAGTGTGTATTGCTAGTATCTGGTCTATAAATGGAAAGGGAAAGTGATCCTTCCTAGTTGCAGAATTTAGCTTCTTATAGTGAAAACAAATCCTCCAACCAGTGATAGTCCTAGTGAGTATCATTTGATTCCTCTCATTTTCTATAATCACCACTCCCCTTTTCTTAAGCACATACAGAATAGGGCTGACCCAAGCACCTCTTTCATCATAGGATTCGATCTCCTATGGGGATCAGATTTGGGTCCACGTCCCTCTTCCATCAAAATTCTATGCATGCAAAAAAGATGAGCTTACACCCTTAATGTCAGTTATAGTGCACCCAAAGACGTTCCTAAAAGTCCTAGGAACCCTCATTAACTTCCCCTCTTACTTTTCATTCAAGTTTGTTGATCACAGGCAATGTTGATCATTCTCCTATATATGCATACTTAAGATGGTTGGGTAAGGTTTTCAGTTCCAACTCTCGGGATGTCTCAATAGATGGCACAAGCGGCTTGGTGGTGCAGACAATTTCTAAGAGTTCAAATCTTTCCCTAAATGTCTTAAGGTTCCCCTCTAATAGCAGAGTAGATTCCTCCCTATGTGTCAAATCCTCATCCTCAATCTATATTGGCTCTACTTAGTGTTCTTTCAAAGTATCCAAAAATTGTCCATCCACTACATGGTCCACTATGTCAATCCCATGATAATTATATTCACTCGAATCATGGGAAAACCTCATTGACATAAAGTTATCAGAGGTAGCTTCTTGATCTTTCAGCCTAATGATCAATTTCCCCTCTTGGACATCAATCATTGCCCTAACGGTAGTTAGAAAGGGCCGGCCAACTATCAAGGATTTTTCCTTATCTTCTTCCATGTTGAGTACGACAAAATCAGTGGAGAATATCAACTTGTCCACCTTCACTATTACGTCTTCAATTATTCCCATAGGATAGGCTAAGGATTGGTCGTAACTACAAGATCAAATTGGTTGGCCACGGGCCTTTCCTAGCTCGTCACTTGAGAAATAGACGATGACATCGAGTTGATACCGAGTCTCTAGTCGCGAAGTCTCTTCCTGAGCTTCTCTCCTTTGGCACATGAAATGGTAAAGCTCCTTATGTCCTTCATCTTTTGATGTAACTTCTTCTGCAAGATGGCAATACATTCCTCAGTCAATGATACAGTCTCAAAATGTCCTAATCTTTATTTTCTAGTCAAGATATCCTTCATGAACTTGGAATATCTAAGCATTTGTTATAGTGCTTCAGCAAAAGGTATGTTAATGGTCCGCTGCTTGAAATTTTCTAAGAACCTGGAGATTTGTTGATCCACTTTCTATTTTTCCAGTCTTTGGGGAAATGTGGTGGCAATATTTTTATAGAGTCAATCATAATGGGTGAGACGGATGCGCCATCTCTTCTCTGAAGTCTTTGGTTCACTCTAAAGCCAGGATCAAAGTATGGGTCTTTCCTCGACGAGGCTTTATTGATTTTTTCCATACCTCGATCTCCTTTACTTTGTACTTGTTCGATCCCTTTCCTTTAAAGGGCTCGCTTCATTGTTGCCCAGGAGTGTACACAAGGGGTCTTCGTTGTGTTAATCGATGCTTTTGAGTAGTGTTATTCTCTTTCTCCTTACAAATATAATGTAGTTAAATCGAGAGGTTTGAATTTTGTTTAACAACTTTTTCTTTTCTTACACAAAATTGTGATGATATTTTAAACTTCTTTGTTTATAGCAGCCCGATTATATTGTTAAAATCTGTGGAGAAAACATAGGCACGACGGTGGGCGAAGATTTCTTAACTTGTAAATGTGCATTTCACTTTAGAAAGGAATTAGTAGTTATCATACGAAGGAAGTGCGGAAATAGTAGGGAGATAAGATTTGAAAGTCGTAGAATTAAATTTTTTAATTAACGAGCTAAATTATCCAATTGGTTTAAAGTGAGGAAAATGGGTCCACTTGGTCAGGTCCTTGAGAGGAAACGATGGATAATACGTGAAACTGCAAATCTACTCGGCAACACTAATAGCACATCTTGCACCAACCTTTAGGTAGCTTGATGTTAAATGTGACGAATGGTAAATAATATTTATGTCGTATTTATCAACGATACAAAATTTTTAAGTTAAAAAGCAATTGAATTCCTCTACTTATTACATAAATATTTGTAAGGAGAAAGTATTTTAAATTAAGTATTTTATTCGTGTGCTTAGACATTTACTTGCATAATTTTGAAAGTTTAGTAAGTTTAATTTTACTCTTGTTTAATTATTAGCACTTCATTTTATTTTCAGTATAATTAAAAAGTTTTCTTTTAATTAAAACAACTTCCACATAGTGGGATCGATATCCAGGCTTTTAAAAGAAAATTCGCATATTCTTTGAAACGTCACATTATCTTACATAGTAACCACAGTGTGTTTATTATTATGTTATAAAATATTTAAATCTTGCGCACTAGCCGCTTATTTATAGTCGAGTTCACCTTTCTTTTGTAAGTTTAATTATACGCGTAATTGTGGGTTGGGTCGAGAGTTTTTGGCGTCGTTGTCGAGGAAATTTAATTTTAAATTAAATTTATATATATTTATTTTTATACAATATATAAAAACAAAAAAATAAAAAAATAGAAGTGTTAAAATATAAAAATTAATTTTATTTCGTTTGTGTCTTCTTTTATTTTTTTAAGTAAAATAACATGCGTAGTTCGGGATGGAAGAAATGATGCGCTACGATTAGAATTAAAGCAATGTTATAAGAAAAATTAAAAAAAGAAAAACGATTTCATAATATTCAAGAAATGACGAACATACCTCGAAATAATCCTGAAATTACAATTGAAGGTAATGATCACCAAAATTTACAAAAACCTTTAAGAAAATATGTTAACCCTACAGCATATGAAATTCATTTATGTATTTAAATCGCTGTGCGTCATCGAATTCGTTTGAGTTTTGTCACGATATAATACGAAATACAGTACGAAATAATCGATTTGAGGATCACCGAATGAGGATCAAATTTACATCTTTGCAAGTTTTTAGAACTATGTGTTATTTTCAAATATGATGGTGTATCGAACGATCTTATGGACTTTTTTTTAACTTTAAGGGATAAAACTAAGATGTAGTTAAATTTGTTAGCTACAGAATCTATTAAAACTTGGGGAGAAATGACACAAAAATTTATGGCTAAATATTTTCCTCCTTCTAAAACTACTAAACCATGAAATGATAAAACTTCATTTACTCAATATGAGGGAGAAACAATTTATGAAGCTTGAGAATGATTTAAAAAACTCCTTAGGAAGTGTTCACACTATGCATTACCAGATTGGTTAATATTCAAACATTTTATAATGGATTGGTAGGTTCCCTTAGATCTATGGTGGTCTCTTGATGCATGTTCTTTAATGGCAAAATCATCGATGAAGCTTATGCTTTAATTGAAGAAATGGAAAAAAAAATAATTTTTAATGGCCTTCTGAAAGGATAAATCCTAAATAAATGGCTAATATTCATGATATTGATGCATTTTCTATTTTAGCTTCTCAAGTAAATGCGATATCTAAGAAATTGGATAAACATGCTATGAATCATCCCCAGATACCTCGGAAGTGAATAATGAAGAATTTAGGAAATATGAATGATTCTCGATCTTTAGAAACATTAAAAGCTATAGCTAGTAAAACTAACAACTCATATTCTAATTCTTATGTCCGTATTGTACGCTTATTTTTAGAGTGTCGTGTTTTATTTTGAAAGAGGGGTCGCACTTGATAAATCGGCGAATTTTAATTAATTTAAATAAATAATTTGAAAAGGTAGTATTTGATTTTGGAAATAATTTTAAATTTGAAGATTTTAAGATATGAGATTAAGCAGGCCTCACATCACGAATAGTTTATATAAACGAGCACGCGCCCTGGCCAGGTAATACATCACAGGATAGACTACCTTTATGATGGTGGGGGCTTGATTAAATAAAGCTTAGAAGATTAGTGACATCCGTTTGGTCGCGAACTAATTTTATAAGCCGGCAAGTTTCCTTTTTGCTTAATATGAAAACATTAAACGGGGTTTATATTACTGGGTTCTTTAGGAACTCACACTATAAGTGACCCACATAGTTAATTCATCTTAAGTGACGAAGTCAGCACAAGCTACCGATAATAGCCGGCTAATTCGCCTCGAAGTTTGAAGTTTAAGTTTTTGAAGATTGAATTTGGAATTTGATAGAGATGGATCGAATTTTGGAACATTTTTGTTTTATTGAATCGAAGGAAGAGGTAGGAGAAATCGATTCGAAGTGAACTTCGATAATTTCAGCCTTTATTGTTTGTCTTGAATTTAGGAAAGTCCTAATGTTTATTTGATATTTCAATCTTGCCGATTTCAATTAATTAGGGCTTATATTTGTATGATAAAATCAAACGAATGGCACAGAAGATGTGAGGGTTTATTGTCGTATCGGACATTGCCTCGAATCTAAGACCGGTTAGGGCTTAATTTCTGTCTAAGTACCTAACGAAGAGTTGAGTTTATGTTGCACTAGGCAAGCTACCTCGAAGTCCTATGGCTTGGTTGTTTTAATTCTAGGAAAGTTTTGCGAAGTAGACTCGAGGTTTTGCTTGATGACGATGGTCGTCTTGCCGCCGTGCTCGGCTTCCTTGTTGTTGCGGAGGTTTGATTTAGAAATCATAAATCGGGGGATGAGAGAAGTGTTTTTGGTTAGAAAAATCTTAATTTCCAAGTGTTTTTTGTGTTTTAATTAAAACAAATCTTAAAGTTGATTATAACGACACGGTTAAGATCATGAGTTCAAATCCTTCGGCATCGTTATTTTTATCGGATTCATAGTCGGATAGTTGCTAAACTCGGCGAATGAGTTCCACACTCATTTAAATAGTGGGAAATCCTAGTTAGCGACGCGTAAGGTTCGTAAATCAGGGTATTCGTCATCCGACGGGACGTTTTAATTTAGTTGTAATTGTAGTTTTGTGTTACGTTTGTGATTAAATTT
The DNA here is from genome assembly GCA_022702705.1 of Papilionanthe hookeriana x Papilionanthe teres. NCBI lineage: Eukaryota > Viridiplantae > Streptophyta > Magnoliopsida > Asparagales > Orchidaceae > Papilionanthe > Papilionanthe hookeriana x Papilionanthe teres. The sequence continues at coordinate 84,719,606 of CM040425.1, forward strand.
TGAGTTGTTTATATTTTGAAATGTTGTGGCGGTGAATTTTATCTTGCGATGACTTTTAACTTAATTTTGGTTTCAGTTTTAGGGGGCTATCCTAAAGGTGTGGGTTTTCGTCTGTTGTTTTATCGTACGAGAAAAGTAAAATGCATTTGTTATAAAGTAAATTGCGAAAGTAAATTGCGAAAAGTAAATTACTTGATAAAATAAAAGCGTACTGGAGGGTCTTCCCGCGTCATCTGAGGGGTTTGCACTTAAAACACGATTAGCGTATTTAGCGAGTTCTAGGTAAAAATTTAAGGAAAGGTTATGGTTTTATAAATTAATCTTATGGTAGTCGTTTCACATGACGTACGAGTTGCTTGTGTTTTGGTTTAAGGACGATTTCTTCGTGAACGATTAAGTCGATTGTTGCTATAAATATCTGTCGTATTGAGGAAGTCTTAGAAGAATCTTAAACATCTTTATTATTTCCAGGATTGTTTTAAGTTGAATGAATTTAATTATACAAATGAATTAATCGTCCGAGAATTTGATTTGTTAACTTGCTCGATTAGTAGGGCGTTTGAATATCTATGAGTGAAGTGGCCGAAGCCCCGTTTAATGTTTTATTTAGAATGTTATAATAGCTAAAGCTTTTGAGGTAAGTTAGTATTGAATGATTTGGTTTAAGTTAAAGAGTTTAAATTTGGAATAGCGTTCAAGTTGTTTTATATTTAATTTCTTTTATGTCTTAGGTGATGTTATATTTAATTTAACTTAATTTAATTGAGTTTTAATTTAGTTTAACATAGTTGATTTAATTTGATTTGGTGTTTAATTAATTTGATTTGATTTAACTTATTTAATTATTTAATTTAATTTAATTTAATTTTAATTATTTAATTTAATTTAATTTAATTGTTTAATTTAATTTAATTTAATTTTAATTTAATTTAATTTAATTTAATTGTTTAATTTAATTTAATTATTTAATTTAATTTAATTTAATTGTTTAATTTAATTTAATTTAATTTTAATTAATTTAATTTAATTGTTTAATTTAATTTAATTTAATTATTTAATTTAATTTAATTTAATTATTAAATTTAATCTTAATTTAATTTATCTTTAATTTACTTTATTTTTAATTTTAATTGAAATTTGAAAGATTTTAATAATTTAATTAAGTCTTTTAATATTTTAAATTTGAGTTATCATTTTAATTAAAAATTGGTATTAGTTGATATAATTAATTTAGGGATTTTTAAATTAAAGAATAAATCTCTTGCAATAAAGATCCCTTATTTTAATAATTCGATTTTATTATTCTTCCAATTTAATCTATTATTTAATTAAAGTTTAATCATTTTAAAAATTATTTAATGGGTTTCTACCCTTTAATTATTTAAATTTCAATCATCCAAATCAGATTAGGATCAAATATTTTACTTGTTGATTTTTTATTAAACCTAAAGTTTTAATTAAGGATTAAAAGATTTTAATTATAATTTTACCACTTTAAGCTTAATAATTTCATAACTCACTAAAATTGAACTCAAATGAACTTGAAGTTTTTATGTGACTTCACTCATATGTCAATAAGAACATGAGGGGAGAAAATGTGATTTTTCTGTATTTAATTTATTTATATAATTATTTCTGGTGGAAAATAGAGATTTTCAAGGAAAATTTGATAACGTAATAAGGGAAAGTTTCTGTCCTTAAGAAAATTAGGGGACATTCCTAATGACCAGAGAAGCACTTGGACCAATTTTGGTGATTTTGAATTATATTATTTTTATTATAATTATTTTGAGTTTGGAGTGTTAATTAATTTAAAAATAAAATAAATGTTGAAAAATGGATTTTATATTTTTCAAAAATCTCTCTGATATCAAGGAAACCAGAATCAAATTTTGCAATTTTCTGATTTTTCTATGATTTATAATAATTATTTTGATTGAAAATCTTAGAAATACATTTTTTAATTTTAAAATTACCCTAGGGCTTTAAAATTTAATATCTCACTAAATAGACTTAGGAAAAATGTGGGATTTGTTCGTAAGTGATTAAAATTCAAAATGTGACATTTTGGTGAACTTTATTATTTTTGTGATTTTTATTATTTTTTAATTATTAAAAATATTAAAATATTATTAAAAATCAACTTTTTCAGAAAATTGAAATTTTAATTTTTCTTGGATTCCCCCTGATATCAGAGAGGCTCCAAAACCAATTTGGTGAATTTTTTAAAAGTATTTTAAAAGTTATGAATTTTTAAAGTTTAAAATGGCTAAGTGACTTAATCAACCCAATTAGTGGGGCTAACCCGAGTACGATTGAAACACGAATTTTTATGGTGGATTCCTCTGATCCTAAAGGTCAGTGGAGAATTGATTTCAAGTCAATTTGATGCCTGGTTAACTCTAATTAATTGAAGACCTATTTTGGGTGTTTAAGCCAAATTAGGGTTAATGCGAGTGAATTAACTCGAAGTCACAATGCAAGGGTTCTCTGATGCATGGGAACGTCACCAAATATTTACAGAATTTATTTACGCAGCATCTTAATTTTGGAATTAAAATACCAGCTTATTGTATGCATTTGAAAAATAAATAACTTTTCACGAGTGGCCTCGACCTTGAAAAATTCGGGAATGTTCCCAAGTTCAGAGGCTTCAAAGAGCTATGGTCTCATGCCATGGTGAATTGTATACATGCATGGAGAATTAAATGTATCTGAGAGAGTAAATAAATCATAAAAAATAAAATACTTAATTAAATTAAATGATTTAACTTACACGTTATTCTCCTCATTCGGCGAAGCGGGGGTATTTTTATTTTATTTTTGTGATTTTTCTACACAAAGATATGGATTTTTGAAGTTTAGGGAATTAAATAAATAAGAAAATACCCTAATTTCTATTTATCCACGCGGCGCCAGCGAAACCTCGGCAACTCGAACGCACACGCGTCGTGCTCCCATTCGACGCCGCCACGAGTCAGCGGCCCGGGCCCCGCGGTTCTCGTACGCGTCTCTGAGGGTCGACGCAGTCTGGCCGTCCGTGCGCGCGTGTATTGAATGGACGGCATGCGTTCATCGTCCCCAGTCTCGCCCCGGCGAGTCACACTAAATCCCCAAGATCTCGCTCGATTCTCGTGGATTTTACGTTCTTATACTCTATGGATTCGTCTTGAAGAGACGAACACATACATACGGTAACATGCATTGAAACTAAGGCATTTGAAATGGAGAATCTCCGAAGCTCGGGATGGATAGTTAACTTCCATTACCTTAGCTCGGAGAAGTGTAGCTGATACGAGAGTTGTTGCACCTTCGATTGGGTCAAGCCAAGCTCAGGATGAAGTCTCTGAATTACAGTGAATTACTGACTATGAAAGTGACCACGGCGTCGCAAAGCTTGAGTGGGCAATGGAGTGGCTAGAGATGGGGCTTTCGTGGGGAAACTTGCTCCTCTTGGTCCGTGTGAAGGTGTAGGACCGATCGATTTGAGGATTGGCTGTTTGTGGCAAAGTGTCCTGGTTTTGGGTGGAATTTCAGTTGAGAAATTGGGCTCTGGTGGTGGGGATTAGGGCGAATTGACGCGGGATCCAGCGCTCTAAGGATGGTGAAGGGTTTGGAACAATTTTGGCGAGTTTCGGCGAGGTTTGTGCTTGGCTCTTCTCGTAGCGAGAGGGTGGAGTTTAAATAAATTTGTTGGGGGAGCCTCAGGGGAGAGTTAGAGAGCAGGATGCATTTTGCTGGTGAGGAGAAGATCAGTATGGTGACCCTTTAGGGATGGGGCGGCTCGACGTAGTGAGAATTTCAATGTTGGCTCACATGTGAGCTCTCGGCCATGGTGTTTTCCGGCGGCACAGTGACGGCGCCCCCGGCCGGCATGGGTCACCCTCGAGGGTCGGTGGGTCGGGGCGGGTTTGGCTCTTGTTGATTGGCCGTATTGGACGTAATGTAAAGGCTTTGATCCAGTGGAATGGGGCGTAGGCAGATTTGGGCACAAATGGGTCAACTACCCATTTGGGCTAGGTGCACCACCCCGAGCTGGTTTAAGTGAGGAGAAAGTGATTTGGATCGGCTTGATTAGTGGGGTCGAAGTCGCAATCAGTACGATTAGGCTTAGCGTGGTTTAGTGGAATCGTATGAAGTGGTTAATAATGCACTTTAGGAGTTAAGGAAAGAGCCTCCTCCTTTTGCCCAAAATGGCATGGTGACATGTAAAGAGGCTCTCATGGCTTGCATATGGCTTATGCATGGCTCCATGGCTGCATTTGGCTTGGGAAAAGTAAAGTGTTCATGGAAATGGATTTAAGGAAAATTTTGGTATTTAGGGGTGATTTGGCATGAGGCTTGATTTGGAATTATTTGATGATGAATTTAGGACTTAGGGATGATTTTAATTGAAAGTATGATGAGGGGAAATGTCATATGGGCCTTGGAAGAATTTTGGGCTTTTTTTGAAGAGGGTTTTAGATGGGGCATAAGATGGATTAGGAAAGTGGGCTCTTGAATTTTAAAATGGATTTTGGGATGAAATTTTGTAAGGAGGTTGGGCCAAATAATTATTGGGTTTAGCTCATGGATGTGTCATGAGTGACTTGAAGCAAATTTGGGGTAGTTTGGACTTGATTGGGTTGGATTTGAATTCTTTTGGTGAATGGGCCAATGTAGGTCAATTGGGCTAACTTGGGCCAATGTTGGGCTAGGGTTGAAATTGATGTAAAATAAATATTAAGAAATGTTTATGGGAGTGTTTCAAAGAGGTTTTGGCTTTGGTTGGGTTTTAATTTTGAGGTTTGGGCCTATTTGGGTTAGATTTGGGTTTAGGTCAAATTGGGCTTTTTGATTTTGGGTTGAATTTGAGTGGGGTTTGGGTCAAAATCTTGGGCAAATCATGTTAGTGTTTTGTTTATGAGGATGTTAAGGAAGGTTTAGAAAAGATTTGGGGTTAATTGGAGTTGAATTGGGTTAGTTTGGGCTAAGTTTGGGTCATGGGTCCAAATTTGGGCTTTAAGGCCCAAAGTGAAATTGGATCCAAATGTCAATCAAATTGGACTTGGATTTGGTCTAAATTGGTATTGGGAATGTTGAATTGAAGTTTAGAATTGAATTGGACCAAAATTGGGGTCAATTGGGTATGTTTGGTTTGACATTGGGTCCACTTTGGGTTAAAATGGGTCAATTTGGGGGTTTTGACAAAAGTAGGGTAAATTGACAAAATTGGCCCATGGTGTAATTGGACAAAATGAAATTGGGAATATTTGGGATTTTCTGGAATTTTCTGGGAATTTTCTGAATTTTTGGATTTTTAGGCCAAGAAGGGTATTTTGGGTATTCGGAGGGTATTGGGGGTTTTCTTGGAATTTTTGGTATTTTTGGGTATGGATGATCAATTTGAGTGATGTGGAGGTGTTTGGGATTGATTTTGGAAAATTTTAGGTAATTTGGAGATTTTGCAAAAATTTCGGTAATTCAAGGCTTTGAGTAGGCTTAGAGGTGGAGGGTCCCTGGGTCAAAAATCGAAAATTTGGGAAATTGAAGATTGGGTGAATTTAGGTGGAAAGAAATCATTTTGGTTGAGCCATGAAGCCATTTCAAGCCCGTATGAGCGATGAAAGACTCATTTGTGCGATTCATTATGTTGCTCCTAACCCTCTCACAGGCGGCTTAGGGTTAAGCGACCATCCATGTGAATCACCTACATGAGTCGGGAGGTTAAGTTGGGTATGGGTGTGGTTTTAGGAAGTGTGTGGAAATGTAGTGTGTAAGTGTAGTGTAAGTCGCCCCTTCACTGCACTGTGCCACCCAGCAAGCGGCCCTAAGGCCAAAGAGTCCTATAAGAACTCATCCTTTAAACTTCCATATTTGATTTCAACCCTCTAGGTGATTAGGGTCTATAGTCAAGTTTGTGGAGTTTGCAGGGAGCTTTAGAGTGGTTTGAATTTCTAAAAGGCGGGTCCCAATTCTAGTCCTCTAAGATAGTCAAAGGAAAAGCCTAAGGCTAGATCCTAAGCACTAAAAAGAAGAAGGGAAGACCTCATCAAAAATGAGGTCAACAGACCATAAAAAAACTTTCCAATGAGCACATACCGACATGCCGATGCTAGAATATTGGTTTCTTCATCGGACAAAAACAAAGCCGGTTTCTCATTCTTCCGCCCTAGCTTCTTGATGAAACTAAACTCCCCACCTCCTACCTCCCAAGCATCATGGTAAGATTGAGGGAAAAAACAAGAAAGCGACCTGGAAGGTGAAGAAATACCTCCATTCACCGCATCCACGTAAGATCTAGCCATACACTACCAAACAAAACCAAAAAGGCAAGAAAAAACAGAGTTAGGAAAGAGATCACCCGAGGTAAGCGACGCCGATTGTCCATCCAGAGCCGAAAGCTTCACAAACCCTAGCAGAGCTCAGCACCGACATCGATATATATATATATATATATGTGTGTGTGTGTGTGTGTGTGTGTGTGTGTGTGTGTGTGTGTGTGTGTGTGTGTGTGTGTGTAAAAATTGAAGTTTTTGTGTTAGAGATATACATACATAGGATTTGAGAGTTATGTATGTAAACCTTTCTAATATTTAATATATGAAGATAGGGTACTATACTTTTATTAACAAAATTTCTTATCTATAAATATATCTAGCACCCAACTCTCTTTGTATCTATTTTTATAGCATCAAAGAATTTTGACAACTTCAAAATCTATATAAGAAAATTTTATATTTTAATTTAGATAAGTTAGTGCTAGTAGAGCACATTTTTGTTGTGCTTTATTGATTAAAACATCTTATGAATAAATATAAAGTTTAATGAAGTATTAGACATATAAATATATATTTATTTTAAAATTCTATGGTTTGCTTGTAAATTCTCTAAATTTTAATGAGATCTTAATAATGAAATACTAGTAAATTCTTATACCTACTTTTTGTCAAATTCTTGAGTATTGCCAGAAACAACATTGAGACATTAAAACTATGGTCAAAACCCTTAAAACTTTGCAGAAGATAAAATTATTTAAAAAATTCATATCAAATTCAGTTAAAATAAAAAACTAAAAATTGATTCTAAAAATCATAATTAAGGCTCATTTGCTGCTTAGACACTCAATATCACTATCAGGGAAAAAAATAATGAAAACATTAGAAATTATTGTTGAACTCCAATAGATGAGGCATCCATCTAATGTAGCAATAGGACCATTCTCTCCTAACAGTCAGGTTGGGTATACGTAAGCTTTATACATGTCTGGAGTGACTAATTGGGGCACTCATTTTGTCATAAAATGCCTATTCTTAATATATGATTACAATGTGCTGATTTTAATGAACATTTACCTCTGTGATAGAAAATTTTAGCAGTTGACACCATTCTCAAACTTCAAATCAAGTAATGTCTTGTAACTGAAGATAACTTTTCAATGAATTGGAGCTCATTTTAATGAAAATATATTCTGAACAGCACTTCATGCATTAAACCATGTTTTTTTTTTCTTATATTACTGTTATCATTTTCTTTAGGCAAGAACAAAAATTTATGTTAAAAGAAAAAAAAAATTAAGCGCAACAATTTTCATGTGATAATTAGGTATGTCTTGGCAATAAAATGAGGCTTATTTGACAAAATTTTGATGCCTTTTCTCAAGGTAAGAATGGCGGATGTACAGTTTTCACCAAGGCCTGCAGATGGTGGACCCCTATCGCTTGGCCACATACAGACATGGCTTTGCCTGTGTGAGCCTTCCATGAGCATCTCTCTCTCACCCACACACACATCTACTCACTCTCTCTCTCTCTCTCTCTCTATCTCTCTCAATATTAATTTATAAAGCAATTTTATTTGTGGTGCAAAGAGGCAAAGAAAAGGAGATTAAAAAAGCAGAAGAAGCCGCATCACTGTGGAAGAGAGCGAGAACAAAAGGTATGACAAGGAAATGAAGGAAACCAGAGAAGGCTTCTTGGCCGCCTTCGCTGCAATCCCCATAGAGAGGAGAAAAAGAAGATAAGAGTAGGGAAGGACGAGGAGGCGTTGAAAGAGGGCAAGGGAACAGAGAGAGAAAGAGAGAGAGAGATTTGGCACGGTTTGTGTTTTTTCCCATTCTTTTCTCCTCAGCTTGTTTTCTTCTTAATTCCTCTCTATCTCTCTCTTACTTACTCCCTCTCTTCTCTCTCTCTCTCTCTTCTGGCCTTTACTAGTTTTGAGTGCAACTGTTTGTTTGGATTTGCACCTCCGATTTGTTCTTTTGTCGATCTAGGAAGAGTCCTCAGGTGGTTAAGTTTGGATGTTTTGTTCTATGAATTATTTCGTGTATCTCATCTTCCTTGTGCTGTATCTATCTGCTTTCTTCCATACAACTTTTGGGTTTTCATTCTTTGTCTTTTAGATTCATAAAGAGAGGATAACCGATGTGCAATCATGCTTCTATGTTCGTTAGTAAAAAAAAAATAGTTATTTGCTTGTTTTGATTTCGACAACTCAATGATATTTTCCAGCTACATCATCAAGAAGAGAAGGAGAATTGATTATTTAAGCCTGCCGTCCAACAGCAACGAAGATGGCTGCGGCTTCTTCCTCTCCTTTCTTTAGTATCAGAGATGAAGAAAACCTCAATCACTTAAGGCAGCAGCAGATGAATAATATTCAGGCTCCACCAACGGTCTCCTCAATCCCATCTTCTTCTTCCAATCTGCAAGCTGTACCTGCTCCTCTCAAGAAAAAGAGAAACCTGCCCGGAAATCCAAGCAAGTATCTTTGTTTCATTATCCCCCCAATTAGTATATTATGATTTGCATACCTCAATTCGTTATACACATGGATTTACATATCTGAATTCAACAAAAGCTATCATCTTTCTCTATCTCTCACTTTTACTTTTAATTATCTCAACAAATCTTCATATATGTAATTAAAATATATTGCTTGACAACGTTGAATGATGGATTAATAGATCCGGATGCGGAGGTGATAGCGCTATCTCCAAAGACGTTAATGGCGACGAACAGATTCATCTGTGAAGTCTGCAATAAAGGATTTCAGCGAGAGCAAAACCTTCAGCTTCATAGGCGAGGCCATAACTTGCCATGGAAGCTTAAGCAGAAGAGTAATAAGGAAGTGCGGCGTCGTGTATATCTTTGTCCGGAACCAACCTGCGTTCACCATGACCCATCGCGAGCTCTGGGAGACTTAACAGGCATCAAGAAGCACTTTTGTCGCAAGCACGGGGAGAAGAAGTGGAAGTGCGATAAATGTTCAAAGCGTTATGCAGTTCAGTCGGATTGGAAGGCTCATTCTAAGACCTGTGGAACGCGAGAGTATCGTTGTGACTGTGGAACCCTCTTCTCAAGGTTAATAATTAACCCGGTTTTGATTTACTTTTAAGTTTAATATTTTGTTTAATCCGTTTTATTTGCTGCTTTATGTTCTTAAATTTATAAATGCATGCATGGATGAATGATAATGATCATGATGAACATGAATCAACATGGATTTCCCCGTCTGTTTCCACCTTTTAAAAAGTTGGATTTTTTTTCTATTTTTTGAAATTGTTTTCTTAGGGTTAGGGTTGTTATGGGCTATTATTACCGGGCTGAAGAGGAAAAATATCGGGCGTCCTTTCTGGTGTGTGGAGCTAGGAAGGAGGAAGGTAGTGAGGAGCTGGCGAACTGCTCACACGTGAATAATCGCACAAGTAGCTCCCATGGCCTAAGAGAGAGAGAGAGTGTGTGTGTGTCTGCGTGTGGAGTTTAAAATAATAATTATTATTAGTTTTTATAAGGAAAGGATATTTATAAATCTAGCCCATGAAATGCATAAATGTGAAGTTTTTGTGTATTATTTTGTTTGAGTATGGTATTTCTGATGATGAAAGGATACTGTCTTTCTCCTCGGAAGGCGAGCCTCTGCTATTCTCACTCATGGTTCACATGTAGCCATGTAAGCAATAGAGCAGGGTCTTGTTCTTTTATGGGTTGGCTACTTGTGAGCAGCTCTTTCGTCTCTCACAGGTCCACCTTTTCATGAAAACGTTTCCAACCGTAGGCTTGGAAATTGTGAAGAGTCCTTTACCCCTATCCTTCCTCTCTCTCTGTGAGTGAGAGAGAGAGAGAGAGAAGAAATGGGATTTCATTAATGGAAAAGAGAGAGAGGAACTGAGGAGTGAAGAAGAAGGGTTTGAAGAATGTTGAGGTGAGAATTGAATGTGAGGAGAGCTGCATGTTTTGGGTAAAAAAACTTGGGCGACTGAGTTCTTTGAAAGACATTGGATGGAATACATTGAATAGGGGAATTGATGGAGAGGATAACAAGTTTTTCATGTTTCATGCATAAATTCGCCATTACATTTATTGAAGAGGCAGTCCTAAAAATGGTGGCTCTCTCTTCGAAAGGTCAAATTCCTTTTCAAATTATCCTACATGTCATTGATTGCTTCTTGAATGAAATGCATTTCTTAGATTATTATCATGAAAAGGTGAGATCATTTGAATAATAGTGAGATTCAATTACTTTTCTAATTTTTGCATTCTAAATAAATTAATTTCATTCTCTCCGCAAAAAAAGGATAATTTCAATGCAAGTTGAAAATTTTGATTTGAAACTGAATTTTTTTTCCTTTTTAAGTTTTTTCTGAGCTCATATCTATTGATTTGTGACAGATTTAGTGTCCTTTTGAGATAAAATTAACTTAATTCATATTTTTAAACTATAAAGTTCTTTTCTAGAAGTAAACCTTTCTGAATGTACTATTTTCATCATTTGATTGAGCTTATACGCTATCCCATTTATGAGAAATGCATCTTTGGTCAATTTCAGCTAACAAATTCTATACATTAGCTCTATTTTCTATATACAAGAGATACTAAAACAGCCGTTCATTGCCCAATCCTTTGCTGATTTATTTTCCATAATCTATGTGGAAAATTTAAGCCATTACATATTATTCAGCAAGTGATCGCCTTTCAGCAATTTAGCTCTCTCTCTCTCTCTCTCTCTCTCTCTCTCTCTCTCTCTCTCTCTCTCTCTCTCTAAATAACACCTCCTTTATTAGCCTAACATTATCCTACAAAATAAAAAGACAGAATTTCAGCCAACCATATATAGATTTAGAGGCACAGGAAGCAATCCTCTACTATATATATACCAGAAAAAAAAAACGAGCTTATCCTAGGATCGTATTAATTTTTTATAATTCCTATATTTAATAAATCTTATTGTTTGCAGAAGCGTATATATATTGCATCACTAGTTAATCTAATTTACTCAATTCTATGGTGCATTTGGGGTGGCAGTGCGGTGGTGTTGTGGTGCAGCATTGTAATTTATTTGGTTTGACAAAACTATATTTTGTCTACGTTCGTAAAAAATTACAACAAAAATTTATAGTTTTCCGTTAGATCTGGCTACTAGTTATCGCCTGACTTCGTCATAAAAAAAATTTCTTTTTTTCAATCATTCTTGAGCAGCTTCACAGCAATTCGACTTCAAACAGTTGTAGCTGCCCCAAACAGACTCTAAGCTTTTTGTTCACCCAACTTAAATTAATCTTCTCTGTTATTCAAATTATTATCCAATGTTCTTCAATCATATAGCTCGTCTTCATATATCTATTATCACCCTTCCCATTTTGCCTTGCAGGCGCGACAGCTCAGTATTTTATTAATAATTGTAAAATAAATGCTCGTCCAATTATAGCACTGTCTTTTTTTTTTGTTGTTGTAATTACCATATTACAATATTTTACTGTTACACAGAAGCATATTACATCTTTGGTTGAATTTAATATTATTTTTCTTCAAAAATAGACTAAAGTTAATTTCTTTACACTTCTAGGTAAAAAAAAATTAATTTTTCCACTCCTGTTCTACCTTACAGGCGCGACAGCTTCATCACCCACAGAGCATTCTGCGATGCCCTAGCACAAGAAAGCGCTAGAATCCCCACCAACATTACCAATATATCAAACCACTTATACGGCAGCTCCACCATCAACCTCGGCCCCTCTCACCTGAATCCCCACCTCCCACCTTCCTCTGCCGCCGATCTCCTTCGACTCGGTGACCCCCTCATCTCCTCCTCCCAACCTTCCTCCTTCCGCCCACCTTATCCTTCTCCTCCCCCCACCTTCTTCCTCGCCAACGATAACTTCCAAAACAAACCACCACCCTTTCACTCCCTAATGCAGCTTCCTGATCTCCAACCCAACTCAACCGGTTCCTCCTCCTCATCCATGCTCTTCAACCCAAATCCTCATCATCTAATGATGCTGCATGATCAATTCGCTGCAAATGGCACCGAGCCTTCGAATATCTACGATCAAATGGGTGGCGGAATGCACCCTCTCTTTAACACTTCACTACAAAACGATTCAGTCAACCTTCCTCAGATGTCAGCAACCGCTTTGCTCCAGAAGGCAGCTCAGATGGGCTCTACTTCGAGCAATAACAGTATTAAAGGATTCGGAAGCTCGTCTTCTACAAGATCTCACGTAGAAAATGGGAATCATTTGCAAGACATAATGAACTCTTTTGCTAATGGAAACTCTGGGATATTTACAGCAGGTGGGGGAGAAACTCAAGCTAAGTTTGAGGATTATAATGCTGGATTCTGTCATATGGATGAGGGAAGTTATCATAATAATGGGTTGACTAGAGATTTTCTTGGAGTTGGGAGCTTGTTAAGAAGCATGGGAGGTGGGATTTCTTCCCAAAGAGAGCAGCAGCAGCAGCAGAATCATCATGGAGTTATTGATATTTCTGGATCTTTGAATAAAACTGAGATGAAACCAGCTTCTTCAGGCAGGTCCTTTGCCAGTGGTAATCTTCGGTGAGAGTTAATGAGACTGCAATAATGGGGGGGAATAAGAGGAGGAAAATATAAGAAGTGGAAGGATGAAATGGTAAAAATTAGTTATATGAATTCATATCATGAGTAGTAGTAATGCCTTGATGCTTTGCTTGATGGCCATGAGCAAGAGCTTGCAACAGAACTTGTATGTTTTGCTGTTGTTGTTATTTTTAAATTAATTGTTGCTGCAGGATCAATCTGGATTCTATCTTCAAATTTCTTTTATAGAAACTAATTTATCATATATATTTAATATTCTGTTCTTTCTCTGATTTGTGGTAAGATATAAGTGATTTGGTGGTATTGATAATATTACAATAATATTATTACAGTACAATTAATCCACAAGTATATTATCTGCACATAATATATATATATATATATATATATATATATATATATATATATATATATATATATATATATATATATATATAATTAGCCTTTCTAACTTTTTCTCATGTTTTATTAGTTTTTTTTTATTTACTAATTGTGTAGAGAGGAAAAATGCAGTAAAATATTTTGTTAATTTTAAGTTTTTTAGGGATTATTCAGTATTATTTTGAGGTTTAAAATACTGTTTTATGATTGTAGGTTTTATCCTGTTTATTATTTGTTTTAAGTATTATTATTTTTTTGGATGATATTATTTGTAGAGCAATAAGAGGCAGTTAATACTTCTTATGCAGCAATAACTAATTTAATTAACACATCTTAGCCTATTTTCTTATGCTTTATTTTATTTAAATTTCGAATATTTAATTAAATAATCATTCATTAAATGTTAGTTTTAAAAATTTGAGACAATTTTATAGTCATAAAATAGTTTAATATTCAGAAAAAATAAATATATTATTCTCCCAAAAATCTTCTACAAATTCAATAAAATTATTACTTTACATAACACGTGAAATTAACGAAAATTATTATATTTGGATATCTAAACAATAGTGTGAACTGTACCATATTATTTTGTAAAGGGTATCATGTGATTGAAGTCATCATACACACATATTATGCGGGTAACACTAAGCTGTTGATCAACCAGCCCACGCCATAATTGCCTGCCCTTTTCAGTTCAATACGATCATCGTAACCGGATGTTAACCAGACATTCCCGATCCGCAAACCAAACCGAACCTAACTCAAACAAAACATCTGAAGATATAAGAGTCGCGAGAGCAGTTACGTCCACTTGTATGTATATGCCATATGCTGAGCCTCCTTAAACTCCTAAGAACAATCAACTATGTTTTCTCCAAAATAACATGACAAGAAAAGAGACAAAAAGACAGAAATAGAGATAGCAAGACGCGCATGAATGCATGCAGAACTGTAGCTTGTTTGTCAAAACCAATTAGGCTTGAAAAAGATTTGAAAAAGTCCATTAATTCAAATGAATTATTTTCAACTGCTAATCGTCATAGGTATTAAATTATCATAATTTTATTTCTAGAGAGCGTGTTGGTCAAAATTTTGGATAAAATCATGGACTTATTAGTCATAAATGACTTCTCTATAAAGTTCGATTCTATATAATTCAAATTTTAGGTTGACCGTATGACTCAAAACAAGCTCGACTTTGACTTGTTTGACCAAACCAGCTCTTTAAAGGGGAACTGAGTAGCCCGTTTGTTTGTGGCCCTTTGTGCAGCCAATTTTGTCGCGGCAAACTGTGAGAGCACATTTTTGCTGTGCGACTGTTCCGCATAATAGTACTTTTGTTTCCATGCTGTTTTATCGTGGGCTTGGGAAAAAATATTACATCAGCACTCTCTGACGTAGAGCTTCGTACGAAGTCTGATTTTAGCCGCACATCCACCGAAGGATGCATGGGAGTGGGTCCCGCTGTAAACTTAAAAAAAATGATTGATGTGTGGCTAAGAGATTTGGATATGCTGGTGAGATCAAGCCCACACGTAGTTCTACTGCTGCAGACTCACGATGTAATATTTTTTAGAGCTGGAGACCTGCAGAGTACTCGTTTGCTTATCGAATTAATCGAACATGAACTTCTTGACAAATCGAACACAGACTATTTACAAACAACGAGCTTTTTTTGACAGCCCAGCTGACGGCACAATATTTACAAGTTATATAATGTGGGTAATCTTCTCCATTTTTAATATAAAATCCGTCGATAGATTTCGTAGAATGAGTCACGTGCATTCCTGTCTGTACGGATCCAATTATGCCAACAAGAAGCTACAGCACAAGCTCTTTGAATTTACAGATCAGGGAAACTGATAATTACATAATTCACCTTTTAAAGTAAAATGAAACTAAAAACTTACTTTTTGCTGGAAAAAAAAAATTACAGTTGCAATAAATTCACATGAAAATAAGATTAAAAAATAATTTCTTATTTCTGAAAAATGCAGATATATTCATATATTAAATTTTATCTTGATTTAATAAATTAATTAAAATGGTTTTGAGTAAAATAATAATAATAATAAATTTTTCTGCAAAAAAAAAAAAGAAAAAGAAAAGTTATAATAATAAATCTTAATTTGGGTTTATTAACTAGACTTCGCTTTCGTGAATTCTGCCAAATTGGGTGCCATAAATATATGTTTATATTTCAGGCAGGCGACCATCGCCCTTTAATGTTTTAATATTATTGTTTGTAAATTAATATCTTCATTCCTTTTTTTTTTTAATTTATTTCTGGAAAGCCGTTTTTCCATTAATTTATCAGTGCCGTAATTTTTCTATTCTTTCACTTACTTTCTAATTTTCTTTTCTTGTATTTTAAATATAGCTAGCATTTTCATGTGTGTAATATACCTATATTTGTTTACTGTGTGCTAGAAGATTCATGCCAGCGGAGTAATGGATTATCTTCTTAGCACTGCATGATAATTCATCACACACTCAGATGGAGGAAAACAACAGATAATTACATTAGAAATTTTTACATGGAAAACCAGGAAAAGAATAAACGCGATTGTTCAACTTCACCTAAAGAGTTCACTATAGAAAGATGTTCACGATTACTGGCCACTATTCTACAGGAGGAAAAATGTTATTAGGTTTCCTAAGTTACTGATGTTGATATGCCAATGAATTTGTTACTAGGAATAGAAGATGACCAATAGTGATTGGCGGCGTCCGGTCGGTGGTAGTACATGGTGGTTGTTTTGTTGGTGATCGACGGTGTTCGGTGAGGTCGACGAAGATTAGAGTGATACAAACGATCGACGAAGATTGGCAATGATCGAAGACTGTCAGAGGAGGTCAACAGAGGCCAGTGGTGGTCGATGACAGTTGATGGTGGGCAATCAAAGAAAGTTGACAATGATCAGCAGTGGTCAACTGACGTCAGTGGTGGTCGAGACAGCCGACAGTGGTGGTGTTGGACTTCAGCTCATTCTCGAAGCTTCAAGCTCTTCCTCAAATCTCAAGTTCTCATCTCCCCTCATGAGAGGGGTGGGGCTCTATTTATAAAGCTCCGGATGCAATTATTACATAAATATGAACAACTTTACTTAGACAGTCCGAATAACCTGCTTTAATCATATGTGTTTGATGGACATTCGAGTACCTTAACGAAGCAAAATTGAGCGATCTTGGGCTCATTGGAGTTTTCTTGTTGAGACATTCGATTTAACTATTGTCGGCATTATTTTTAGGTTGTGTTTTATTTTGAAAAGGGGTCGCCTACAGAAATTGTGCGGCGAATTCTTTAATTTAATTTAAATAAATAATTTGAAAAGTAGTATTTGATTTTTGAAAATAATTTTAAATTTGAAGATTTTAAGATATGAAATCAAACCGATCTCACATCCCAAATAGTTTATATAAACGAACACGCACCACAAGCCGTGTATCATCCTGCAGGATAGACACACTGCTTGATGGTGGGACTCGATTAAATAAACTGAAGATTTGTGACATCCGTTTGGTCTGCGAACCAATTTTATAAGTCAATAATTCCACTCGCTTAATATGAAAGCATTAAACGAGGTTTATATTACACGGTTCTTTAAAATTCCTATAAGGCAAGCCCCTATAGTTAATTACATCTTAAGTGACGGGAATCACCTAAGAAAACTCTCGATAATAATCAATAATTCTGCTCTCAAGAATTTCAAAGTTTAAGTTTTCAAAGGATTGGATTTTGGAATTTCAATAGGGAATGGATCAAGTTTAAAACATTTTGTTTTGAGAATTCAAAGGAAGAAAGATAGGAGAAATCACAGATTCGAAGTGAACTTCGATAATTTCCCGACTATCCTAATGTTTGGCTTGGATTTAGGAAAGTCCTAATGTTTATTTAGTATTTCAATCTTGCCAATTTTAATCAATTAGGACTTATATTTATATGATAGAATCATACAAATAGCCTGGAAGATATGAGGATTTATGTCGTATCAGACGACTACCTCGGAATCCTAAGACCGGTTAGGGCTTAATTTACAAGGTAAATGCCTAATGAAGAGTTGAGGATTTATGTTGCACTAGACGAAACTACCTCGAAGTCCTATGGCTTTGTTATTTAATTCTAAGAAAGTTTCTGTGAAGTAGACTCGAGTTTTCTTGATGACGATGGCGTCTTGCTCACTAATGCTCCGAGCTCCTTGTTGTTGCAGAGTTTTAGTTTTAGAAGTCATAAATCGGGGATGAGAAAAGTGTTTTGGTTTAGAGAAAATCTTAATTTCCAGTGTTTTTTACGTTTTAATTAAAACAAATCTTAAAGTTGATTATAACGACACGGTTAAGATCCCGCGGTTCCATCCTTCGGCATCATTATTTTTATCGGATTCACTTAGTCCGGATGAATTTGCTAAACTCAGTTGAATGAGTTCCACACTTTCATTTAGACCGTGGGAAATCCCGTTAGCAACACGTAGGTTACATCATCCAGAGGTATTCCCGATCATCCAACGGGACGTTTTAATTTAGTTGTAATTGTAGTTTTGTGTTACTGTTTGTGATTAAATTTTGAGTTGTTTTATATTTTGAAATGTTGTGGCGGTGAATTTTATCTTACTAATGACTTTTAACTTAGTTTTGGTTTCAGTTTTAGGGACTATCCTAAAGGTGTGGGTTTTCATGCAACGATTGTTTATCATGCGAGAAAAGTAAATGCAATACGATTAAATAAATTGCGATAATGTAAATTGCGAAAATAAATTGCAATAAAACAAAAGCGTACCTGAAGGGTCTTCCCGTCATTCCAAGCTGCACTTAAAACACGAATTAGAATATTTAAGCAAGTTCTAGAGTAAAGCTAAGGTAAGGATTATGGTTTTCTACCAAGTTCCTAATCACTATAGCTAGTCATTTCCTATGACGTCTGCAGGTTTCTTGTGTTTTGGTTTGAAGACGATTTTCTTCATCGAAGAACAATTAAGTTCGATTGTTCTTATAAACATCTATCGTATTGAGAAAGTGTTTAAGAAGAATCTTAAACATCTTTTCGATATTCTTAGAATTGTTTTAAGTCCGAATGAATTTAATTACACAATGAATTAATCGTCCGAGGTTTAGTTAAGTTTTGTTATTATCTTGCTCAGGTGATCTATGATGTTTGAATGTCACTATAAGTGAAGTAACATTTCATTTAATATTACGTTTAGGAGTTATGATAACTAAAGCTTTCGAGGGTAAATTGGTGTTGAATGATTTGTGATTTAGTTTAATTTCGATTAATGGGTTTAAATTTGGAATAGTGTTCAAGTTATTTTAGATTTATTTTGAATTCTTTATGTCTTTGGTGATGTTATATTTAATTGACTTAATTTAATTTAATTTAATTTAATTGAGTTTTAATTTAATTTAATTCGATTTAATTCGATTTAGTTTGATTTGATGTTAAATTAAATTAATTTGATTTGATTTAATTTTAATTTAATTTGATTTGATTTAATATAATATAATATAATATAATTTAATTTAATTTAATTTAACTTAATTTAATTTGATTTTATTTATTTAATTTAATTTAATTTAATTTATTCATTTAATTTAATTTAATTTATTTATTTATTTTAATTTAGTTTAATCTTTAATTTAATTCAACTTTTAATTTTAATTTAATTTAATTTAATTTTAATTTAATTTAATTTTTAATTTAATTTTATTTTTAATTTTAATTGACACTTTAAAAGAGTTTAATAATTTAACTTTAGTTTAATGATTAAGTCTTTTAATATTTTGAATTTGAGTTATCATTTTAATTAAGAATTGAATATTAATGAGATGATTAATTTAGGGATTTTTAAATTAAAGAATAAATGTCTTCTTAATAATATCCCGATTTTAATAATTCCAATTTTATTATTCTTCCAAATTTAATCAATTATTTAATTAAGGTTTAATTATTTTAAATTGTTTAATGGGTTTCTACCCTTTAATTATTTAAATTTCAATCATCCAAATCAGATCAGGATCAAATATTTTACTTATTAATTTTTTTATTAAACCTAAAGTTTTAATTAAGGGTTAAAATTTTAATTATTATTTTGCCCTTCAAGCTTAATAATTTCATAACTCATTAAATTGAACTCAAATGAACTTGAAATTTTTATGTGACTTCACTCATATGTCAATAAAGACATGAGAGGAGAAAATGTGATTTTTCTGTATTTAATTTATTTATATAATTATTTTTGGTAGAAAATAAGAGATTTCCAAGGAAAATTTAATAACATGACCAAGGGAAAGTTTATGTCCTTAAGAAAATTAGGGGACATTTCTAATGACCAGAGAACCATTTGGGCCAATTTTGGTGATTTTTTGAATTATATTATTTTTATTATAATTATTTTAAGTTTTGGAGTGTTAATTAATTTAAAAAATAAAATAAATGTTGAAAAATGAATTTTATATTTTTCAAAAATCTCTCTGATATCAAGGAAATCAGAGAATTAAATTTTGCAATTTTCTGATTTTTCTATGATTTATCATAATTATTTTAGTGAAAATGCTAGAAAATACATTTTTTAATTTTAAAATTACCCTAGAGCTTTAAAATTTAATATCTCACTAAATAGACCTAAGAAAAATATGAGGTTTGTTCCTAAGAGATTAAAATTCAAAATGTGACATTTTGGTGAATTTTATTATTTTTGTGATTTTTATTATTTTTTAATTATTAAAAATATTAAAATAATATTAAAAAATCAACTTTTTTAGAAAATTGAAATTTTAATTTTCTTAAATTCCCTGATATCAAAGAGGCTCCAAAACCAATTTGGTGAATTTTTTAAAGGTATTTTGAAAGTTATGAATTTTTAAAGTTTAAAAATGGCTAAATGGCTTAATCAACCCATTTAGTAGGGCTAACCAAGTCCAATTGACCTTAAATTTTTATGGTGGGTTCCTCTGATCCTAAAGGTCAGTGGAGAATTGATTTCAAGTCAATTTGATGTATGGTTAGCTCTAATTAATTAGAGATCCATTTTGGGTGTTTAAGCCGATTAGGGTTGTTTTAAATGAACTAACTCAAAACCTATTTTTCTAGGGTCCTCTGGTCATAAGGAACATCACCAAATTTTCCTAGAATTTATTTCACAACATGCTATTTATTGGAATTAAAATACTCAAAACGAGTAACATGAATTTGAAAAATCAATAACTTGTCATAGGGATGGCCTCGACTTTGGAAAATTCGGGGAATGTTCCCAAATTCGAGAGGCTTCAAAGCCCTATGGTCTCATGCCATAGTTGAATTGTATACATGCATGGAGAATTAAAAATATACAGAGAGTAAATAAATTATTAAAAATAAAATACTTGATGAAATTAAATAATTTCTTTTCCACATTATTCTCCTACGTTCACTCGAGCGAGAGGGTATTTTTATTTTATTTTTACGATTTTTCTACACGAAAGTTATGAATTTTTGAAGTTTAGGGAATTAAATAAATAGAAAATACCCCTAATTTTCTATTTATCCACGCGGCGCCGGCGTCGACCTCGGCGACTCCGAACGCACGTCGCGTCGCGCTCCCAGTCGACGCCGCCATCCGACTCGGCGCTCCGGGCCCCGCGGTTCTCGTACCGTCTCTCCGGTCGACGCCATCCCGAGCCGTCCGTCCGCGCGTGTATTAAATGGACGGCATCCGTTCATCGTCCCCGAGCGTCCTCACCCGAGAGCCGTCCACACTAAATCCCCAGATCTCGCTCGATACTCGATGGATTTTCATGTTCTTATACTCTATGGATTCGTCTTGAGAAGACAAACACATCCATATGGTTTATGTGGGATGAAATTTACGCAATAGAAATGTAGAATCTTCAGAAGCTCGGGAAGAAGAGTGAGGCCATACCTTTACTCAGAGAAGTGTGGCTTCGATGCGAGGGTTGTTGCACCTTCGATTGGATCCAGCAAGCTCCGGATGAAGTCTCCCGGTGCAGTGAATTGTGCAGGTGTGATTTCGACCAAGCCCGATCACAAAGCTTGGAGAGCTGGAGCAACTGGGTGGCTCGGAGATGGGGCTTTCTTTGGTGGACACCTTCCCTTGGTCCGGTGAAGGTGTAGAACCAATCAATTTGGGGATTGGCTCCATCGTGGAGAAGTGTCCTGGTTTTGGGCTTGGATTTCGACTGCGAAATTGAGCTCGCGGAGAAGAAATGGCGGGGGATTTCGGTGGGGATCGAGTGCTCTGTGTATGGGGAGTAGTCTGGAACAATTTTGGCAGAGTTTCCTTAAGGATTTTTTTTCAGCACCTCTCATGGCCTAGAGGGGGTGGTGTTTAAATAGGAGAGGGTGGAGAGCCTCCCAGGGAGAGTTAGGCCTTGGGATCAGCTGCTCTTGGCAAGAGAAGAACGACTCCGATGGCCACGCAGGGATGGGGCGGCTCGGCAGGTGAGAATTCCAAGTTGGGCTCACATGTGAGCTCTCGGCACAGTGGTTTCCGGCGGCCGTGGTGGCCGGCCGGCCAGGGTCGGTCACCCTCGAGGTCGGGGAGGTCGGGGTCGGAGGTTTGTGCGATCAATTGGCCATGGACATGTGTAAAGGAGTTGAATTGAAATGGAATGGGGGATGAGCTCATTTTGGGTCCAAATGGGTCAACCCACCTTTTGGGCTTGGTTCACCTCCCCATGGCTGATTTGGGCTGAGGGAAGATCAGATGGATCAGCTAGGAAAGGGTGGAGAAGTCACCATCCATGAATATTTTGATTAAACATGGATTAAGGTGAAGCATTAAAAGGGTTAAAACCTTCTTAAGGGGGCTTAAAAGAGGCTCCTCCTTTTGCCATTAGTGGCTTGATCACATGTCAAGCCTTCCATGGCTTCATGTGGCTTGTCCATGGCTTGCATGGCTCACCTTTGGCTTGGGAAAAGTGGAGTCAATTTAATGGAAATGGATTTAAGAAAAATTTTGGTATTTAGGGGTGATTTGGCATGAGGCTTGATTTGGAATTATTTGATGATGAATTTAGGACTTAGGTAATGGCTTTAATTAAGTGGATGGCAAATGGAGATGTCATGTGGGCTTTAGGGTGGATTTTGGGCTTTTTTGAAATGGTTTTAGATGGGCTTTTAAGATGGTTTAGGAAAGTGGGCTTTTGAATTTTAAAATGGATTTTGGGATGAAATTTTGGTAAAGGCTTGGGCCAAATAATTGTTGGGTTTAGCTCATAGATATGTCATGAGTGACTTGAAGCAAATTGGGGGTGATTTGGGTTTGAATTGGGTTGAATTTGGGCTCTTTAGGTGAATGGGCCAATATAGGTCAAAGTGGGCTAACTTGGGCCAATGTTGGGCTAGGGTTGAAATTGATGTAAAATTAATGTTGAGAAATATTTATGGGAGTGTTTCAAAGAGGTTTTGACTTTGATTGGGCTTTGATTTTGGGGTTTGGGCTCATTTGGGTTAGGTTTGGGTTTAGGTCAAAATTGGGCCTTTTAGCTTTGGGTTGAATTTAAGTGGGGTTTGGGTCTAAATTTTGGGCAAATCATGTTAGCGTTTTGCTTGTGGGGATACTAAGGAAGATTTAGAAAAGATTTGGGGTTAATTGGAGTTGAATTGGGTGAGTTTGGGTTAGGTTTGGGTCATGGGTCCAAATTGGGCTTTAAGGCCAAAAGTGAAATTGGACCCAAATGTCAATCAAATTGAACTTGGATTTGGTCTAGATTGATGTTGGGAATGTTGAATTGAAGTTTAGAATTGAATTGAACCAGAATTTGGGTCAATTGGGTAGGTTTGGTTTGACATTGGGTTCACTTAGGGTTAAAATGGAGTCAAATCGGGGTTTTGACAAAAGTATGGTAAATTGAAAAAATTGGCCCATGGTGTAGTTGAACAAAATGAAATTTGGAGTATTTGGGATTTTCTGGAATTTTCTGGGAATTTTCTGAATTTTTGGGATTTTGGGTCAAGAGGGGTATTTTGGGTATTTGGAGGGTATTGGGAGGTATTTTTGGGTATGGATGATCAATTTGAGTGATGTGGAAATGTTTGGGATTGATTTTGAGGAATTTTGGGGAATCCTGGGTAATTTAGGTGATTTTGAAAAATTTTGGGTAATTTCACAGGGTTTTGAGGCTAAAGTTATGTGTAGGTCCTAGGGTCAAAATTGAAAATTTGAAAAATTGAAAATTTGAAAAATTGAAAATTTGAAAAATTGAAAATTTGAAAAATTGAAGATTGGGTGAATATAAGTAGAATGAAATCATTTTGGTTGAGCCATGAAGCCACATCAAGCCCACATGAGCCATGAAGGGACTCATTTGAGGCATCCACTATGTTGTTCCTAACCCTCTTAGCCAAGGGCTTAGGGGTTAAGGACCATCCATGTGAATCACCTACATGAGTCAGGAGGTCAAGTCAGGTATAGGTGTGTGAAGGTGTAGTGTATAGGTGTAGTGTGTGTGTAAGTCAGCCCCTTCACCAGACTAAGCCACCCAGGGTAATCCTAAGGCCAAAGAGTCCTATAGGAACTCATCCCTTAAACTTCCATATTTAATTTCAACCCTCTAGGTGATTAGGGGTCTACAGTCAAGTTTGTGGAGTTTGCAGGGAGTTAAGAAGTGGTTTGAATTTCTAAAAGGTGGGTCCCAATTCTAGTCCTCTAAGATAGTCGAAGGAAAAGCCTAAGGCTAGATCCTAAGTACTAAAGAGAAGAAGAGAAGACCTCATCAAAAATGAGGTCAACAAATGGACCCCCAATAGGTGTGGCGAGCCGACGGAGCACACCGCGCGTATTGGCGTTGGCCGAAGCGATCAATAAAACCAGCACGGATGTCCAAGTGACAAACTTAGGACGAAGTAGAAGAATTTCCGCCGGGGAGTGTCAAGCTTACCTCCGAGACTCGGAGATTCACGAACTCGCCGGGGAAAGGAAAAGGAGGTGAATTCCAAATCACATGATCTGGGGAAATTTCAATTTAGATTTTATTTTGTTTCAATTTAAGTTTCGATGTGTGAGTTTAGATTTCAATTTGAAGTTTCAATTTAGATTGAAGTTTGTCAAAATTAATTTGAAAGGATTTGATTTGAAATCAGAATTGGAATTTTGAGGTTTTAGATGTAACATCTTCAACCCCAAAAGAAAATTGAATTGATTGGATTGAATCATTACAATGAGGAGAGATCTCAGAGTAATGCGGTATTGGATGTAAAATCCTTAACCCTAAGAGTTTGATTTTGGTGTATTTCATTGCGATTGGGAAAGAATCCTAAAGCAATACGGTCTCGGATGTAAAATCCTTAACCTCAAGAATTTGATTTTGATGTATTTCATTGCGATAGGAAAAGGATCCTAAAGCAATGCAGTCTCGGATGTAAAATCCTCGACCCAAAAGTTTGATTTGATGTATTTCATTGCGATAGAAAAAGAATCCTAAAGAAATGCAGTCTCGGATGTAAAATCCTAGACCCAAAAGTTTGATTTGATGTATTTCATTGCGATAGGGAAAGGATCCTAAAGCAATGCAGCCTCGGATGTAAAATCCTCGACCCAAAAGTTTGAATTTGATGTACTTCATTGCGATAGAGAAAGGATCCTAAAGCAATGCAGTCTTGGATGTAAAATCCTCGACCCAAAAGTTTGATTTTGATGTACTTCATTGCGATAGGGAAAGAATCCTAAGCACATGCGATCTTGGATGTAAAATCCTCGACCCAAAAGTTTGAATTTGATGTATTTCATTGCGATAGGAAAAGGATCCTAAAGCATGCGAGTCTCGGATGTAAAATCCTCGACCCAAAAGTTTGATTTCGATGTATTTCATTACGATAGGAAAAGGATCCTAAAGCAATGCAGTCTCGGATGTAAAATCCTCGACCCAAAAGTTTGATTTGATGTATTTCATTGCGATAGGGAAAGGATCCTAAAGCAATGCAGCCTAGAAGATTCATGCC